>OX104063.1:6436086-6488711 GCA_944474145.2 Dicrocoelium dendriticum | reverse complement strand
CCTTTTCAAGTTCAAGTTCAAGCGGGACTGGAACGATAGGATAGATCCCGTGAGTGTTCCTTCTTCGGCGGGTCGTTGAACCAGGAGTTGGCGAACTTTGAAATACTGATGGACCTAAAACAAAGACCGCATCACACCCTGTCCAACCAATTAATGCCCACGTATCCTGCCCTAGCAGTCCCTTGCTGGGTCGGTTACGTGAAGTAAGAAAGAGAAAAAAGTAAACGCAGGAGGCAAAAGAGAAAGTGGTAAGAGCTAAGCAAGTGGAATACCAAGATATTTGAGTCAATAAAAAAAGAACTGAAAAATGAAGGTGAGTCAGCTAGGAAAAAGGAAAGGTTTGCTGTTGCCACCCAAGAGCATCGAGCTGGCGCGCAAAACCCTTAACCGTAGGTTCCCTAACCACGTGATCTGGAAGAGAATTCCAGCGATCTATAACTCGGCGCGATAGACGAGTTTCCGTCCTAATCCTATCAGACCGTGGTTTATGCAGTTTCAGTGGGTGACCGCGGAGACTAGGTAACGTAGCGGGACTAAAAAGCCCTGACAAGTCCGGGCCAATCTTACCCGTCAAAATACGATAAGTGAGAATCAGGTCCCCTCTTATCCTTCGGTAGTGCATGGAGTACATACCCAAACTGAGCAAGCGTTCAGGATACGTCTGTCCCCGTAGACCCTGCACTAACCGAGTGCCCACTCGTAACACCCTCTCCAAGTCCATTTTGTCTCGGTTAAGACATGGTGGACAAGCCTGAATACAATATTCCAGGTGGGGTCGGACGAATGCCGAAAATAGCTTCACAAACAACTTGGCCGTTAAGATTCCGAAAGAGCGGCGGATAAACCAATTCATACGAAACCCTCGACAAGCAGCCTTCTTCCAGTTGTCTCCAGAATGAAGTGCTGATGCGTGTACGACTCCTAAATCAATCTGCTGAGTGACAACAGGGAGTTCACCACCGCCGAGGACATATCGGGTGGGAGGATTTACAGCTCCGATTCGGAGAACAGAGCACTTGGCCCTATTTATGGGCATCAACCATAAGATAGACCATTCCCAGAGTCTATCCAAGGCACGCTGAATTGCCTCAGGACCCCCCGGGATATCCACAATATTCCAGAGCTTAAGGTCGTCAGCAAACATTAATCATGACACCCCTAGCTCTCCCGGCAAGTCATTTACATAGAGCGCGAACAACAATGGCCCCAATACCGAGCCCTGCGGAACGCCACTAAGGACAGCTTGTATGAGCGAAAGGCTACGCACCACCCGTACGCACCGTTCCCTCCCCTCAAGGAAGGTAGACACCCTTTGAAGGGTGCGACCAGATATCCCATAAGACCTCAACTAGTGAGAGCCGAAGATGTGGAACAGTGTCAAAAGCTTCCGAAAAATCTACGAATAGCACGTCTACAGCGTGGCCACTGTCTACCGCTTCGGCCCAGCTTTCACGAGCTACAAGTAAATTAGTCTGACATGAAAATCCTTTGCGGAATCCATGTTGAGCAACACTGAGAAGGCTGAATCGATTCAGGTGGTTCTCCACTGAATCCCTTATCAGCTTCTCGAAAAACTTGCCTACTACGCTTGTCAAACTGACAGGCCGGTAGTTCGCGGGTAGAGCGCTGTCACCGCCCTTAAAAATCGGACAGATGATTGCCGCCTTCCATTCCGAAGGTAGGCTGCAGCTGTCCAGCGATATTGAAAATACGCACGTGAGCGGACCACTCAGCTCAGTGGCCAGTTCATGCAACAGCTTCGGATGAATTGAATCAGGACCGGAAGCTTTAGAGGGATTAATGCCTTGCAGTAGCTCGAAGACCTGAGTCTCCGTTATACTAAATTCAGCTAAGCAAGAATCCTCTGGAACTCTTGAAACCAATTCAACCTGCGGTAAAGAGGTCTCCCGAGCAAAGACCGCAGTATACTGATCACTCAGTATACAAGCCTTGTCATAGTCAGTTTGCGCAGGGGTCCCGTCTGCTCGCAATAAAGCTGGTATAGACAATTTTGCCCCGCTGCGTCTTTTAACGTAAGCAAAAAACTTCTTGGGATTAGCTGCGGCCGAGTCCGCTAAACCCTGCTCGTATTGGAGACGAGCTGTTCTGAGATGTTGCTTACATTTATTTCTATTCTCTCGATAACTATCATAGGTACTGGCTGATGGAGCTGCTTGGTAGGTTCGCCAGCATCTAGACCGTTTCTTGAGTAAGTACTTGCCTGTGGTATCTATCCATGGAGGCTGTGCCCTTAACCCTCTTTTCCTAATGAGTGGAATATAGGGTGCGGAAACCTCCGTAAGGTATGCCTTAAATTTATCCCAGGCTAACTGGACAGCGTCAGTCATCGAAATCTCACAGTTCAGAACTGAAGCCTTAGTTCGCATTGCACTAAAGTCCGCCCGCCAAATATTCGGAAGTAATTCAACAGCGGTCTCTTGGTGCCTTGAAAGAGCACATCGAAAGGATATGCATGCGTGATCGCTGGACCCTAGAGGTGCACCGCATGAAACGTCAGTCACGAAGTCCAGGGACTTAGCGAAAACCAAATCCAAAGTAGATGGCATTTGGTTATCCATATACCTAGTGGGAAAGTCAACGAACTGGTGCAAAGGCACTTGAAGAGTCAGTTCAAGGAAGTCTGCACCGAATGTTTCTAATGCCGGATTGCAAGAAAGATCGGCCCAACAGACTTCCGGGAGGTTGAAATCCCCTAGAACTAAACACTTATTCGCAGACTGAGTGCGAATAAAGTCAAGTATCCCCCTGGAGGAAATTCCAGGACTTCTGTATACCACTATAACTGTAAACTGGGTAGAGGAAGTGCACAAAACAGCCGATAGGGCTTCAACAGTCTGATCCGACGACTGGAATGTGCAAGTCCTCAACACATCTAAGTTACAGCTCACATACAGTACAACGTCTCCGCCTTGGCGACCAACGGAGGGATCAGTTCTAATCAGCGCGTAGCAAGGTAAATATACCTTAACGTCCGTGATATCCGGAGACAACCACGTCTCAGTGAAAGCAAGTATGTCGGGACGAGATTTGTCTACAAGTAGACCTAACTCGTGCACCTTGTTCCTTAGGCTACGCACGTTGCTAAGTACTACCTCAAGGAAGTCGGCACGACCATCCCTGGGTCGTGCGCCATCAGGATTGGTTCTGATAGGGCGGAAAGTAATTCCCGGCTGACCACCTGAACACCCACCAGACGGAGGCCTTGTTCACCAGCCGCCCGTCTAGTTTTGAGGTCTTTGATAGACTCCTTTAACTTCAACCTATCTGCCAGTGGGAGGTCCGGCTGAACGCTGACACCACTATCCTTAAGTTTGAATGCAAACCGCAGTAACGATTTGCGTTCCTCCGGGGTAGAAAGGACTACGAGAAGTAGTCGGGGTCGTGGATTTGGCGCAGCGACGGGAACGTTCCCCAATCTGGTCAGCTTTCTGACAGTGACACAAGGGAAACCAGGTGGAAGCAGCTTGCTGACACACAGTTTCAGCCACTTGATGTCAGCCAAGATGCGTTCCCTTGGGAGAACAGCCTCAGATTCAGTAACGTTACGGAATATAACGCTACTATCCGTGAAAGAGTCGGCACGACGGGGAGTGTTTACCCCACGTGCCTTTGATTCGACACCTATACCAGCTGTTTTCACCACTGGCGGTGGGACTGTCGCTGGCTTCCCAAACGACGCCGAAGCAACGGTAGCGTAGGTTTTCCGCTCTATTGCCGGCGTCTTACTGGTTCCAGGGTCTTCAAGCCCCTTCGAAGTTTTACGAGTAGAGCTTGTCCGCTTCTTCTTTTGACTCACTGGAGCAGGGGCTGTTGACTTTGTATCGCATTGGGCAGTTACCAGCAGTTCGTCAGAACAGGCTGGTTCACTGGCGGCCGAGACAGTCAGCGTCTGTGGAAAGTTCTGTTTGCAATCTTCAGACGACTTTACGACTGTCAAAGACGGCATCTCGTTTGATGCCGTGGCAACTATTTCTCCGGGTTTAGCAGAGGGCTTTTGGTATTTCCGCACCCTATTTTTCTTCACTTTGATCGGCTCATGAGGACGGCCAGCAGTGCTACCTGGACTGGCCGGTAGGATGTGCGACTTTATGATCGAGTGAGAGACTCCAGTGAATGGATCGTCAGCAATGTTGCCGGCTATTGCTGTGTCTTCAAACGAAATATTTAGGGATTTTAAAATTAAATCCATTTTCGTATCGAGCGACGCAATAGAGGCGAGTTTAGCTATCGCCAACTCAACATCTGCCAACCTTGAAGCCAACGCTGAAAGTTTAGCACCGGTGACAGCCGGGCGCGTCGATCTTTTAGCGCAGCATTCAGCGCAGCTGAAAAGAAAGTGGACGCTTGATGATAGCATTTGGTACTGGTCAGCTTGTAGGCCGGTACAGCTTTCGTGATACCAGCGGCAGCAGACGTCACACTGCATACCACCAGATGCATCTGTTGCTGGCTCTGAACAGTTAACCTGTCCGCAAGCTGCAGTTAACTCATCAAACGAGGACCCCATAGGTCCATCCGTCTCGGTGTTTAGCGAGACAGCCATGTTCATGTGGAAAACAGATTAGAATAACAACACGTATACAATAGGAAAACGACCGCAATAAAAAGGCAAAAACAGGGTGTAAAACGGGATTAAAACTGGGAACAACCGGAAAAATTACCAGTAAGCGTCAAAGACGCTTGGGCCAGTACCAATTTAATCGATCCAAGATTTCTTGGATCAGAGAAAATTTGACAATAATCAAATTTCGTTTCAAGTGTTTATTCAAACACTGTTTTCCACGTTATTTCAGCTGAAAAGCTCGATCAGTATGGCACGCCAAAATATCGAGTTACCGCGTAGTACTCACAGCAACAACAATTGGGGCAACTGAGTGGCCAATTATTGTGCGATCAATTTAAAGTGAACTTGTGACAAATTGGATTCTGTTCCAAGGAGAAAAGGCAAACTACACCTCCGCGAAGTATTCACAATAAAATACAAGGAGCTCAATAACGCCCGAAGGAAGCAGAAAAATGTCAAGGTGGGCGCCTGCGACCCAGTAGCTGTATACTAAACAGTGCCAATGCATTTGCAATTGCTAACGATGAACATATATTTTGCCAACTTCCATGCAAGAGCATCGGATAAATGTAAGCATTGATCTGAACCCTTTAGGGTGCAGCCTCTAGCAGGTCTAGAAATATACCTATTTATTTATTTATTTATTACTGCCGTACCCAGAATTTTGGTCAAGCCGACGGTCTCTCCCGCCTCATTTCCAAACATGCCGCAGTAGAAGACACACTGATTGCCGCTGTAACTGTCAAGGACGACGTTCGTCATCAACTATCGAATGCTATCCGAAGTCTCCCTATCACTGCCGCCGACATACATCGTGCAACTGCTCAAGACCCTGTCTTGCAGAAAGCCGTCACTTACGTTCAGACGTGCCGGCCAAACACTACCTTGTCCGGGGAACTCAAACAACTGCATCAACGCCGCGACTCCCTTTCCGTGGTCGATTCCTGTCTCATGACTGCAGATCGAGTAGTCGTTCCTTCATGTCTCCGGCAAGCTGTACTCCACCAGCTCCATTCTGTTCACCCCGGTATGAACAGAATGAAGGCAGTTGCCCGCAGTTATGTGTATTGGCCTGGCATTGACAACGACATTCAAGATTTGGTCCGCCGCTGCTCACGATGTCAACAAGCATCCAAGATGCTACCTCACCAATCACCAGTTCCTTGGCAGCCGCTAGCAAAACCGTGGTCTCGCGTGCACATCGATTACGCTGGTCCCATCGATGGCATTTCCTACCTGGTCATGGTCGACGCCTATTCCAAATGGCCGAAAGTGGTCGCCGTCAACCCACCAACCGCATCCGCCACTCTGGCTTGTCTCCAACGAATCTTCAGTCAACACGGCCTTCCCGAGGTGTTGGTGTCCGACAATGGTACTCAGTTCACGTCTTCCATCTTCGAAGACTTTTGCCGCCGACACTGCATCGAACACCTCCGCTCACCGCCTTACCATCCTTAATCCAATGGTCAAGCGGAGCGATTTGTCGACACATTCAAGAGGGCGCTTTTGAAATCTCGCGGGGAGGGGACCGTGGATGAGTGTCTTCAGGCCTTCCTGCTCTCGTACCTGTCCACACCGAATCCAGCTACGCCAGGATGCCAGTCACCAGCTGAAGCATTGATGGGCCGCAAGCTACGCACCACAAACGATGCACTCATTCCGACTGAGAAGCCACGTACTCAATCTGGTGCATACAGCAAGCACAAAGAATTCGCCGTCGGAGCCCCAGTCTACGCTCGTGATTACCGAGCAGGTCATCCTCGCTGGATCAAAGCAACAGCGACAGCCAGGCGAGGTGATGCTTCATGATGTCTCCGTCGGTGATGACACCTGGTTTCGCCATCGCAATCAACTTCGTCCGCGCCACGAAGAAACCTCCATGCCAGCCTGCCTTCCCACGCCTGCCGCTGCACATCCTGTTGGATACATTCGGATTGGCCACACAACGACAGACCACGGTCGAAGCCGCTCAATCGACGCCGCGTCTCGAGAACCCGCCCTGCAGACGCACAGGAAGAATCCGGAGGTCACCGAAATCCCTCCAGGTCAATCCTTGCCAGAAGTGGTACGCTCTCTCTTCAAACGGGGGTGTTGCGGGCCCGTCAAAAATCCCCGCAAAAACGCGCCAGTAACTCCGGCATAATGGCTGTGGGAAGCGGAGTCCAATTTCTCCCCACAGCGCAGCAGTGTTCAGCCACTCCGAGGCGAGTCCCAACTGCGAACCTTTTGACAATGCTCATTTGCAATCTACCACCTCTGCGTGGGGACTGTTTTCCCTAACTTAATAACCCATAGCACTGACTGTGATCGCCATTTGTCGGTCGTAAAAGAGCCTACAGAGGACCGCTTGTCTTTTCTTTCTCTTCGCCTTAGTTGGGAGTCGGTCGGGTCGCGTGATTGCGTGTGAATCGTTAGCTGGCCAGCCTTCGCGTCTAAGTCATTAGCGCGCGTCTATCATACCCCCTCTCGTGTGCGTCCGTTTTCGAGGCCTCAGCGTCTATACGAACAAGTGCGGCTAAGATCGTTCCCACGCTCGTTCAATTTTCCGTCTCACCGGCTAGGCTAGAGTCATCGTAGGCGTGCTCCAACCGTGCCAGCGACAATCTTGTCACGCAATTACCTCAAGAGGCGGCGTTCTCTCAATCATAACAGTGACGACTAAGGCAATCTACGCAATTATAACACAGTCATTTTCGACTTATTCGAATTTACCGCCCACAAGAAATGTAATAAGATCCATCTGTCAAGTGGGAATGTATAGAGACAAATCAGCTCTTCGCGGGATTTGTACTTTAGGCAACTACCATTTAGACATCAAGCCAGCAGGTAATGGTGTTACGCGAGTGAAAATGCCATCCGTCTGTCAGGCTGAAGTGTGGTGGTTATAAGTGTTTCTAGATGGCTTCCAATTAGTAATTCAAGGTGAGATATTATTTGACATACCAAAGGTCCCTAGTTCGAGTTATAATACTGCAGTTTTACGAACGGGCATTTGTTCACACTTGTGTATGGACTACCAAAAACTGGATGAAGAAATAATAACCCTCATGAACCATAACACTACATACGTGCATGAGGTTGGATTGAATGAAAGAACAACAGCCATATTTCACCAGTTTTAGCAAATGTGACGTAGAATTATAAGTAATCAGCGGTTAGTTAGCGTTTGGATGAGAACTGAAACAACAGCCTTAGGTTTATTCAGAAATGTGGGTATCAACAATAGGTTGAGACAGATATGGAAATGCGGAAACAGAGGCCGTGCGTATGGTTACCAGGTAGAATGATGCACAACTAAATGTACCGTAAAACACAGATGACTTATGGTTCCTGTGTATTGTACATGCTGTCTTGCTATAAGCGTTAGTAGACGATGATATCATACATTTCCTGATGGCCCCCTTGACACTATCACATCACCAATACATGTGGTAAATTCCGCTGCTCCCTGTTCTATCATCGAATGTCGAAACAGTGTGCAAACGGTTTTAGCAAATTTACAAGAAGTACCTTGCACAACGTTTATCTATCTACTATCTCAAATGAGTATGTCGTGGGACACCTGGGCACTATGGTATCTTCACAGCGGGGTTTGGAATAGAACCACTTGAATGGAACCACTTGAGAAAACAATGAACCATTAACTCTCCATACACATGTTGTGATTTGCAATGAAAACAGTGAGCATTGCAAAGTTAATCATATGAGGGTAGACAAACAACGGATATCAAGTGTCTGGGCAGATGGCGCCAATAAGGTGGTTAACTGAACGTAGTATCTTCCCATGCGACAAGGATTTCTCATCGTAATTTTACCGCTTACAATTTACTAACAATCTGTCATCATACATCTCGGTTGCAGCTACTCTTCGCGACAAATCAATTGTTGCTGTACTGGATTTATTTTCCAAGTAAATATTTATTTAACCACTACCAAAGTTGGACTAATCTACTTTTAAGTCATCTAAATGCTTGGTCATTTCTAATTCAAATTGTAGAAGGAACGTTTGCTCTTCCGCACCTTCTCTCCATAATAGCTGGCTTATCCTAACTTCAGTATGAGGGATGTACAGCGGAAAATATAGCTACACTCATTCTTGTGACTAATATAGGAAATAGCACATGTAGCATCAACATCAGCATGTTAAGCCCTAGTCAGTGACTTTCCTGGATTATTCAGCTTACACATACGAGCCAACGTGTGGACACTTGCAACGAAAGTTGTTGGGTCTTGAACACCGAATTTTCAAACTGCATTCCAAAGCGAGGAAGTGTTGTAGAGTACATGAACTCCTGGGATAATTGTTGATCGCTACACCTACTTGTTAAAACCAATGTACGAACGAGTGTGGAATATTATGAGCAGCAACCGCTTGGTACCCAGTAGTTAACGTAACCAATGTACATAAATATATATACATCCATATACACATACGTTGCATATTAACGTAGATGCTTGCAAATTTATATACGTATATAGGTATACATGTGTAAATACACCCATATACATTTCAGAATTACGCATACAATTACCCCAGTTAATACACACTTAACATATTTATCTGGCAATATGAACACGTTCCACATTACCCATAATTGCCTAAAACTTCGCAACAAACTCAACCAAACAACAAAGCCTTCCCACAATTACGTATGCCCTTTCACTGTAAACAATAATTAATCACAATCACCTCATCGTCATTTCCGAGTACCCGTTTACAGACAATGCATTACGTTACATATTATATGTGTTATCCTGCATTCCTTAATATTAACTTTGAATATCTCATTCCGTATTTCCTCAACTATGCACATAGTGATGCCATCGTCATCCCAGTTATTCATTTCGCAACTCTTACCAATTACCAATTGACATGCACTTGTAGGTTACCTTCAAATATCCAAAGTAAGTTTCACACCTATTATTTACGTATTTACCATCACTAGGAATAAACTAGGTATATGTCTGGCCTTAGAATGTCACATTTCATGTCTTACGTGAACATTGTTAGTGCATTTAAAATTCCGTGCAGCTTTCTCAACCTTATATATGCTCTATGGTAAAAAGTGTTGGCCGTTTACAGTTTCAATACATGCAACATTTTAAAGCGTTCCTTTATGCGAAATAACGGCATATTTGTTGAACGCAATTTTCGCACCTTCCCATCTGTGAATTTTCCGCCACCATCTCGGTCTTCCTTATTTCACTAACTTTACCTCAGTAAAATGCTTACACATCATATGCCATGTAAGAGAACTAAATGATTCACATTAATTTATGCTAACTATCCATAGTACTATGAAGGCAAATTCTTCAAGCCGCAAAACTGATGTACCAATTGGCACCACGAAAATTCAAATTACTCCGCGTTAGTGCAATCAAACGGTCCCGTCAAGCGTACCGTCGCCATTTATATCTGCAGCACAACGTGCCTACGGTGAAACGTTCTCTGTAAACCTTTGATCATGTCTGATAAGGCGTGCCTCGTTCCTACCGAGAATAAACTGTTTATTTATTTATAAATTAGAGTCCTCCCAACTTCTCGACCTAGTAAGTAGGGAAATGGTAGTGTAGTGCACCGGAAAACATGCTCTTCCAGTATTTTGTAACATTAGATTTTATGGTTGTTTTAACCTTCGAACCTCTACTTGTTTTACTGACTGCACGTCCGTTGTCAAAAACCGTTTTGGTGAGTACCTCGCTGCACGTTTCTCGCTCTGTCTGATTCGCTTCCTATTCTTGTAGCCTGCATAACACACGTTGGGTTCAGTTGTCCCCGTCTTCTATACTGTCGCATTTGACACATCTTACGTGTCATTGCTTACCGACTAGTATCCCAGGCTCCGCACAAAAATTGGTGACCCCCTGTCAGGAACACGCCGCCCGCCATTTGGCATTGTCATTGTGGTGATCTCGTTCCAGTGATTTTGTGATTCATTACTTGTGATCATATTGCCTTCCCACCTACCACATTTTTATCAGCTTTTTGCAATGGATAATCTGGAGGATAAGCCGTCTCCATGCGCGGTTAACGCCCTTTAGCCTGCCATAGTCAATTCGGTTGCATTGGCCCCTTCCCGTTTTTGGGAGAATGATCCTTTGTTAAGGTTTTTTCATTTAGAATCCGTATTTTTTATTCGTAAGATTTCTTCTGATTTCGCAATGTATAACCAGCTAATATCTTGCCTTCCTCAGAATATATCCTCGCAGGTGAGAGATATCATACTTTGCCCCCTATAGTAATGAAATACGAGACACTTAAACAGGCTATTATTCAGCGAATCACGCCTTCTGACATGGTCCGTCTGCAACAACTATTTAGTGATCTGCAGCTAGGAGATAGAACGCCCTCAGCTTTGTTGCGTGATATGCAACAGCTCGTCGGCACGTCCAACGTAGGGATTCTCCGCGAGCTGTGGATGCAACGCCTTCCTGCAAGCACTCAAGCTATCCTTGCAGTAGCAAGTGACTTGCCAATCACGGCAATTGCAGACCTAGCAGACCGCGTCATCCAACGGCACCAGTCAGAGGCTGAAACCAAAGCACCTAAGCGGCTTTGTGCTGGCGCAACCACATGGACAGGCGCGACCAGTCCGCCGTCCGCAATAGACGCATTATCATTGCAGGTAGCGTCGCTTCAGCGCCAGGTCGAGGAACTCACCTTAAAACGTAAGAACCGCAAACGCTCTGGATCATCGCACCGTCGCACAAAACCTGATCCCTCAGGCTACTGCTTTTACCACTCGCGTTTCGGTAATAAATCCAGTAAGTGCGTACAGCCGTGTAGCTACTCCGCTATAGATGATCCGCCATGCCGGGCTGTAATGGCCACAAACGTAGACAAAGCTCAAAGTCGTCTGATCTACATTTGGGATTAGGACTCCCATACCCAGTTCTTAGTTGATACTGGGGTGGAAGTCAGCGTCCTTCCCCCAATGCCAGGTGAGCCTACCACTCCTCTGTCGACAAGCCTCAGTGCCGCCAATGGCACGCCAATAGCCACATATGGGCGTCGGTCACTTACCCTGGACCTAGGTCTTCGGCGCACTTTCCGCTGGGTATTCACTGTCGCTGCAGTCCGCTTCGCCATCATCGGCCTTGACTTTCTCAGGCATTTCGACCTCTTGGTCGATGCGAAACACCAGATGATAGTCGACCCTGCAACAAAACTCAGCGTACGTGCCAGTACCGCCGATGTCAAATCGATATCCCCGGTCTAGGCATTTCCCCAGACCTCATCAGCCTACGCTAATCTCTTTTCTCAGTATCCCAAACTCGTTAAACCAATTGACGCAGCTTTGCCCGTGGCAGCTCAAGTCACGCACCACATACGGAAGAATGGCTCACCTGTGTCATGCCGTCCACGCCGACTACCGCCTGAGAAACAAAAGATAGCTAGGGCGGAGTTTGAACAGATGCTTGAACTTGGAATAATCCGCACTTCCGACAGCCCTTGGTCCTCGCCCCTGCAGATGGTCCCGAAGAAATCTGGTGACTGGCGCCCTTACGGTGATTACCGCGCACACAACCGTCTAACCGTCCCAGATAGGTGTCCCATCCCACACATGCAGGACCTTACCGCATGCCTCACAGATAAGACGATCTTCAGCAAGATCGATCTGGTTCGCGCCCATCACCAGATACCCGTGGAAGACAATGGCATTACTAAAACAGCCGTCATCACTCATTACGGTTTGTTTAAATTGTTAAGGATGCCAGTTGGACTGTGCAACGCCGCACGAACCTTCCAACGCTCCATCCACGATGTTACTCGTGGCCTAGACTTCGCCTATTCCTACCTTAATGATATTTTAGTAACCAGTTCATCGGAACTAGTGCATCTCGAGCACCTTTGAACTCTCTTCCAGCGCTTGACCCAACACGGTGTTACAGTCAACTCGACTAAGTGCGAACTCGTCAAATCAACGGTAGAATTCCTAGGTCACCTCGTTTTATCGTCTGGTATCGAAGTCCTTCCTGATAAGATCCAGGCAATCAAGGACTTCCCAGCTCCGACTTCCTTCAAGCACCTCCGTCAATTTTGTGGTTAGGTCAACTACCATCGACGCTTCATTCCGCGCTGCGCTCAGCTCATGCAGCCACTGACTGACTTACGCAAAGGAAATGAAAGTCATTTCGCTTTCCCTGACACGGCACAGGCAGCCTTCGCCGAGCTCTAAGATGCTATCTCCAACATAGCACCTCGCTCATTCCGAATCGACTGCGCCCCTTTCTATTATAACTGATGCCTCAGACGTCGCGGTAGGAGCCGTCCTTCAACAACACGTTGATGGGCAATGGCAACCCCTAGGGTTCTTCTCCAAGCGCCTGCAGCTAGCGGAATCCCGCTACAGCACGTTTGGCAGAGAACTGTTCGCCATTTACCTAGAGATACGTCACTTCCGGCACACACATGAAGTCCGAGCTTTCACGGCCTGCACTGACCACAAGCCCCTTATCTTTGTCTTTAACTCCGCCTGCGACAGATACTCACCACGGGAAACAAGACCCCTATACTTTGTCACGCAGTTCACTGCAGACATACGTCATGTCTCAGGCGTCGACAGCCCCTTCGCAGAGGCTCTCTCACGCATAAACCTTACCTTGCAGCCTTTGCCTACCGTCGACCTTGCCGCCATGGCATTGTCTCAGGCTCAAGCTGAAGACATAAGCGCACTCTGCAGTCCACATCGCTGCAAGTGCAACCTGTTCCCCTCCAAACCCCGGAAGGAACCATTCTTTGTGACACTTCCACAGGCTGTCCTAGACCTCTCGTGCCCGTCTCCTTTAGACGCACAGTCTTTGACGCCCTTCACTCACTATCACATCCCGGTATCCGTGCATCTTTGAAACCGGTCAACGAACGTTTCGTTTGGCCACGCGTAAACAAAGATGTTCGTATCTGGGCTCGCGCCTGCCTTCAATGCCAGCGCTCCAAAGTACATCGTCACACCCGCAGTCCCCTTGGTTCATTTCCTGCCCCGGACTCTCGGTTCTCGAATGTACACTTAGACCTGGTAGGTCCCTTGCGTCCTTCACGCGGATTAGTATACCTTCGTACATGCGTCTACCGCTTCACCAGATGGCCAGAAACCATTCCTGTAACCGACTGCACAGCTGAGACTGTTATCAATGCCTTCTTAGATCGGTGGGTCTCGCACTACGGATGCAGATCCACCATCACAACGGACCAAGGAACGCCTTTCAATCATCACAATTCGATACGTTCCGCAACTTTTTAGGATGTCGTCGCATTCATACCACAGCGGATTACCCAGCAGCCAACGGGTTAGTTGAATGCTTCCACAGACAGCTTAAAGCCTCGCTCTGCGCCTCCTCCGACCCTAGCTGGAGCGAAAGCATTTCGCTCCTACTCTTAGGCATTCGCAGCAGCATCATAGCTGACTTGCAATGTGCACCAGCAGAGCTGGTTAACGGCGCGACGCTCAAGTTACCAGGAGAATTCGTTTCATCTCCCGCATCGTCGGGTATGCCTCCGACTAACTTTGCGCCTTCGCTGGCTCAACTCATGCGTTCACTATACCCGACCCCGCCCCGTGAACAGACTAGAGATGTGCAAATGCACAGCGGACTCTCTACCTGCACTCCCGTCTTCCTCCGCACCGACGCAGTGCGGCGCCCCCTCCAGCCTCCCAACACTGGCCCTTTCCGTGTTCTGCAACGGACTCCGAAACATTTTACTATAGACCAGAATGGTCTTCGAACAACGGCGTCCGTCGACCGCCTCAAAGTGGCTTTCTTTGACGAGCCACTTGCAGTCCATCCTGATGCTCTCGCACAAGCACCCGCACCTGTGGTGACTTCGCGAGCGCTGGATAACCCGGAACCCTCCTTACCCCTTGACCCGCAACCTATCCTGCCTCAACCCCAGGCAACCGACAGATGCGGTAGACAGTTAAAACGTCTGGTCCGTTTTTCCGATTTTGTAAGCGTTTGATATTTCCATCAACACGTCTATTTCGTCTTTAATGGTTATCCTTCGTCGCATCCACAAACGTTTTGCAAAATCGACAAAAAACCCAAAACATATTGAAAACCTAAAATGCGTATTTGCTTTTATCATGCATACCATGTCCACTCTCCAGCGTCAAGCCAATTCTCCGAACCTTGCCTACCCCTCTGAGTTCCACCTTCCAGAAATTCAACCGCCGGAACTGCCCAGGTAACCCTGGAGTGACTCGCCATCCGGCTCAAAGCAACCCTGGAGTGACTCGCCAGCCGTCCCACAGCCCCCTTCCTCACCCAAGGAACAGACAGTCGCCCTCGATCGCAGACACCCACAGACGAATTGGTCCCAAAACGCCGCTTAGGCATTGCCGACGAGGACGCCGGATTTCTTCGTGGGACGAGGACGCCCGCAATCCTTCGTGGGACGAGGACCGTGGACTAACGTGCGGTGGGGGAGTGCCACCTACCAAGCGCAAAGTCGAGTCTGTAGCAAAGGGAAGGTCCTGTCGGCCATTTTGCTGGCCCGGCCAGTTTATTGAAGTCCGACCAGCCCGCCCCGACGGCTCACAGATGATGTACTCTGGTCTACACGATCGTCAAAAATAAAACAAACAAAAGCCTGGATCCAGCGAAATCTGCAACACATCCGACTTCGGAAGCTCTTACTCAAGCCTCTGCAAATATACACATCCCCTCACCTTTCATATCCCCCACTACCAGCTCTATCGAAGGCTTCCATCCTTCAGCTTTCTAGGGGGAGGCCCTAGTAGTGCCCTAGAAAAAATGCTTTTTCAGTATCTTGTAACATTGGATTTTATGTGTGTTTTAACCTTCGAACCTCTACTTGTTTTACTGACTGCACGTCCGTTGTCAAAAACCGTTTTGGTGAGTACCTCGCTGCACCTTTCTCGCTCTGTCGGATTCGCTTCCTATTCTTGTAGCCTGCACAATACACGTTGGGTTCAGTTGTCCCCGTCTTCTATACTGTCGTACTTGACACATCCTACGTGTCAGTGTTTACCGACTAGTATCCCAGGCTCCGCCCAACAGTAGCCCAATTTAAGAAATTCACCTGCCGGTGAAGCTGGATTGCATTTGCTCCGGCAGGATTAGTGACGGAACATTGTATGTACAACAAGCAGTGTACCACTCTATGCTCGCTTCCACGTAACTTATGGCCTACTGCTACTCTCGGTTTTGGAATGCTTATAGTAAATATAAAGTCCAATAAATGCTTTCCCTTGGTAGGAGCAGGAACGTGTTGCATATATCCGTCTGGTTTGATACAAGCTATTAAACTTGCACGCTACTTTGCTTTATGTTAATAGCAATTCTTCCAGCTTGTTTGTGTATTCGAGATTTCATATGCAACCGATATCCAGGAGCTGTGTGGGAATAATCGACGTTGCATGGTGTGAAGCACAGTTCAGTGACAAAATTGCATCCGGTGCAGTAAGGACGTCCAATAAACCTATAACCTGCATCTTCTTACTAAGTGACCTATCACTGATAAGTATGAGTGAGAAGGAACCCTCGGAGTGTCCTAGGTTTATAGATGGCGGGATGTCGCGGATTGTCACTGAGCCACCTGGAGAATATGCAGGATTCGGGGGAGAAGACTTACGAGCCGGCTGCTCACTAATGACTTGCTGGACTTCGGGATGAGCTTGTCCCGACTTAGCATGTTTGGCGGGGACAGACAGAGGAAGCAGGATAAGCATTTGCTTGTTTAGGGACCTACTACTTTTGGGTAGGGGTGATAAAACACGCTTGGGGTCAAGTACCTTTATGCATGACTTAATGAAGCCGTTGATAGATACTTCGCTATCTGCGCTATTTGTAGGAAGTGTGTAAGACGACATTGCAGTGGGTAGTGGGGCCATGAGGTGCTTGGTTTCGGGATGAAACTGTCGCGGCTCACCCCCACTTGGTCTAAAATTGCGCAAGTTGCGGGGTAGGAAGAAGTCGACTACTTGGTCTATGTACGTGGACCGGTGACATAAGTCTGAAGGACGAAGCAAGTGCATAGCAACCTGGATGCGCATGAAGCTGAGTGGAGCTGTGTACATTGACAAATGTATTGCTCGCCGTAGGTGAAATGTTTGCGGTGGTGGTAAACGGTGCCGTTTTACTAGCATCTGATGTAGGATTCGGTAGAGTTCGCCTTGGTTGTCCGATATACACTTACCTTAACTTGGTTTCAGAGCTTTGATCACAATTCAAAATTATAGTGCGCAACATTCGATTATCGTCGGTTCTCGGTATGGTTGGGCTGGGAATTTGCTTATGCTTTTAGCCATCCTCGTAACTTTTACCGACTATTCCGCAGTACCGTTCACGTTAACGATTGTGCTCTTAAACTTGCCCGTCGATATGCCATTCGGAACATTAAACGCAGGTGCGCTGAACTCCACATTGTCCAAACCAGTTGCGGAGATTGCTTACCTGCGGAGCTTGATATATTTAAATGCATATGTAAGCGTCATAACCATCATATGTGATTGTCAAGGTGTGTTCCCTCCGCAAGCTGGTTTAGCGCTTTGAGTCTTCGTAGTTTTGGACACAGTGCTGTATAAGTGGTTATATGTCGCTCGTCGCTTCTTGATGGATGCGCTGGGCTCACGTTGACTAAAGCCTGTTTTGTTGTTAGGATTTGTCGCAGCCCAACTCATGCATTTTTTCACCGGACCGTAAGTAAACTGGTTGTATCGTGAAGTTTTTCACCGTTGTCCATGAGACTAAGCAATACGGCGTCATCCTTCACATTAAGTTTGCTGGGAGCCGCAAAGATTGTTACACTCTTACTCAGTCCTAGAATCTGCAGTGCATTCCCTGCAATGCCATTAACCGCCAGGGTTGCACACCTAAATGCCTCCACCGACATATCGTCTGGAACATAGAACACTAATACGCTACACAGTCTATTCTTGCATGCAGCATTATATGGTGCTCAGGCCATTGCTTCTGCTATTTTGATGTTGGTGTCCGTGACCCCAGCGACTCAGGTGAACTCGGTGTTGGTCCATACACGGAGTCTTTCGGATCGGGGCGCCGGCAGACCTATTCTCTGACAGTAAGTTATGCTAGGCACGCTTCGATCATCGTAGGAATTTCATAACATGTCTATGTTTACTTGGCTATTTAAAGGTTGCCTTAGAGGTTCGTCAGTCATTGATCCTTCTGGTATAGCGGGCCGAGTTGTATCAGCAGCTGAACACTTAGTAGTAACTAAGGCATTTTCTATATTCTTCAATGGCTGGCTGATTTGCTCCATGTATGGCGTACGTTTGCTACACAAAGATGGGGTCCCACGACGACCAATCGTCTTGCTCCCGGGAACCCCATCATATAAACTAGCAAAGGAGTTATGGAGTAGGTTGAAACATGTGGTTGCCGGACCTGAACATAGCGTCAACAATGCTGAATAATTCCTTAAAGAACTGCAAAGTGTCAGAATAGAAGACGACGACATAATGCTTACGTTCTATGTCACCGCACTCTTCACTACAATCGGTCACGAATTGGCCAAAGAAACCATGTTGGAACTGCTAGAGAGTCAACTAAGCCCCACGACAACCATACGACCTGAAAGATTTTGGGAACTCCCGAACCTATGCATGACCACTGATTTCCGCTTTGATGGACAAGTGTACCAGCAACTGAGAGGAACCCCCGTGGGATCACCAATTTCGGGGCTCATTGCAGAAGCCGTAATGCAGGAATTGGAGCGCATTGCACTACCATGTATCAACCCAAAACTCTGGATAAGATGCGTGGATGATACGTTTGTCATCGTAAAGCGGAACAGAGTGCAGGCCACGCACGATTTGCTCAACAGCACATTCGAGGATATCAACTTTACGATTGAATTAGAAGAGGATAACAAGTTTTCATTTTGCATGTACTGGTCACTAGGAATACAGAGGGATCTGTGGAAACGTGCGTATATCGGAAGAAAACGCATACAGAGCGGATATTGAACTACCACAGCAACCACCCAATGCACCACAAGAAGGGCTGCATACAAACCATGTCCAAAAGAGTGGAAACGCACCGCAGTACAGCCAAATCTCGGAACCAGGAAGAAAATCACCTATATCGGGTATTTAGAAAGAACGGTTATCCGAGAAATTTCATCAGAAGAAGCTTAAAGGAAAGACTACGTCAGCAACAGCAACAGGCGTCTGAGCATTCAAACGAACGGATAGTGCTTTCCTACATCAAGTACGTCTTCGAACTAACAGGAAGATTGCTGCAACCACAGCGCGTCTCTGTGGCGCATAAGCCAAGTGCAACCCTAAGATAATTGATCTCAAGACCCAAAATAAAAGTCAAGCAAGCCGACCAATGCAATGTCATCTACCAGATCAACTGTAGCGACTGCGATAAAACCTAGGTCGGACAAACTGGAAGAAAACTTTGTACACGAATCACCCAACACAAGGCGGCCGTCAGAAGGCATGATCCACACTCATTGGTTTCCGCGCATGAAGATCAAGGCCACCGTTTCGATCTAAAGAACGTAAAGGTCCTAGCCCATGGAAGTACAAAACACGCGAGAGTTTTTGGAAGCTTGGTACGATACAACGCATTCGATCAATCGACACATCGGATTGGACGCAGTATACGCCACACTACAGAGGAACGACCGCCAACCCGATCGATTGAATCCGGTGGAACATGTGACTAGACCACCAGAACTGACGGCAAACTCGCTAGCAGGAGCAAGCAGACAAAGACCATGAAACACAAGGAGGCGAGGTCAAAGGTCATCCGTCCATCAACCAAGCTGAAAGTCGATCGTAGTCCCAACCGATAGGATTGCTAGGCTCCACGGCCAACCAGGGTTGTATAAAAACGCACGCACACCCCGCTCAGCGCACTCTCACCGAGGCTGCTCTACGCTCCTCTACGCTATTGCATGTCACTCCACTACGCACGGATGATGTCACCTCGATTGGTGACGAAATGTTTGCAACAAAATTGCCAAGCTCAGCGCACAGTTCAGCAGCCATTTGTGTATGGTGTGCACTTTCAGGCGGTCTGGAACATTATACACTACTGCCACCTTAAGACAGTTTAGCCGATGCAATAGCTCGATGCAAGGCGTGTTGAGGAACCTTCCAGCCAACTCTGCTTGCTTAACCATACAGTTCTTGGGGTGAACCTTAGTCGATATGGCTGCCAGTTTGGCAGTAAAAGGTTCTAATGTGTTGAAAATCAAGTTGTTGTTCACTGTCATTGTGAAACTAGGCCGTTTGGGAAGTCGGAGAATAGAGGCTCCTTAGGTTAACGGTGCATGGTATAGTTGTGTCAAATGAGTTCTTGCTGATGGTTTTATTGTTGTTTGGGGTACGCCTTACTTGTTTCACATCCTTGATGGCGACGTTATGGCGACGTTCACAGACCATGTCCAGAAGAATGAGCGGGAGAAAAGAAAAGCTAACAGCAGCAAAACTCTTAGTTTAAGGAAAAGGAATAAGTGGAGATCGTGATAAACAGCAAGCTAGAGACAACAAATGCCTTTGAATTCCTGAACAAGGTGAGAGCGAGACACAACGGCCCTTCTTACCGTGTACAATTAGCTGTTTTATCTACACAAAGTAGTAGTAGAGCTGGGACAATTTTCGTGGTCCGGTGATGTCAAAAAGAATAATGGCCTAGCAAACACCAAGTAAGTCAGGCGAGAAGCATGGGTGTAAGCCGAGGTAATGCGAGAAGCGAGACTGGTTGGAGATGCAGGAACATGTGCAGCCTCGAAATGATTCCACTTGGTTAGATATACGCTGCAGATGATTAAGGGTGTAAATAAGTTACGAAATAGAACTGGAATGCCTTGGCCGCTGTGTAGCATCACTGAAGATAAAAGACCATCAGAACAGCGTATACTGAGAGCTTGAGTGCGTGGCGGATGTGAGTCGTCACTAAATAAACTTCCGAAGGATCCTCATTTCTCAAACTACATTCATTTCACAGAGTTCGATTTATCCCTTCATACAACGGCGAATACAGTGAGCAAACCCATGAATTCCATCATGCTTCACAAGTTTAATCACCATGCCCACTAACACATGCACCTACACATATACATAGGCAAAAATTCAGCATGTTACTGACTAACACGCCACATTTTTATAAAATTACCCACCCTAACTGTTTGTATTAGTATGATCATACCTTCATAGTCGTGCCCCGAACTGCCGAGCATAAAATATTTATCCACCTCACGCTTACTGACACCTTAACCTGACATGCTTATCATTAGCTCCTTCCGGATTGTAAACGTCGTTGTCCACTGCTTCTCATCTCCATCTGTTTATCTCTGGTATGGCTGATACTCCCAACTAGCCTTCAAGATAGCGACTCATTCGTATTGCACCTTTACAAGCTGCTATTCCCATTATAATGCCGCAACGCTCACAGCCATCCTAATTACCGACGTTTTCATTCCTTCATCTTATGCTTGAGGTCTCTATGGCCTTACATTCTCATTGCTCGCGCCGAATTTTGATGCCAGCCGCGTAGCTCCATTTCTTTATCTCCTGTAGGAACGCTACGTCTTGATGAAAGGCATGGCACTCGGATGACTTCTCTTCATTTTAGGTGCCCTCCTTTAGGACCATGGTGGCGCATCGCACACAACCATCCGACCTGCGAAAATTTGCATTCGTTCACCTCTTGCCTGATGATACTTCGGCATTACATGCTTAGCAGTAGGTCCTTCCTGAATCTCTATGTTGTTGTCCACTGCTTTTACTCTCAACCAGCCTCACATTTTTATGTCTGCTAAGCTTTAGATAGCCACCTAGCTTCTGGCTGCTTCCCAGTCCAAGTTTACATCCTCCTACGTAAATTGTGATGTTTTATCGCTCACAAACATCTGACTTGCCATCATTTTCCTTTCTTCATCGCATGCTGGAAGTCCCTTCGACCTTACATCCTAATTATCATCTACAGCCGCATACAAAACCGTGACGCTTGCTGCTCCCTAGCTACAACTACCTCACTGTAGTATGCCGTTTCAGCTCTAGAGAGTTAACTAGCCAGTGCTCCATTCCCATTGCATCTAACAGACTTCCATTTGAAGTCTGATGACTTATCTCTCACAGCTATCAAACTTGCCAACATTTTAGCCCCTCCACCTCATGATTGAGCTATTTTTGGTCATGTATTCTTATCATTATCTCACCCCAGATTGTGAATGTTGTTATTTGCTGCTTCCCATCTTCATCATATTAGCTCTAGTATAACTGAAATACCACGAGTAGCCACATAGACAGTGGCGCGTTCCCATTTCATCTTTACAGGCTACCGGCTCTAACCCAGAAAATCGTGTTAGCTCTCTTCCTCTGGTCCAGCACAACGACACCTACAACCCGCAATGCAGCGCAGTAGCCCGTGCAGATTCTATTCTTAGATACACTTCATTCCACGGCTTATTATCTTAACCGTAAATGACTGCGGAAAATTCTAACAGCATTATCCTAAGGTGGGGAATAGCTGCGCAGCCTGCTACTTTCTTCCTCTAATTTAACTGCACCTACCCGTCTCCATCGCCACTGGTTTTAGTCTTAGATTAGTTCACCGCCTGCTACTGGCTCCCCATCACTTCCATCTAGGGCACTAGTCATGTAGTTACTGAGGTTCACTCTGCATGTACCCGTATCCACGGCACAGCTTGCTACTGGCATTCCGTCACTTAACTTGCTTGTGTTACTAACAACTAGCCACGCGTTAGAATAAATAACCACACGCGACGCAGCACAATAGCAGTAAACAGCTGTACACAAGCCACTAATCCCACCTAGAAGCTACACCATTTTCTGTCCTGTGTTCGCAAGTATGACAAGTTCAGATGACATATAACGGCGAAGCTACAGTATGCATGGCGGTTCAAGTCACCGCGTTTTGTTGCATTCCATTCGTTTCCGCGTATGCATATTAGTATAATGTTCTCACTAGACCCAATTCCAAAAATAACAATTTGCTGCTCCACAAAACTTCTAGCCCAACCGAAAAAAACCAACCGCCAATGACCTTGACAAAATAACGTATTAATCGCCGTCAACGAACACCGTACACCTAATGCGGACCTTAGCTGTATTTGTAGGCCTTTTAATGACCTTCGCCTTCTAGCTTTGGAAGCTCAACTACCAAGGTTAGTGGTTCCCCATATGTTTTGCAGAGGTGTCAGGTGGTTTTTAGACACTGCAAAACTGGAACGTTCGAAATCGATGCGTTACTCGTTAATAATCGCTTAATTGCTAAAATAGTGGATTTCCTAGGCAATTATTACTTTCTTCTGGACACCTTTTCTCCTGAGTTGTCTTCCTTGGTATACGACGAAAGCCCATGAGTAACCTGCAGTCTTCGGGAAGGTGTTCTGCGCCTGTCGGTCCATCTCCTTGGCAGAAGTGCCCGAGAATTTTGTTCCGATATCCGTGTTCTAGGTTCTGTGCTTGACTGTGTGCAGTTGTTTACTGCTACCTTCGGCAACCTGAAGCTTTACACCAATAACTCGAACGGGAGATCAGTAAGCCTTGCTTGTTCGGGTTGGCACAAAGTGGGCCTAACCGGTTTGCATGTTCTGCCCAGATCCATGCGTCCACCATTACGTGGTACATGACGTTGCCGCGCTTGATTTCGACCGTCCCTGGCGTCCATTTCGCATGGCCTTCCCGATAGCCAAGTACTAGCACCCGCTGTCCAAACGTAAATAACCGTTTCTTTGCTCTATGCCACCGGTTAAAACCCTATTCCATTCTGCGGTTTCTCGCACCAACAGAGGATGCCAGTCGCGGTCGGATGGCGTCGAAAGCCATGCACAACTTCCTATTCATCATAGCGTGTGCTGGAAATGCTCTGCCTGACACTTGTGGATTCCTTGTTTATCGTTGGAGCAAAAACAACCGGTCAACCGTCTCCTCGATACGTCCCCCTTTTGATTTTCGAAGAGCTCGCTTGAAAGTAACGACAAACGTTTCTGCCTGGCCATTTGACAGTTCGTGAAGCGGCGGCCAGCGAACTTGCTGGACGGCGCCATGCTTGCAAAACTCCGTAAACGTTGCCGACATGAATGGGGTGCCATTGTCAGTTATCATTGTCTCAGGACAGCCGAATTGGCTAAAGATTTTGCGCAGTTTTGATACAGTGACATTAGGGGTTGTGCTACAAATGAGAAATACTTCAGGCCACTTGCAGTACGCTTCCACTAAAATAAGGAAACTTCTGCCGTTGAGCGGTCCCGCAAAATCGACATGGATGCTTAGTAACATTTGGGCATGAATAGAGTTCTGGTTTTTGTGGTGCTTTCAAGACGTTGGCACACTGTTGGCAGCGTTTAGTTATTTCTTCTAGCTGTTTGTCCATGAAGGGTCAGTATACATAACTGCAGGCAAGCGCCTTCATCCGGTTGATTCCAGGATGCCCGGCGTGGAACTGCCGAACAAGGCGCTGCTGAAGTACCTTGGGAATGACTAATCTTTCTGAAAATTGGATGCAGTCGTTTACAGTAGGTAGCCAGTGTCTCCTCTGGAAGTACTGGTGCAACTCGGCAGATGGACATGAAGGTGGCCAACTTGTTTTGCGGAAGCGTGTAACTTTCTTGCGTACTGCGTCCCTAGGGGTTTCGTTTCGTACAGCACCTGCGGACCCTGGTAAACTGTTCAGTGCCTTAGTTACCAGAAAGTTGACGTCTGGTGTAATCTCGCTCGAGGCAAGGATTGTGTCCTCAAGTTCTTGCTGACTGGCATCAATTATGCACGGCAATACATCTGCTTGGCCAACAAATAATGCCGACTGATATTGGGTCTCGAAACGTATCCCAGTAAGGTAAGAGCTCTACATTGTGGTCGGTTGGATGTGTAGGCCGGAATGCCCTTTCTCGAACCAAATACAGCCAGCAAGCGCTTGTTATTTGTCAGAAGCTTGAAGCGGCGGTCATATAGTATTTTGTGGGATTGCTTGACAGCGTACACTATGGCCAAGGTTTCTTTCTCAGTCTAGCTGGAATTCACCTCGGCCTTGGTAAGTGTTCTGGCGGCATGAGCTTTTGCTTTCTGAGATCCATCGGGGTATACGTGTAAAATTACTGCGCCAATCCCCTGGCTTGCTGCATCTGTGATTAGGACAGTCTCCTTGGCCAGGTCAAAATGAGTCAAAAGCAAGTGTGAGGGCAGCATGATCATGCCCCCATCGAAGGCAAGCTGAGGTTCAGTGCCAAGTTTGGCCTTTGACCAGTAGCTTGTTTAACGAGGCACGCGGGCAGTGCATCTCAAGCAAGGACGCGCTGTAGTAGCTGTGGGGCCCACAAATGGAACGTATGGAATGTAAACCTGTTGGTGGAGGGATTTTTCTAATAGCTTCTACGTTTTCCGAATCTGGTCGATGTCCATCCTTTTCGAGGCTAAACCCGAGATATTTGATGATCCGCGTGAAAAAGCGCATTTATATTCACGAATACCGAAACCGTACGACTGTGTACAACCAAGCACTGCATCCAGGCGTTTAAATAGTTATTCTGGTGCTCGACCCATCACGACGATATCATTCAGATATACAGCGGTTCCAGGAACGCACGCTAGCATCGAACCCATCAACTGTTGGAAAATGGCTGGCGCCGTTTTTACACTTAATGGCAAGCGGTTGTATTAGAATAGCCCACAATGAGTGCTGATTGTCAACAACGCCCTAAAGACTTCGTCAACGTCCACTTGAAGGTGGGCATCCGATAGATCAAGCATAGCAGTGTACTCGCCACCAGTCAGTTTTGCAAAGCTATCATCCGGTACAGGTACTGGGTAGTAGTGGTCGTCCAGCGCTGCGTTGAGGTTAGTTGAGAAGTCAGCGCAGACGCGTACCTTGGAATTTGGTTTCTTCACTGCGATAATAGATGCGGCCCAAGATGAGTAGTTGACGGCTGTGAGAACCATGGCACGTTTCCGTCGATCGAGTTCTTGATCGACGGTTGACATGGCTGAATATGGCACCGGTCTTTCAGTTTTGTACCTTGGGTTAGCACCTGCGTTGCCTTGAATTCCGTACAATGACCCAAACCCTCCTGAAAGCCAGAGGCAGTCATTGTTTCAGGGCCTATGTCATGTCTTTGACGGATGTTGATGATAGGTCTTGAGTTGCTCGAACTCTTTTGCAGATCTTATACAAAGGAACATCGAGGAGTTGCAACTTTTCAATCCAATCCTTACCAAGAAGATGCAAATTCGGCCGGTCCGAAATGTAGCGTGTTCCCCACTTTTCCACATCCTTAATTGCAAGCTTACACTTCAGTTCGCCCACTAAATTTAACACACTGCCGGATGCATTGTGTGCAACCTTCTGGGAATGGACCATTTTCGGCCCCTTTACGTGATTCCATGTGCTCGTGAAAATAATCGTGATGTCCGAGGCCGTGACATATTGCAGTTTCGTTGGGATCCCATTGAGCAATACAGTGATGGATCGTCGTCTCGGTTTATACACCCTATGGAATGCAGCGACTATGGACAGAGACGCTGCGACATCCTTCCTAGGATTCCCCTTCCGATAAGACTTCTTCACTTTCTTCGACGGGACCTGACTGCAGAATTCCGCCTTATGCCCACGCTTATGGCACGTTCGACAAATATGACTTATGTACAAACCAAAGTGCTCGAAATGCCATTCGCCGCATGACCAGCATGCTGGGGGTTGTTTGTTCGTAGACCTATTGAAGGGTTTGTTTTGCTTGAGAGACCTGGCACTTTTCACAAAGTGCATGGTATTTGGTGGTGCGAGATCATTCCGTTTGATCATGGCAGTGTCGTGTTTTAGAGGGAGCAGCCGTTTGCATTCGCTTACGAGGGCCTTAAGTGTCAGAACAGGATCCCGCTCCAGTTTAGCTAAAAGCCGCGTGCGGATCTCAGCATCATTGGATTGTAGAGCGCTGACGGAAACGATACCTTTAACTTGATCGGCTGTCAAAGAGCGTAGTTTGAAACGCTCACACTCACGGTTGATCGTGTCTGCTAGGGCCCCAATGTCGTCCGACTCCTGTTTGACAAGTTTCAATCATTGCTAGGAAATACTAAACAAGGATAACGACTCACCAAAACTTTCTTTCAGTTGTGCCACTATTTCGTCAAATGACCTTGAAATGACCTTGAAAAATAACGTATTTATCGCCGCAAACAAACACTGTACAACTACTACGGACCTTGACTGTATTTATAGATCGCTTATTGACCTTGAACTTCTAGAATTGGATGGTCAGCTATCAAGGTTAGTGATTCCCCATATCTTTTGCCGAGATGTCAGGTGGCTTTTCTTTACGCGCCGAACTGGAAAGTTTAGGAACATTCGAACTCAATGCGCTAATTGTTGCTAATCGATTGATTGTTAAAAAAGTGGAGTTCCTAGGCAATTCATACTTTCTCCCGTACACATTTTCATTGCATTTCTCCTTGTCTTGCTCTTTTCCCTTGCGTCACTTTCCAAGTTTCCCACGGATTCTTCTGCTGGAATGGAGCAAAGCTTTGACTACTGAATTGTCCATAATTAGCAACGCCGATAAGTGCCCTTGCTAACAATACATCGCTTGTATGGACAGGTTTGAAACCCAATGTGGCCACGTGGGAACCCTCCGAACGCATGAGGATATAAGGTGGATAACAGCTGACGGCGAGTAACAGTGCACTAGCTCTGCTTGTGGCCAGAACATCCACTTGGAACAAATTCTAGTAGCACATAATGTGATTATCAACATTTTACATAGTACTAATAATCTGTCTCATCAGTTAGGTCGAACAGTTATCACAACCCTATATCACTTCTTAAACTTTCCAAGGTGCAGATCGCCGTTGCTCACATCTAATCAACGCAGCTTTGATTGTATATACCTGACCATGTCTTGTTTTCGTGTCGCGTGCAACGTCGCGAATATAAAAAGGTATTTATTTATCTATTTTTATATTACTTGGGTAACAGAACCTAAGTCGAATGTAATTACCCCTAGCGAGTCGCGTATGAGTTTAGGCAAACTAGGTGACAAGAGCATGTTGATGCCAACGAAGGAATCGCAGAAATGCTTATTGAGTATCTCAGATATGTTCATTGGATCACTAACAACCGATTCATCGGAGGGCCTCAGTGAGGTGCTGAACGTTGTTATACGATTATCACTTTATTTCAGTACCTGAGTGAGGGACTTGCTTTTATCCTTGGTGTTACGAGCATCGAATTCCTTAGCTAGCTTAAACATCGCGTGGGTGTTTTGCCGGTTGCTTATGACCTTGTTAATGTGAACGAGGATAGGGAAATCATGAGCCTTAGGTTACTGGTGACATTTTGCGGAGCTTCATCAACACCCTGTTTAAGGGGTTGGTCCCTTTGTCAGTTTCGCCCTGTGACTATTCACTAGCGTAGCTAGCAGATTTAAGCGGTTATTGATGTTTTTGTATAGATCGCAGAATGCGATGTCCACATTATTGGATAAGAAAAAGTATCCCAGTTGGTTGGTCGTAAAAGCATAGAGAAGTTTTCCAGATGGACAATAAATAGGACACTATAAACGCCATAAGCACAAGAAGCAGGCAATTTGCTATCCAGTTATTCGCTCTTGACTCAATGTACTTAGCTGTATCTGCGTTGTACATGTACCAAACACTATTGAAAACACTAGTAGATGGACATCATGAAAACCGGGTCATCTTCTTTAACCGGTTTTGCTAGTAAACTATCACACTGCCACATTCCATTTCACTGTCACGAACAATAACCAGTCGCGGCGGGGCCACTGCCACCCTGGCCGGTTGGACATACAGGAAAATTTGTCCACTGCGTCGCCTTAGCTCGGCCGGCCTTTTGTTAGTTTGGCTTTAAACCGGCTCCAAAGCCTACCATTTGTTATGCGTAATGATGGGTGAACAACCAGATCCTACTTTTATACCTAGTTTCCTATCCGAGTTACCTTATCAAGTTTGCTTAGGGAGCAAGAACAGCTTTCATCAGAAAAAAACACTAAATTTACAGTTGATGTGACGTTACAAAATTAGTTAACTTCGCCACCTGGTTAAACACTATTGGCACTCGCTACAGAACTTAAACTTGCAGAGAAGAAGCTCGAAATCAAGCGAAGAGATGCACAATAGTGTTTAGCAACACAGGAGACACAATACTGTCTCATGTTCGAGCAAGCTTAACGCCAGAAGCAGAATTGTTACTGCCCCACCAATGCAGGCCCAGATAGATACCACTCCCCGAAGCCGTTTGCTTAATTTTTCGATTTGCTTCTTTATTAGTAACGACAGGCTCTTCCAGCTCACTTGTGCTGGTGACATTAATAAAACGTAATTAACTAACAAAATAGTTGTATTGTCGATGAAACGAAACCCACCGGTACAGGCATGGATATAGAAACCAGGCTCTAAGAAATAAAACGCGATATGCATCCGGCAACCCACCTAGCACAGCGAACCGATTTTACCATGAACTATCCATGCTGACAAGGGATTGGGACTCCGGAGTGTGCGGTTACGAAATAGTTAATGTTATACAAGCCGTGGTCCGTGCAAATGTGACGATTGTTTGGACCAGTCAGTGGTTGCCCCCACGCGTGACCTTGAGTCAGCTGATAAGTAGTAACCAATCAAGGTGTACCGCTTCCGTGGACCACAGCATGGGACCCTAGGCACGCTTCCAACATTTGAAACACGTCACCAGTTGCGATATCCCACTTATCTGAGACAAGCCGCACGCCCCAACGTAATTAATTACCAGTGCAACGAAATTGGGAAGGCACATGCTACTGCCGCGGCTCCTAACCCCTGCGTGGCGTCCTTTATGTCCCCACTGAAAGGACGACCCAGTGCGTTACCTTAGACGAGCAGTAGAGAAGACAAGCTGCAGAAAGGACGTTATATTTATACAAGTTCAGGAAGTGTACAATGTTTAGATTTTCATAACTGCCATTTTGCCTGGGGTGTTGGTATCTACTAGAAATGTAATCGTAAAGCGACGTTGAGATAAAGTGCGATGGTACCTCAGGCTGTGTTACTAACTGCCTCCGTAATCTACGAATTGTAAATCCATGGCGCACGTTATGGAGCCAGTCTTTGATGCGTTTCCTTAAGTCATTGGGCGTGATTTCCGTGCTGTGAAACTTTCTAAATAATATGGCTACTGAATTGTTGCGTTGCTGTACATGCACATACCATGCATGGCCTGGTAAATCGTAGGTGTTTTGAATGCCAGCAGGTTTCTGGCACCGGAGCATTTCGCCTGCGGGGTGACTGCACTTGTGAATACGTGCTCACACATGTTTTTGGTACATACGAAGAGAGCTTTCCTTAGTATTCCTTGCAAAAATGACACCTGATGGCTAGGAAGCAAGCGAATGCACGTTGGTGCTCAAGTGAAGTAACACGAAGTTGTTATGTGGCACTTGGTCTGCAAGGGAGGCTGCAAAGTCGTACACGCCTTCCACTGTGACGACATGGATGTGCATGCCACTTGAGGTTGGTGGAATTGTTTGACTTACTGCATCCCTAAATGAATTAAGAGCAATACTCGCTGAGTACAAGGTGCGGAGGACGAAATGCAAAGGGTTTTAAAACAATGGAACGGATGGCCAAACATGTTATAAGATTATCGTTCAAAGATTTAACGGCCTTTTGTATTTCTGTGGCGACAGTCTTTTGCGCACCGCGGCAAGTGGGGCAGTAATCCGCATTCCTGTGCGAAATGAAAAATACTTCCTTTCCGATTCGTCTACCTTTGGTTTCGCTTAAGGTATGGATTAAGGTACATTCTCCTATAAATCTGACCGCCTTATATAAAGCGTAGTCACAGCATACCTGTTTCCCGTAGGATAGCAAGATATGCGACCAAAGAAAGGTTAGAGGAGGTGGCTACGGAATCATGGGAGGACGGATACCCGAAGGTTACACCCACCTGTGTCTTCCTTTGGCACTGCACCTGATTCCCCTGTGTTGGAGATCGGTGTTGATGTGGCCGCCCTATTGAAAACTTGACGGGAGCTGACTCCGCGTTAGGAGCAGCTGACGGCCTTCGCGTTCACATTCTCGGAAGGCTTCCCTCATCCTCCGAAGCCAGTTGTTTTGGCCGGCGGCTGTGCAACAGTATGACCCTCTAGCCTGGAAACTTACTCGAAAGGCTTGGGCGGAGTTTCCATTAACCTGGTTTCATCCGTGTCCTCGGTCTCCGTTTGACTTCCGGGTGATCGTTCTGGAAAGCAAGCCTAATCAATGTCATCTGCGCATTGCATGTCACAATGTACCCTAACGGTAGTTCGAACAATGCTGACTCTTTGGTTCCTGTTCATCAAACTGGGACGTCTATGAACCCGCACAGAGTCGTGGTACTGGCAATGTGGCAAACTTGGAAGATGGGCGGTCACACCATCCGCTTGCCACCACCTACTGCTGATAATGCTCACCTCACTGACACCGTTGTGTGTAAGGCGAACCACGTGCTATGACGATCCTGACATGGCGCCTAAAACGCACGCTACTAGCAATGAAAACAGCTAAATGGGGGTAAGTGTACCAGTGGACGAACGGCATATTGTACGCGGATACCGGGCACTTACTCACTAGCTAAACATTAGATCACACTCCTAAAGCACACAGGTGGCACAATGCTGCAGGCATACGGCACATAATTCACAATAGGATGCTTCACAGTGCGAGCCACATGGGTGTTCAGGATGAAGTACGCAAATGTATATAAACATGACATTAGTTGTCCACGAACGTGTGGAACAGAAGGACACTTATAGTAAAGCCGAAGACATAAAACATAACGCGTTCACATATTACGTCCGCGATGTAATAGGTGAGCAAGTGCGTGTTCAATTCTTCTGCACGGAATATACCCACATCACTGGACAGAAGTTTATGCACGTAAAAGTCCGTTGTTCCAGCAATTGCCTAACACATTATAAATCCTATGTTCCCCGCCCATTTACGTATGCTGCGTATGACAAACGGCTTGCTGAAAACATTGATCACGTTGTCCGAAGGGTTAGAGAAATAAGTAAGTTGGCGTTTACTAAACACGAAGTGTACACCGTCAACACATTGGTCCGGTGCAAGCTGGCATAAAGACACGTTTATTCACTCCATACAACGTAGTGTTAATTGTGCTACTGGATCCACGGCGTTGCGCAACATTCCTTTTAGCAAACAGGTATGTGACTCAAACGGAAAAGTAGGGAAATTGTCCAGAGATCCGTATTTGCTGACATCCTGCGCCAAATGCGTCAGCGAGTGAACAATAAAAGTCATTACATCCGCTCCATACAAGTGGAAGCAACCCTCAACGAAAACATGCAATGCTGACTCTACGAATTCACATTGAGTGCGGTGACGCATCGGGTGACATAGTAACTAGATGCCCATGTGTACATAGATAACGTTGGTGTACTAAACATAAGGCAATACATTCAGTAGCAACGCGGGTCCAAAGTACATTAAGAATTGTCTACATTCCGTAGCCTTCCAGGAACGTAACCATCGAACGCTTCTACTACCTCTGGTGAAGTCACGTGGTCAGCGCGATTGATTGGCCTCCATCAATTGCTGCAATTGCCCGCGTTTACGCCGGTTAAGGTGGCTTTTCTTCTTAGCAGGGGCTGCTAGCCACAGTGACATCATCCTACGCATTACACCTTACTGTGTTTTCAGGGATAAGTACGACATCCTGAGCAACTGCACCATTCTGGTCTAAACATTGCCTTAGAAATTGCACATATATAGCCTGTTTCCGTCAAAAGCACAGTTATACCACTGGTGCCCAGGTGCATGGTGTGGACATCGACAACGCCTTTTGTGTACACAGGCCGCAGCTATTCCGCCTCCTTATATATTTTGTTGAACGGTACCCGGCTAGGGATAACATATGAGCATAGATGATATTTTCTCCTCAAATCACGCGCCCAGTATTCTTGGTGTAACACCGATGCTTAAAGATGGATAACTCACTTCGAAATACCAAAAACGAAATCCTTGAAGTATGTCACCAAGTAGAGAGCAGTCAAGGCGACGGCAATCAACAGCGGGACCAAAACGATAGTGGCCAACAGATGTGCAAAATAAATAATGAAAGTTAGTCCTTCATCCATCACTATTCCTGTGGTTAACAATTGGTATATGTCACCTTATTTTGTACAACAGCGCGGCAACGTATTTTTTGATAATTTATTCCAGACGCTTTTCGGTTGTGCTTCGCAAAATAGTGATGGAAACACGATTTACCAATGAATGAACACGCTTTTTCTTGGCGCTGTGTTGGGTGGGAAATAAGCGCATTTTCAGGCCCAAACGTGCTAAAGTAACCTACATTTCGCTTGTATTATTCCGCCTTGATATAACTGTTTCAAACACCTAGAGGCTTAGAAAACCCTGGACTCTATATTCATCCTGATTCATGCGTCTCACTTTCCTCTGGAACTCCTACACCGAGGCCTTGTCGCCCTCGGTTAATGAAAGGTTGTCCAGAACTCACTTGCGTATATGATATTCCTTAATACATTCCTAGCGTTTTCGCGCAACGTTATCGCTTATTTGCCTATATTTACTATGTGTGTCTGAACCGTTCGCTTTTCGGCCACTTACCTCGTACTTAGTAACTGCGGGAAATTTTAGGCTACGTAGAGCATTTTTAGATAAGTATGCCTATTTAGAATTTATACCGCTTCGACACACTTTAGACTGCATATTCTGCTATCTGCTTGCAAAGCAGAAAGCAACTTCTAGCTAAATAAAATAATGACGTTGTTTGTTGACAGCCATGCAATCGCAAATAACTCGAGAACCACTGTACTCGTGGCATTGCTTCGACTTTTGACGTATTCAGCGGTTAAAAGTGGTTCCGAGTAGCTTACTTTTACTGGTTTCCACAATATTCTAGGCTTAGGAAATATGTTGCTTTTGTTCTAAGAGTTTGTTTGAATTTTCTGACCGAGATTTTAATCAACCAGTTAGGCCCATAAGCTGGTGAGTATTGTACGGTACGCTAGGTTACAAGTTGGTTAGGCTGGTGGTGAAGGTGAAAAAGTATTAATGGTAGGCGTACTTGGTGAATATGTCTACGTAGCGATATAAATGGATGGCAAATTGAACTCCTCAACTGTTGTGCAACTGGATGGCCTTGGGCAATAAATCGTGGTGGCGCCACGTTAGAAGCGGTTATCTGTAACGAAATCGAAACCGCCATGGGTCGTTTTAAAGACTACTTAAATGATTTTTTTCTTGTCTCTTTCATTTGCAGGTTCTCGAGAAACCACAGATATATGAAAACGTGCGAAGGCACTTTACCCACCCAAAACGCTGACATTCCCTTTTTGTTTTGCTTGTCTTATCAAGTTCCTGTACACCTCTGTTTTTCCTGTTGTGGATAAACGTACTTCTCCGTGTCTGCTCGTTTTGCTCGTGTCACGCTTGCGTGTTGCAATTCTGTGAGTGCCCGGTTGCTCTGTGTGCTCCTCGCGTCGTGTGGCCGCTGTAACTGACTCCGTGCTGCTTTCTACCGCCGTTGATTCATTCCGTGCCCGTTTTCTAGCTCCCGCCGGTACCCCATTCCAGGAACTTCGTTACATTTGGTGACAGAGTTGGGATCGCAATGGAGAAGGAAAAAGTCAGCCCCCAAAAATGAAATCGCAACTTCGTGTTGTTACCCAGGATTGTTCGGAGTTTCGACCTGTGCCGAGACAACCCCCAGTTTTTCGGCCAGGTGATGATTTCGACAGTTGGGAGTTTCATGTATCGTTATACCTTTCCAGTGTTCCTAAAAAAAGAACGTGGTCCCTTCCGTTCTCAGTTTTTTGAGCGAGGAAGCCACGCGTTTCTCCCACGCAACACGCATGCAACCTGGGTTTCGCATCGTAATTTTACCGCTTACAACTTACTGACAATCTGTCATCATACATCTCGGTTGCAGCTATTCTTCGCAACAAATCAATTGGTTCTGTGCAGGATTTATTTTCTAATTAAATATTTGTTTAAATACTACTATACCATCACAGTTGGACTAATCTACTTTTCAGTCAGTCGAGATGATTGGTCATATATAATTTAAATTTCCGAAGAAACGTTTTCTCTTACGCACCTTCTCTCGATAATAGCTGACTTATCCAAACTTCAGTATGCACGATATACAGCGCGAAATATAGCTACACTCATTCTTGTGACTAATATAGGAAACAGAAGATGTAGCATCAATATCAGCTTGTTAATCGCTACCCAGTGACTTGCCGGGATTATTCAGTTTACACACGGAGGAGCCAAGGTTAGGACATTTACAATCAAGTTTGTTGGGTCTTGAACACAGAATTTCCAAACTGCATACCAAAGCGAGTTTGGCGGCATCCGGTTTCGGATTTGCCTGTCACTGTGGCCAGCCACAGGACGCCTGCGCCTACAGAGGGACCACGGGTGGCTTGCGCTGCACCACCCACAGCTCCAACCACACACCCCATATCCAGTGTAAACCCGAAGGAATAAGACCGGGAGGCATGCGGATGGGAACAACGTTTCATCAACCAGCCGGCACACACTTCTTCACAGCCAAACACAAGCACCCTTTATTTGGGTAATCAAGTACACACAAGGCGGTGGCTGGAGCGTAGTCCGCTCCACACTGAGTGCATGGAACCACTCTTCGAGCCTAGCACGGCCACAAGGACCGTGCACCCCGTCCCCTCCAGCGACGACCAACTGTCTCCTGGAGTCAGTATGGACGAGGTAGTGGGTATTAGACAGGTAGGCACCTTGTCAACATGCACATCAAGCGCATCCACACTGGGGATATCAAACAACAGCCAGTCATTCGAAATGCCGATATCGATTAAAGTAAACGCCTATGACGACATAAATACTCGCTAAATGAGCATATGGAAGAAATTGGTTGAATGTTATTCGGTGATAAGTACGAAATGTCCGAAATTTGTTTTTCAAAAATACCATGCGATAAAATTACGCAAGTTTACTACCATCTGCATGAGCGACGTGTGCAAGTAATGAGATCCTCAAGTACGCAGAACAAACCAAATAACATGTAATGAAGTTTATCCACATTGAAAAGACCTAGTTAAAGTGTAAGTTGGTTTAGTCCAACTGCGGTGAAGTAGCATCATTAATGCAGCATCAGCCTCAGAAAGCGGCACACTAATCCATACACATCCATACATATATACAGACACATAAATCCAGTATGTTACTGGTCAACACGCTATATTTCACATAATTACGGATGATAATAAAATCACAGCCTACAAATTTCACTATGCTAACATTCACATGGACGCAAATACTTGCCACTTCACCCTTGATGTTTCCCTCAAATGTACTTTCCCCATTTATTTGTGCAGCACAACGTGCCTACTGCGAAACCTTGTCTGTAAAACTTTGATCATGTCTGATAAGGCGTGCCTCGTTCCTACAGAGAATGAACTATTTATCTAGTTATTTATAAAATGAGTGCATCCCAATTTCTCGAACTAGTAATTAGGGAAAAGGTAGCCCAATTTAAGAGATACACATGCCAGTGAATCTGGATTGCATTTGCTCCAGCAGGATTAGTAACAGAACGATTGTATGTACAACGTGCAGTGTACCACTCTATGCTCGCTTCCGTGTAACTCGTGGCCTACTGAGACTCGGTTTTGAGATGTCTATAGTAAATATAAAGTCCAATAAATGCTTGCCCTTGGTAGGGGCAGGAACGTGTTGCATATATCCACCTGGTTTGATGCAAGCTACTAAACTTGCACACTGCTTTGTTTTAGTTAAATAACAGTTCGTCCACCTTGTTTGTGTATTCGAGATTTTATATACAGCCGATATCCAGGAACTGTGTGGGAATAATCGACGTTGCATGGTGTGAAGCACAGTTCAGTGACAAAATTGCATCCGGTGCAGTAAGGAAGTCCAATAAACGTATAACTTTGCATCTTCTTACTAAGTGACCTAACACTGATAAGTATGAGCGAGAAGGAACTCTCGGGGTCTCCTAGATTTACCGATGACGCGAAGTCACTGACTGTTACTGAGCCAGATAGAGCATATGCAGGACCTAGGTGAGAAGACATATAAGCGTGTTGCTCAGTAATGACTTGCTGGGCTTCGGGATGAACTTGTCCCGACTCATCATGCTTGGAGAGGACAGACAGATGACGCAGGATATGCATTTTATTGTTCAGGGACTTAAGATTTATAGGTAGATGTGATAAAAATCGCTTGGGGTCTACTATCTTTACGGATGACGAAATGAAACCGTTGCTAGCTGCTTCGCTATCTGCAGTGGTTGTATGAAGTGAGGGACAAGACATTGCAGAGGGTAGTTTGGCGACGAGGTGTTTGGTGCCGCGATGAAACTGTCGCGGCTCATCTCCACTTGGTCTAAAAGTGCGCAAGTTGCGGGGTAGGAAGAAGTCGACTACTTGGCCTAGGTATGTGGACCGGCGGCATAATTCTGAAGGATGAAGCAGGTGCCCAGAAATCTGGATGCTCATGAAGTTGAGCGGAGCCGTGCAGATTGACAAATGCAGTGCTCGCCGTAGGTGAATTGTTTGCGGTGGTGGTATGCGGTGCCGTTTTACTTGCATCTGAGGTAGGATTCGGTAGGGTCCGTCTTGGTGGGCCGAAATACACTTGCCTTAACTTGGTGTCAGAGAACTGTTCACAATTCAATATTATAGCGCTCAATGTTCTATCATCCTCGGTTCTCAGTTTGATTGGGCTGGGAATTTGCTTTTGCTTTTAGCCATCCTCGTAACTTTTACCGAATTTTCCTCAATACCGTTCGCGTTAACGGTTGTGCTCTTACACTTGCTCGTCGATATGCCATCCGGAACATTAAACGCAAGTGCGCTGAACTCCACATTGTCCCAACCAGCTTACGGCGACTGCTTATCTACGGAGCTTGATATATTTAAAGGCATATGTAGGCAGCATAACCACCATAGGGGAGTGTCAAGGTGTGTTCCCTCCGCAATCTGTTTTAGCGCTAGGAGTCTTCGTAGTTTTAGACACGGTGCTGTATAAGTGGTTATATGTCGCTCGTCGCTTCTTGATGGATGCGCTGGGCTCACGTTGACTAAAGCCTGTTTTGTCGTTAGGATTTGTCGCAGCCCAACTTATGCTTCTTTTCACCGGCCCGAAAGTAAGCTTGCTAAGCATTGTTGCATTGTGAACTTGTTCACCGTTGTCTATGAGACCAAGCAATACTGCCTCATCCTTTACATTAAGTTTGATGGGAGCCGCAAATGTTGTTATACGCTTGTTCAGTCGTTGAACCTGCAGTGTATTCTCTGCAACGCCATTAACCGCAATGATTGCACACCTAAATGCGTCCACCGTCTGGTGCATTCAACACGAATGCGCTCCACAGTCCATTCTTGCATGCAGCATTATATGGCGCTCAGGCCACTGCTTTTCATATTTTCCAAGTTGGTATGGTTGACCTCAGCGGCTCAGGTGAACTCGGTGGTTGGTCCATACACAGAGTATTTCGGCTCGAGGCGCCCGCAGCCCTGTTCTCTGACTTTAGGTTATGCTAGACTCGCTTCGATCGTCATGGAAATTTCCTAACATGTCTAAGTTATCTGGGCTATTTAATGGTTGCCTTAGAGGTTCGTCAACCACTATACCTTCTGCTAAAGCGGCTCAAGTTGTATCAGCAGCTGAACACAGTATTAACTAAGATATTTCCTACATTGTTCTCAGGCTGGCTGGTTTGATCCATGTATGGTCCTAGGGCATGCAGATACATCCAATGAAGCAAGCAGTATAGTATCCACAGTAAATGAGCCCATTAGGTTCACAGGCGCCGGACAGTCAGCAAAATCCGCCTGAATACGTCTGGTCTGTGCGCTGCCCTCTCTTAGGCTATCGTAACGGCGTTGCAAAGTGGTTCTTGCTGGTACTAACTTTAATTCAAAGAACGTCGTGCGGATTCTAAATTCCCTTTGATGGGAGAGAAACTTGTGGGCCGCTGTCTCATTATCTAACTTGACTAAAAAGGGTCATTGGTTTTTCGCAACCCTTTTTCTCGGCCTTGTACTACTCAGAAGGTTGCGTTCCAAGCCACACACCTAAATCAGTATTTTGTGAATGGTGTGCACTTTCATGCGGTCCGAAACATTATGCACCACTACCTCATTGAGGCAGTTTAGCCGATGAATTATCTCGGTGCAAGGCTTATTGAGGAACCTCCCAATCAACTCCGCTTGCTTAACCATACAGTTCTTGGGGTGAATCATAGTCGATATGGCTGCCAGTTTGTCAGTAAAAGATTCTATTGTGTTGAAGGTCAATTTGTTCTTCACTATGTCATTTTGAACCTCGGCCATTTGGGAGCTCGGAGGATAGAGGCTCCTTAGGTTAACGGTACATGGTATAGTTGTGCCAAATGAGTGCTTGCGGATAGTTTTATTGTTGTTTGGGAAACGCCTTACTTGTCTCACACCCTTGATAGTGATGTTATGACGACGTTCACAGACCATGTCCAAAAGAAGGGGTGAGAGAAAAGGAAAGCTAAGAGCAGCAAAACTGTATGTTTAAGGAAAAGGAATAAGTGGAAATCGTGATAAACTGTACTCTAGAGACAACAAATGCCTTTAAATTCCTGAACAAGTTGAGAGCGAGATACAACGGACCTCCTTACCGTGTACAGCTAGCTGTATTATCTACACAAAGTAGCAGTAGAACTGGGACCCTTTTCATGGTTCGGTGATGTCAAAAAATAATGGCCTAGCAAACACCAAGTAAGTCAGGCGAGCAGCAATGAGTGTAAGCCGAGGGGAAGAGAGAAGAGAGACTGGTTGGAGATTCTGGAACATGTACAGCCTCGGAATGATTCCACTTGGTTAGATATACGCTGTAGATATTTGAGTGTAAATAAGTTACGCAATAGAACGGGAATGTCTTTTCCGCTGTGTATCATCACTGAAGATGTAAGACAATCAGAACAGAGTGTGCTGACAGCTTGAGTGAGTGACGGATGTGAGTCGTCACTAAATAAATTTCCGAGGGTTCCTCATTTCACCAACGTCATTCATTTCCCAGAGTTCGATTTATCCCTTCATACGACGGCGAACACAGTAAGCAAACCCAGGAATTCCGTGATACTTCACCAGGTTAACCACCATGCCCCCCAACACACACTTACATATATACACAAGCACAAATCCAGCATGTTACTGGCTAACACGCCATATTTTTATAAAATTACCCACCATAACTGTCGGTATTAGCATGATCATGCTTTCATAGTCCTACCCCGAACGGCCGAGAATAAAATATTTATTCACCTCACGCTCACAGACACTCTAACCTGACATGCTTATCATTAGCTCCTTCCGGACTGGAAACGTCGTTGTCCACTGCTTTTCATCTCTATCTGTTTATCTCTAGTATGGCTGATACGCCCAAATGGCCATCTAGATTGCGGCTCATTCCCATTGCACCTTTACAAGCTACTATACTCATTGGAATGCCGCACCGCTCACATCCATCCAAATTACCGACGTTTTCATTCCTTCTTCTTATGCTTGAGGTCTCTTTGGCCTTAAATTCTCATTGCTATCTCCGAATTTTGATGCCAGTCGCCGCCTAGCTCCATTTATTTATCATTTTTATGACTGCTATGTCATGATGAACAGCATGGCACCCGGTTGACTTCTCTTCATTTTAAGTGCTTTCCTGTGCAACTATGATGGCGCATCGCACACAACCATCCGACTTGCGAACCTTTTCATTCCTTCACCTCATGCCTGATGATACTTCGACCTTACATGCTTAGCAGTATCTCGTTCCTGAGTATGGATGTCGTTGTTCGACGCTTCCAATCTCTACCTGCATCCATTAGTATGCCTGCTAAGCTTTAGATAGCCACCTAGCTTCTGGCTGACTCAGATTCCAATTTTACCTTCTCCAACTTAAATTGTGATGCTGCATCGCTGACAAACATCTGACTTGTCATCATTTGCATTTCTTCGCCTCATGATTGAGGTCTCTTCGGACTTATATTCTAATTAACATCTACACCCGGATATTAAACCTTGAGGCTTGCTGCTCCCTAGCTACATCTAGCTCACTCCAGTAGGTCGTTTCAGCTCTGGAGAGCCAACTAGCCAGTGGTCCATTCCCATTGCATCTGTCAGACTTCTGTTTGGATCGTGATGCCTCATGGCTCACAGCTATCTAACTTGCCGACATTTTAGCCCCTCCACCTCATGGCTGAGTAAATTTGATCACGCATTGTTATCTCCTCCCAGATTGAGAATGTCGTTATTCTCTGCTTCCCATCTTCATTCTTTTAACTCTAGTATGGCTGGTACGCCCCGAGTAGCCATCTTGACGGTGGCTCATTCCCATTTCATCTTTACAGGCTACCGGTTCTAACCCAAAATATCGTGTTAACGCTCTTCCTCTGGTCCACCACAATGACACATACAACACGCACTGAAACGCAGTAGCCATCCAGATTCTACTCTTCTATACACTTTATCCACGGCTTATTATCTTGACCGTAAATGGTCGCTAAACCTTCTAGCAGCATGATCCTAAGCTGGAGAATAGCCGCTTCACCTGCTACTTTCTTCCTCTGACTTAACTTCACCTACCTGTCTTCAGCGCCACTGCATTTAGCCTTAGATTGGTGCTCCACTTGCTTATAGCTCCCTACCACTTCCACCTAAGGCACTAGCTGTGCAGTTACTGAGGTTCACTCTACATTTACACGTAACCACGGCACAGCTTGCTACTAGCCTTCCTGCCTGTGTTACTAACAACTTGCCACGCGTAAGAATAAATAACCACGCGCGACCCAGCATGATAACAGTAAACAGCTGTAAACGGAACACCAATCCTACCTTTAAGCTAAACGTATTTCCGTCCTGCATTCACATGTATAACAAGTTTATATGACCCATCACGGCAAATCTACAGTATGCAAAGCGGTTCAAGTCACAGCGTTTTGTTGCATTCCATTCGTTTCCTCGTATGTATATTGTCATACTCTTCTCACTAGACCCGAGTCCGAATGTGGTACTTTACTGCACCACAACACTTCTAACCCAACCAAAGGAAAAGGCAGAACACCAATGCCCTTGAAAAATAACGTATTAATCACCGCCAACAAACACCGTACATCCACTGTATTTGTAGGTCTCTTGCTGACCTTCGCCTTCTAGAACTAGAAGGCCAACCACCAACGTTAGTAGTTCCTCATATCTTTTGCCGAGGTGCTAGGTGGTTTTTAGTCACGTTCGAAATCAATGCGCTAATTGTTAATAATCGATTAATTGCTAAAATAGTGGATTTCTTAGGCAATTCTAACTTTCTCCAGGACACCTATTCTTCTGAGGTATTTTCCGTGGTATACGACGAAAGCTTATGATTAACTTGCCGTCTTCGGGACGGTGTTATCTGCCTGTCGGTCCATCTCCTTGGCAGAAGTGCCAGACTACTGGCTTCCGACGTCCGTGTGCTGGATTCTTTGCTCGACTGTGTGCAGTTGTCTACTGTTACCTTCGGCAAGTTGAAGCTTTCCACCAATAAATCGAACGGGAGATCAGTACGTCTTGCTTGTTCAGGCAAGCACAACCTGGGCCTTACTAGTTTGCATGCCGTGCTTAGATCGGCGCTCCCACCATCACGTCATAGATGACATTGCCGCGCTTGCTTTCGACCTTCCCTGGCGGCCATTTTGTATGGCCTTCCCGATAGTCCCGTATTAGCACCCGCTGTCCAAGCGTAAATAACCGCTTATTTGCTCTATGCCACCGGTTAAAATCCTGTTCCATGCTGCGGTTTCTTTCACCAACAGAGGATACCGAGCGCGGTCGGATGGCGTCGAAAGCCATGCACAGCTTCCCATTGATCATAGCATGTGCTGGAAAAACTCCTCCTGGCGCTTGTGGATTCGGTGTTGATCGGTAGAGCAAAATGAACGGGTCAACCCTCTCCTGTATACGTCCCTCCCCTTTTGATTTTCGGAGAGCTCGCTTGAAAGTATCGAGAAACATTTCTGCCTGGCCATTTGATTGTGGGTGAAGCTGTGGCGAGCAAATGTGCTGGACGGCGCAATTCTTACAAACTCCGTAAACCTTGCCGACAAGAATTGGGTGCCATTGTTAGTTACAATTGTCTCAAAACAGCCTAATCTGCTGAACGTTTGGCGCAGTTTTGATATAACGGCATTGGTGGTTGTGCTATCCATGAGCAATACTTCAGGCCACTTGCTGTATGAGTCGACTATAACGAGGAAACTTCTGCCGTGGATCGGTCATGCAAAGTGGACATGGATGCGGCACCATGGCTTAGTAGGTTTTGGCCATGCATAGAGTTATGGTTTTTGTGGCGCTTTCAAGACATTGGCGCACTTTTGGAAGCGTTTAGCTATTTCGTCTAGCTTTTTTCCATCAAGCGCCAGTATACATGACTGCGGGCAAGCGTGCTTATGGGTTGATTCCAGGATGCCTGGCGTGCAACTGCCGAACAAGGCACTACTGAAGTACCTTGGGGATGACTAATCTTTCAGAAAATTGCATGCAGTCGTTTACAATAGATAGTGAGTGTCTCCTCTGGAAGTACTGTTGCAACGCGGCAGATGGACATGAACATGGCCAACTTGTTTTGTGGAAGTGTGTAAATTTCTTGAGTACTGCGTCCCTAGGCGTTTCGGTTCGTACAACTTCTGTGGTAACTGGTAAACCGTGCAGTGCCTCAGTTACCAGAAAGTTGACAATGGAACAATGGAACAATGGATTTATGCAGGTATAAAAGCTAAAGCTTGACAAATCCTGTAGGGTGATCAGTGCGAAAATCATAGAAGTGTGAAAAATTCAATGGAAACCAGTTCAGTAATATCGTTTAACAACGAGTCACTACAAGCTTGTGGACTCACCGAATTTGAAGTGTCAAAATAATAATCCACTATAACTCCGGAGGGGATCATGAGGTATGGAGTATTTGGTTAAAAGCGTCACCGCCCCTTGAAATTCGCATGGGGCAAAGTGTTTGATTTTGAAGCGTCAAAATATAAATCCACTGTCGAAATTTGTGTGGGGGAAAATTATTTTTAAAGTATGGATTTTGGATCTCTCAAAATTAGGCTGTACTATGGGAGATAGTGCAATGAAGTGAGTGCACTATCAACTCGATTTTTGAACTCGATCAGGTTGGGTGCACTGACTACAGATTCTGGGAGAGCATTCCAGGCTTGGCAAACACGCACGGAAAAGAAATTCCGTCGACATTCCAAACGGCTGTACTGCACTGCCAGCTTCAGTTGATGGCCTCTCAGATTGTTGTTGTTACTGAGCTCCAGCAGATGGCGGCAGGTATGATTGGGGTCTGTCAGAATCTGATAAGCCATATTCAAATCTCCCCGTAGTCGTCGATATTGACCACTAAATATCCCGAGCAATCTCAGTCTGTCTTTGTAGCGTAACTGGCCTAAACCTTTCACGTTCTTCGTTGCGCGTCGTTGAGGTTTCTCTAAATCAGAGAGGTCTTTCCTCAGCCACGGCTGCCAGACTTGTATTGCAAACTCCACGTGTGGTCGTATGTATGCACCTAAAAGTTGGTGAAAATCGGATGGATCGAAGCGTCCAAATGTGCGCCGGAGAAGGCCCAAATTTCGAATGCTCGCGTTCGATGCTTTCTTTGCCTGGGCTGAACAACCAAGGTCGGACTGAATCAAGACTCCTAAATCCTTTTCCTCAGCAGTTGTGTGAAGCACATGGTCACCCAGTTTATAGAAAAATGCTGCTTGGTGACGTAAGTGTAATACTCTGCACTTTTCTGTGTTGAGTAGGAGTTGGTTCTGAACTGACCATGCATACACCTTATCCAGATCCTCTTGAAGTATTGCGGAGTCGTCTGGTGTATTAATCACTCTCCAGACCTTGATGTCGTCGGCATAGAGAAGGCAGTTGGAAAGAATGAGGGCCGCTATGTCGTCAATATACATCAAAAACAATCGTGGCCCCAGTACCGATCCTTGTGGTACACCACATTCGACTTGGATTGGGTGGGACAGGGACCCACGCACTTTTAAATCTAAGCTCCGGTGGAGAAGAAAGCTTGTGATCCATCCTAGGAGCGGATCACCAATGCCGAAGCTCTGAAGTTTGCAGATCAGGATTCCATGGTCTAGTCGATCGAAGGCCTTTGAGAAACCTAGGTAGACCACGTCCACTCCTGCACCGCTGTCAATTAATTTGGTCCAACTTGATCTTGCTAGCAGCAGATTTGTGGTGCACGATCGACTCCGTCGAAAACCATGCTGTTCATGTGCAAGGAAGGCAGACTCTTCTAGATAGGCTGTTAATACGTCAGCAACAATAGCTTCCATAACCTTTGACAGGACCGGGAGAAGGGTTACAGGACGGTAGTTGGCTGGGTCAGAACGGCTACCGCCCTTGTGAATTGGGGTTATGATCCCACATTTCCACATCTCGGGTACATACATCTGATCGAAACAGCGTTGAAAGAATCGTGCCAGATGCTCTGCTAAACTTTCTCCCATTACCGCAAGGGACTTAGGGTGAATGTTGTCGATTCCAGGAGAGTTGTGCTTACGTATACACAACAACTTCTTTAATACCATCCCCACCGTGAAAGTTATGTGCGTAAGTTTTGGTTGTAAAACAGCTGCTGACAAAGGAACAGATGACCAAGGAATGCATTGAAAGTTTGAAGCATATTGCAGCCGCAAGGCGTTCGCCGCATCCTCCGTAGTCAGCGTCATGCCATCTGGCGTTTGAAGAGGAGGGATACCCCGTTTCACCTTACGCAGATTGTTTACATGTTGGTAGAGCAGCTTTTGATTCGAAACCATGCGCTCCGTCAGATGCTGCTGGTATGTCAGTTTATCCTCACGAACGAGTTGAGTGCAATGACTACGTTGAATTGCATAGGCCGTCCAGCTCTCCGTGCTCGGGTGTTCCTTATAGGTATGCCAGGCCGAGTTCCTCACTGCCATACATTTCCGTGTCCTACTTCGCATAAATGAAACAGTCTTCTTCGAGTGGACAACCTTCGTTTCGGATGTCTCTTCGACGAGAGTGCTAAATTGGTTGACGAAATGTGGCCATGCGACTGTCGGTACTTCGTCTGTCAGAAAGTTCCAGTTGGCTGCCTCTGCAAGTCGAGCCAGCTCATCGTACCGTATGATAACTCGGCTTTCCCGTGTAGTATCCGCAGGGTATTCTGCGTAGTATATATAATCAAAGAGTGAAATTGCATGATCGCTGCAACCCAAAGGAGCGTCGATGATTACTTTCTCGACCATGAGTTCTTCGTTGGTAAATATCCGGTCCAGGATGGACGGCCTTTCTGCTGCTCTGAATCTGGTGGGATTGTCGATATGGCCATAAAGCGGAAAACTGGAGACAACGTCTTGTAGATCCGCTTTGAACTGTTCTGTAGGTGTTGCTTGGGCATCCAGAGCGTGGATGTTGAAGTCACCAGCGATGAGAATATGACTGTATCTCCTGCTGATCACAAACCTCAGCGCAGAGGCGAGATTGAAGTCCATCTCGGGTGTAGAGGATGGAGGTCGATAAACGACCGCCACCAGACAGACGTCGTTGCCTGTTAAACGTAGCCGACACCAAAGAGTATCCTGCACGTTACTGTACACGTCTTCTATGGGCTCACATTGGAGGTCACTGCGGTAGTACAGAGCCACCCCGCCCCCTTTACTGGATCGATCGCGCCGGAACGACGGACATGCCTGGTAACTCGACCTCCGTGTCCGTGATATCCGGGCGCAACCACGTCTCCGTTATAGCGCCGAGGTCACACGATTTGGATCTTTGACGTAGTCGCAGTTCAGGTAGTTTGTTAAGTAGACTTTGAGCGTTAGTGCACATACAGGACAGCTGCTTGAGCACCAAAAGAGCTTGTGGAGGATTACACGAAGTTGGATTTAAGCCGGCCGATGAAAGGCCGGCACCTGATCGCTTTTTGCGCAGTTTCTCGATGAACATTTTGCACGGGCCTGCAGCCCGCCTAAAGTCGTTCCTGCACACGCAGAACGCTCTTCAATAGCGTCGTTTTCAGTGGTTGATAATCTTGATGCAGTGTCTTCGGCTCCGTTTATTTTATCACATTGAGCCACAGATGGTGTCACATCATCCGGTGGCTTCGATTCAATAAATGGTGCCTTAAATCGTAGTTCCGATGGCAGTGCATTGTGCATTTTATGCCAGTTACGCATTAAGTTCGCCGCCATCTGCTGGGACTGAACCACAAGTTTCAGTATCCTTGGACCATTACCTTTGTAATGAGGTGAAACGGGCAGTCTAGAAATCGACGTCAGGTTTAATCTTGATCGAGACAATGATTGTGTCTTCATGTTCTTGCTGATGGGCATCAATTAGGCGTGACAGTACATCTGCTTGGCCAATAAAAATTGTCGTTTGGTGTTGGATCTCGAAACGTATCCCAGCAAGGTAGGAGCCCAACATTGTAGTCGGTTGGTTGTGAAGGCCGGGATGCCGTTTTTCTAACCAAATATAGCCAGCAAGCGCTTGTGATTTCTCAGAAGCTTGAAGCGGCGGCCGTATAGCATTTTGTGGAATTGCTTGGCAGCGTACACTATGGCCTATGTTTCTTTCTGAGTCTAGCTGTAATCATCTCGGCTGTCGTAAGTGTTCGGGCAACATGAGCTTTTGCTTTCTGAGCTCCATCGGTGTATATGTGTGAAATTACTGCGCCAATCCCCTGAATTGCTGCATCTGTGGTTAGGACAATCTCTTTGGGGAGATCAAAATGAGTCACAAGCAATTTTGAGGACAGCAATATCATGCCCCGATCGAAGGCATTCTGACGTCCAGTGCCAAGTTTGGACTTTGACCAGTAGCTTGTTTAACTGGGCACGCAGGCGGTGCATCTCAGGCAGGAGCGCGCATTAGTGGCTGTTGTGACCACAAAAGGAACGCAAGGACTGTAAATCTGTTGGTAGAGGGGCTTTTCTAATAGCTTCTATGTTTTCCGGATCTGGTCGACGTCCATCCTTTTCGAGGATAAAACCGAGATATTTGATGATCGGCGTGAAAAAGTGCATTTATCTTCACGAATCCGGAAACCGTACGACTGCATACAACCAAGCATTTCGTCCAGGCGGTAAAATAGTACTTCGGGAGCTCGACCCATCACTATGCTATCATGCAGATATACATCGGTTCCAGGAACGCGCGCCAGCATGGTATCCGTCAACTGTTTGAAAGTAGCTGGCACCTTTTTACACCAAACGGCAAGCGGTTGTATTAGGATAGCCCACTATGGGTGTTGATCGTCAACAACGCCCTCGAGACATCGTCAACATCCACCTGAAGGTAGGCGTCGGATAGATCAAGCATAGCAAAGTACTCGCCACCATTCTGTTTTGCAAAGCTATCATCCGATACAGGTAATGGGTACTGGTGGTCGTCCAGCGCGGCGTTTAGGTTAGTTGAGAAGTCAGCGAGACGCGTACCTTGGCATTTGGTTTCTTCACTGTGATAATAAATGCGGCCCATGATGAGTAGTTGACGGCTGTGATGACGCCGGCATGATTCTCTCGATCGAATATTTGATCGACGATTGATATGGCTGCATATGGCATCGGTCTTTTAGCTTTGAACATTGGTTTAGCAACTGTGTTGCCTAGAATTCCGTACAATGACCCAAGCAATCCTGAACGCCAGAGGCACTCTTTGTTTCAGGGCATATGTCATGTTTTTGACCGACGTTGATGATAGGTCTTGAGTTCCTGGAACTCGATTGCAGATCTCATTCAAAGGAACATCGAGGATTTGCAACTTTTCAATCCAATTCAAACCAAGAAGATTCAAATTCGGCCGGTCTGAAATGTAGCGTGTTCCTCAATTTTCCACATCCTTCATGGCAAGCTTACACTTCAGTTCGCACACTAAGTTTTACACCCCGCCGGATACATAGTGTGCAACTTTCTGAGATTCGACCATTTTCGGCCCCTTTGTGTGATTCCATGTGCTCTTGCAAATAATAGTGATGTCCGAGGCCGTGTCAAATTGCAGTTTCGTTGGGATCCAATTGATCAATACAGTGATGGATCGTCGTCTCGGTTTGTACACACTATGGAATGTGGCGACTAGGGACAGGGACGCTGCGCCATCCTTCCTAGGATTCCCTTCCGATAAGACTTCTTCACTTTCTTCGACGGGACCTGACTGCAGAATTCCTCCTTATGCCCATGCTTATGGCACGTTCGACAGATTTGACTTTTGAACGGACAAAAGTGCGCGAAATTCCATTCGCCGCATGACCAGCATGATGTGGGCGGTTTGTTCGGAGACCTATTGAAGGGTTTGTTTCGATTAAGAGACCTGGCATATTTCACGAAGTGCACGGTATTGGGTGGTGCGAGATCATTCCGTTCGACCATCGCAGTGTCGTGTTTTAGAGTATGCAGCCGTTTGCATTCGCTTACGAGGGCCTTCAGTATCAGAACAGGATCCTGCTCCAACTTAGCTAAAAACCCCCTGCGGATCTCAGCCTCATTGGGGGATTGTAGAGCGCTGACGAAAACGATACGTTTAACCTGATCGTTCGACAAAGAGCGTAGTTTGAAACATTCACACTCACGGTTAATCATGTCTGCTAGGGCCCCAAAGTCGTCCGATTCCTGTTTGACAAGTTTCAATCATTGTTAGCAAACATTAAACCAGGATACCGACTCGCCAAAACTTTCTTTCAGTTATGACACTATTTCGTCAAACGTTAGATCCTTCGGCTGTTTGGGCAGAATGTGGTCTATAAACCTTGCATATTCACTTATTCCGAGCTTGTGGAGTAGCAATCGCGCCTACCAGGAGTCGTCCTGACGAATGAACTCCGTCCGGAACATGTCTTCCCCGCGCTTGAACCACGCTACGTATCTGCATCCAGAATCCGCGTCATAATTGGTTTCCGTGAGTGCATTCGTGAGAAGATCAACAGAACTCGCCTGCATGTCCCGTGTCGCTGCTCCTGTTGTCTGCAGGCTCAAGTACTGTGTAGGATTTTCTATCATTTACATTCCTACCTCCATTTGAGTTTGCCGTTGGAAAATCAGCTTCTGAAATTGTTCGGCAGAAAAGTTCAGCACGTTTCGAACTTTCTCCGTCGCCATTTGTTATAATCTTCTCACTAGACCCGAGTCTGAAAGTGACACTTTACTGCACCACAACACTTCTAGCACAACCAAAGGAAAAGGCAGCACGCCAATGACCTTGAAAAATAATGTATTAATCACTGCAAACAAACAGTGTACAACTACTACATACCTTGGCTGTATTTATAGGTCTCTTACTGCCCTCTTATTGACCTTCGACTTCTAGAATTGGAAGGTCAGCCACCAAGATTAGCGATTCCCCATATCTTTCGCCGAGGTGTCAGGTGCTTTTTAGTTACGTGCCGAACTGGAGCGCTTAGTAACATTCGAAATCGATGCGCTAATTGTTAATAATCGATTAATTGCTAAAATAGTGGAGTTCCTAGGCAATCTTGACTTTCTCCCGGACATATTTTAATTTCATTTCCCCTTGTCTTTTTTGGTTCCTTAGCGTCGCTTTCCAAGTTTCCCACGCATCGTTCTGTTGGGATGGAGCAATTCTTTGACGACTGAATTTTCCATGATTAGCGACGCCGATAAGTACCCTTGCTAAGAATACATCGCTTGTGTGGACAGGATTAAAACCCAACGTGTCCAAATTGGAACCCCCCATACGCTTGAGGATTTAAGGTGCATAGCAGCTGACGGCGAGTAACAGCGCACTAGATCTGCTTGTGGCCAGAACATTTACTTGGAACAAATTCTAGTAGCACATAGTGTGATGATCAACATTTTACATAGTATTATTAATCTATTTCAGCAGTGAAGTCGAACAGTTATCACTTCTTGAACTTTCCAAGGTGAAGACCGCCGTTGCTCACATTTGATCACGCAGCTTTGATTGTATATACCTGACCATGTCTTGTTTTCGTGTCTCGTGCAACGCCGCGAATATAAAAATTTATTTAATTATTTATTTTTATATTACTTGGGTAACAGTACCTAAGTCGAATGTAATTACCTCTAGTGAGTCGTGTGTGAGTTTAGGCAAAATAAGTGACAAGAGCACGTTGATGCTAACGAAGGAATCGCAGAAATGCCTATTGATTATCTCAGATATTTTCATTGGATCACTAAGAACCGACTCATCGGAGGACCTCAGAGAGGTGCTGAACGTTGCTGTACGATTGTCACTATATTTTAGTAACTGAATGAGGGACTTGCTTTTATCTTTGGTGTTACGAGCATCGGATTCCTTAGCTAGCTTAAACATCACGTGGGAGTTTTGCCGGTTGTTTATGACCTTGTTAATGTGAACGAGGATATGGAACTGGTGACGCATTCGCGGAGCTTCATCAGCACCCTGTTTAGGGGGTTGGTCTCTTTGTCAGTTTCGACCTGTGACTATTCAATAGAGAAGCTAACAGGTTTAAGTAGTTATGGATGTTTTGTGTAGATCGCAAAATGCGGTGTCCACATCATTGGATAAGAAAAAGTATCCCAGTTGGTTGGTCGTAAAAGCATAGAGAAGTTTTCCAGATGGACAATAAATAGACCACTATAAATGCCATAAGCCCAAGAAGCAGGCAATTTGCTCTCCAGTTATTCGCCTTTGGCTCCATATACTTAGCTCTATCTGCGTTGTACATGTACCAAACACTATTGAAAACATTAGTAGATGGGCATCATGAAAACTGAGTCCTCTTCTTCAACCGGTTTTGGTAGTAAAATATCACACTTCCATATTCCATTTCGCTGTCACGAACACTAACCAGCAGCGGCGGGGCCACTGCCACACTGGCCGGCTGGACATTCAGGAAAGTTTGACCTCCGCATCGCCTTATCTCGGCCGGCCGTGTGCTATTTTGGCTATAAGCCAGCTCCAAAGCCTACAATTTGTTATGCGTAATGGTGGGTGAACAACCAGCTCTTACTTTGATACCTAGTTTCCTACCCGAGTTACCTTATCACTTTTGCTTAGGGAGCAAGAACATCTTTCATCAGAAAGACCACTAAATTTACAGTTGATGCGACCTTACAGAACAAGTTAAATTCGCCACCTTGTTAAACACTATTGGCACTCGCTTCAGAACTTACAATTGCAGAGAAGCTCGAAATCAAGCGAAGAGATGCACAATAGCGTGTATCAACACAGGAGACACAATACTGTCTCATGTTCGAGCAAGCTTAACGCCAGAAGCAGAGTTGTTACTGCCCCACCAATGCAGGCCCAGATAGATGTCACGCTCCGAAGCAGTTTGCTTAATTTGCCGATATGCTTTTTTATTATTAGCGACAGCCTCCTCTAGCTCACTGGTGCTGGTGACATTAATAAAAACTGAATAATAGTTCAATTCAATAGTTCAATAGTGTATGGTGGGATAAAAAGCAATAACTTTACAAGACCCACAGGATGGCAAATGGAAGAAAACAAAAGTTTCAGGTGTGACACAAAAATATCAGTAAGTTAGACACTGCAGTTTGTCATACCGTTATATAATGTGTATCATGTAAGTGCAAGTCCAATAGTCTTTCGAATGTCTCGATGTTTGGTGCGTTCACCACATGCGATGGCAGTGCGTTCCAGTGCGGACAGACACTAAGAGAGTAAAAAAACTTTCTGCAATCTAAACGGGAATATTGAGTCACAAGTTTTAGTGCATGGCCTCGGCATCGTTTGTCGGCAGATAATGTTAACAGCGACTTACATGGATGGTCCTCTTCTCTTAGTATCCGGAAAGTGAGGATCAGATCACCGCGAAGTCGTCGGTATTCTAAGGAGTACAGACCGATCGAACGAAGGCGCAGTTCATAACTAAGGCCCGATAGACCACGTGTTTGCCTTAGTGGCTCTTCTTTGTGGTTGCTCCAGGAGACGAATGTCCCGTTTTAACCACGGACGCCATGCCTGCACCGCATACTCGAGATGGGGACGAATGTAGGCGTTAATCAATAATGGTACGAGTTGCCGCTCGAAGGTACCGAGCGCTCGCCTCAAAAGCCTCAAGTT
>OX104063.1:6416993-6435783 GCA_944474145.2 Dicrocoelium dendriticum | reverse complement strand
ATCAGTGGTAACCAATCAAAATGTGCCGCTTCTGTGGACCACAGCATGGGACTCTATGCACGCTCCCAACACTTGAAACACGTCACCTGTTGCGATATCCTACTTATCTGATACCAACCGCACTCCCCAACGTAAGTAATTGCCGGTGCAAGGAAAATGGGAAGGCACATGCTACTGCCGCAGCTCCTAACCCCTACGTGGCGTCCTTTGTGTACCCACTGCAAGAACGACCCAGTGCGTTACCTTAGACGAGCAACAGAGAAGACAAGCTGCAGAAAGGTCGTCATATTTATACAATGGTAGGAAGTGTACAACGTTTAGATTTTCAAATCTACGATTTTGTCTGGGGTGTTGGTATCTACCCGCAATGTAATCTTAAAACGACGTTGAGATAAAGTGCGATGGTACCTAGGGCTGTTGCAGTAACTGCCTCTGTAACCTACCCACGATATGGAGCCAGTCTTTGATGCATTTCGTCACGTCATTGGGCGTGATGTCCGTGTTATGAAACTTTCTAAATAATATGGCTAATGAAAAGTTTGTCCTGTTCTCCGAGCTGCGCAATTCTGTTGCAGACGTTTCGTTACCAAACTAGGTAACATCTTCAGTGCAGCTATTTGATGCTGATTCGCGAAGTCTCGCAAACCAATGCCAGATCTGAATGCCTATTGATTGTTGCCTGCTTCGAATGTCAACCTTCGATCGGTTCACGTGTCCGTCATGTGGGCACCTCTTCTCCGTGTCGATCTAGTGTTTAATGCTGGCTTAACCTGCAGAGCTTCATACACACCCTCCAGCTCCAGGTGTTTGTTGATTGAGTTCCGGCCAGAATGCCAGGCCTCGAGGAACTCACGCGCTCTGCGGTTTCTTGCTCTTCCAAGTATTTCAACATTCTCCAGATCAAACTGATGGTTCTCGGCATCCATGTGTACCGACATTAATGTTGAATTAAGCGCAGTACCCGTTGAGTTCAAGGTGCTGAGGATGAAATGCAAAAGGTTTTAAAACAATGGAGCGGGTGGCCAAAAATGTTATAAGGTTACCATTCAATGGCTTAACCGCCTTTTGTATTTCTGTCACGACAGTCTTTTCCGCACGGCGGCATGTGGGGCAGTAATCCGCATTCCCGTGAGAAGTGCAAAATAGTAACTTTCCGATTCGTCTGTTTTGGTTCCGCCTGAGGTATGGATTGGGTAACATTCTCGGATAAAGCTGATCTTATTACGTTAAGCGGAATCACAACCTACCTGTTTTCCTTAGGATAGCAGGAGTTGAGACCAGAGAAAGGTTAAGGAAGGTGGCTACAGAAGCATAGGAGGATGAATACGTGGATGTTACACCCACCTATGTCCTCCATAAGCATTGCACTTGACGCCGCTACGTTGGAGCTCGTTGTTGCTGTGGACGAATTAGTGAAAGATTGACCAGCACAGGCTCCCCAAAAGAAGCAGCTGACAGCATTCGCTTTTCCATCCTCGCAAGGCTACCTTCATCCTCCGGAATTGGTCGTTTTGGACGGCGTCTGTGCAACATGTAATCTGGAAACTTGCGCGAAACGCTTGCGCGGAGTTCACATTACATTGGTTTCATCCGTGTCCTAGGTATCCGTTTGACTTTTGAGCGATCGTTCTAGAAAGCAAGCGTAATCAAAGTCATCTGCGCAGTGCATGTCACAATGAATAACACTGGTTGTTCAGGCAATGCTGACTCTTGTTTCCTGTTCCTCAAACTGGGACGTCTATAAACCTGCACAGATCCGTGGTACTGGTAACGTGATGCACTTGGAAGAAGTGCGATCACACCATCCGCTTTCCACTACCTACTGCTGATAATGCTCACCTCACTGACACCGTTGTGTGTAAGGCGAACCACGTGATATGACGGTCCTGACATGGCGCCTAAAATGCACGCTGCTGTCAAGGAAAAGAGATAAATGGGGGTAAATGTACCAGTAGATGAACGGCAGATTGTACGCGAATACCGGGCACTTACTCACTAGCTAAACGTTAGATCACAGTCCTACATCACACAGGTGGCTCAATCCTGCAGGCATACGGCACATAATGCACATTAGGATGTTTCACAGTGCAAGCCACAGTGGGTGTTCAGGATGAAATACGCAAACGTACATAAACATGCCATCAGTTGTCCACGAAAGTGTGTAACAGAGGGACAATTATAGTACAGCCGAGGGCATTAAACATAACGCGTTTACATGTTATGTCCGCGATGAAATAGGTGAGCAAGTGCGTGTCCAATCCTTCTGCACGGAATATACCCACATCACTGGACAGAAGTTTATGCACGTAAAGGTCCGTTGTTCCGGCAAGTGCCTAACACATTATAAATCCTATGTTCCCCGCCCATTTACGTATGCTGCGTATGACAAACGGCTTGCTGGAAACATTGATCACGTTGTCCGAAGGGTTAGAGGAAAAAGTAAGTTGGCGTTTAATAAACACGAAGTGTACACCGTCAACACATTGGTCCGGTGCACGATGGCATAAAGACAGGTTTATTCACTCCATACAACGTCATGTTAATTGCGCAACTGGATCACGGCGTTGCGCAACATTCTTTTTAGCAAACAGGTATGCGACTCAAACGGAAAAGCAGAGAAATTGTCCAGAGATCCGTGGTTGCTGACATCCTGCGCTAAATGCGTCAGCGAGTGAACATTAAAAGTCATTACATCCGCGCCATACAAGTGGAAGTAGCCCTCAACGAAAACCTGCAACGCTGACTCTGCGAATTCACATTGAGTGCGGTGAAGCATCGGTGACATAGTAACTAGATGCCCATGTGTACATCGATAAAGTTCTTGTAGTAGGCATCTGGCAATACATTCCGTAGCAGCGCGGGTCCAGCGTAAATTAAGAATTGTCTAAATTCCGTAGCCTTCCAGTGACGAAGCCACCGAACGCCTCTACAAGGTCTGGTGAAGCCACGTGACCAGCGCGATTGATTTGCCTCCATCAATTGCTGCAATGGCCAGAGTTTCCGCCAAATAAGGTGGCATTTGCTCACCTGTTGATCGTTTTTCCGAGCTTGGTAAACCGATCGCATACGCTTCACCACCATGCGAGGTGGCATCTTCAGTGCGGTAATAGGCAGTGTAAAATGCTCCTTATACACTGCCTATTACCGCACTGAAGATGCCACCTCACATGGTGGTGAAATGTATGCGATCTCTACACCAAGCTCGGAAAAACGATCAACAGATGAGCAACCAAGCCGGGCTACCAGTGTTCCAAATTATTTCGAAGGTGGCACTTCTTCTTAGCGGGGGCCGCTATCCACAGTGACATCATCCTACGCATTACACCCCCTGCGTTTTCAGAGATAAGTACAGCATCCTGAGCAATTGCACTACGCTGGTCTAAACATTGCCCCAGAAATTGCCCATATATAGCCTGTTTCCGTTAGAAGCACAGTTACACCAATAGTGTCCACGTGCATGGTGTGCACATCGACAACGCCTTTTGTGTACACAGGTATGGCGTACTATAGCTGCAGTGGAGAATCACACATTCTTACAGGAGGACCTGGACAAAGCGTACAAATGGTCCATCGAGAATATACTGCATTTCAACGTCACCAAGTGCAAAGTTCTCAGTATACGGCACAAGAGTATGCACAACTAAGGCCTAGGACCACAAATTCTACAGCGGGCTTCGCACGAGTGCGATCTCGGTGTGATAGTTCAAGATGACCTCGGTTGTTCGATGCAGACTGAAAAGGCAGCTAAGAAAGCGAACCAGTACCTCGGCCTTCTTCGCAGAGCCTTCGGGAAGTTTGACCCTTCGATTTTCTCAAAAATGCTTAGTGCGTATGTGAGGCCGCATGCGGAATACGCTATTCAAGCCTGGCAACCCTGGCTCGAGCACCACCTCACAGCGCTCGATACTGCACAACGTAGGGCAACCAAAATCGTCAGAGGTTTGACCAGCCTACCCTACCCACTCAGGATGAAGAATTTCAAAATATACAGTGGACGTTATCGGCGTCTAAGGGGCGATCTCATAATGGTGTACCTAATCCTGAGAGACCTCAACCACCCATGCTATTCCCTTCTAATACACAGTCAAAACACCTCGCTAAGAGGTCACCAGTTTAATTTAGTCACGCAGTACAGCCGCCTGGACTGTCGGCGAAACTATTTTCCCCTTCGAGTGACACAGCCTTGGAACGCCCTTTCGGAACATGTAATTAATGCACCCACCTTATCCCTTTTCAAAAAACGCCTTGAAGATACCCTCTCACATTTACACTACGTGCTATAGCTCATGATCACCAGATGCTGGCACTAATGCACAACAGACAGGGGATAGTGCCATAGCCCTACTCGAGAATAAGTCACTCCAATCGCCTTGCACGTAATTTGATAAACGCTACTACTACAGAAACTGGATTACTGTATCCTGTCGACCCAAGATAGTTGCACACGAGTAAGCGTTGTCCTTGCTACCTTTTTATTTTTCTCACCTATGATGTGAACAATAACCACTCCCCTGTTGCTTTGTGTGCGTACATTCTCATTTCAAACTCCCTTTATATGACAGTGCAGTTACGTTTGTAAGCGCCCGAACTGAAGACTCAATTATCCCTTCGCTATCTTTTTTATCACGCTATACACCCTACGAGACATGTCAAGCACCTGCTTTTTTACCCGTTATAAATCATTGTTCATTGTTGTTCATTGTTCATATTCCGCCTCCTTATACCATTTGTATAACGTTACCCGGCTAGGGATAAAGTATGAACAGAGGCGATAATTTCTCCTCACATCACGCGCCTAGTACCCATGGCGTGGCATTACATGTTCTATAATGGGTAACTCACTTATGAAATAACAACAACGAAACCCACGCAGTATGACACCAAGTAGAGAGCGGTCAAAGCGACGGCAATCAACAGTGGGCCCAAAATGGTAAAGACCGACGGATATGCAATATAACCAATGGAAGTTAGTCCTTCATGTTCCACTATTCCCGTGGTTAACAATTTGTGTAAGTCACTTAACTTTTTACAAAGGGGCGGCAAGGTTTGTTTGATAATTTCTTCCAGGCGCTTTTCCGTTGTGACGCACGAAATAGCGATGGAACCACGATTTCGCAATGAATTAACACGTTTTGCTTGGCGCTGTGCTGGGTGGGAAATAAGTGCGTTTTTCAGTCCCAAACTTGTCAAAGGATCCTAATGTTTTCCTTATTATTCTACCTTGATATAACCTTTGCAAACACCTAGAGGCATAAAAAGCACTGGACTCTATATTCATACTGGTTTATGTTGCTCAGTATCCTCTGGAAATGGTACACCGAGGCCATGTAGCGTTCGGCTAATGAAAGGTTGTCCTGAACTCGCTTGCGTATGTGATACTCCTTAATAGATTCCTGGCAATTTTGTGCAACGTTATCGCTTATTTGCCTTTATTTACTATGTATGCCTGAAACGGTTTGTTTTCGGCCACTTACCTCGTACCTGGTAACTGCGGAAAATTTTAGGCTATATAGAGGATTTTCAGATAGGTATGCCTATTTAGAACTTATACCGCTTCGCCACTTGTTACATTTCTTTTTCTGATATCTGCTGGCAAATCAGAAAGCCGTTTTTAGTGACATAAAATAATGGCGTTATTTGTTAACAGCAATTCAATCACAAACAACTCGCGAACGACTGCAGGTGTGGCATTGCTTTCACTTTTGACGTATTCAGCGATGCAAAGTCGTTCAGAGTAGCTTATTTTAACTACTTTTCACAATACTTTAGGTTTTAGGAAATGTTTTTCTTTTGTTCTGGGAGTTGTTTTGAATGTTCGGACCGGGATTCTAATCAACCAGTTAGGACCATAAGCCCGTGAGTATTGTACGGTACGCTAGGCTACAAGTTGGTTAGGTTGGTGGTGAAGGTGAAAATGTATTAATGGAAGATGTACATGGCGAATCCGTCTACGTAGTGATATAAATGGATGACAAATTGAACTCCTCTGTTGTGGTTCAAGTGGATGACAAAGGGCAATAAATCGCGGTGGTGCCACGTTAGAAGCGGTTATCATGGCGGACGATATGGCTATGTTTAAGCGTTCGCTGTCTTCTTTTACTTTCAACTTGCTGAAATGAAGGAGGATGAGAAGAAATATGAATTAGCGCTGCGACTTAATGCTGCATGAGGCAAGCGGTGACTATATTTGCCCTCAACCTTGACTTGTGAGCATCTTAGTTATGGTCAGGGTAAAAATGTAAATCGATTCTAGCAGTTTTAAGCTCACTGTCATCATGGCGAGCGCTTTTTAACCTACACGCAAAGGCTTCATTGTCCCGTCGCTGAGCCACGTTTAAAAAGCCTCTTTAGAAGACTTTATTTCGGGTTTTTCCCGCAAACAGTGTAGGACTTCAACCGAGGTCTGGGAGAAATATGGTTATTCACGTTCCCCGTTTTCTTGCGCCTACCCATTTCAGCCTCTAACCACAGGAAAATGCAGTGACCTTTTTGCTATGTTTGCTTTTTTGTAGTGTAAACGCAAGGACGTGTTAGCAGCTCGATGTGCTGAGAGCTCTTCTCGCTTCTTAGAACACGAAACGGGACGCTGGTATAGCTAAACCTTATTTTGTCCCTGGATCCTTTGTTCTGAGCCTTTGTGGCTTCTGAAGCCTTGGGTGGTTAGTCAGCTTTTGACTATTGGACCTCCACCAGCTACCCGCTGATTGCGCGCGAGTATTAATTTTCAAAAGCGCATTTGCTTTCATTTCTTTGATTTCTTGTGTTTTGATCAATTAGGTGGCACTTGGCTGCGTGCCCTCAGTTTATTGGTTGTTGTGCCTCTGCTCTTTTGCAAAGAATCGGTCATCATATGCTTAGAGTTCACGTCGACTTGTTTCGTTCATTACGGTTCTCTGCAGTGTATAGTAGTACATGCACTTCCGATGGCATTTCCTGGAGGTTGCACTTGATCGTAGAGACAAGTATATTCGTCACAACTTAACATGGAAGGAAGTCTGAGCTTATTTTGCGGACAACCTATTCTTTTACCTGACGTGGGTTCATCTTTATCACTTTTATAATCCTACCTGTGGTTTGAAAAGTTTAATGGGATCTTCGTAATGATCCCGCATTGGACTGGAATGGCACATTTGTCTCCGGTGGACGAAGTTGGCCACAACGGTCATCTTCACCCACCTCACCCCAGGACAAGACCAGTGTGGATAGCTGGACACAAGGCCTACGTAACATAGACAAGCATGCCACAGCAGAGAAAGCCAATGTTCATTACCTCGAACATTTTCCCAGCCTGCATAATGCACCTGACTCCACGACTCCTTTTCATCTTCAGACGGCCTCAACCATAGTGGCAGATTCTGACTAAACCATTCGGTCAGACAACAGCGAAATCTGGGCGTCATGCGGTTGCGAATAAACGTTTGAAAATCGGATTGTATGCTGCATTACCAACTTACATTATTGTGCAAAATAACCTACGGCAGTGTTCCAGGGCGTGGTGGATTTTCGTCTGGCAAGCATTCTCCCTATAAGAATCCAAACCTCCGAGCAATAACATTGCGACGTGGTGGATGTGGCTCGCCACTGAATAACGTCACGGTCCACCATTTCACACTGGCCCAACCATCAGACGTCTGCACGCAGCCTCTACAACCACTTCGCGAAATGGCGAATTCAGCCAAAACTGATTAAAAAGATTCTACTGATGAACACCCGAATATCCCTATCATTTAATAGAAACCAATTTCACCGAAGTTTTACATTAGCTCCTGTGCTCAGGACTTCATGGATTATAACACGGAGAAATCACGCCCAACATTGGCCATTGCCACAACAGTCCTAACACTGATTATTGTGCGCGTCAGCGCCATCACTTCCTGGATCCTATTATTACACGACAAAATGCCCACCTTTATAAACTTCAAAAATTTCGGTTGTACTTTTCCAAAGCATCTACGTTTTACGCATATTTGATCACGCCTTCTTTGGTGTGCCTCGTGCTATCGAGATTATACCATTTATTTATTTTATTATTTATAAGTCCATTTTAACGCATACTTAGACACTTGGTATTTCAGACTGGTCCTTTTGTCGAGTGCTTACCTGGTCACTGTAAATCTGTTCACCACTGTTGCTTAGCTCTTAGATTTATTTGACTTCCTAACCCTTCTGTCGAGATTGTTGTGAGTGCAATCCTAACTCCGACGACTGGTTTGTTACATGTGGCAAAGCGGAGTGTCTCAAAGCGGTTACAGACTTTACCGGCGGCCTGTAATGCAGTATCTGTTGCCGGCGTCTATTTCCTCACAGTCTATTGTCAATACACCATTTTGTCGTCACATTGTTGGCAACAAACCCTCAGCTACCGCGTTCCATCCGTCTGTTTTCCAGAACAATAATCGGGAGTCTCCCTTTGTCAAAGGAAAGGGGATGATGGGTAAAATGTGGCAAAGCCCAAGGCAGATGTAGGAGGTCCGTCGGTTGCCGTATCCAGATTCCCCTCCATTTCTACTGCAGCTGTGGTATTTTAACTTGACTCGATTACGACGTTGGAGTCTGACAAAGCGGACGTTAATCCGAAACTGACAACGTCAACAGAGCGTTTGCGAAGCACTTCGCGTTGCTGAAACTCGTATACTAATTTTAATCTTATTTTCAGTACTGACACCTAGTCATTTGCTGTCCTTCCAAAGGAGCATTTGTTAGATTATCTTCATTTGTTTAAGATATGCGTTAACAAACTTACCTGCTAGGCGTTCCCGGCATCATTGTGCAAAAACTCACCAGACTCGGTAGCTTGTCGACTGAGAAGGCTATTGCGTGCTGCTCGGACCGTTCCAGACTTGACTCAAGCACTTCTACGTTTTGCCTTTAAGCTCAAAGGTACTCCGGTCATGTTGCACATAGATATCGCTTTGAGGAAGAGCTGAAATTGTGGTGGATGTGTGATAATGAAGCCCGTCTTGATGCAGGAGACAATATCTCTTAGTGGGTTTTCAGGTGATGAACCGGCAGTGCACTTCCTCACTTCCAGAACCGGTTCCGCTGGCGCAAGATCCCTAGCTCACGAAGCAAAATACATACAGGTGAGGTTCAATAATTCGCATATCCTGCAACACAAGCTCTGCCAAGTGAACGCCTTTGTTGACGACTGCCGTGCAAATGTTCTTGCATTCACTTATACATGATTGTCTGCTACTTCTGCCTTAGTGTTACTCAGCGCCCTCCTAAGACGAAATAATTCGTGTCGTGCTTTATTGGCAGCATGGCGACACTGTGCCGAAGGCTTAAAATTGTTCGCTCCGATGACACCTAGATCACGGGCTTCGTCAGTGCACCGCAATGATAGAAATCCCACAGGAGACTGAACTGTAATTCCGCCACCACTGCTAGTCAATCGTTGACATTTGTTGGCATTTAGAGGTAAGTCCCATTGACTTGACCAATTCACCACAGTGAGGATGTCCTTAGCCAATGTCGCACGGTTTCCCCTACTGACTAGCTTTAAATCATCTGCGAAGATGTAGCAGAGGTCCTCAAGAAGAGGAGCCAAGTCATTTTTAAACCTAAGAAACAGCAATGGACCCAGAACCGAACCTTGAGGGACACCGCTTTAGGCGGAAGTCTGATAAATATCAGAGTAGCTATAAAAGATCTCTAGTAGGCAGATGGTAGACTGTACCAGATGTATAACTCCCACAAAGATACAACCAGTCGAGAGCGAAACGAACCAACCTGTCAAGGTGAACTTGACATTGGATGACATTGAATGACATTGAATGAGTCAGCATGTCAACTAATGAGATCGAGCCGATCGATGTTGCTCACACGGTTACCACAATAATCTTGAGCGCTTACTTCATTTGCGTGAAGATGCTCTCTTATTTGTTGCGGGTACAACTTTCCGAGACCGCTTTTGCCGGAAGGTGACTTGGCGCCCACCAGCCTATCATTAGCTATGGACGCAACTCGATCACGTTGCGATAACTTACTGATGGAGAAGCTGCGTCCAGAACTGTCGCTCGATTTGGATCACATGTGTGGACACAACCCTGCACTTGTGTATGTTTAGCTGCGGATGCGTCTTGGCGGACACCCATGATGACGTTGTGAGCGCATTGAGGTTAGCCAACTGGCAAAACCAGCTGTTCTGAATGCTTATCAACGTACGCTGTCATGCGGGTTATGTAAGCGCTCACTGGATACAAATGAAGCTTAATGACCCCCTATGTTCTATAGCCTTGTGGTGCATACTTACAAGCCAGTAGTGCCCACTCAAATGCCTGCATGCGCCGCATCACTTGGCCGCTAGTTCAGTGGATGGGTCCGTAATCGTGGACCACTTTCTCTTCCGCCATATTACACTTCGTTTCTTAAGCATAGGCCTTCTATGCCGCGACCGAAAGCCAACAAACATTTTCCATTATTGTTGCTCTGCGGGTTATGGGCAATTCGAACACTTCTAACTCAGACGACCGTAGTCGCATATGATTCGAAAATCTCTTCTCACACCCAAGAAAAGCAGTCCCAGTACTACATGCTTTTTGCTTTGCTGTGGACGTTGTTACTCATACGCAACGCTTCCAATTTCATTCCTTTCAGCATCGCCACCGCGAAATTAATAAGTGATCGACTGGTATCTTCGCTAAGTTACCCGTTGTTTTGCAAGCGCTTCATCGTTGCCAAATAACAATTCATCACAAGACGTTCATAGGTGTTGCGCTACGCCAAGCAATGCTATATGGACCATAAGCTCTGTTACACTATCAACATACATTATGCTAAAAAATAATTACGCAGCAAATTATTCAGTGTTCTTCCATTGTGACACTGTGAGCAGATTTCCGCTCACGTAATATAAATGCTTACTTCCTTACTTATTAACTTTTAGAAAAGATTCAGTGCATGTTGTCCATTCGAATTCAATATGCATGGCTAGATTGCAGTTGTCAAGTGCATGAAGCAACAAGTATGCCTATGGCCTGTTATTAAGCTTCACAATGATTACCAGTGCTGATATTCAACGGCAGGTAGATGCATCCTGCATAGAAAATATTCGCATTTACCGATTGACGAATGCGTTCTCACCTTTCCCAATTTAAATCACACATAAATCCAAATAGATTCCATTAATAAAAGGTACGTCTAACTATATGCAAATGTGTGAGCATGGTTTTTCACGTATATAAATATTTATAAATTGGGCTTTTGCCTAGACATATATGTGGATGTACATAAGCTATTATTCTAATTTTGCTCATTTATATTATCATATATGTATGGTATAACGAAATAAAGAAATAACTGCATATATATACTTCAAACGATATACATATATGCATACCACCTGGGATATCTGATAGTTACTTTTTAAATGCAGTTTCACATCATTAAATATACCATTGCGTTTATGCACTATGTATCAGGCTATTTCTATTCTTCATTCATTTGAATCATCTTTGCGCAATATGCCGACTGAATGGCCGGCACATTATTACTTTGATATGAATTCCGCGTCACTAATTTGCTGCTAATTCAACACAGTGCACAACTGTACATTTCTTATACCAAATGCTCAGCCATGGAATCTTGGAGATGTCAGGAAAGCAGTTGGGCTAACTGTGAAACAAAATGGCACAGCGGCTCCTCAATAGACGAAGTGAGCCGAAGATTGAGCTCTACGATGTCACAAGTAAGTCAGGTGGACAGAGATAACTGTGAGGATAGTTGCGGGATTTGGTACGTAGAAGAACCCGAGTTTAGTTAAGAGAGTAATGGACATGAGAAGAGGAGAATCGATTTACCTAATTCCTGTCTGCAGTTTAACGGAACTGGGAAAGGGGATCCAGCTACGTTATAAACCTGTAAATGTGAAAAATGTGGCAGTGGTACCACGCACGAAAGTTTAGAGTTAGAGTGTGCAAGATAAGTCGTTGGAGCACCGTAGGTAGGTGGTGTCAAACAGAAGAGTAATTCAGGGCTACTCAGGTAAGTGGTGAAATTTGCGGTAACTGGAGGCGCGATGAAAAGGGAATATTCAACGTTGAGGTGCAAAGGGTAACAATTATAAGAAATAACCATGTCGACATGGTGATGAGCGTACAATTGGGTAACGTAGCCTGATACTTGAGGTCCTACTCACAACAGTGCGGAGCTTGTAGCAGTCTGGAGATTCCCCGGTTTGTCTGTGCAAAGTCCTAAATAAAATTATTTCATTGTACACCTAGGCAATTGATGGTGTGTGTTGAGCCGAGTGCTGAATTCGAATGCTTGACTGGCTCATCGCTATTTTTGCATGGCGCTCGTTTTGTTTGAAACTTGCGACTGCCCTGTGTGCTGTGCATGCTCCGTTCCCCTAGCTGGAGCGTCAACGGTGTCGTTCCTTTATAGCTGGATAACAGGGGATCTTCAACTGTACCAATACCACTTTCTCTGCAACTCGATCTGTCTTTTCAAATTGCGCCGAGCTCCCGGTACAGCCTATTCCCTAAATTGATGCCCCGAGTCCGGAACAATCTCGGCGTCGGATATTTCGAACTTTTCTCCGCTGAGCTCGTTCTAGTTATTTCTCATATTTTGCGGTTAATTTTTGCATACGGTAGCCTGTTTTCTGCGTCATTTTTTAAGCCATGGCATCCATAGACCCTAAGGTAGAGTCTCGGCTTAGCGTTGTATCTATCACTGTGCAACCTTCTGGAACATGGATCTGCCTTTGAGGTTCGCTCATCTTGAGGCTGAGTTTTATAAACACAGATTCACTTCTGACTACGCGAAGTATAGCAAGCTCCTGTCCTATCTCCCCAAGGAGATATCAATGCAGCTTCGTGACGTTTTCATTTCTCAGACCGAAAACCGCTATGAGGCTCTCAAGGGGGCTGCGGTTAAGCGTGTTATGCCCTCTGAGAAAGTTCGCCTGCAGCAGCTTTTCAGAGATCTGCAGCTGAGCGACAAACTTCCCTCAACCCTACTACGAGACATGCAGCAACTCTTTGGTTCCTCAACCATGGACGAGACGTTACTTCCCGAACTATGGCTACAGCTGCTAGCCGGAAACACGCAAGCGATTTTCGCGACAGTGAGCTCCGTTTCGCTCACTCTACTAGCGGAGTTAGCGGATCGAATTACTTGAGCGATCACAGCCTCAAGCCGACGTAAGCAAGATCAATGCCGTCGCGTCTCAGGGCACTGGCTTACAATCAACTATAGAAGCCCTGCAATCACAACTTGCTAGACTTACTCGCCAGGTTCAACCGCTTACTATGAACCGTCGTCGTCATATCCGCTCAAACTCGCCCTTCGAACGTTCTAAACAAAGCAATAGGCAGGCTAGCTGTTGGTACCATCAGCATTTTGGTACCGCAGCTCAGAAGTGTGTAAAGCCTTGCAACTTCGCCGAGAAGCAGGGAAACTTCTCGGCCGGTTTGTAACGGCGACGGACGCGACCGGCCAGCGCCAATGTCGCCTCATCCAGGTTAAGGATTTAACTTCCGGCACCTAGTTTCTAGTCGACACAGGAGCCGAAGTTAATGGTATAGCCGTAGCCCAGAAGAGGTCGGCTCACCATCGCCGACCAAGTTGCATGCCGCCAATGGCACGCCAATCGCAACTTTCGGCGAAAGGTTGCTAACGCTTAATTTAGGCCACTGGCGAACCTTTCGCTGGCCTTTCATAATCGCTGCCATGCATTTCGCCATCATAGGCATTCACTTGCTTCAACGCTTCGACCTCGTCGTCGACGCTAAAAGGAAGATGGTTATGGACTCTATGACACAGCCAAGTGTTATCGGGACTAGCGCCAACGTGACTGCTGTCACTCCCATTCGTGTCCTATCTCAAGCTCCACAACCTTTTATAGAACATTTCAACAAGCATCTTAAACTCGTTCGCGTCCTGAACGACTTGCCTCCTGTGACGTCAAACATCATGCATCACATTTGCACTAAGGGCCCACCTGCTTCGGCCGGCCTTCGCAAACTAGCCCCGGACAAGCTCAAATCTCCTAAGGCGGAATTCGAGCAAATGCTCGAACTAATAATAATCCGCCAGTTCAAAAGTCCATGGGCGACACCATTACATATGGTACCGAATAAATCCGGTGACTGGCGCCCCTGTGGTGACTACAGGGCACTTAACAAAGTTACCGTCCCAGAAAAATACCCCATTCCGCACATGCACGACTTGACCTCAGCTCTAGCTTGTAAGTCTGTCTTTAGCAAAGTCGACTTAGTTCGTGCCTATCATCAGATACCTGTGGCGCCAGAGGACATGGCTAAAACAGCAGTAATCACGCCATTCGACCTATTCGAATAGCTCAGAATGCCTTTCGGTCTCAGCAACGCTACGCCAACTTTTCAGCGTTTCATTCATGAGGTAACGCAAGGACTCGAAGGCGTTTATCCTTATCTAGATGACATTCTCATCGTGAGCTCTTCTGACGTGGAGCATCTCCATTACCTCGACGCTCTCTTTCATCGCTTAACACAGCATGGGGTTCCCGTCAACCCTGATAAATGCGAGCTTGGAGAAAGCTCCGTCGACTTTCTTAGCCACCGCATATCCGCCTCTGGTATCGAAGCTCTGTCAGACAAAAGCCAGACACTGTAGGACAATCCTGCTCTCAGTTCCTTCAAACAGTTCCGCCGAATCCTGGGCCTGGTCAGCCTTTATAGACGCTTAATTCCTAACTGCGCGAGTATTGTTCAACCAACGACTGACTTGCTGCGAGCTAAACAACGGTCTTTTCAATTTGCAGACGAAGCTAGACTCTCTTTTGCGAAGCTCAAAGACGCTATCTCCAACCTAGCGCTTCTTGTCCATCCAGATACATCTGCACCGCTCTCCCTGACAACTGACGCATCCGACACTGCCGTTTGTGCAGTTCTTCAACAAATCATCGACCATCGATGAATACCTCTAAGTTTCTTCGCGAAACATTTACAACCTGCGCTATCGCGTATAGCACCTTCGGTAGGGAAATGTTAGCTATCTAACTAGGTATCAGACATTTTCGTCACTATCGCGAAGGTCGAAATTTTACAGTCTTCACTGAACACAAGCCACTGATCTACGCAATTAATGGCGCAACGGACAAGTATTCTCCGCGGGAGACTAGACACCTAGACTACGTTCCTCAGTTTACGACAGACGTACGACATGTTTTAGATGCTCTCAGTCCCGTAGCGGATGCGCTTTCAAGCATTCAGCAGATCAGCTTATCGCCTGACACCCACATTGATCTAGCCACTATGGCTGCTGCCCAACGAGCTGCTCGCGACATAGGCAAGCTACGACGCAACACCTCGTTGAACCTACGTGAAGTTCCACTAATTTCATCTGAGGGGACCATTCTTTGTGACGTTTCACAAACTTCTCCCCGACCCGTAGTTCCTACTTCGATGCGTAGACTAGTTTTCAACGCTTTACACAACCTGTCTCATCACAGCATACGTGCTTCCTAGAAGCTAAAAACGGAAAGCTTCGTATGGCCAGCATCAACCGCGATGCCCGCCTTCGGGCACGCGCATGCTTAGAGTGTCAGCGCGCCAAGGTATACAGACACACCAAAAGCCCACTTGGCGTCTTTCCCGCTCCTGACTCTCGTTTTGCATACGTCCATGTCGACCTGGTCGGATCATTACCTCCATGCAAAGGCTGCGTGTACATTCTCACTTGTGTCGGCCGATTCACCAGTTGGCTAGATGCGATTCCGATAGTCAACTGCTCATCCGAGACAGTTGCGCAAGCTTTCCTAGAACGCTGGGTAGCTCAATTCGGCTGACTAAAAGTATAGTCATCACTGACAGAGGCTCGCATTTTGACGGATGCTTCAGCAAACTGCTCAACCTTCTCCGTTGCCAACGTAATCGAACAACCGCATATCATCACGCAGCTAATGGGATGGTAGAAAGGCGCAACCGGCAACTCAAAACCTCACTATGTGCCCAATCTAGCACATCCTGCCACGAAGCACTTCCGCTCGTTCCCTTAGGCATAAGAAACACGATTAAAGCGGACTTGCACTCCGGTCCATCGTCACTAGTCTTTGAATGCACACAACGCTTACCTGGTGAACTCGTCTCACCAAAAGCGCTAACAACCTTTGACTGTGGCGACTAAGCAGCTCGCCTATCGCATCACACGCGACAGCTTCAGCCTGTGCAACCCACAGCACAGAGCATACCTACCAATGTGGACGAACGCTTAACTACTTGCACGCAAGTGTTCGTCCGCACTGACAGCGTACGCAGGCCACATAAACCTCCTTACTCTGGTCCGTACCGCGTCGTACGCAGAATCGACGACGCGTTTACCATTGCCTACAATGGTAAGGCTGAGATGATCAACGTTGATCGGCTCAAGCCAGCATTCGTCGACAAGTCTGACTCTTCAGTGCAGCAAGCACCTGCACAGCCTGCACCATCACAGCTCGCACCGCAACCTCAGACGAGTCATTTCGCTCCAGCAAAACCGACAATCGCAACCGACAGCACTCCTACTCGCCCTATTATCAATCGACGCGGTAGGAAGCTCAAACCTGCAGTTTGCTTTTCCGACTTCGTTAGCACTTACTTTTTTATATACATAGAACGTGCCTTTGGAATGTTCTGCTCTTACCAATCATTTAAGAAAATCCACAAAAACAGTGCAAATCTTTTATAAACTACCGACAAAGACCAGAAGCTTTTAAACCACAAAAACAGCTTTACACGCTTTTCGCTTTGCACGCTTCTGTGTAGTGTTACGCATTTATGTTGCTTTCTCAGCCTGCTTTTCAAATACACCGCAGTTGGTTGCACCTCGGTTTCCCTTTTCGCTGGATCCCCGCACGTTAACTGGAATTGGAACGAACTTCCTGCTCAACCACCTACGTGAACTTTATTAACTGTCCCCCAAAAACCGTTTTTTACCGTTTCGACACCGTAGTGAGGACACGGGTGGGAGCCCGCTAGGGTCCGATTGCTTGTTTCTCGACCAGCAGCTGCATCAGGTTCACAACCTGGCCACGCAGAAGGCTGGCCCGCAACGGACAGTTCTCACGTAGATCGAAGGACTGCTTACATGGTCCCATCTGGGAGAGGGCTATGTAGCAGTCTGGAGATTCCCCGGTTTGTCTGTGTGAAATCCTAAATAAAATTAGTTCATTGTACACCTAGGCAACTGATGTGATGTGTTGAGCCGAGTGCTGAGTTCGATTGTTTGACTTGCCCACCGCTCTTTTTGGTTGGCGCTCGTTTCGTTTGAAACTTGCGACTGCCCTGTGTGCTGTGCATGCTCCGTTCCCCTAGCTGGAGCGTCAACGGTGTCGTTCCTTTATAGCTGGAAAACAGGGGATCTTTAACTGTACCAATACCGGTTTCTCTGCAACTTGATCTGTCTTTTCAAATCGTGCCGCACTCCCGATATAGGCGGCTCCCTAAAAGATACCTTATGGAAGGTGAGTCGGTGGAGTGTCATTGCTTGGTGATTCGCAAGATAGGATGCGCGAGGACAGAAGGTATAAGTGAAGAAGTAGGTCGCTACGATGGTTAAGTAGGCATCATAGCCATTTCTTGGTGGTTTCCCCTCAAAAGTGCGCAAATCTGGTGTAAAAGATAAGTGGTTATGACACCACACGCGTGGTTTATAAGAGAAGAGAAGAGCCAGAGCCAAACAGGTAAGTGAAGTAATAGGAGTGCGATAACTGGAAGCGAGATGAAAAGAGCAGATTTAGTGGCGTTGTGGTTCATAGGGTAACTATTATGAGAAATAACGATATCAGCGTGGCGCTAAGGATAAAAGTGAGCAACGGAGCCTGATACATAAGGTTTTAAGCGCTAATGTGCGAAGCAACAGTGTGAAAGGTAAGTCGTTGAAGTATTGTAGGTATATGGTGCCTAGGAGTAGAAAGCCAAAGCCAAACAGTTAGATAATGTAGCACGAATATGCGAAAACGACAGCGCGCTGGAAAGAGAGCTGCAAAATGGCGTACATCAACACAGGTGGCATAACTTTACCTCATGTTTGAGCAAGCTCGATCCCCAGAAACAGAGTTGGTAATGTCCCACCAATGCAGACCCAAATGAATTTCACGCCAAAAAGCATTTTGATAAATTTTAATAACTTTCCCATACTCATTTATTTATTATTAGTGACAGGCTCTGCTAGCTCACTGGCCTTGGAGGCATAGCCCCATGAATATAGAAAATCGGGCCTAAGAGATAAAACTTGCGACGTTTAGCTAAGAAATGTGTGTATTTTCCAGGCTAAAATTTGCCAACTGAAGCGAAAGGTCTCCTGTGTTCTTCAGGTAGACCTGGCCCACTCAGTCTTGATTTAAACCTCATAACCACTAGAGGCTAATTTTAGACTATACACTATATGCTTAGAGGTTTATGTGTCTCAGTATCCACTGCAAATGATAAACTGAGGCCTTGCAGTGACCTGGAGATTCTCCCGTATGACTGTGTAAATTTTGCTAAAATATATTCAAATCATAGCTTTCTTGTGTATTAAGGATTTAAGCGGTTTGCTTGTTGGAACGTTGTTCTCGTTTGTTGGAAACACGAACACGATCTCCGCCTTTGGCGCGCCACTCGACTGCGAAAGACGCCCCGGCTACCATCTTGACGCCAGCTACATTCTCCCTAGCTAGCTCTCTTCGGGTGCCCTACTTTTAGCATTAGCTGACAATCCTCCCGTCTCATAAACTTTCCCATTGCTCGCTTTTGTGTGTTCTATCCATTGCTGTCGGTTGGTCGTCCAATCCCGCACCGGATATATAGCGCAGGACCATCGCGCCATAATTAGTGATCCT
>OX104063.1:6361722-6416792 GCA_944474145.2 Dicrocoelium dendriticum | reverse complement strand
TTGGAATATGTGGACAGCGCAATAAATCAGACAAATACGCCGCTAGCGCAGCCCACAGGACCGAGGCCGAGCCGATTGACACAGCCCAGAACAAGCAAGTCGAGAGCTCTCGAACGACTCCTGGCCGATCCAAATCGGGTGCAGAGAAGCGGAGATCGAGGCGAAAACAGGAAGGCGGATCTTCCAAGTCAGAGCTCCCGAGGCGAAAGGACTGGCTCGTCTCCAACATCCGTACCTGTGTTGCGTGGTGGGACGGAAATCTAGTCGATATTCGATGGCGCGCGCGAGACCCTCATGTGCCCATTTTCGGTGTGCAATAAACGTCTACCCCCCTGTCTTGTCGTTCTCGCTACACTGGTGCCGTGACCAATCGCGATGGAGTTGACCCGGTTGGAGCAATTTGCGGCCGGTGACGTGGAGGCGTGGCTCGATGAGTTCGACGGAATTGCGGCTTGCACGGGTGTGAGGGGGGATGCAAATTTGCTAATTGCTTTGGGCACACGGTTGAGTGGACGAGCCAAGGCGGTGTATTTGCTCACTCGAAAGGCCAAACCCGGTTGTTCGTTCGCTGAGATGAGGGCTGCCTTGTGTGCAGAATTTGGGAAGGATCTGGAGAGAGAACGAGCACTGCAACGATTTCACGCAGCCAGGTGGGACGAACAGGAGGATTTGATGGTGTTTTTCCAGCAGCTGGACAGACATCTAACGATTGGGCTCCCCGAGTTAGAGGGCAAAGCAAGAGAGCGCCTACTGAAACAGCAGTTTATCCGAAGTCTGCCCGGTCCACTCCATGATCAGGTGAAATTGGCGTCGCTGGTGGGAGACAGCAAAGCGTTGGATCTGGTGACGGTCGCCCAGAATTTGTCGGAACGAGTGACAGTGAGAAGCATCCAGCATGCTGAGTTGGAACAGAAAGTAAATCGCCTATCCGAAATGGTGGAGCAGCTGTTGTCGATAGAGTCTTCAAGCACCACTTCACAACGCAATGTACGGGTAATCCGGAACGGTCGCCGCTGTTTCCGATGCAACCAGAATGGTCATGTGGCGAGATTCTGCACCAACGTCAATGTGCCCCATTGTTTCTCTCTATCCATGCCGAGTCGGTGGCGAGTACCAGTCCTCCAGGTAACTATAGAAGGTGTGTCTGTCCGAGCCATAGTAGACACAGGAGCGGCAGTGTCAATTACGAAGAGGTTCAATGGGGTTCCAGTAAACCCATCTTCAATCACGATGCAGACGGTCGGCGGGCATTCTTTGAAAGTGACGGGCACGCAGCGGTTACGAATCAGGATAGGAGAAACGCTCATCAGCCATGACATGTTCATCGTGGAGGAGACGACCGAAACCATCATCGGAACCGACATCCTGAAACGGCTCGGTGTCACAATTGACCTGAAAAACGATGTGGTGATCGTGGCTAACGAGACGATCGAGATAAACAAGGGGAGAACCGACCGGGTTGGTGCCCTCAAAGCCGTGCCTGATTGTCAGAACCGTGCAATACGCAACGTACTGAGCAGGTATGCCCACTTATTCACAGACGCGGAAGATGATTACGGATTTTGCAATTGGGTTGAACACCGAATACCGTTGATCCCAGGAGGACAATGCAAGCCAATCTTCAGACGAATTCCACAGAACACCCTGGTGGAGATACAGAAGCAGGTGACCGAGATGGAATCGAAAGGAATCATCAGGCGAACGCACAGCCCGTATTCATCACCCGTGCTATTGACGAAGAAGGCCGACGGAACCTATCGATTTTGCATCGATTTCAGAGAACTAAACAGGGTGACGGTGAAGGATGCATTCCCGATGCCTCAGATGGAAGAAATTTTCTCAAGCCTTCACAGTGCCAAGCAGATATCTCTGATTGATCTCCGCTCGGGATATTGGCAACTGCCGATCGCAGAAGAAGATCGCCACAAGACGGCTTTCAGTGTCAATGGCCAGCAGTATGAGTTTTGAGAATGCCGTTTGGATTGTGCAACGCCCCGGCTACATTCAGGCGTTTGTTGCTGATGGTCCCTCGCGAACCTGCAAGGCGTGGTTGTGTACGGTGATGACATCATCGTCTTCTCTGAGGCGGAACAGGAACATGTGACCAGACTTGGAGCAGTACTGCAGAGGCTAGATGAAGCTGGTCTGAAACTCAGTCGTAAAAAGTCGCAGATTGCCCAAAAGTCAATTGTATGCTTGGGTCACATCGTGGGCAATGGTCAAGTCCATCCACTTCCGGAGAAACGCGAGACGATCAAGTGCTTCGCAAAACCAAAATCCAAGCGTCAGCTCCGTTCGTTCTTGGGAGTGGTGGCATATGATTCAAAGTTTGTGCCCCAGTTCGCAGAGAAGGTCAGCCCGTTGTTAAAGCTGCTTCGCAAGGACGTGCCGTTCGTGTGGACAGCTGAAGCGGATCAAGCCTTTGACCATCTAAAGGCATGCATAGCAGAAGCCCCTACATGTCTACGGCTACCCAATCCTGGTGAGAGGTTCACTGTGGCTGTCGACGCAAGCAACGTGGCGATCGGTGCGGTTTTGTCTCAACCGGCTGGGGTGGTGGAGTACGCGAGCAGAGTGCTGAGCGGGGCGGAACAGAAGTATTCAACAACGGAGAAAGAATGCTTGGCCATCGTGTGGGCGTTAGAGAAGTGGAGAAATTACTTACTGGCGTATTGAAGGTTCTCGGTCGTCCATCTTGACACTACACAATCCGCTACTCGTAGGTGATGAATGACGTGCGATAGACTCGCAGCGGAGTCATATAGACGGCTTTGCGAGCGATGAGGTCCCTGGACCGATTGCATGAAATTCAGCCTTCGACCAAGTGTGAGGGCACGTGGATGAACACGATGAGTGGATGATGGCAGTAGTATGTGTCGACGTTGCAGCGATCGGCCGTGGTTTGGACGTGGACATCATGCTCATAGCTGTAGAACACTGCCTGATAGAGGGGCCGTAGTGGGCGTGCGAGCGAGCGCGTGATGGGGGTACGGAGACCTGCTGGGAAGAGTCAAGTAGGGACAGAGTGATGATGTCGTGAGCGTGTGTGGCTGCTACTCACTCGTACGAGGCATGGCAACCCAACACCGGAGGTGACGACTATGCGTGAAGAAGGTGCGAGGAACTCCTTCAAGATCTGGGACACAAGGTTAGTAAGGGCGGAGACGATGCACGTGGTGGTAGGGCGAGCGACGGGAGTGGACGGAAAGTGGAGCCTTTTGTGCAACTCAATATCAGGCGAGTCAACGTGTGGATGCGGCCGTACGAGAACTTCATCGATGGCGCGCCTCATAGTGAAGATGTCAGAGGGTGTCGGGTCATTTTGAAGTTGCTTCGCGGGAGGCGAGTGTTTTTGGCCATACTATGAGAGAGAAGGGATCGATCCGACAGCATACTCTGTCGGGAGTGGCCAGAGAATTCTGCCATCGAATTGGCTCGTAGGTAGAATGGAGTCGCGCCGAGACCGCCGATGTTGCGATCCGAGGTGTGTGGGAGGTTGGGGGTGGGAGACGCTACTGTCACAGTGTTGGGGAACGTGGACGTCTTTGGGGCCTTCTGACACAGCTGAGTCGAACAGGAGAACAGATACATTCGAGTGGATTGATGAGAGCGCACATGGGGTCATCTGCGATGGATGAGGATAGGCCATACCAATCAGAGGACGCAAGCTAGGGCGAGTTACAGTGTTCATGCAAGGTAATTCTGAATTTCCAAATGTTGGCCAATTGGCATCAGGTATGGGGAGTCGCCACGAGTGTATGTTCATGCACGTGTAGCACCCAGATGAGGGCCCTGGCTTCTCGAGTGTGCATAGGGAAGGAAGCGTTTGACGACGGTTCCATTTGGTTGTTGGGACCAGTTGCGGGAGTTTTTCCTCTTCATCCATTAGACCTGTCGCGAGACTTTCACCAAGCACCGATCCTAATCCGTTGCAAGCACGTGCCGATGCTCAGCTGACGACACCAACCGGGGGCATGTACGCGTAGCCGTTTTCGCAGTTGGAATTCAGATAACCGGACAATCTTGAATCGACGTTTGATGTTAGTGGATAGGAACTAGTGCAATCGATATGTTGCGCCATTGATTGGACGGGGAGTATGGCCTTTATTTGCGCCCTTCGTAAGTGGTTTCCGTATAGCTGCGGCCGATTGCAGTACGCTGGACCAGCATGCAAACCACAGCCAATACCAAGGTCTCCGACCCAGAAGCTAGAATTGGGTGTCTCTGGCCAGTACTTTTTTAACCACGGCAGTTGCTGACTCGATACGGTTGACATTATTCCGAGAAACAGGGTGACGAGGGAGCTTGCAGCGTGATGGCATCAAGAGCGATCTTCTGCGATGGAAAGCTAGAGAGCGATAAACCGGGGAAGCATCGACAAGCGCGGAATAAGCGTAAATTCCGACCGCCTATGCAAATGTAGGGCTCTACAAGTGGAGGCCATTCATGCAGATTGGAAGAACCGGTCCCAATGTTACGGAACAAAGCGATCGGCCGGATTCATGACGGGCCCGGTCTTGCAAGCAAGTGTCGGTATGTAACGCTGGAAAAGTAGTATGCCCTCTACAAGAAAAACAAAGCCAGTTATCGAGCCAGAAAGCGGGCTAGACGTTCCTCTAATACGAGCTGTCGGAGGAATTGAAACCGTTGGGGTGAATGCGTGCTGCCATCCCTCGCGACCATGGTAACGCAGAGGAAGAAAGGGTTCCCCTCGGAGGAGGAGGGGCGGGGTGTAAGAGGAGGGGACCGCTTCCAAAGAATGCGTTCGTCTGGGGGGAGCTTCCTTGCGGAGCCAGCCTGAGAGCGGCTCGCGAAGGACGGGCTAGCGAGCGAGCCTGGGCCCTGGAACTGACGAGCGCGGGAATATGTGGACGAGCGCAATTAAATCAGACAAATACGCGCGCTAGCGCCCGGCTATCGGCAACCCCAGGACCGAGGCCGGAGCCGATTGTAGCAAAACAACAGCCCAGAACGGAAGCAAGGCGAGAGCTCCTCCGAACTGACTCCTGGCCGAGTGCACCAAATCGGGTGCAGAGAAAGCGGAGATCGAGGCGAAAGATGCAGGAAGGCGGGATCTTCCGAAGTCGAGAGCTCACCGAGGCGAAAGGGACTGGCTTCGTACCTCCAACATCCGTACCTTGTGTTGTCGTGGTGGGAACGGACAAATCGTAGTCGATATTCGATGGCGGCGACCGAGGTGCGGGGAGACCCATACGATGTTGTCTGTCCAAATTTTCGGTGTGCTCACTAAACGTCTAACCCCCCCTGTCGTGTCGTTCCTCGAAGGGAGAGAGAACGAGCTACAATATCAGATCCGGCTGTCTCTTAAGAGAATACTGTATAACCAATCTCACTATAGGGACATTATTCTTAAAAAGGAGGCATTAAACCGATCTTGACCCAAGCGGGACGTAATAAAATCACGCCACGAGACTGTTCCGAATCGCTTCTGTTAATGTGAATGACCAAACCGGCCCCACGTGGGGCAATCCAAACTTTTAAAGAAAACAGCTGAGAAGAGTTCTCCTGCTTCAGTGAGAACATATTTTTCTGTACCCAGCTCCAAGCATTTTTGCTTGTACTTTCCTTTTCTATGGGGGGTCTCCTACTGTGATCTTTTCCAAGTGTTGTGCTACTGGCAGGCTTTCTTCGTACCCCCATGATACACTACTTATTCTACAACCGACTTTGAGCCGACCGGTTCTTGTTCGCATGGGCAGCTCTGCGTCATATGCTGTCCTTTTACGTCCGATAATGTTTTCGACCGCTTATTCTTCTGGTACAACTGGAACAAAGTCTTAATAGCACACACAGGATTGTTTTTTTTACTTCGCCTGCAAAAAGGCTCCGAGAAATAAACATGGGTTAAAATGCCACGTCGTGATATGTGGAATTGCCCCACAAGCTTTTAATTTGGGATGCGTAATTCCTCCCACCAGCAAATGCCAGTAGCTCTCGGCAGTCACGAAACGTAAAAGCAGGCTCATGAGACAAATAAGATTCAAACGTGGGCAATTAATAACTCTGAAAAACCATAGATAAACCCACATTACGGGATTTGGCTCTGAGCAATATCATGAGTGTTTAAAGACAAGTTATAGAACTTTTTAAAAGGCGTCACCTGACCTACTTACATTGGCAGGTGAGTCCTGCATTGCTCGTGTATTCTATCAACTCTAGCTTGAACACTTGTACATGGTGCTGTAGGTACGTAAACGGGAAGCTGGGCAGAAAATGGTTCGCTAAAAAGGGGATGATGTTTCTTTTGACTTGCATTGAACCAAAACTACCTCTTCCATTCTCGAAAAAAGTTCATAATAAACTAAGAAAGGTGCGGAATTAGACCCTCGATCTCTTCCTGCACATGCTTTATTGGGAATTTTTTTCTAGATTTGCCATCCATGCTCATACTGGTAGTGGGACAGTCGATCGAATAACGCTTTAAGGCGAATTACCCTGTGTACTCTGCAATCACACGGTCATCCCGCTCCTGGACTTGCTCAACAAAAAGGCTACGCATGGCCGTTATATAGTTAGTAGCTGTTGAGGAACAGTGCTGTCTGCTGTCTTATAGACACGCTGATCGACAGCAGGGAACTGCGCGCTAGGAGAGAGGTGAGTGGTCAGCAATGGAATTCGTATTAAGCCTTTAGTTGCCAGTGGGTCCTACGGTGGCACAGAATAGGTTAAAAACAGCTGAACTCTGATGCAAGCAATCCAAGAGTATAAACTTTTAAGGAAGGAGCGAGTCCTAGCAAATCTCCAGGTATTCGCAAAGTTGAATGGAGCCTATGGCGACTAGCGGCAGCTAAACAGAGATAATGGCTCAAGGAAAACTAGTACCAGTGGCCGGAGTTGCCATATCATAAAGAAGATTTGCCACTGGTAGAAACCTACACTTTCATTGAATGAATCAACAAGCAAGCGAAGGTTATAGAGACATCCTTTCGAGGAAAATGAAAGCTGGACACTAAAAGAGGTGCTCCTTCCAGGCTACAGTTATGCACAGAAATGCTTGAAGCCAACGACAACTAGCTGCTGTCAAGAAGAGTTGGCGAGAGTAAGACGAAGGGCAGATAAACGCGCTAGGTGAGAGGTAAGTGGCCGGCAATGACATTTGGATTATGCTTTCAGTTACGGCTGGAACTTACGGTGGCACAGCATGGGTCAACAAACCAGCCAAGCTGTGAGGCAAACTATGCAAGTGAATAAACTTTGTAAAGAAGGAGCGACTCCCAGCGAGCTCCGGAAATCCGCAGACTTGAATAGAGTCTATGAACACTGGCTGCTGCTAAGCGGCTTACTGAAATCTTTACCCCTTATTTTGTGACCCGATGGCATGGGGGAGATTTCAGTGAATAACGCAATGAATACATTAACCTTTTCACTAGATGTGTGTGGTGGGTAATATATGCAGCCGATACGGAGGTAAACTTGACCTCCTGTTGTCTGGATCCAGATGCAGTCTCCAGCATCGTCTATAGATAACGTTTCGAAGGCGGATGCCCCAAAGTCGTCCAGGCAGTAGATAAGGCAGTTGCCACCAAAGTTGTTGGCTTGTCCGTTACGGAACCTAGTGTAGCCAGAGATGGGTAGTAGGTTGTCAGAGGTATTTGATGGGTGCCACGTTGCTGTGGTGAGTACAAGTTGTGGATATGACAGTAGGATAAATTAACCAATAAGGTGCATATTCTGTGTAATTAATCGCGCTTTGCTAAGCAGCATGTTGTATGATTGCAAGCAAGGGGAGTTAAAGTAGTTAGGTTGTATGCGGTAAGTTGCACGATAGAGCGTAACCAGCCCAGCATTTCGGGAAGGGGCTTTTTAGACAAGTCTGCAGCTCGGCTACTGCCCGTTTGATAGATAGTACAACCAAATAAATGCATGACTGCATTGTTTTCGACAGTGCTGGACAAGTTTGTGAAGACATTATTAAGATAGTACTAACATTTATGGTCAGCAGCTAAATAAAATTATGGCAACCTTAGTAGTAACCTACTGTATTTCTCTTTCTGCTTATGGAAGTGCAGTAGAAGTAGTGGGTATGGTGCAGGAGCTTGTGAAGGGTGAATGAATACTTGAGCTTGCTTGTTGTGGTTGCCGTCGCACGAAGAAATTAAAGGAACGCTTCAACCTGGTTGACGTTCGTGAAGTGGGTATCCTCCAGAAGGGGAAGTAGCAGGGACAGTATTTAGTGGTGTGTCACACCCGCCACTTAGCGATATTGTTAAACGAGCCTCTGTTGCTTTTGCTAAAGAGAAAGCTTGCCAGGCGAACACGCACAACCGTCTGCAATAATGTCGCCAAACTATTCGCTGGAATGGGATTAAACCAAACCACCCAGCCTGCACCCCGTGGAGGTTGTTCGCCTAGCCAATCTGGTAACTGCCCATATTTTGAGAAGCCCTTTTCAGTGAAGGCACTGCAGCTTTGCTACCCTTGTTTGATGCAACTTACCGTACGACCTACTCTTTAGGCAAGATGGTGTCGAGCCACTTGCGTTGGGCGGCTTTTGCTAAGTCGGAGCACAGGCTGCCAACTTTTGAGCTTGGAGTGGATGACGGTTAGCTTGTGGTCGCCTTAGTCTAGCCGTAGTCCTAATCCCTACCGACGTCTGATTCCTGGATAGGTGGTTTGATGGTTACCGAAAGCGTCGCCTTAGTCCAAACGTCGGCATGTATCTTCCGGTATTCCGGTAATTTCTTCTTAAAGATTTTCGAACCCTAGTTTCGTGAGACCTGCGAACCTTTACAGGGTTAATTCGGCGTGTGGCGAAGAGACAAATTTGGCGTGATTCGCAGGATATCTGTGGATATTTGCATTGTGAGCGAGCAGTACTGCATTCGCTCTTGGTACAGAGAGTTTTGGACGAAGCAATACACAAGATTGCTGGTTCCATATCAAATTCGCACATATCGCAGTCACAATTCAGCAGCGCTCGGAACATTTCATTTTTACAGTATCGCAGCGTAGCATGTTTGGCCATCTCGATTTGTGCTGGATTCCTTTAGAAGCTGTTTGTGTGCGTCCCGCTGTTGTTGTTGTAGTCCTTGTTGCTGCTCTTGTTGTTGTCGTTGTTGTGACAAGAGGAACACAACGGCCCACGGCGCTGCGTAGCATGTGGCTGACGTTGTGTAGTTCGTTACGGACCAGTATTTTTATGTTAGAGGATGATAATAGTGTGCGTAGCGTCGGCTTGTTAAGGGCGTTATTCGCCCTCTTATCAGCACATTCCCGAAGTTAACCTGTTGTTGAGGAAGAGCGTGGCAGCCATGAAGCATTTCGCGAGGGCAGAACCTGCAACGCTTAGCATGGTGGGAAACGTTAAACCACAGAGGCTTCTTTGGCGACTAGCTGTACCACAGTCTAAGGGCAACTTTCAGACGTTTAGAAGCTTACGCTGCATATTGTTGTGGCAACCCAGCTGGAACAGCAAATAGTATACTGTGATTGGCGCAACGCACTCGCTCGTTGGCTTCTGGTGCAAGTACATGCAGGTGCCTGATAACTCTGCTCAGGTCAGAGGAGCTTGTGGGTTTTTGGATACCCGACAATGGCATCTTCTTCTTCAAAGATTCACTGATATTCTTCACGTTGCTCTTGAGTGAATTCACTTGGTTTATATGTGCACGAAATTTTAGCGTCGCTTTGGAGTGGGGATCAATAAGTATGGCTTTAAATGCATTTGAATGAATTAGTGCACCTGCGCCCTGCGTAACTGCAGGATTTGCAAACACTTCGTAGCAAACATCTTAGCTGACAACATAATCCACCAAGATGACGTAAATTTGGTCCGTGTGTTGGACATTGCGCACATCCGTTGTAGCCGAGTTGGGTTTGACCGAAAAGATGCCGTCCATTTAGTTGTTCTTTCAATACGCCTCATATTGACATTGCGATTAGCCATCATTAAAGGGAAATGGAGCAAGAAAGCAGACACCTAAAGTAGACCATTTGGACATAAAGGCCAAAGAAAACCCGGTGGATGATCCTAAGCTGACGGAGTGATAAAAATAACGATCTAAACCGATATGAGGACGTTGATGTAGGCGATTTCCTTACACTGCATACTCAACCAGAACTTATTATCCAAATCAAAGTGCCGCGCTCTGGTCAAAAATATCCTAGCTTGACGAAGCCGACCAACCATTAGGCGCATTATATTGGTTGCACAGGTTGTCTACCAAGTAACCAGTAATTCTCTATTAACGTGCTTTCCTCATGTCTTTGACCGTAAACAACATTGGTGAATTTCTTATCAAGTGCACAACAAAAGCAAAGGACCTGAGGTTCATCGTACCCTCTGACGTTAGGAAGCCGCAAGAGAAGTAAAGATGGTCTCAGCCGCAACGATTCTTATAGGTGCCCCGCAAAGTTCGTTCTCACGAACAATTCCTGAGATTTTCCGACCTCTATTAAGCGCATGCGGGAATATGGGCAGCCAGCAATTGTTCCGCTCTGCAAGTTTGTATGCGCTCTGATGGGGAACGCCCATAAAGGTGAATCGAAGGCTGTATTCGGGTGCTGCGATTTGCCTCACAATCTCCAAATTCAACATTTGAACCTATCTTCCATCGGATTCCGCTGTCACCCCGGGTAACTCATTTATACCAGACTCATTCCTATTGGTAACCTTAAAAACGAGCCAAAAGCAGTTCTTCCACCCCAAAGGCGGCCGATCGACACGAGGCTACAAGTAAAGGCTGTTTAAAATTCCTAGGGTGCATAGTTGTAGCGTGAAGAAGGGAAACGCCCGTGTAAGCTGCATCACCTGTTCATCAGCTGGATGCCAAGTGTCGATGCTAAGACCGATCGTTACAGATGCAGCAAAAGAGCGGAATAAAGCGTGTCTAACATGCAGCTATCCAACCGTACGTCAAAACAGTCGTGCTTCCGTTTCCTGTCCATGTGCCCCTGTAGCGCAACGGAATGTCTCTGGAGCAAGTAAACAATCCCCTCGGTCTACTACGATCCACGTTCGCCCCGGACTTAGAAGCCCTCGTAACCAACAAAAATATATATATATATATACATCCACCATATTAAAGCCCACCACTGAGCTTACCAATCTAATTCAAAGAATTTATGGTGAAAGCAAAAGGTTAACTCAAAATAAAAATAAAAGCTTATATTTCCAGGCATTTGCTAGAAGCTGTGACCGCAAATAGCAAGATCATTTTGTATAGTAGTTAGATGCCTTTTATGTGAAAGACTGGCTAACTAGCCGAACTGCCACCTAGTAGTGTTAGTTGGGTGGTTCGTTTGTACCCCGTTCTAGCAAATAGTTCGGCGACCGTATTGCAGGACGAAGCTGATTTTGCCCGGCAAACCGTCTCCTGGTAAAAAGCACAAAACTTTGTCTAGCCACGCAGTGAATTCGAGGAAAGTGACTCGCAAATAATTTAGTTGCCTGCTCCTTACCTATCAGGATGATCGAAGCACATTCACGGATTTACGTTATAAAAGACGATATTATTTACACTCCTCAAGCCTGACCGAACCACAACCTAAATAGGGCGCAACATACACATAATCAAGAAGACACACTCGCTCTTACATATGGCAGAGAGCATCGGTTGCTGAATTGGTTATTTACTGTGGCCAGCCACAGGACGCCTTTGCCTACAGGAACCATGGATTGTTTGTGTTTCACTACCCACAGCTCCATCCACACATCCCATCTCCAGTGGAAACATTAAGGAATAAGACCGGGTGATATGCAGAGGTGAGCCATGTTTCATCAACGGAGCGGGCACAACATCATGTACAGGCAAGCACACGCACCCTGTACCTGGGAACCAAGCGCATACAAGGCGGGGGCTTGACCACTGCCTACTCCACACTTTGCGCATGGAACCACGCTTGGAGCCTGGCACGGCACCCAGGACTGTGCATACCGTTTGCATCCAGCAACCACCAACTGGCACTCAGAGCCAATGTAGATGACGTGGTGTGTGATAGACAGGTAGGCATTTTGTCAACCTGCCCGGTAAGCACAGCCACACTTTGGATTTCGAATACCAGCCATTAACTTGAAACGACCATAACGAATAAAGGGGACGAAAGTGTGCGTACAGCTATGCTGACCTAACTCCTCACTATATCAAGCATATGAAGGTGTTCGGTTGCAAAAATCCGCTAAAGATTTCATACGTCAGAAAATATACCTTAAGTAAATGTTATCGAAGCTAACTACAATTAGATTAAGCGATGTGTGCCAGCTTGTAGAATATAGTCTAGGTAGAGATTAATCTAGGAATGCTTTAGGACAATTAATAAACCCACTAACTGAAATAAAATGCTAGCCTGCACGCATGCGGTCGGTAAAGCGAATGCAGTTTAGCAACGGACGCCGCGTCAGTTTGGCTTGCGTTCTGTGCAAGACTACTAGTCTTTTAGGTATTGCTCTGCTTCGCCTCCCTCAAGGCTTACTGAGCCTTTCTGACTCAGGCACTCACGACGGCAGCTACTACAACACCATACGCTCTAAGTCGATGAAGTACAACCCGTAGGCACCTGTCGCATCCGTGCTTGCCGCTGTTTCGTCGTACGCGGGCAGGAGAAGTTTTCCTTGCACCTCGGCAAATGCATTCGTGCTCAGGTCGTGCCATTCACACTTATCCACGGTTTTCGATTCGCATGCCATGCAAGCAAGATTAGAGCGCGACTGTAGGCTCACTTCGCTCGCACCCTGGTAACGAAGCTTTGGTTTCCCCATAATGTTGTTTCCACACACTGAACTGACTACATGATAGCTAATTCGGTATCCGCGTCGAATCCGTAATCCGCACATGGCCAATCCACGTTAAGTGTCACAGCAGAAGCATGCATTCCACAGCATATATTCCACTTCGGAGCAACGCTTTTATGTCTGCAACACGGTCGCACAGACCAATGCACAAAGTGCATCGCAGACACCGTTGATGTAACGGCTCAAAATATCGCAATTTTCGTTGCTATATCGTTTACGTTTTGCTGTCTTATAGAAGAATGGACTGCACCATGGCCTTGTAGACCATCAAGTTTGGGTCATGAGTAAGTCGATGGTCGTTCCACGTGGTCGAAGAGAGTGCATTAATCAAGCGCTGCCACTCCGCTCCGATGGGTGCAAACCACGCACGATCGGCACCAAGGATCAACCTGCGCATAATTGTCATACAGAGTAGGGGGTTTGCAGCGAAACGACAGAGGTGTATCAAGCCACCATCGCCACGGTGCTCTACTCCAAGGCCTTTAGAAAAAGCCGGCTCAAACTCACTATACATCATATATAAATAATTAGCAGATTTTTATTTAATTTAGTAAAGCCCACCAAATCACGCACGATAACCATCGACAGAAAGTAGGTTTCGCAACAGACAGGTTGCTATGTATGCTTCCGGCAGTGCCCGAAGGCTCTGCAGGCTGCGAAATTTGAAGAAGTAAGCATGAGGAATAACGTCGTAAGTGTATAAAGGTACCTTGGCTTCAAGTGTGCTTAGTGATAACAGGCAAAGCACAATAATTGAAGACGCTATATAAATAAATAAATAAATAAACAAACAGTTTAATCTCAAATTTGTACACACCAAATCAGGCGTGATCAACGTTTATCGGCAGTTGTGGTGCGCAACGATACCTCGGGTCCAATCGTGTGTAGTTAAAAACGGTCTAGGCACTATAAGTGCAGTGAAACGGTGCACGTAGACAGAGAGTATCACATGCTTGCACGTGACGGGAAAGGTTGAAATATGAGTCTAGTCGACTTGCCAGTATATAGTCATGGGCAGTGACTTTATTCAGTGGCAAGTCATATCCGCCACATCGCAGTGTTGTTAAACAGACATTTGTGAATTTTTAAAGTGAGAACGCTTGCCAGGCGAAAACCCAACACGTCCCGCAACACGGCGTAAAGATTTTGAACACTAACGTATAACTAGAAAAGCCGCTTGAAGACGGGTTTCATATTCAGTTATCCGCAGTCAAATGGCTTCCACTTTCCTCTGTTAGCTGGACAGACGGCTTGCTCAGAGCCGCCCTAATTGTTGCGGCCGATTGAGGTTGGGAACATCCCGATTAGTCATCTTGTTGTGTGTCCAGGTAAGCAAAAGTTCAAACTTTCTGCTGTCTGGACATTTCAGATGTCTAATTATTGGGAGTGTGAAGACGTGTCCAGCTCTCCATACTAGACGACGGTCGTGGTGATTGCACTGGAGTCCATTTTGTATACAGTCATGCTCCTTGTACGTACTTGTCGGTTATTACGACCGTCTTGAGCGAAAACTGTTCCTATGTCCAATCGCAGATCTCCAAGAAGTTCCGGACCTCGGAGGAAAGGGGAAGTGAGGGACAACCGAGAGAAGACCGCAAGAACAGAGGTGGAGTTAAACATTGTTAATGTCTTATGTTACGACATTTGGAGCTAAGGCAAAAGCAGGTACACTGTGCAACAATGATTATGCTAAAAGTGCCTTTTGAATGTTCCATGGAATCAAGCCTTATGGGTAGACTGCTGATTTCTACATAGATACAAGAGCGTTGTACCAGTAAGTAATCCACGAAGTACCGGCTTAGCATGACGCAAAATTTGCTTGAGGAGGGCGCAAAGCAAGTTAACGGACTGGTGGTGAGTACAAGGTGCATGAACAGAAAGTAGCTAGCCTAATACGATGGGGAGCGCAGAATAAGAATTTTGAAACTCAGTAGGTTGCCGCGAGAGAGATCTAAAGGTCAATGGGCGGTAAGGCAGCGGAAAGATTGCATACAGATATTCCAAAACAACAACGGTTAATGAGATAGGGAGTGGCTCCTAACAAGCACTGGATAATCGCATACGCATGAAGCCTACGACCACTAGCTACTTCTAAACAGAGGTGCCGAAATTAAGGCGACCGGCAGATGGTGGCGCTAGAAAAGTCTACTATTGGTCAGATGTATCCATCGCTTGGTCACTAGGGTGTGCCTACGGAGGCACAGGATGCATCAACCAGCCAGCGAAGGTAAGTGATACGGACTTTTCAAGCGAATGTACGATGGAGAGACAAGATGTGTATCCTAGCGAGCTCAAGGTCTGCGCTGAAGGGGCATGGAGCCTACGGCGAATTGCTACAACGTGGTGAGGAAGAGAAGAGCAACAGATAGTGGCGCTAGGAGAGAGAGTAACAGTGGCCAGCAGAGGCATTCGGGTTAAGCCTTCTAATTACCAGTGGATAACTACAGTGACAGCACAAGTCAACGAACCAGCGAAGTATGCGACGCAAACAATCCAAGAGCGTAAGATTTGGGGAGCTAAGGAGTGGCTCCTATCGCAAAGATGTATGCTACCTACAATGATTCGCTGCAGCTAAAAATTGTCGACGTAGGTAATGCGAATAACTGATAATGTTACTAAGGGTGAGCGAGAGTATCGACGGCTAGCAATAGTATTTGGGTGAAGCCTTCTAGTTGCTAGTGGATACCTAAAGTGTCCCAGAATAAGTCAACAAACAGCAAATATATGTGGCGCAGACGGTCGAAAAGAATGTAGGTTGGAGATAAAAGTGAATGGCACCTAGCACTTCCCAAATATGAGCAGAGTTGCTTGGTGCCTACCACCACTTACTGCTTCAAAATAGAGTTGATTAGGTTAAAAGGATCGACGATAATGGCGCTATGCGTATCATATCCTTGTACTGTAAAGAAAATAATGGAACGCGACCCTGCCTTAACGGAGAAGGTTGGTTCAGACTTGTCTTGGCTATTTAGTCCCGCCATGCTTCCCAGTCTCCGAGGTCACGGTATGAGGCTGCACGAACCGCCTTCCGACCGGGTAGGTGCGGGAAATCGCTTGTCACGCCGAGTTACGGAACGTTGGAGCTCCCTTCCGGAGCGCATCGTTAGGGTTCTAGGGTTGTTTTGAGAGTCAGTTAGATGCACTTCAGTGGCAGTACCAACATGTTCCCATGCGCCTAAGCGAATGCATAGTAAACTTTCCTTTCGCATTTTTAAATTTCTTCACACCTTGCTATTATAATTATTTAGCTGGCATTCCTCCACTTGTATTCTCAGTTTCTGACCGTGTTCCAGGACGTGGTGGGTTTTCGCCTGGCATGCGTTCTCACTATAGAAAACCACAAGTGTCCGTGTAACAACACTGAGACGTGGCGGATGTGACTCGCAACCGATTAAAGTCACTGCCCAAAACTACCTACTGGCAAGTCGACCAGAATCAAAAGGCAATATTGCCCTGACACTTCAATAATAAGTTACACCATGCCTATATGTATCGTTTTTATTGCACATGTAGTGCCCTGACTGCTTACACTACGCACGCAAGAATTTAACGTTTTGTCACTCATTGAAGACTCTAACCCTCATGACTACTTACACAATTTTCGCAGCCTGTACAACCTTCGGCTTACTGCCGACTACCCTCATAGCAACGTGTTTGTTGCGAAGCAATATTGCATTTAAATATTGATCATGCCCTGCTTGGTGTGGCTTGACAAATTCGAGAATAAACTATTCATTTATTTATTTAGATTTGATGGCGGTGTCAGCGCTGGGCCCGCGCAGTACCGCCCTGTCAGTTTTACAATCGTAGTAGTCAAGTTGTTTGAATTCAAAAATGGGATCCAGTGGAGAACCAGTTGAATAGATTCAACCTTCTCATTATTACGCAACTTGGATTCCGCAAGCGCTTTTGGTGTCAGACTAGTCTGCTTGTAGCTGGTGAAAGCTGGACCGAAGCGGTAGACATTGAATTCGCTGTAGACATGCTATTCGTGGAATTTTCGAAAGCTTTTGACACTGTTCCTAACCTTAGACTGTAACTAAAGTTGAAATCTTACGGTAAATATTGTCGCGCTTCTTAAAGCCTGTCTGCATTCCTTGAGATGAGGGAACATCAGAAAGGGTGGGGCGTAGCCTTTTGCTTAAGCAAGCTGTCCTCGGCGGCCTCCCGCAGGGCTCGGTATTGGAGCCATTGTAATTCGCAACCTATGTAATGGACTTGCCGGGGGAGCTAGGATTTTCAACCCTTATGGATGCTGACGGCATTAAGCTCTGGAATATTGTGCACTTTCCGGGGATCCAGAGGCAATGCTGGGCGCCTTGGTTGGGCGCTGTGAATGGTATACCTTGTGGTTGCTGCCCGTAAATAGTACTAGGTGCGCTGTGCTCCGAATCAAAGCCGCTACTCCTCACACCCGGTAACCAAATAAATAAATAAATAAATAGTTTAGTCTCGTCACTGCGAATCACACCATCAAGGGCGTGCTCATAGTAATACAGACGTGTATGCTCGGCAATTGCACAAATTAGTATATTTTGACAAATAGCATAGGAATGTATGTGTCTGTTTACATGTAAAAGTAGGTTTATGTCGGTAGTTGGAAGTAGCCGTGTTGTGTGATTAGGTAAATGTTACTCTGTGTGTGCTTGTGTTCGTTGGGTTCGCCATCAAATGGGGGAAGCAATGGACCGCTTCATATCGGACGGGATTCTTGGTGTGTGAATGATCCTCCGGAATGGGAAGAGGCAGTGACTTTATTTAGTGGCGAGTTAGATCCGCCACGTCACAGTGTTGTTAAACGGATTTCCGTGGTTTTTGATGGGGAGCGCGCTTGCCGAGCGAATTCCTACCACATCCCGGAACACGGCTGCTGAACTATTTGCTGGAACTGGATTTACCCGAACCACACAGCTGACACCACGGGGAAATTGTTCGGGGAGATGGCTGTCACCCAGCAGTTTTAGTACACTCATCAGCACTTCATTCTGGCGACAACAAGACGAAGGTTGCTCTTCGGACTTTCGTATGGAGTGGTTTATCAGCCGCTCTTTTGGAATCCAAACGGCCACCTTCCCTGTGAAGCTGTTCTCGCCATTTGTCAGACCCAATTAGAAATATTGTATCTAGGATTTTCCACCAAGTCTTAGCTGAGACAAAATGGACTTGGACATGGTGTTTTAATATTGGGCACTCGGTTAGTCAGGAGCTACGGGACAGGCGTACTCTGCCGGATTGCTTAGTTTAGGTATATACGCAATGCACTACAGAAGGACAAGCGGGGCCCGCTTTTTACTTTGGTATATTGGCGGGTAAGCTCGGCCCGGGCTTGCCAGGTATAATTGATCCCGCCGCGTTACCTAACCTCCGTCTTTACCCACTAAAACTGCAAAAACCACGGGCTGATAGGATTAGGACGGAAGCTCGACTGTCGCACCGAGTTCTAGATCGCTGGAATTCGTTCCAAGCTCATGTGTTTGGGGAACATACGGTTAAGTTTTTGCATGTCAGCTTGCTGCTGTTGGGTGGCAACACCAAACCGTTCCTTTACCCAACTGACACACTTGCAGTGTTCGGATATGTTTTAGAAACTCAAATACCTTGGTATTCCGCTTGCTTAGCTGATCCTGTTTCGCTTCTTGACGTATGACGTTACTTCCCGCTCCTCTTTATTAAACCTAACCGGCCCGGCAAGGACTGCAAAGGTAGCATGGCTGGTGGCATTCGGTTTCGGATTTGCCTGTCACTGTGGTCAGCCACATGACGCCTGAGCCTACAGAGGGACCATGGGTGACTTGCGCTGCACCACCCACAGCTCCATCCACGCACCCCCTATCCAGTGTAAACCCGAAGGAATAAGCCTGGGATACATGTGGATGGGAGACACATTTCATCAACGGAGCCGGCCCACACTCCTTCACAGACAAACACAAGCACGCTGTATTTTGGAAATCAAGCGCACACAAGACGGCGGCTGGACCGTAGTCCACTCCACGCTGCGTGCATGGAACCACTCTTCGAGCCTAGCACGACCACAAGGACGGTGCACCCCGCCCCTCCAACAATGACAAGCTGTCTCCTGGAGACAATCTGGGCGAGGTAGCGGATGCTAGACAGGTAGGCACCTTGGCAACATACACATCAAGCGCAGCCAAACCAGGGACCTCAAAATACAGCCAGTTACTTGAGAGAGATACAAAGAAAATAACTCGATTAATGCATAAGGAAACGGTGACATAAACCTTAAGTTACTGGGCATATAAAATAAATTGTTTACAAAAGAAGCATAGATAAGTTCACGAGGTTAGAAAGTAGGCTTTACGGAAATGCCACGAACACAAAAATGTTATGGAAGTTGAATACAATTGGCTTAAGCGGTGTGCAAGTTTATAGAGGAGAGTACAGCTAGAATTTTATATGAGAAGAAAAAGCATTAAGGCAAAATTGATAACCCACCACCTGAAATAAAGAGACTTGGCATGCAAGCATGCGGTTATTAAATGGAATATATTGTACCTACGAACGCCTAGCTGGCTCTGAATATTTCTTCGCAGGACCCGTCTTCGCTTCGGTAGTAGTCCCGAGTGGCCTCACTCATGGCTCAGAAAGCCTGCCTGACTCAGGCATTCGCGACCGCATGTGCCGCAGCGCTGTGTGCTTGATGTCAATGCAGAACAACCCGTCGGTGCTTTCCGCTTCAGCACTTGCTGCTTCTTCTCTGCATGCAGGAGGGCTTTCTCCTGCACGTCGGCAATTCGAGCGCGCCGTGCACGCCGATCAACCGCCTGCGATTCCCATGATCTGCAATCAATATTAGAACGTGTGCGCCTCACTTTATTCATGTCCTGGTAAGGTAACTTTGGTTTGCACACATGCCGCTTCCCAATACTCAGCTGACCATATATTACCTGCTTCGGTATCCACGTGGAATCCATACGACTCACATGACCGATCCACCTCAGGTGTCGCAGTAAAAGTATGCCATCCACTGCATATATCCCACCTCGGCGCAACACTTCCGTGTCTGCAACTCTGTCGCCCCAGCCGATGCGCAAAATCCGTTGCAAACACTGCGTATGGAACCGCCCGAGATTTCGCACATCCCGACGGTACATCGTTTATGTTTCACCGCCGTATAGAAGAACGGCCAGCACCATGGATTTGTAAACCATCAGCTTTGTGCCAACGGTAAGCTGATAGTTGTTCCACACTCGGTATTCAAGCTTCACGAATGCCGCTGCCGCCTTCGACACGCGAATACGCAACTCAACGTGTAGCTGCTGATCAGTCGACATCACACTCCCAAGGTAGCAGAAGCGAGAGGTGGTTTTCAATATTCAGCACCAATGCTGATTCGCGACAATATGGAAGATTGCACCTCCGGTGTAGCCTGTAAGGGCCAGACAGTTTTGCTTGTGTTGCTGTTGAGCCCGAACTTGGCCGCCGTGGAAGCCAGAGCACTAGTCATATGCTGAAACTGTTTGGATACAACGCAAAGTCATCAACCAAAGCAACCTACGGATAGTTGTCTCACAGACTAGAGTTCTCGCACTGAAACGTCGGATGTCCAGTAACCCACCATCAATACGGTGCTTCACACAAACACCGTAAGCACAAGCCGCGTCAAAAGTACAGGACAACATTGCACGGAGTTATATATTAAGCAAGGCAGGAGCTAAGACCCAGCCTTGCCTCACACCAGAGACAACTGCAAACTCATCCGACGTCTGTCCAGTCAGCTGCACCTTTGCTCGCATACCAATGTGCAGGCGTTCAATTAAACTTACACTCACGAGGGAAAGCAACCTTAACCAACCCTAACCACAATGCCACGCGGTTCACCGGATCAACTCTCTTGGTGAAATCAACGAAAAGCGAGTACAATGGCTGGTGTCGTTCTATTCACTTCTCTTGCAACTGACGAGCCGCAAACACTGTATCTATAGTGCTGCGACCCGAAAGGTATCCACACTGCTCCTCCGCCACATTCAGTTCCACAACCTGACTGACAAGGCGTTTGAGCGGGATTCGGGCAATTACTTTGTCCACACAACTCAGCAAGTTGATACCACGATAATTCGTGCAACGTTGCTTGCTATCTTTGCCCTTGTACAGTGATAACATAAGGGCATCCTTCAGCTCAGGATGCACGTCCTCCTCAAAACATACGCGGTGCACCAAGTGGTGCAGAGCAGTCAACAACGCGGGTCCGCTGTGTTTCAATACTTTAGGTGGGATCCCGTCACCTCCGGCACATTTGCCGTTTCGCAGCTGAGCAATTGCTCTCTGCGTCTCATCCAGTCTCGGCGAAGCCGCCAGATCCGCCTTCACATCGTGCTGCTTCAGGCCGTTCAATGTACGCCAGTCGATCTCTGAACGGTTGTTCAAGAGACAGTCAAAGTGTTTCCGCCAGACCTGCATAAAGTCTGCAGTCTGGGTGCAGGTAGCGCCTGAACTACCATCCGTAGGCGTTCTCGGCGGCTCCAATCTCGGTCCATACACCGCATTCAGGGCGTCAGCATACCTTGTGTTGGCGGCGTTCGGCGTAGCATTCCATCTGCTTCGCTTTCTCCGTCCACCATGCATTATTTCTGCGGCGGAGCTCGCGGGTCAGTTGCCGTCGAAGTTTGCGAAAATGGCTACTCTTCCTCAAGTCACTGGGGTCCGCCAAGGGTGCAGAAAATGCTGCAATCTGCTCCGACACCATTGCGCCGATCGTCAGATTGTCGTTATCAAAGCAATCAGGCCGCTTACAGTTTTGCGCTCGATGGTCTCCTCGGCAGCAGCTGTCACCTGGTCGCGTATGTGAGGCCACATGTCGCCCAATGTGGCCATGCAGTCTACATCCCACAGGCTTGCAGCCATCGACTTCTCCAGCTCAGTACGTTGCGCTACAGTGCCGAGGGAGAGAGAGTTAAATTTACGTTGGTTCACGGCATGAGCGCAATACAAAGGTTTACGAAAGTGTATGTACAGATTGATCCGAACCAATTTGTGATTCGTGCCACACTCAGCTCCACGCAGTACACGTGTCATGCGCACTTCACGCATATCACGCTATCGTACGATGACATAGTCGAGCAGGTGAGCGTGACCACTCCGTGGGTGCGTCCAAGTTGCTATATCACGCGCACTAAGTGCAAACCGAGTGTTCGTGCTCGTCAAGCCGTGAGTGGCACACAGTGAGCGCAGCCTGTCACCGTTCGCATTCGCTGAGCCAATGCCATGCGCACCGCTAACATCTCGAAAGAGGATAGGTAGCATACGTGGGCATTTTTAAATGAAGCTGACTGAACTGGGTGTGCTGTGATCATTGTTTAAAGCCGTCAGTATTCGAAAGTCTGCCAACACCTAGTTCAACGTCTCGCTAAAGGTGGAATACCTACGGGAAAATCCTACCGTTCCAGTCAAGGTTGAAGTTGAAGTTGAACCTGCTCAGGATGCGCCCCAAATGCTGGCGAACTTACTAAACTGCATCATCCAACACCTACGCAAGCTATCGATCAGCTAAAAATAATGTAAGCAAGATCTTAGAACCCTTCGTCTTCAGTAAGAGGAGGATTTGGCTGACGCAGCTGTAACCAATCCAAGGCAGTTCTTTGCTTAGGTAATGAGACTCAGCGGTACGTACCCGTCTGTACCGGCTCTACTGGGGGGCGGATGGGACCCGTGGGCATACCGATAAGCATAGGGCTTGTATTGTTTGCGAGCATTGTACCGGTGTCCTTTCTCGTGAGACCTCTGCCTCAGGTTGAATGGTAACAAAACACCCAGCGGATATTGCCTAACGGAAATGGGTGTAATAGTGACACAAACCTCCGGGCTATTGCAATGGCTACTTTCTTCCGAAGCTACTGGCCCTGATCCAATTCATCCAAAGCTGTTGCATGGATTGGCCGCTAAACTAAGTAGTCGTCTGACATGCACGTTTATAATATCGCTCAACAGCTGTGTCTTACCTTCGGTATGGAAGAAGGTAATCAACTGTTCAACATTTAAAGACGGTGACAGGGCTCTGCTCGCGAACTACCATCCTGTCAGCTTGACAAGCATAGTAGTACATTTGTTGGAAAGGTTGTCAGGGCTTCGATGAAGAATCGCGTGATTGAATTTAACCTCAAAGCTGCACACCACGGATTACTTAAGGGAGTTTCTTTTATGCTGTATTTACGTGTAGCTCGTGAAATCTGGGCTGGGGCTTAGACAACGGGCACGCTATCGACGTGCTTTTCCTTTACTGCTCGAAAGCCTTTGCTACTGTCCCACATCAAGGACTCAGTAAAAGTAGGATTGCATGGGATATCTGGAGCCGCCCTTTTATGTGTGCCTGCTTTCCCAGTAGGGAGAGAACGTTGTATACGAGTGGGCTGTAAGCTTTACCTTAGACAAGCTATTCTTAGTGGCGTTCGACGGGGCTTCCATGTATGGCCGTTGCTTTTCGCAATTTATGTCAATGACCTATCTCAGGAGCTTGAAGTACCGTTGCTATTAAAAATTATAGTGTTGCGCATCCCAACACTAGCACCCCAAGACCGTGGTTTCGTCCTGGCTGGGACTCGTCAGTTGGAGATAGCCTGAGTTGGGCTGGAACTCAGAGCGTAGTGGCTCATGGTTGACGCCATAAGCACTATGCCACTGAGATCCGCGGGCAACGCTTGGTCCAGCGGAAACAAATGCAAAGTTGGACTTGAAGAATCCGGTCTTGGGGTGCCAGTGTTGGGATGAGCACCACTATAATTTTCATTGTACTTGCCGTCTTTTTGCTCGGAATGACGGAGGTCCACCTCAAGTGAAAAAGGTTCTCAGTAGAGGTTGTTTGTAGCAACCCAACCGCCAGCGGATCCTTCAAGTCCAACTTTATCTTCGCCATTATTTGTTAATGACCTCAAGCTCCGGAATGTTGTGGATATATCTGGTGGCTTTGCGGCATTTCAGCGTGCATCGAATAAGCTCTGGCACTGGTCAAACTTATGGCCGCTGCCTATACATCAGGCGAAATATTTGTCCTCCGCACTGGAGGTGTTAGTCCCATCACGCCATGCAGTTGGAGAAAACGCAATCCCTGTTATCAATCAACAGATTGATCTAGGTAGCACCCATAACAGATTGCTTCACGCTGGGGACAATTGGAGAAAAACTGCTTGTAGAGGATTCCTTATGCTGTGGTTTATTCGCTGCATCTTCGGGGTCCTAATGGCCGATATCTCTATGAAGCTGTTATTTGCTATTTGCGACCCCATATAGAATACTGTATCCAGGCTTGTAGGGGACAACCCTTAACTGGCGTGGGTTTGTTGGTGGGCGTGAAGTTAGCTCATGCATTACGGTGGCAAACCTATCCCGAACAGTTGCTTAGCTTGGGTATGTACTCAACGCACTACCGCAGAATTGAAGAGCTCTAATACGCACTTACCGTTTCCTAACGGGTAAGACAGGTCTAGACTTATCCCGGTTATGTGGTCCTGCCAGGCTGCCAACTCTCCGCGGTCACCCGTTTAATCTACATAAACTGCGTTCTGACCGGGTAATGACGGAAACTCGCTTGTCGCGCCGAGTTATGGAATGTTGGAACTCGCTTCCAGACCATGTCGTTAGGGAGTCTACGGCTGAGGCTTTCGAGCCTCAGTTAGATGCTCTGTGGTGGCAGAACCAAAACTTCCTTTATCCTAACCGACCTGGTATTTTCATTATACAGCTGACATTCCTCTTGTTTTATTAGTTTGCCCTACTCTCTTTTACTGCATGTAAACCAGCCTGGCAGGGACAGCTGGACAGAAAAATGTGAGTGGGAATTGTTTGGAAAGGATGTGCTGCGGTCTCTGGTTTAGGATTTGTAAAATCTCAAGCAGACCAGTCAAGTTTCCAGCCAACCACAAGCACAACAAGGAACATACTCGTGATTTTCCTATCCTTCCGGTCCAAACTTAACTGGCGTTTGCACCTGAATCCTTTATTCAGTACCTTCAACATTTAGCTTTATTAAGCTAAAATAAGGCAACGGTGGTGGCTATCCGCACACTCTCACGCTGTCGCAGACCTCAGTCCATCCACCCAAGTGGTGAATGAGTGGAACAGTATGCCCAAGGAAACTGTTGACGCAATTTCAAAGGACTATTTCACGGGGCTGTTCGACAAACTCCTAATGAAGACGCTGAGATCCCTCTGCATCCGCGATGCGCTGTTGGGAAACTTCGTCACACTACGACACGCAGCTGTCTTACAACACATAAGCACCGATGAAGCTGACAACTTTTCTTCCCTCTGCTCTCTACAACCCAAAGAAGGTCGGTGCTGTCTCTTGCTTGCAATTGGTTTCGTTTGTAAACCATGTATAATGTCTTCTAATTGCTTGTCCTCCAGCAAGGGCATCCCACCTCGTTCCAAAGCTTGCAACGCTGCTTTCGTAACATCTGGCTGCATACCGTTTGTTGTGGCGTCAGCGCGGGACCCTACCGTAAGCTTCGGCTTTGTAACTCCCCTGTGCTCAGCTTTCACTGTGACACATACCGCACTGCAGGAAGCAATAACCACCCATCCTTTGATCGCCGGCACTCCCTCTGCTTTCCTGTTAGGCTGATGCAATGTCTCCACAAATGACGAGGTTACGCCCTCCTACCGTACTTCATCAGATGCGGACACCTCGCGGAGGCAGCGTTGACACGTTTCCGCCTCTCCAACGACAGCCTCAAAGATTGAAGGACGGGTCAGTGTTCCTCAGCTGAAGGTGTATGCGACTGTGACGGAAAAGAGGTACTAAAGATTTCTGTTGTCCCAAACGCAGCAGTGAGCAAAACGACTCGCTAAAATGCTGCAAGGTCTAAAACAGCACCGAAGCCTACCTCATCTCAGCTACGACTGGTTTTGGACAGAATGACTCTGTTGGAAGACGTGATCAAGGCTACTCCCAGCACACAGGAGCCACCTATACCCGAAGAAAACAAGCGTCCCTCCCGTGAGCAGTGTCTAATCATGTTAAATGCTCCCGAGCTTATTAGATTCCAGCCAAAAATACAGGATCATCAAGCATCTTAAATCTTATGGTCTCTGTCGAATAGAGATTCGACAATCATCATCATCATCATTACACATTAGTTGGAGTTGGGAAACACCTCAGCTATTGTACCGCAATACAAAATAACAGAAAAGGAAAACAGTGGCACGTCCGCTGAGTCCTCAGCAACGGATGGACATCGTACCGGAGAGCTAACAGCTGGCTGCCGTAAAAGAGAATCGTGTTATGTCTAACAGGTGAAATCGTGATTGGAAGGGGATACTAAACAGGAGGGGGATGGGCAAAGGAAACCACAACACAAACGCCATTGGTACCGGCTCCGAGCCATATCAGCAAGTGTGTTCAACCAAACGTGCACACCGTTCTTAAGACCCCAGCCAGGCAGTCGGGATGCACCAACCAACGCCAACTTCGAAGTGAGGGTGTTCATTTCTCTCGACCAAGCCATCACTCGGCCTCCCCTCCTCCTCTTCCAACCCCACCCACAACGCGCAAACAATGCACGTCGCGGGAGTCGGTGTGCTGGCATGCGCAACACGTGGCCCAGCCATCGGAGCCTGGTGCGTTATATAATGGTGCTGAGCGGTTCACTCGTTCTTCCTCCACCAAATACGCAACGGCGAGCACGCTCATTGCTCACGCGGTGTTCCCACCAGACATGAGCTAAGCTGCGAAGGCAACGATGATCGAACGTGACGAGCCTCTTCATGTCTGTTGACCTGATGGGCCAGGTATTACAGCCGTATAGAAGAGTTGAACGGACAGCTGCGTTTTAAACTCTGCCCTTCAGGGCGAGAGTAATGTCACGTCTGCGCCATAGGCGGCGGAGATTAGCAAAAGCACCTCGAGCTTCTGCTATGCAGTTCGTAACTTTATCTTCAATCCCACGGGTGCTAATATAGCTGCCCAGGTACTTGAATCCCTGAACGACTTCTAGCAGCGCACAGCCAAGCGTTGGCGCAGGGTTGGGTCCCTGCCAAGCTTGGAGAATTACTTTGCATTTCGATGGAGCAAAGCATATCCCAAAACGACTGACCGTCAGTGCTAATCGGTCCAGTGCTCTTTGGCATGTTTGGAGGCGGTCACAGATTAGGGCAATATCGTCCGCATACTCCAAGTCAAGAAGTCGCTCACCAGGAAGTAGCTCCACACTATCTAGGTCGAGTCCAGCGAACGCTGTTTCCATTACTTCATCAATAGTGAAGTTGAAGAGGAAAGGTGACAGCGGGTATCCTTGTCTCACACCGCTGGTGATACTGAAGGGTGGCGAGAGTTTGCCATAAACCCTCGCCCTGCCCGAAATATGCGCGTACAGCACTTTGATAATGTTTACCTATTTATCAGGAGCACCTTTCTTTAACAGGCGGTCCCAAAGAGCACATCGATCGACTGAGTCGAAGGTACCTTTTATGTCCAGAAACACGACAACGGTGGGTCGCCAATAAACATGGCGGTGCTCCAACACTTGACGCAATGTAGAGGTGTGGCCGATACAGCCCCGACCTCGACGAAATCCGGCTTGCTCTTCACGAATCTGGCTTTCACGAGTGCCAGTCAGTCTGTGGAAAATGACAGAGGCAAGCAATTTAGAGTCAATCGAAATCAGACTGATCCCTCTATGGTTGCTGCATTCCAAACGGGATTTTCTCTTGTAAATTGGGACAATGAGGGAGCGGTTCCAGTCTGTCGGGACTGTCTCTTGCTCCCAAAATTTTACTAGCAAATCGTGTAGGTCATCCACTAGAGCAGGTCCTCCGAATTTGAATAGAGCTGGGGAATTCGATCTGCCGCTGCGGCGTTATGCAATTTCAACAGCCGGATCACACATTCGACCTATGCGCGTGAGGGCGGATCGGAGGAGACGGCCCAAAAGGGAAGGGCGCTTAATGTCCGAAGAAGAAAGCGGTAACGCAGGTTTGTTAATTTGCCTTGCTAATTGCCCAGCCCAACGCTTCAAGCGTTTTGACAAGCTGTGGATCGGCTGTCCACTCTCGTCGCGTATGGTCTCGCTAACACCAGGTCTCCTGCTGCCAGTTTCCCGTATCAGACTAAATAACTTACGATGATTACCAACGGCAGCGACGGTTTCCATCTCAGAGGCACGATGAGACCACTAGGTTTCGCGGTCCCTCCTAAGGCTGGCACGTAGTGTTGCCCTGAGGTGTTTGCGAGCCTCATTGTATTCGCTTCCAGCTGGAATACGTCGGCGGGCATCCATAAGCTCCATAGACTGTGTAGAGACCCAATGTCCGGTTTGGCAATTTGCTTTGCCACATGAAGATTTGCCTGCTAACAGTAAAGTTTGACGAATATGCGACCAGTGATCTTCAACGGTGTTTAGTGGGCGCTTACGCAGCCCAGATGTCAGCGTACCTTGGTACACATTCAGAACATCTGGATTCGCCAGCTGGCTGGTGTCAATCCTTTCACATTGACGTTGCGGACGTCCACCAAAACGCACCCGTAGGGGGCACAGACAAGTGCGTAGTCAGAGTCCACGCTCGTGCTCCAAATCGAGCGACAAGTTTGGACACAGCCTTTCCAGTGGTAACTGATCGCGATATGATCGCTTTGTGTCCATGGTTGGCCCGAGGCTGATGGCAACCAAGTCACGCCTCTGCGGGTGCTGTGTCGAAAGTTAGTGCTCCCAAGCAAGAGGCGAGCATCTTCACACAGATGTAGCAACCGCTCACCATTATTATTACGCGAGCCTACACCATGTTGGCCGCCCAGATGAAGCTCATCAGAGGACAATTTTCCAATTTGAGCGTTTAGACCGCCAGCCAACACCATAGTTTCCGTGCTTCTTCTGTAACGAAGGTGCTCGTGCAGTTGCTGATAGAAATCATCTTTTACCGAATCAGTGCTACAGGTTGTAGGGGCGTAAGCCTCAGTGACAAACAGGCACCGTTTGACTCGCGCGACCTCGTAGCACGGAACGAACCAGCTAATCTAACGGCGCACATCCTAATGTTAACTGGGATCCAATCAACTAGCACAGCTTCAGCCAGGGGACTCAAAACAATGTCAAAGCCAGCTTGACCGGCATTTGAAGTTGCATCATCGCCAGACGGGCGCAATGAGAATGTGCCGCCAGGGTAAGCACTGAGCTCGAACCTTGCAGGCGGGTTTCTGATAGACAACAAATATAAATAAATAAATAAATAAATATTTTATTCTTGATAGGGCCTCTATTGTGCGGGCAAGTGCTGCTTGTTGGCCAACCTGCAGCAAAGTGCGCACGTTGAAGCATGCCAGTCTTGGCGAGGCGCGAGGACTTCAAAGGGAAACGGATGAACCAACGTTGTCCGCTTGGTTGAACATGGACTTGTTAACGGGATTGGAGCGAGGCCCTGGGATTGTGTGTGATTTGAAATTAGAAAACAAGCGACTACTGAAGGAAGCTGGGGAGGGCCAAGAATTGGGGATTGAAAATGGAGTGATATAAGTAAAGTTAGAGCGGGACGATAAGGATGATGAAGCGCAAGAAGGGTATAAGAAGACGGGAAGGCCTGAGCAGTAGCATCCAAACCCCTATCCACCCTGCTCGATGCAGAGGATAGCGCACCGTTGCTAATCCTCTGTGGTGGCCAGGGCATCAGAAATTTGTTTGAAGAGATTCATGGCACTGCGTGGGCAGAATACTGTCATTGTGCCCAGGCCTAGCCAGGAGAACCATAAGTGTTCTCAACCAAAGCCTTTGGTTCAAAAACCTGACCGCAAGGCAGCGGATTTGAGGTTGGGCTACAAGGAGTTCTTTTTAAGGAATAAGGTGCCAACCTCATTTTAGCCCTAAACATGGAGGACCAGGAGGCTGAGTTTGTCTGGCCTCTAACCATTGACCACTCTGGTATGATTGTCTCTGATTGTGCAAAAGCACCACCCAGTATTGCTCAATGGATCTCTGATGCACGCAAACCATCGCACCACGGAAAGGTCCCACCTCATTGCGATGGGGAAAGTGCTTAACTTTGACTCTGCCTTTTGGCCTGTGAAAGCAGAAAGACGCCACCGGATAACGTCCTCCCAAAGTTGCCTACCAGGAAAAGAAGAGTTTTGCCATATCGTCGGACGGACCTCTCCTCTCAAGGGAGGAAAATTCTATGTTTTTGGCGACTGCACCCAAGCAGAACAAAGCAAAATGGGAGAACAGCTAGCGAAATACGAACCCGTATAGCAAAGAGCGAGACCAGCTTGCACATAGTAAATTTTCAGCTAGGGAAGAAAGTACAGGGGTCCTGCTTCAAGCCACTGTTCATCCTCCGCGGGACTTAAAAAGAATGACGAAGAATGGATTACAAGGGCTGGTTACAAACTTCCGCAGCCTCCGGAACAACTTGGACAAGGTACGCTCTCTTATCACAAAGCAGCTTCCTGACCTGTTGGCCTTTGTGTAGTCCTGGCTCACTTCAGATATCTTCGTCTACGTGACCTACCTCCCAGAATGCCAAGTTTTCCGTGCCGACCGCGCTGGAACCAAACCTGGTGGCGTCTTAGTTAGCTATTAGAGTGAGGATCTCAAAGTTTATCTCATAGAAGCTGTCGGCAAAACTGTCGGTGAAGCAGAAATGCTCTGGTGTGGGATCAATGGTGGCTTCAAAGCTTTTATGGTTGCTTTTGTCTATAAGCCGCGGGGGCCTCGGCGCCTGAGCGCTAGGCTTTAACCAATCGCGTGGAAACAGCGGAGACAGTCTTATTGTGCGTGACTTCCATGCCCCGGATATCAATTGGAACCTACTACAGTGCCGCTTCCCACTCGAGTCCTTGGACGCTAGCCTCCATGAAACTGTCCTCAAAACAAATCTCTCCCAGCATATATAACATCGCCAACTCGGCTTCCTCCTAGCCAGAATCCGCGTCCCCTAGAACTTATGTTCACTCCGGCTCTGCCATTTGCCTCAGAATTGACCCCCAAGCGGCACCTTGGTAAAAGCAACCATTGTACGATCTTCTTCTTTTGGCCTAAACGTCTAGCTATAGGAGCCCAGGGCACACACCGTCGGAACTTCTGGCGGACCGATACATGCAAGTTAAGGGTGGAAGCGAGAACGCTGGACCGGAACCTTCCACAACACGTGGAACTCATTGCTGCTTGGAACGATCTATACTAAAAGTTAAAGTCACTCATTGAGGAGGTCGTCCATTTCACAGTAACAAGCGTCGCTTTAAGGTACCTCTCGGTCGTCTGAGTTAGCAGGGTCAACATTAGACAACAAAGAAAACTATGGGAAAAAGCAAACTTTCTCACTCAGCGTCACACCACCTTAACTACAAGGCCGTCAGGAACATCTGCTCTATGCAGGTATGTGAAAAGAAACAACGCTACGAGCATGGCCTGGCTGAACAATCCTCTTCTAGGCCAAAGAAGCTATTTTCATACCTGAACAGAACTTCCAGGGCCGGTTGTAGGATTCCTGCATTCTCCAGGAATGAGCCAGGTATAATACAATTTGATAATGACGCCAAAGCTGACCCCTTGTTTCCACAGTGCTCTCCAGTATGCACGAAGAGCGACAAACTCGCAAACAGCCATTCGCTTACACAAAGAGTACCGCTAAGACATAACGATAGCGATGTAGGCGCTAACCTGAAATTTATACTAGATCTGCACTCAGCTTCGTCACAAGACCCAGACAGGCTACACCCCAGTTTCTCAAGGTAGTAGAAGTCATTGCCGTCCCAATTTGTCAAATATTTTCGCTCACACTTCAAGTTGATCGAGTACGTGTCAATTGGAATGCAGGGGTACATATGCCGAACTACAAGGGGGAACCGCCATGCCCCTGCTTGACGTCGGTCGACTGCAAGATCAAGGAAAATCCCATTAAAGGTACCAGCCACAGACACTGCAAAGATCTGAACTTCACATCGACGCTTCAGCATGGCTTCCGAGAGTGGCGTTCCTGCAACGCTAACCTGCTGGTCGCAAACGTGAAGTGGACTAAGCCAATGGTCGCTGGAAAACTTTAAATGTGATCTTCATCTACTTCAACAAAGCCATTGACAGACTCCTTCGTCTGGAACTACGCTGTAAGAGTAGCTGAATTTGTATAACAGGGAACCCCTCACTACAGATCAGTGGCTGCTTGCAAGGTCGGAACATGCTGGTCAAGGTAAACGGTACCCCTTCATTTCCAGTGCCTATGTCCGGTGGCGTACCACAAGGCTCCGTTCTCGGAGCGAAATTGTTCAAGCTATATATCAATGACCTACCTAGTAGACCGTCTTATTTATGCAGGCGACGTAAGTCTATGGTCGGGTGCGCAGCGTCGAAGACGCCGACCGATTACAGGAAACGCTTTATCTGCTACACACTTGGTCTATCAAGTGGGGTTGCCGGTCAATCAAGATATGTGCTCAGTCCATACCATCCGTGCTGCTGAACCACTGTGTATCTATCACTTTGGGAGACACCTATTCAGTCCTGCTGCACATGAAAAGTAACGGGGGAACGTAGTGTCCTCTGATGATATATAAATAAATAAATGGTATATTCTCTGTAAAATGAGACACACCTCCAAAAGGCATGATCAAATATGCATACAAGCATAGCTTCTCTGGAATATTAAAACATTTCGTTTCAACGAAAGAAATAACCGAAAAGATGTAGTCCATATGAGCGAGCATATTGTCAGGTAATAGTCAGATCAAGGACCAAGATGGCGCTGTGGCGCGCAAAAACTTTTGCGTCAAGATGCAAGTGGGGGGTAAATTTGCCATATAGTGATCCATGAGCACAGAAGCCTAAACAGGGTTTAGTGCAAGCAATGACCATTAGGAAGCCGGGATGATCGGTACTCCACTAAAGCATTCTTCATAGTAAAATCAGTTGCACAGGTTGGATGTAGGAGGCTGTGGACTGCGTCAGTGTGAAATGTATAGCTGTGACTTTATCTTGTGGCGAGTCACATCCGCCACGTTGCAGTGTTGTTAAGCGGACATTTGTGGCTTTTTATAGGGAGAACGCTTGCAAAGCGAGAATCCACCACGTCCTGGAACACTGTCGTAGCTTCCGATGAACTGTAGTGCTAGTTTGCTATGCATCGTATAGACCGATTTTGTATTCTATTATTCGCAGTCGGTTGACAGCCAAAATTCTTCCTTGGGTGGCCAAATTGCTTAGTACTGAACCGGCAATAGTCGTTGAAGCCAGTCAATGGTGTAAAAGAGTCGCAGTCGAATGATAATGATGCGGGTGAGTAGACACATTGTTAATAGAGGCCGGCTTTTTCTATTATATTGTCCGGCTCGCAACCCGTGTCCAGCTATCCATGCTGGACTTGTCATAGGGACGGTGAGTGCAGTTGTTTCTTGTGTCTGAATATGTCCATAACATGAAAAATGCTATTCTCCGCAAAGTGGACTAGCAATTCCTTCAAATGTAAGTGTAATTGTCTCCATGGCCAAGTGAGAACTCCATGAAAGATCATCGGAAAAGCCGCTTATACGCGCGCAATGTCATCCTTGAAATGACATCAGAAAAGCTTCAGATGACTGGAGCATCGGAATGTTTGAGGCATTGAAGGTAATCTACCCCGGACACGTTAAAGAAAACTGCTGCGGCGAACAGGATGTGGAGCGTCATAATTCTTCACATATTGCCTGGCGCTCGTGAAAGCCAGATTTGCGAGGAGCAAGCCGGGTTTCGTCGTGGTCTTGGCTGCTTCGACCACCTCTTCACCTTGCGTCAGTTGTTGGAGCGCCGGCACACATATTGGCGGCCCACCTTAGTCGTGTTCCTCTACATCAAAGGTGCCTTCGATTCGGTTGATCGATGTGCCCTTTGGTATTGTCTACTCAGGAAAGGTGTGCCCGAGAAATATGTAAATATTATCCAAGCACTATATGCGCGTAGCACGGGCAGAGTGATGGCTTACAGCAAGCTGTCGCCACCCTTCAATATTTCCAGCGGTGTGAGACAAGGATGCCCGCTGTCACCTTTCCTCTTCCACGTGACTATTGACGAAGTCATAGAGATTGCATTTACAAGACATGACTTGGAAGGTGTGGAGCCATTACCAGGAGAATGACTTCTTGACTTGGAGTATGCAGATGACATTGCCCTCATCTGTGACAGCTCCTAGACTTGCCAAACCGCGCTGAACAGATTAACACTGGCTGTCCGTCGCTTCGGGCTTTGCTTTGCACCACCGAAGTGCAAAGCGTTCCTCCAAGATTGGCAAGGATCGCCTCCTGCGATAACCCTATGTGGAGATCTGCTAGAATTCGTTCAGAAATTCATTTACCTGGGAAGCTGTATCAGCGCCCTTGGGATGGAAGATGAGAGCAAGTAACGTACAGCGAAAGCTCGAAGTGCTTTTGCTACTCTTCGTTACCTATGGCGGCGGCGCGACATTACTCTCGCCCTGAAGGGTATAGTGTACAATGCAGCGGTACGTCCGACCTTACTGTAGGGTTGCAAATCCTGGCCCCTAAGAACGGCGGACAAGAAGGGGCTAGTTACGTTCGAACATCGGTGCCTTCGAGGTTTGGCACACATCTAATAAGAACACCGCGTGAGTCACGAGCGTGTTTGACGCATTGCTTACGGCCCAGGAAACGGGAATGAACCGCTCAGCACCGTTATTTCCCGCACCAGGCTCCGATGGCTGGGCCACGTGTTGCGCATGGAAGCCCACCGGCTCCCACGACGTGCGTTGTTTGCTCACCGGGGATGTGGGTGGAAGAAGAGGAGAGGTGGCCAAGCGACGATTTGGTCCAGAGGAATAAAGTCCCTCACTTCTGAGCTGGCTTTGGTTGGAGATTCAAAACTTTTTGATTGGGGTCCCAAAGACGGTGAACACGTTTGGCTGGATACACTTGCTGACATGGCAAGGAGCCGACCTGTGGCTTTTCTACTGTGAGCTTCTTTGTCCCACCGCATCCCTTTTAGCCTCCCCTCCATCTACGAGCTTATTTTGTAGGGTAAAACATATTAAGTTCTTTTGCCTAGTAGCTAGCTGCTGGCTTACCGGGACGGTGTCTATCCGTTGCTGGTAGCTTAGCTGGCACGCTACTGTCGTATTTATTTATCCTTTATGTATTTTATTAATGTATGTAATTCCTTTATGTATTGCGGTACAATAGCGGAGGATTTCTACCATCTCTAGCTGACATGTATAATGATGCTAATGAGGAATTAATTACTGGAATCGACGGCCGAACCCGATGGTTAATGCGCTGTTAGAAGCCTTTCAAACTTTTGCTCCACGTCTTCCCACTGAGTACTTCAGGATCCTGCGGGACTAATACTACATACCGAGTTATGCCACAGCCACTAATCCTGCAGTCCCTGGAGGAGCAATTTCACGTTCAAGTTCAGCTGGGGCTGGTACTATAGGAGAATCCCGTGAGTGTTCATTTTGAGTGAATCATTGAGCCGGGAATTAATGAAGTGCTCAGATATTGATGGAGCAATCCCGGAACACCACTGTCGCACCCTGGCCAACCAGGTAATGACCACGTTTCCTGCATAGCAGTCCCTGCTGTGGCAGTCACGTAAAGTAACCAACAGATAGGAAGAGAAGTCAAAGGTACAGGAAAAGGAACTGCACTTGAACTAAGAATAGAATACCAATGCGTGCAGAAAAGTAGAGAAATAAACACCAAAGTACGAAGATGCGAGTTACTCAGGAAAATGGAAAGGTTTTATGTTACCAAGCAAGAGCGTCAACTTGCCGCTCAAACCCCTTAACCGTAGATTCTATGATAACACTTTCCTATAGTAGGTTCCAGCGATCGATGGTACTACGTGCCAGCCGGATTTCCGCCCTAATCCGATCGGACCGCGGTTTGCCCAGCTTCATGGTGTGACCGCGTAGAACAGACAGTATAGCGGGACTGAATAGCTCAGATAATTCTGGACCAACCTACCCAGGTAAGTTACAATAGGTTCGAATTAGGTCTCCTCTAAGCCTTCGGTAGTGCATTAAACGCATTCCCAAACTATGTGGACGCTCAGGGCACTTCCGTCCCCGTAACCCCTCGACGAACCTATTACCCACTCGTAGACCCTCTCTAACACCATTTTATCCCTGACGAGGCGGGACGGACAAGCCAGATGAGGCCGAAAGAAAGCCCGTAAACAGTCGCGTAAAGATGCCGCCCGTCTAGACTCCGAACGAACGTCGCATTAACCACAACATGCGGAAACCTCTGCTTGCCGCCTTCTTCCAGTTGTCTCCGGAGTGTAAAGCCGAAGAGTGTAAGACGCCTAGGTCAACCTGGCTAGATACACGGGGGAGCTCTACCCACCAACTAAGTACTTCGTAGGAGGACAACCTACCCCAAGTCGAATAACGGCGCACTTTGCCTGATTTATGGGCCATAACCAAGACGTAGACCAGTCCCAAAGCTTATCCAAGGCTTGCTGAATAGCTTCGAAACTTCAGGCGTTTCGACGATGTTGCACAGCTTCAGGTAATCAGCAAATAACAGGGAGGGTACCTCAAGCTCTGCGGGTAGGGCATTCACATATATAGAGAAGGGCAGCGGTCCAAGGACCGAGTCATGCAGCGCGCCACTGAGGACAGACGGCCTAAACGATAGGTCCCGGTCTACCCGCACACTTTATTCTCCACCCTCCAAGAAGGCAGTCACCCAATGAAGAGCGCCGCCGGATAGCCCGCAAGAGGTCAGCTTCCGCACGAGCCTCAAATGGGGTACCTTGTCAGATGCCTTCGAAACGTCGACGGAAAGACCGTCCAGTACGTGGCCGTTGTTGACTGAATTCCCCAAGTTTCGCGAGCCACCAAGAGATTCGTCAGGCAAGAAAATTCCTTCCGGAATCTTTTGTACATTGCTAAGTAGATTAAACCTACTCAGATGGCTCTCCAATGAATCACTCACCAGTTTCTCGAGGAGTTTGACTATTACACTCGTGAGGCAAACTGACCTGTAAGTTGCAGGCAGACTCCTGTCCCCCTTTTTGTAGCTGGGACAGATGACAGCTTCCTTTCATTCGGAAGGCAACGCACTGCTGTCAAGCGACTTACGAAACACCATAGCGCGTGATCCAATTAGTTCCGCGGCCCACCCATGCAACAGTTTCTGGTGAAGTAAATCAGGCCCAAGGGTCTTAGTGGGGTTCAGCCCTTGTAATAGCATACCAACGTCCCTCTCCGATAAAATAAATTCAGGTAGTCCTGCACTCCCTAGGAGCCTGCGAACCAGGTCAAAGCCAATCAAACAGGTTACCCTTACAAACGCTGCTGTACATTCCGCAATAGTACGCAGGCATCGTCATGGCCTGTACACGCATGAGTATCACCATTACGCCTCAATACCGGAATTGACATGTTCAAAACGCGGCGCCTGTTGACATAAGCGGAGAATCATTTTGGATTCCGTGGAGCTTCGTCTGCTACTTCTTTCTCGAAATTGAGCCGAGCATCCCTTAGGTGTTGTTTACACCTATTTCTAACCTTACGGTACTTGTCATAAGTATCGGTGGACGGAGCATCTCGGTAAGTCCGCCAACATCTTGACCTTTTGTGAGCAGATACATGCCAGTGGGATCTATCCAGGGTGGCTGTGCTCGTGCCTCCTTTCTCCTTGTAAATGAGAGGAAGGGAGCAGAGACCTCTGTGAGGTAGGACTTAAATTTTTCCCAGGCAACATCGACAGTATTGTTGTCTGAGATCGCACAACGTAAACCCGAAGCCTTGGATCGCATTGTTTGATAGTCTGCATGCCATAGGTTTGGGCGAGACCCAACAGTACCCTTGTAAACTCTAGACAGAGTACAACTGAAGAGCAAACAAACATGATCACTTGCACGCAGTGAAGATCCGTAAGTAATGTCACCAACAAAACCTAGTGACTTAGCAAATATAATGTCTAAGTAAGACAGTACTTGGGCGTCCATGTACCGAGTGGGCAGGCCAATGAACAGGTGCAAATATACTTGGTGCCTAAGCTCAAGAAACTTGGCGCCGAATGTGCCTGACGCTGAGTCGCAAGGAAGGTCTGACTAGCAAACCTTTGGGAAGCTGAAGGCGCACAACACCAAACACTTGTTTGCGGACTGGGAGCGAAGGAAGTCAAGTACCTCTGGATACGATCCCAGGGCTTCTCTACACAAGTACAACTGTAGTCTAAGCCGAAAATATGATACCAACAGCCGATAGAGCTTCGGCAGTTTTGCCTGCTGATCGAACTACACAAGTCTTCAAAACGCCACGCTTGCAGCTCATATAAAGATCGACGCCCCACCCTGCCGGCCAGTGGAGCGCGGCCAGATAAATGTACTTTACATTCCGTGATGACCTCAGATAGCCACGTTTCAGTGAATGCGAGTATATCGGCATAAGACCCATCTACAAGTAAACCTAACATAAATACTTAATAAATAAATAAATATTTTATGCTCGACTATGCGAGGCACGACCATGAAGGCAGGATCAGGTAGGTGCAACTGTACAGACATTTTATGGAAACTGTAAAAGTGAGAGCAGCAAATAAATAAATAAATAGTTTATTCTCGAATTTGTCGAGACACACCAAGCACGACATGATCAGTATTTTCATGCAATATTGCTTCGTAACAAACACGTTGCTATGAAGGTAGTCGGCAGTAAGCCGAAGGTTGTACAGGCTGCGGAAATTGGGTAAGTAGTCATGAGGGTTAGAGCCTTCAATGAATGAAAAACGTTGAATACTAGCGTGCGTAGTGGAAACCGTCAGGGCACTACATGTGCAATGAAAACGATACATATAGGCATAGTGCAACTTATTATTGAAGGGTAAGGGCAATATTGAATAGTGATTCTGGTCGACGTGCCAGTGGGTAGTTCAGGGCATTGACTTTATTCGGCGGTGGGTCACATCCGCCACGTCGCATTGTTGTTTCGCAGACATTTGTGGCTTTTTATTGGGAGAACGCTTTCCAGGCGAAAACCCACCACGTCCTGGAACACTGTCAGAAATTTGTCGGTGCACTAATATAAAACTGGCAGACCAGGTAGTCGACTGATTTCACACACAGGTATCCGCAGTCAAATGACCTTCAATTTCCTCTGTTATTTGATTAGGTATCTTGGGCAAGGCCGCCATATTGGCCGAGGAGCATTGAGGATGGGGACTTCACAAAGAATCGTCTTTGTGGGTACACAGGTGGGTGAAGTGTAAGTTTCTGTTGTCTGGGTTTTTCAGGAGTGTGTATTCTTTTCAGGTGTGTGAAGTTCTCGAGTCCAGCTATCATCACTGGACAACGGTCCTGGTAGTGAGTGCAGTTGTATCATTCTGTTGTACAGCCATGTGCTTCATAGGTCCTTATTCGTGGTGCTGTGCCGGACAAAAGCGGTTTCTCTGTCTTATCCCAGATCCCCAAGAAGTTCCGGACCTTGGAGAAAAGGGAAGGTGCGATACAACCAAGGCCGCAACGAACAGGCGTGGATACAAACATTAATAAACTCCTATGTCATAACATTTAGAGTGGAGACGAATGATGTACAATGTGCAGCAATGATTGTGCTGAAAGTGACTTTTGAATGTTTTTCGAAAGCAGTGGCCCAATAGTTTGGTTGCTACTATCTACAAGGAATACAGAGCGTTGCGCCATTAAGCAAAAACGCAGTATCAGTTTACTATGATGCGACTATTGCGTGGAACGGCAGAAAGCAGAGTTCAGGGACCAGCGGCGTTAGAATGGTGGATGGACGGCTGGAGGTCAGCCTACATCATTGAGACACACCAAATCAGGCGTGCTCAAAGTTTACAGGCAGTTGTGTATCACGACGATACTTCGGGTTCAATCCTTTGTAGTTGAAACGGTTAAGGCACCATAAGTGCAATGTAACGGTGCTTGTAGACGGAGGGTAACATTTTTTTGCATTTGTCCGGAACAGTTGAAATATGAGTGTAGTCGACTTCCCAGGAGGTACTTGTGGGCAGTGATATTATTCAGTGGCCAGTCACATCCGCCACATCGCAGAATTGTTAAGCAGACATTTGTAGCTTTTGATGGGGAGAACGCTTGCTAGGCGAAAAACCCACCACGTCCTGCAACACTGCTGTAAAGCATTCTGGACATTAATGTATGACTTGCAAAGCCGTTTGACCAATGGTTTCATATTCGATTGTTGGCAGACAAATGGCTCCTACTTTCCTCTGTTATTTGGACGGGTAATTTGATCGGGGCTGCCATGATTATTGAGGCCAGTTGAGGAGGGGAGCATCGCCAATAGTCGCCTTGTTGTGTGTCCAGGTGAGCAAAAGATAAAACTTTCTGCTGTCTGGATCCTTTAGACGTATAATGTATGAAAGTATGAAGAGGTGCCCAGTTCTCCATACTGGACAGGACTTTGGTGATTGTAGTTGGGTCCTTTTGGTGTTCGTCCATGCTTCCTGTAAGTCCTTGTCGGTAGTTACGTCCGTCTTGGGCAAAAGTTGTTCCTCGGTCCAATCTTAGGTTTCCCAGAAGTTCCCGATTTCGGGAGAAAAGGGAAGTGAAGGACAACCGAGAGAAGACAGCGAATATATATATATGTATATATATATATATATGTATATTTGCAACAGTCTGCCGGCAGACATAATGCTAGCAGAAATCATGGGATTCAAGCGAAGGTACAGAAACAGTAAACTAAAACACAACCCAACGATGTCCATGGTTTCCTCAGAGAGCAAGTTACTACCCGGTTGCCCAAGCCGAAGTAGTATCTTGACTTCGGGGACACCACCCGAGCCTTTGGCTGAATAGCCTGCCCGCAAGGCAGCTGAGCTAATGCATGGAATCGCGCTCATTGGGAGTCGGTGACTGATTGCTCAGTTTATACACCTTTCGTTTGTTTCTTTGTCAAACAGGGGCCCAATGCTCCCTAGAAGTACGCCATAAGGTTGCTGGAATACAATGCTTCGCCAGAATGAAGCAAAGAGCGGTGACTTTATTTAGTGGCGAGTCACATCCGCCAAGTCACAGTGTTGTTAAACACAGATGTGGCTCTTTATAGGGAGAAGGCTTGCCAGGCGATAACCCACCACATCCTGGAACACTGTCGCCGAACCATTTGCTGGAACGGGAAACCCCCGAACCACCCAGCTGGCACCACGAGGAGGTTGTTCGGCAAGCCAGCCGCAAAAACAGGCATGGAGTTAAACATTTAACAATGTCTTATGTTAAAACATTTGGTTTTGAGACAAAAGCATGCACACTGCAACAATAATTATGCTGAAAGTGCCTTTGAATATCCTATAGAATCATTAGCCGTATAGATGGATTGCTGACGCCTGCGTAGGGACAAGAGTGTTGTACCAGTAACTAATCTACGAAGTGTCGTTTAGTATGAGCCAAAAGTTGAGTGGGGAAGAGCAAAGTGAGTTGGAATATTGGTGGTGATTGCAAGATGCATGGGCAGCAAGTACCTAGCGTACTGCGATAGGGAGCGCAGGATAAGTGAAAATACATAGGTTGCCACGAGAGAGACCTGAAGGTCAGTTGGCGGTAGGGCAGCGGAAAGATTGAATGCAGATATTAGCAGGAATAAAGGTTATTTAGATACGGAGTGGCTCTTAACGAGCACTGCTTAAGCGCATATGTATGGAGCCTATTACCACTAGCTACTTCTAAACAGAGGTGCCGAATTTAAGCCGACCGACGGATGGTGGCGCTAGGAAAGACTATCAGTGGCCAGAAGAAGCCATTCGAATCAGACGCTTGGTCACTAATGTATGCCTATAGGGTCACTGAATGCATCAACAAGCCAGCTGAGGCAAGTGATACAGACATTCCTGGAGAAAGTGTGATGGAGAGACAAGATGTGTATCCTAACAAGCTCAAGATGTGCGCAGAGGGGACATGCAGCATACGGCAATTGCTGCAGAAGCGAGAAAGGTAAGAAGAGCGACAGATTGTGGCGCTAGGATTGAGAGTATAAGTGGCTAGCATAAGCATTCGGATTAGGCCTACCAGTTGCCAGTGGATACCTACCGTGACAGAAGAAGTTAACAAACCAGCGAAGGTGTGACGCAAACAATTGAACAGAGTAAGTGTTGGAGAGATAAGGAGTGCCTCCAGGTCCAAAGATCAATCCTAGCTATAATGAATCACTAATCTTATATGCGTTGACGGAGAACTGTCATTCATTAACGTTCAAAATGCTTTACGGCAGTGTTGCAGGACGTGGTGGGTTTTCGCCTGGCAAGCGTTCTTCCTATCAAAAGCCACAAATTTTTGCCTAACAATACTGCGACGTTGCGGATGTGACTCGCCACTGAATAGTGTCACTGCCTACAAGTAAATACTGGCAAGTGGACTAGACTCATATCTCAACCCTTCCGGACACATGCAAGAATATGTTACTCCCCGTCTACAAGCGCTGTTACACTGCACTCCTAGAGCCTTGACTGTCTCAACTGCACACGATTAGACCCGAAGCATCGTCCTGATACACAACTGCTTTTAAAACTTGATCAAGCCTAATTTGGTGTGTCTCAATGAATTTGAGAATAGTCCATGCATTTATTTATATGAACAATTTGCTACTGTCACTGTTACAGTTACCATAAAATGATTGTACATTTGCACATACCTGCTCATGCCTCCAGCGGCGTGCCTTGCATAGTCAAGCGTAAAATATTTATTTATTTATTTATAATGGTACTAAGAGTGAGAGGGTATCGACGGCTGGCAATGGCATTGGGGTGAAGCTTACTAGTAGCTTGTTGATACCTAAAGTGTCCCAGAATAAATCAACAGGCAGCAAATGTATGTGACGCAGACAGCCCAAAGGATGAAGGTTGGAGATTATAGAGAGTGGCTATTAGCAGACTCTGGAAACGCGCAGTGATGCTTGTATACTAAGGCCACTAGTTGCTACTAAATAGCGATGCTGAAGTTAAGAGGATTGACGGATAGAGGCGTTATGAAGAACTGTCGGTGGCAAGATGTAACCATTGCATTAGGCAATTTGGTCGTTAGTGGATTCCTACAATGTCACAGAATACAGCAGCATGCCATCCAAAGTAAGTGATGTAGACATTCTAAATATTACAGGATGGAGAAACAAGGAATGTACACCTTATTCCTTAGGCTGTGCCTATTACTTAGCAATATCTGAAGGTATTCATTAGATCCAGACCTGGGTGGTGCATTGCCAGCATTTACAGTGGTAGGGCGGAAAAGGACCGCCGGCAAACCACCCGACAACCCACCAACCAGAAATCTTGTTCATCGGCCGCTCGCCTGCTTTTGTGGTCTATGATTGCTTTGCTTAGCTTCAGTCTATCGGCCAGCGGAAGTTCCGGCTGAACGCCAATATTTGTACCTCTTAAGCTTAAAGGCAAGCCGCATGAGAGCGCCGCGTTCCTCCGGGGTAGCGAGTATCACACGAAGTAGCCGCGGTCGAGGGTTTGGTACATTAAAAGGCACATTCCCCAGTCGTATTAGCTTCCTGACCGTAACGTTTGGAATCCCAGGCGGAAAGAGCTTTCCTAGGCACATTTTAAATTATTGAAGGCCGTCCAACGAGCAGTCAGCAGGTAAAACAGCAGTCGATTCAGCCGCGTTACGGAATATAACGCTACTATCCGTGAACGAATCGCCAAAACGAGTGTATTAACCCCACGGGTGTTTGAATCGCTACTTGGAGCAGGTGGCTTCACCATTAGTAATGGGACGGTCTTTAGCTCCTCCGATGAAGTAGTAACCGCAGCGTAGGTATTTGCTCCATTGTCGACGTCTTACTTTATTTCCGATAATCGATTCTACCGAAAGGCTTTATGGCAGATTTGGCCTGCTTTTTCTGCTTGATGACGGGAGCAGGTTCCGGGACGATTTTTCGCTTTGAGCAGAGTCAAGCGAACAATCGGAACATGCCTTCATAAATAAATAAATAAATTGTTTATTCCCCTCATTGCGAGGCACACCATCGAGAGCGTGATTATGGTAATACAGATAGTATGCTCGGCAATTGAGTAAATGAGTACATTATGACAAATAGAACGGGAATTCATGTGCGTGTTGACATGCAAAAGTATGTTTCACTGTGTGTTTGGAAGAGTCATGTTAAGTGAGTAGGTAAATATGACTCAGTGTGTTTTGTACGCTGTGTTCACCATCAAAGGGGGAGTCAGTGGAACGCTTTAAAGCGTATGACGTTCGTGATGTGTGAATGATCCTCCGGAAAAGAAAAGAGGCAGCGACTTTATTTAGTGGCGAGTCACATCCGCCACGTCACAGTAATGTTAAACGGACATCTGCGGTTTTCTATAGGGAAAACGCTTCCCAGACGAAATCCCACCAAATCCTGGAACACTGCCGCCGAACCATTTGCTGGAACGGGATTTAAACGAACCACTTAGCTGCCACCACTGTTAGGACCGAGATATAAGGCAATTTCGGCTGACAAGTTGTGCAGTTGGAATCTCCAAATTCTCACAACCGTCAGACGGTTAGGTAAGTAACGACACTTAAGAATGAAGGAGATGCCCTTCGTTATTCGGCCAGAGCTAAGCAGCAGCAAACCAACCAAGAGATATACACACTAAATAGCGCAAACAAAGATAAGAATCTCAGCTGACTGCTGCGCTCTCGGACACCTAACCATGGAAGACAGATCTATAAACTAAAGATCAGTCCCATAGAAATTTCTAATGACGCTAGAATTTCATGTGAAGTCTTCAGCTCACATTTTAAAGAATCGTAGTGTTTAGAAATAGGTTCAACCTTTCAGGACCAGCATGTGCCTGTTAGCCAGTCCTTGGGCTCTTTACAGTTTGACATAAATAGTGTCCATTCCGCGATTTCAAATACCAAGTCATCCTGGAACCCTGGTCCAAACGGAATACCGCCTAGTCTACTAAAGAATGCTGGTGCAGGTATCCTTATTATTCTTTTGAAACTCTTTATGTTAGCAATGCAAAAAGGTCAATGCCCAACCGCTTGGAAACTTTCTATCATAATGCCAAGGTATAAGGGCGGAAGCCTACAGGAAGTTGGTAACTATCGCTCAGTTAACCACACTTCTATTATCTTGCACGTGATGAAGAAGTTGATTAAAAAGCCATCCTGACTCGTCTTTATGCAGGCGAGCACATAAATGAGTCTCAAAACGGGTTTCTAAGTGTTCATTCTTGTGCAACCTGTCAGCTGGACTTCCTTACTTTGGTCACCGAGGCCATGGACTCTAGTCTTTCAGTTGTCATGCTTTACCTTGATATGCAAAAGGCGTTTGACAGGGTACCACACATGCGCCTGATGCATAAGGTAAAGACTTACGGGGTAGAAAGTCCTCTATTAGACTGGCTGGGTTCCTATCTAATAGGACGTACGCAGTCTATTAAGGTTGGACAAAGTATATCAACCCCGACCGCCGTCCCCAGTGGTGTGGGGCAGGGAGCGTCCTTGGCCCTACCCTATTTTTGATTTATATCAATAACCTTTGCAGGAGTTCGCAACACGGTCGCTCATTTATCTTTGCTGACTACGTAAAACTTGTCTACGGCTTTCCCCTCTTAATGAATTATCCGCAATTAATAGTATCAGTGAGGAACAAAAAGCACTTGAAAACTGGTGCGAACACTGGCAAATGACCTCCTCCGTTCAAAAATTTAACGTCATGACTCACAAATTTTCTATACCTGCCGGGTCCATAACAATAAACGGCATCATCATCAAACAGAACACCATGACAACGGATCTAGGATGCGCTATTCCATGAGCTTTAACTTTGCAGAGCAAGTTCATTATCAAGTGGCAAGGGTAAGGGGATTATCGTTTCACATACGCCTTTACCTAAGAACCGCAGATGCAAGGCTACTATATAACAGTCACGTCAGACCAAATCTAGAATATTGCTCTCTTATTTGCAGCAACCTACGGAAGTCGGAGCGTGTTCTACTTGAAAAAGCTCAGCGACACTTTACGAAGATCTTGACTCCATCACAGCAAGCGCTGGGTTACCGACAAAGGTGTGAACACTTTAAAATTCAGCCCCTATGGCAAAGGCCATTATCTTTAACCTGTGCTTTTTACATAAGCTAGTTCATAAAAAGCTGCACCGTAATATCACTTGTCTTAAACTAAGGAGCGCATCTGAATCAAAATTGCAAAACAAGGGCCATTCCATTACTCCGTTAAAGGCAAAGACGAGACTGCGATCTCGTTTCTTCTTAGTTGTGTACCTGAACATGTAGAACAGGCTGCCTTCCAGAATAAGCGAAATCCAAAACTTGCAGGTATTCAGGAAGGAGATACAAAGATCCTATGTTATGACAATATACAAAGCATTTTCCATATCTGCGACTCGTCAGCCCACTTCCTCGAAACTGGCCCTTATGTAGCTTGAGGACGTCCATGATGTAATGCATGACATCTAAGCACCTTAAGCTCATAACGCATCCACGTCCATTATCGTTATCTTTCTAGCACCTGAGAGACTTTAGTGGTATCCGTCGCACCAAATTTTTAGGGTTTAAGAAGAGCAAACCGAGTACAAGATGATTTTATTCTTCAACGATCTCTGCCTAACAAACTTGAGTTCTCCTACGGACCGTCGCCTGTACCGGGAACCCAGGGAGCGACTCCAGAAGAGAGATTGAGTTGCAGGGAATCTTTTATTGGTACGGCAAAAGTTTCTTTGTTATCTGGCTATAAAAGAACGACACCGTGGTCGCTCTAGCCAGGGGAATGGAGCATGCACAGCGCACAGGTCAGTCGCTGGTTGCAACCGAAACGAGCGCCAAGCAAAAATGGCGATGAGCTAGTCAAGCATTCGGACTCAGCAATCAGTTCAACAAGCCCCACCGGTTGCCTAGGTGTAAAGTGAAAGAATTTTCGTTAGAATTTTACACAGGCAAACTGGGGAACCTCCAGACTGCTACATAGCCCTCTCCCAGAAGAGACTGTGTAAGCTGTCCTTCGATTTACTAGAGGACTGTCCGTCGCGGGTCAGCATTCTGTGAGATCAGGTTGTGAAACCTGATGCAGCTGCTGTGGGAGGACCATGCAATCGGACCCTAGCGGGCTCCCACCTGTGCCCTCTTTACGGTGTCAACACGGTAAAAATACTGTTTGTGGGGGGCAGTTAGTAAAGTTCACGAAGGTGGTTGGGCAGGAAGTTCGTTCCACTTCCAGTTGACGTGCGGGGAGCCAGCGAAGAGTGAAACCGAGATGCAACCAACTGATGTTGGATATGGAAAACAAACTGAAAAAGCAGCATAAATGCATAGCAATACACAAAAGAATGTAAAGAGAAAACAGTGCAAAGCGGTTTTGGCGGCTTCAAAATGTCTTGCTCTGTTTTGGTAATTTCAAAACGCTTTGATCTTCTTGGATTTTCAAAAACGTTTGGTAAGAGCAGAACATTTCGAAGCCACGTTCTATGTAAAATGGTAAGTCCTAACGAAGTCCGAAAAGCGAACTGGGGGTTTGAGCCTCCTACCGCCTCAATCGATAGTAGGGCGAGTAGGAGTGCTGTCGGTTGAGGTTGTCTGTTTTGCTTGAGCGAACTGACTCGCCTGAGGTCGCTGTGCCAGTTGTGATGGTGCTGGCTTTGAAGGTGCTTGTTGCACCGAAGATTCAGACTTGTCGATGAATGCCGGCTTGAGTCGATCGAGGTTGATCGTATCGGACTTACCGTTGTTGTCAATGGTAAACGTCTTGTCGCTTCTGCGTACGACAAGGTAAGAAACAGAATAAGGAGTTTGCAGTGGCTGGCGTACGCTGCTAGTGCGAACGAACACTTGCGTGCAAGTGGTTAAGCTTTCGTCCACGTTGGTACGCAAGCTCTGTGCTCTGGGTTGCACAGGCTGAAGCTGTCGCATGCGATGAAATAGATGAGCTGCATAGTCGCCATAGTCATAGGTTGTTGGTGCTTTTGGTGACGAGTTCACCAGGTAAGCGTTGTGTGCAGCCGAAGATTAGCGACAATGGAGTGGCTTGCAACTCCGTTTTAATCGTGTTGCTTATGCCTAAGAGAACGAGCGGAAGTGCTTCGTGCCAGGATGTGCTAGATTGGGCACAGAGTGTGGCCTTGAGTTGCCGTTAGAACTTTTCTACAATCCCATTAGCTACCGGATATTAGGCGGTGGTTCGGTTATGTTGGAAACCAAGAACGTTGAGCAGTTTGCTGAAGGATCCGGCAAAGTGAGATCCTCTGTCCGTGATGACTACGCTTGTGCAACCGAACTGAGCTACCCAGCGTTCTAAGAAAGCTTGCACAACTGTCTCAGATGAGCAGTTGACTATCGGAATCGCCTCTGGCTAACGCGTGAATCGGTCGACACAAGTGAGCAGGCACACGTAGCATTTGCATAGAGGCAAAGGTCCGACCAAGTCGACATGGAAGTGTGCAAAACGAGAGTCAGGAGCGGGAAAGACTCCAAATATGCCTTTGGCGTGTCTGTATACCTGGGCGCGCTGACGCTCTAAGCATACGCGTGCCCAAAGGCGGACATCGCGGTCAACTTTGTGCCATACTCAACGTCCAGTTACGAGGTTCCGCGAAGCATGTATGCCGGGGTGAGACAGGTTGTGTAAAGTGTTGAAAATTAGTCGAAACATCGAGGTCTGGACTAGGGGTCGGGGAGAAGTTTGTGAGACTTCACAAAGAATGGTCACCTCGGATGAAGTTAGTGGAACTTCACATAGTTTCAACGAGGTGTTGCATCGTAGGTTGTCTATGTCAGGATCAGCTGGTTGGGCAGCAGCCATAGCGGCTAGATCAATGTTGGTGCCAGGCGATATGCTGATCTGCTGAATGCGTGAAAACGCATCCGCGGCGGGACTGAGAGCATCTGCGACTTGTCATACGCCTGTCGTAAACTGAGGAACGTAGTCTAGGTGTCTAGTCTCACGCGGAGAATATTTGTCTGCTGCGCCATTGATTGTGTAGGTCAATGACTTGTGGTCGGTGAAGACTGTACAATGTCGACCTTCGCGATAGGGACGAAAATGTCTGCTACCTAGATAGATAGCTAACAGTTCCCTATAGAAGGCGCTGTAACGCGATTCGGAAGGTTGTAAGCGCTTTGAGAAGAAACCTAGAGATATCCATCGATGGTCGATGAGTTGTTGAAGAACGGCACTGACGGCAATATCGGATGCGCCAGTTAGCAAGGAGAGTGGTGCCGATGTGTCTGGATGGGCGAGGAGCGTTTTGTTTTAGCTAGCGTCTTTGAGTTTCTCAAAAGACTTTTAATCTTCGTCTGCAATATGAGAATTTTTTGTTTACCCTGGAGCGGGTCAGTCTTTGGTTGAACAATGCTCGCGCATTTAGGAATAAAGCGTCGATAATAGTTGACCACGTCCAGGAATCGGCGTAATTCTCTGAAAGAACTGGGAGCAGGATAGTCCTTCTGTGCCTGGATTTTGTCTGCCAGGGCTTCGATACGCGTGGCAGATATGCGGCTGACAAGACATTTGATGGAACTTATGCCATGCTCGCAGTTATCGGGGTTGACGGTATCCTTATGCTGTGGTTAACGTTAAAGGAGAGCGTCCATGTGATAGAAGTGTTCATCGTCAGGAGAACTCGCAATGAGAATGTCGTCTAGATAAAGATAAATGCCTTCGAGTCCTCGCTTTACCACATGGATGAAACACAGAAAGCTTAGGAAGTGTTACTGAGGCCGAAAGGCATTCTGAGTTACTCGAATGGGCCAAACGACGTAATGCCTGCCGTTTTGGCAATGTCGTCTGGCGCGACAGGTATCTGGTGGAAGGCACGAACTAAGTCGACTATACTAAAGACTGACTTACCAGCTAGAGCTGATGTCAAATCGTGCATGTGCGGAATGGGTTACTTATCCGGGACGGTAACTTTGTTCAGTACCCTGTAGTCACCACAAGGGCGCCAGTCACCGGATTTCGTCGGCAACTTGTGTAATGGTGTCGCCCATGGAGCTTTGGGCTAGCGGATTATTCCTAGTGCGAGCGTCTGCTCGAATTCCGCCTTAGCAGCTTCGAGCTTGTCCGGGGCCACTCAGCAATGGCGGGCCGAAACGGATGGGCTCTTAGTGCCAATTTGATGCATGACGTTTGGGGTCACCGGAGGCAAGTCGTTTAGGACGCGAACGTATTTAGGATGCTTGTGGAAAAGTTCTAGAAAAGGTGGTGAAGCTTGAGGTAGGACGCGAATGAGAGTGGTAGCAGCCATGCTGGCGCTAGTCCCGATAATACTGAGCTGCGTCCTAGCGTCGATAAGCTGCTTCCTTTTAGCGTCGACGTTGAGGTCGAAGCGTTAAAGATAATCTATGCATATGCTGGGGTAAGCACAGCAGCGCTTATGAAAGGCCAGCGAAAGTTTCGCCGGAGGCCTAAATTGAGTGTTAGCAGCTTTTCACCGAAAGTTGCGATTGGTGTGCCATGAGCGATAATGAGATGACCTCATCTGGGCTACGGGGTATAACGCTAAATTCGGGACCATTGTCCACTAGAAACTCGGCGCAGGAAGTTAAATCGCCAACGCGGAAGAGGCGACTTTGGTGCTGGCCGGTCGCATCTGTTGCCGTTCCGGACCAGTTGAGCAGTTTTCCTGCTTCTCCGCGAAGTTGCAAGGCTTTACACATTTCTGAGCTGTGATCCCAAAACGCTGATGGTAACAACAGCTAGCCTGCTTGGTGCTAGATTTAGAACGTTTGCATGGCGCTTTTGATCGACTATGACGACGCCGGTGCATAGTAAGCGGTTGAACCTGGCGACTAAGTCTAGCAAATTGTGTTTGCAGGGCTTCTATATTTGACTGTAAGCTAGTGATAGAAGTACCCTGGGACGCGACGGCATTGATCTTCCTGGCGTCGGCTTGTGGCTGTGATCGCTCAAAAAATCGATCCGCTAAACCTGCTAATTGAGTGAGCGAAACGGAGCTCACTGTAGCGAGAATCGCTTGTGTGTTTCCGGGTGGTCGTTTTAGCCACAGTTCGCGAAGTGAAGGCTCGTCCATGGTTGAGAAACCAAGGAGTAGCTGCATGTCTCGTAGTAGGGTTGAGGGAAGTTTGTCGCTCAGCTGCAGATCCCTGAAAAGCTGCTGCAGGCGAACTTTCTCAGAGGGCATAACAGGCATACTCGCGGCCTCCTTGATAGCCTCATAGCCATTTTTGCTCTGAGAAATGATAACATCAGGAACCTGCATCGATATCTCCTTGGGGAGATAGAACACGAGATTGAAATATTTCGCGGTGTAGGAAGTAACTCTGTGATTGCAAAACTCAGCGTCAAGATGACCGAACCAAAAAAGAGGATCCATGTCCCAAAAAGGTGGTACATAGATGGAAACAACGCTTAGTAGAGATTCTACCCTATGGTCTGCAGATTCCATGGCTTAAAAATTGACGCAAAAATAGGCTACTGGATGCAAACATAGACCGAAAAGTATGAAAAATAAATGGAACGAGCTCACCAGGTAAAAGTTCTAAATATCCGGCGCTGAGGTTGTTCGGGATTCTGGGTCACCAGTTTAGAAAGTTGCTTGTTCCGGGAGCCCAGAGAGCGATTTCAGAAGACAGATTGATTTGCAGAGAAACTATTGTTTGTACAGTAAAAAATTCATTGTTAACTAGCTATAAAAGAACGACACCGTGGACGCCCTAGCCAGGGGAACGGAGCATGCACAGCTCACAGTGTAATAGGCGTCGAGGCGAAGATGAGTTCACGCACAAAGAAGAAGCAATGACCAGTAGGAGTTTTATTCCACAGTGTTGGTGGGATCAATGAGCGATTACGAAAGAAAAAACGGCAACGAAGACAGAGGGAACAAGCGTCCTCACACCCAGGAAGAACGGGGAACAGTTTCGCGCGAGAGAAGAACGAGTCGTCAGGTTACGGTCAAGATCACGTCAGGGGAACCGAGGGAAGGAGGGGTGAGTCAAACAACACTAGTTGTCCGTGCAATCCTCGATCTTCTGTTGCCTTAAATGGTCGCTTCGGAATTTGTGCGCCCGTGGTTCTAAAACAGAAAAAGACAAAGTGTTAGTCGGCAACCAAACGCTCCGTTTTATGCTACATTATCCCCCCTCATCATCAGGCGCTGTCCTCAGCGCCATGGACTTCTCCGCCGGTTTTAGCCGGTTGAAATGTACGACGGTAGATGAGGCAGGCGCACCGGGTTTCATGATTCTATACGTTATATCCGATAATACGTCCTCCACCACATATGGCCCCTCCCAGCCGCGGCGGAACTTGGCCGGGACGCCTGCTGTTGTCGCCAAAGCCTTCAGCCAGACCGCATCACCAGGCTTGAACGGACTCCAAAAAAGCCTTTCTGTCGAAGTACGCCTTTTGATAACGCTGCGCCGTTTTTAAATGAGACTGTGCCAACTGATGTACGCAAACCAGGCTAGACTGCATCCAAAGTATATGGTCGGTCGCAATTAGAGGTTCGTGATAAGAGGTTGGCAACAACCTATCTGAAGGTAGTCGTAGTTCGCGCCCCGTCATCATGAGGTGTGGTGTCTGACCCGTGGCGGAATGGACAGAGGCACGATACGCCGACATACATTTGGGTAAATTTGTATCCCATTCTCGGGGCGTCTCCTCATTCAAAAATGAATTTAGCAGCATCTTCAACGTACGGCTGGTGCGCTCAACTAAACCGTTCCCTTCCGGGTGATACACCGTCGTGCGCGTCTTGCAAAGTTCAAATATGTGACACGTTTCCCTCATCAGTTCACTCTCAAAATTTGCTCCTCGGTCCGAATGTAACTGGTAAGGTGCTCCCCACCTTGCCACCCAGTCTCTAAAAAAGTCTTCGCTACACTCCACGCGTCCACATTACGCAGCGGTACGACTTCGCACCACTTTGTAAAGTAAGCAACCATAACCAAGACATGGCGATGGCCTCTTGCTGTTTCTGGTAAGTGGCCGATAATGTCAATGCCCACTATCTCGTTAGGAAGCCCAGCTGTCATCGGCTGAAGCGGACCACGACGGGGATTTGTAGGGTTCTTGATTCTTGCACAGTCAGGGCATGCTTAGCAGTAAATGGCGATATCACGTCGCAAATGAGGCCACCAAAAACAACGTCGGATTGCAGCCTCCATTTTGTTTTGTCCTGTGTGACCTAATTCCTCGTGTATGCGTCTCATAACTTCCTGGGTCGTGACTGTTGGAACCATTATTCTGCGTAAATAACTGGGTCCGTTTTGAAAATACATGATGCCACTTATTACTCGTAAATAAGGCCATAGCAACCACAGGCTTTTCATTTCCCAACTGGCGGCAGCCAGTCCTTGTTGTGTTGGTCGGTCCCCGTTTTGAACGATGCGACTGTACAGGATGCTCAATTCTGGGTCCGTCGACTACATCCGGACCCATTCCTCGGTCTCGGATTCATCGAAAATAACGGCGGACACACACGCAGCTGTGCACGACGGACATGACCCATGATTTCTGTTAGGTCTTCTTGATAAAGCGTCAGCGTTCCCGTGCTTTTTTCCCGGCCGATGAGGGCACTCAAAATCGTATTCCTGTAACTGTTCTTGCCACCGAGCAATCTGGCCTTCGGGGTCTCGGAAATTTTGCCGCCAAACCCATGGTTGATGATCGGTGCGCACGATGAACTTACGGCCAAGAAGGTGCTGGCGGAATTGTTTGATAAAAAATATCAAAGCAAGCATTTCCTTAAGTGTTGCACAATAATTGCGTTCACGTTGTGAAAGACTTAGGCTCGCATAGGCTATCACTGGTTCCTTTCCATCTGGTGTCCGCTGAGAAAGTACAGCTCCGATGCCTGTGTTGCTGGCATCTGTGTCTAATATAAAGGGTTCCGCAGATAGACGCGTATCCGGAAACGCCAGTACCAGTGCTTCACACAACGAATTTTGAAGACATTCAAATGCTTTTTGCTGAGCTTCGCCCCATGTGAACGCTTGGTTTGCTTTCAGGATTTCGTTCAACGGAGTGGCAATAGTAGCAAAGTGCTTTACAAAGCGCCGATAATAAGAAGCGAGCCCAAGAAAGCTGCGTACTTCATCGGTATTCTGTGGGATGGGCCACGAACGGTCACGCTCAACTTTTTCTGGATCGCAGCGTACTCCATTACCAGAAACGATGTGGCCTAAATAAGCTACTTCATTTTTTAGAAATTGACATTTAGAGGGTTTGAGTTTTAATCCCAATTGTATCAGGCGATTAAACACCAAACTCAGATTGGGATTGTGCTCAGCTACCGTCCTTCCGTGGACAATGATGTCATCCAAGTAAACTAGACAAGAGTCGGGTATCATTCCAGACAATGCTGTGTGCATCAGTCGCTGGAACGTAGCTGGGGCGTTCGTGAGCCCGAAGGGCATTGTCTGGAACTCATATAAACCAGATGGAACAACAAATGTTGATTTACATCAATCGTCAGGATGTAATTCCACCCGCCAATAACCAGAAGCTAAATCTAACGTAGTGAACCAGTGCGAACCTGCCAGAGCATCCATGGTGTGGTCTATTCGGGGCAGTGGGAACGAATCTTTTCGTGTGATTGCGTTTAATTTCCGGTAGTCAACACACAGACGTAAGTCACCACACTTTTTCTTCACCAAAACTATGGGAGAAGCCCACGGGGAATTAGACGGTCGGATTATGTCCTGTCCAAGCATATCTTCGATCATACATTTTAATTCCTCCTAAAAATGCACTGGCACACGCCTGGCCGCTTGGCGAATCAGTGGTGCATTGCCCGTATCAATGCGGTGTCGCATGAAACTGCACCGACCGAGATCGCCCTCTGTCCACGCAAAAGCATGCTGATACGTTTTCAAAATTTCCTTTTAATTTATCGAGGGCTGAGGATGGGATGTCCGGAGGAACATTACGAATACGTTTCTGCACGGGTGTGTCTTCTACCATACATGATGACTTGCAAGCAATAGTCGAATCAAATGACATTATTTGCTTACCGATTTCGAGTGTCTTGTTGATGAGGTCGATTCTCGCATCGTGCTCAGAAAGGAAGTCAACCCCAAGTACACATCCCATGGTAGTGTACCAACTATGAGCAAGCCGTGACTGGTAGAAATGCCGCCCAGCGATACAGTAGCAATAATTCAGCCTACTGGATTGATAGAAGAACCATTGGCTGCTATCAGACTGACAGATCTGTCGGTATGTACAGAGACTGCTCTCGGTACGGCACGTATATGGACCAGAGAACATATAGCCCCAGTGTCAATTAGCATACCAACACGCTTAGACCACACAAAACCTGACACAGCAGGAGCTGAGATGGTATTGGCGAACGTAACGGCAGGAACGCTAAACAAACACTGAGACTCACCCCGTCGGTTATGTCCGCAACTGTAAATAAATAAATAAATAAATAGTATATTCTCTGAAAAACGAGACACACCTCTAAAAGGCATGATCAAATATGCATACAGTCTTTG
>OX104063.1:6336554-6361230 GCA_944474145.2 Dicrocoelium dendriticum | reverse complement strand
AACATGTTGAGGTAGTTTGAGAGGATTTTGGTTGGGCCAATTTCTCTCAGCTACTTGAAGTTCCTTAGCAAGTGGCTCACAAGTTATGGAGCGCACAGGTCGCATATTCAAATGCTGCATGGTTGGATATATGCCGATTGTCTGCTGGTTTTCAGTGGTGACAGCGTTTGGTGGAACGTTTAAAATAGCTGTATTTTTATTGTGCTTAGGTGCACCCGTATAGATTCCACGCGAGGTTTTTTTACCAGTGTTCTTTGCAACAAGGCTGTTCCGCAGTTTTAAAGGTTCACAGCTTTTAGGAGAGGAGGTTTTCAGTTTCGTACCAGAGCGTCTATGCACCTGGTTGGTGAACGACAGAGTGAGTAGAAATAGTTTGCGCAATGGAACTTTCTTGTATGTTCGGTGACGATTTGCGCGGTAATGCTGGACTAATGTGACACTGAATGGAGTCAGAAGAGATAGTTTTATGACAGTTGCTATTTGATTTCAACCTTAGAGCTGATTCATTTATGATCAGAGTGTCATCTAGGTCAACCAGATGGGGAAGTTCCTGAGTTTCCGTGGGTGGCGGAACATATTGGTCACAGACTGTTTGTCGGAAATAGGCTTTTTTGCACTCCCTTTGTAGTACTGTTAAATCTGGTTTCAGGACCATGGATACGTAATCTTTCCTACGGGCTAGTGCGCTCTTAATATAAATAAATTTTTCAGCAAGTGTGTCGTTTGCAAATTTAAAAAGTACTGGACAGACATGCTTCGGAGATTTCTTTCGCAGCCTCACCCAAGAAAACTGCAGTCTTTCAATATGACAGTCGTTTACCACTGCAGAGGAGATAGCCTCAAGAGATAACTTTTCTGGTAAATTAAATGCTATAACATTTTTGGAGCGTTTAATGCGCTCATGCACCTCAAATGCAACATGTTGTATAAGATTCCCAACGGATCGAAGGTGTTCCATTTTTGGTGTATCTGGAGTATTAAAAAGATACTTAAGCGAGTTAAATTGCTCTAGCACTTGGTACAGAGATCCAAACCTTTCCTTCAAATCCTTCAGCTGTAGTTCAAGCGCAGCAATCGTTTCAATCGCTTTAATGGGCGATTCTGCAGTAACTGCGCTGTGCTCTATCAGAGAAAACTTATGAGAACTATCATTTGATTGCTTTTTTACTCTTACGCGCAATTTCGGCTTTATTTTCATCTTAGATGATGAGCCTTTAATTTTTTTCCGTGCTGACGGACTGGTTATAAGCAGGAAGTTTTGCCAGCATTTTTAATGGCTTCCTGTCTCTTCTTTGAGTTTCTTGTTTTAACTGAGGTAACGAGCATTTTTACTAATTGGTCACTCGGTTTTAGGGCTTGTGAAAACTATTTTATGTGGACAAGGATAATAGGGGACAAATTTCACCGTTTTTGTTACACTGATCAAGAGGAATCAAACAGTTATCGACAAACCGCCGAGGAAACAGACTAGGATTTTAGGGCTTATACGACCTATCTAAAGTGCACGAGAATTCACACAGGTCCAAACAGGCCACGACTACAGATGCAATGATCGATACAAACCAACCGGTTGTATAAGCGCTCAGTTGTCCGAATTCCGCCGAGGGCAGATTGTCCTTCAATAATCGACCGCTCCGTGCACAGGTAGCCCTGAGGTCAATTCCGTGGCGCGCCGCGTCACGTTATGTCACGTGTTCCAGCAGGCGCACACGCACAAATCCGGCCAAACAAAGAGGTTTGCGTGCGTTCGATAGAGCGCGATTCGCAATGCGGCGTGAGAGCACTTGGTCAACCAAGGCGGTGTATGAAGATATACTTGCTTCTAGTTGCCTTGTGCAGCTACCAACAGGGTTTGTTTAGGTCTCTTGAAGTAGACCTAACAATAAGCTTTCCGATAAGTCCAAAACTTTGATGAAGGCAGAAAATTGGTGCACTTGTAGGCAAACGACCGTGCTGAAACAGTGCCAAAATTTAAAACCAGCTTTTGACGTTGATCCGTTTATAGCACCTTCAAGAAAGTTCGCGCAATGGGTAGACCTGATCGAGCCCGATTGAATGAGTGTACCCAGGCCGATGTGCGAAGAATATATATATATATATATATATATATATATATATATATATATATATATATATATATATATATATATATATATATGAGTCAAATACACTAGTTTTGCATTTTGTTCTAACTGTTTCTTCCATATCTTTATTTTGTCTGATAGTGAAGATATACTTTTAACAAGACCAACTAATTTTTAATAGGTGGTCTTTCAGATTCGTTTGTCTTACTAAACAGTGCAACACAGTACATGGTCGTATTGCGATCCGAAAATCGTTCACCTTGGGTTACCCATGAATTCTTCATTCCGCAAATGAGCATAATCCCCCAGCTATATTTTTGTGGCTTCCATTAACTTGCCAGGTGCATGAATTCTACTCCTTCTGCCCTCTGGACTACCACTTACTTCAGGTTCAAATATACATGTTAGTACTGATAGATAGTTTGTGGACCGCGCCAAAGCAAACCATGATTGATTGATGCCACGGTGCGCTACGTCACATTCAATAATTATTGTGTGCCGGGCGATAATTTCACTTAATAATCTTAGTTTCAATCTGTTGTTTCTCTTGTTCATATAATCTGCTATTACTTGTTATTTCATTGCTCAGGAAGGGACGCAATTGTTACCGAAACATGTATATTATCCCGTATCACAGGCTCAGTAATATACCAAAATCTCCGGTACATTAATACCAATGCACCAGCAAAAATCCCACTCTGTTATCTACAAGATACTTAGCGACAATAGCTACATGCGCTGCTTGGGCATCATGCATATATCTGCCTCTCCTCGCCGTTAGCGTGTCCCATATTAGCTACTGGACGTAGTTTAACATTATCTGTTCATAGCGTGTCCGTGTACGACAATCGGCCTTCTACACTATAATATCTATGTAAGAACACAATTACCTAGCAAGTAGGATAAACGAAAGCGAAAGTATAAACGAACCGTTGCATCAGCACAGTAACAACCGCTACCCCTTCATCTCTATAATTGGGGATCGGCTGCAATAGTGTTTGTCCATCTGTTTGGCAGCCTTTTGTTTGCTGCTAGACATTTCTAGGTCATTCAAGGGATGCTGTCACCCTTCTAGAAAATCATACTATGGCAGCGGCTGATGCAGACTCGAAATTCGCAAATACACCATTGTGGTGCCAGCCTTGGTGTACACGGATCTATCGACTTTCTATGCCATAGCAGATTAACCTTCGGATGCTACAAATTGGTGCTTCTGGACGACGTCTACTCAATGTCTTAGATATTATGTCCAATTCTTACATAGCCCGAACGGTTGGATTTATCTCTGGACTTTTTCTCCAGATCACTTATAAAAATACCATTCGCTTGGAGTTACTTTTGAAATCATTATGCAAAACGTCTAGTCGGAAATGGTCTCTTTTACCGCGATTAGGTTTATCTAGTTGGCTACTGAAGACAGATTCTCTTGATTTGTTAAACCTAACCGTGTAATGGGGCACTAAGAGTCCGTTGTCTCAGACAGTGTTGTTGTCCTTTATGTGGCCTGAACAAATAGTGTCGACCCATTCTATCAAATAAACTACACTCATCAAGGCTTTGCTGTAAACAACAAGAGGACAACTAACATTCCAATGGTTTCAGCAACCAAAAGGCAATGACAGTAATATGTTCAAACGTCCCAGAACCCACTAGCGAATCGCTGAAAGGTAGACAAGCCGAGGAGCAAAACCGGTGGGCTGAAATAACCAGCGCACTCGGACTGAAGGTTTTCCCAACTGGTCTTACACGCCTTTCACGAAGTCCATCATCTCCACACTCAGGGGAACCTCGGTTACTGCGAGTAACGTTTGGCAATACGCACAACCTGGAACTTTACCTTACCAAGCCACATGCTAGTGAGCTCTTCTGTCAGTGCCCGCGTTTTTTCTGACAGGCCATGGGCAGAAAAGACAGAAGCATAAATCCAACCCTAGTTCATCACGTCAAAATGAGATGAAGTAAGTGGTCCTGGTTCATGGTGTGCCAGAATTGAAGCATGACGATAGCAGTGAACGACAGAAGCACGACATCGAAGAATGGCGGTACATTGCAGAACTATACGACATGAAGAATGTCGTGGCTTTCGACGTCACCCGTCTAATTGCTTCCACAAACTACCAAGGTAGCGGGCCACGAATTTTAAAAGTTACCTTGGCTACGCCCGAAATGGTATCAGTGGCAATCCAAGCATGGCATGACAACAGGAAACTTGGGCCACCAGAATTACGGTTAAGAACATTTCTTCAAGTAGTACCTTGCTCAGATACAAATGAGTTACCTTCGGTAGTACTTATCTCAGATCAGCCAACCGTGCAAACAACCGTTTCAAAAACTTCAGTAGACCGGCACTATTTGTGCCGGTCACTCAGAGCAAACCGAGCTCCTAATTTGTCAACAAATGCAATGCTGCTACACCAATACTCAAGGGTTGTATTCTAAGCTCTCGGAGCTGCGCCACCGACATGAAACAACAACTTGGGACCTCATGGCAGTCACTGAAACTTGGCTCTCAAACGGCATACTTGATCCGGAGATTGAACTCAGTGAGATATCAGTCAATCGAAATGATCGTCCATCTCGCGGGGGCGGTGTTGCTCTCTACTATCGACATTATTTGAAATGTGAGGCACTTACCGAAAATTTCCTTTGTTATTCCCGACGCACTATTTTGCCGACTGCACCTAACAGGTCGAGATGTTGGTTCACAGAAGAAGAGTGATGCTTGCCTATTAGCAGTTATTTATAGACCTCCAAACTCATCAGCAGACAGCAATAACATTCTGTTAAACGCCCTCCGCTATGCTGCTTCACAAAAGTACTCTCACCATCTTATAATGGGTGACTTTAATGTTCCTTCAATAGCATCAATGTCCCCTAATGGGCCATCATTTAAATCGAAACTCCTCGAATTCATGGATATAGCAGTTTTGTATAACCATGTGCATCGACCAACCAGACATCGCGGTTCAAACAAGCCATCAATCCTGGACTTAATCCTGACTAATGAAGAGTTGATGGTTGAGTCAGTAACATACGATCCTCCACTGGGCCGTAGCGACCATTCAGTCTTTACATTTGGTTATGTATGTTATGCCAGTATTGTTGCTAAAGAAAGAGAGACTCAACGCACTATTACGGACTATTATAAGCTGCGCAGCTTAGCAGCAACCGTTGACTGGGACCTACAGACGCACAGCTCAGCGAATGACGCGTGGAATGAATTGAAAGACAAAATTAACTGGGTAATACAATCAGTATCGAAGGTTGTACCATTACGAGCATCGCGCCGGACCAATACGTGGATCCGGAGCAGAACACGTAAATGGATCAACAGAAGAGATGAAATCTGGAGGCAACATTTGCTAAGCCCATGTGATATCACATGGCAGGATTACAAATTCATCAGAAACTACTGCACGTCACTCATTAGAGTCGATAAGTACGAATGGCAGGAGAATATGGTGCTGAAATTTACGAGTAACACCAAACTGCTCTACAGATTTGTGAATGGCAAAAGAAAGGTTAAGCCCGGAATACCACCACTCAGGACGGGCCAGTGGCCTAACAACTACTGCTGTGGATGTCGCGAATGCTCTACTCTTGCAGTTTGGCTCGGTAGCTACAAATGTTATGGAACCTTCGCCCTATCAACTCCCAACCAATATCGTTAGCTTATCCAGCTTCGCCTTTACTCCAGCAGCTGTTGCAAGCAAACTACAGTCTCTCCGGGAGTACAATGCCCCTGGAATCGACATGATCTGCCCAAAAGTACTAAGAACCCTTGCTCCCACCATAGCAACACCACTTGCAACCTTTTTCCAGTGTCTGCTTAACTCCCATACACTCCCATCTGAGTGGAAATATGGAATTATCACTGCGATATATAAAGGAGGTAAGCGCTCGGATCCTGCTAACTACCGACCTATTACTCTCCTTCCAGTTTTATCAAAAGTTATGGAATCGGTAATCGCAGATGAACTGACGCGATATTTTGAAAGTTAACAGATAATTTCTAATGCCCAACATGGGTTCCGACGCAGACGATCTTGTCGCACCAATTTGCTGATTACTCGGGACTTATGGACCAGGGCGGCTGATGAAGGAGTGCTCATGAATGTGAAATACCTGGATTTTTCTAAAGCAATCGACAGGGTCAATCACTTCTTTCTCCTCCAAAAGCTTGCTGCCTACGGTATCAACGGTTCCCTGCTCACCTGGTTGGAAGACTACTTACACGACAGAGCAATCAAGGTAAGAGTATCTGACACCTATTCCGAAAACGTTTACGTCTCCAGTAGTGTTCCACAAGGATCCGTCCTCGGCCCGCTACTATTTTTAGTCTACATTAATGACCTTCCAGCAGACATTCTATCTCCAATGCAAATATTTGCAGACGACGCTAAAATATGGAGAGCTATTCGCTCAGCTTCCGACTGTGTCTACCTCCAGGAAGATGTGACCCGGATTAACGAATGGGCAGAAAAGAACCAGCTCCCACTGAACACTGCAAAGTGCCACCTGCTGACGGTGCGCAGCAGCTTCGTCAATACATACCTTTGGGGCAACACGTCATGCAACACGTGACTAGTGAACGCGACTTAGGTATAATCGTGCAAGTGGCTTAGAAATTCGGTCCAATGTTCGAAAGCAGCAAGTGTAGCGAACTTGAACTTGAGACCTTTGAGGCGAGCTCTCGGCACTTTTGAGCGACAGCTAGTACCATTGTTGATTAACTCCAACGTTCGTCCTCATGTTGAAAATGCAATTCAGGCGTGGTGTCCATGGTTAAAACGAGACACCCGTCTATTGGAACAGTCCCAAAGAAAAGCCACAAAGGCAACGCGTGGACTATCCAGTATAAGTTACGAACTGCTTCTTCGTGTACTCGGTGTGTTCTCATTAGAATACCGACGGCTTCGCGGAGATCTTACTCTCACATACCGGATATTATCACTGTTGACTCTAGCCCCCTACAAACAAAACCGAGGTAACCACCTGAAACTAATGACGCAACATTCTCGTTTGAATTGTAGAAAGTATTTTTTCTCACTTAGAATCTGTTCTCACTGGAATGCATTACCAACTATGTGGTGAACGCACCAGACATGACGACATTCGAAAGACTCTTAGATTTTCATCTTAGTGATAAACGATACACAACACTTTGTTAAAGTGCGATGATTTAACCACTGATACTTTACGTTCCACGTTGGAAAATTTTTATTTTAATTTTCTTTTGCATATCCATCCTGTAGGTCTTGTAAAGTTATGCTTTTTATCCCATCATACACCATTGAACCATTGAACACTATAATACCTATGTAAGAACACAATTACCTAGCAAGTAGTATGAACGAATGCACATGGTTCAAACCATTGCATTAGCACAGTCACAACCGCTACCCCTTCATCTCTATAATTGCGGATCGGCTGCAATAGTGTTTGTCCATCTGTTTGACTGCCTTTTGTTTGCTGCTAGTCATTTCTAGGTCATTCAAGGGTTGCTGTCAGCCTTCTAGAAAATTATCCTGTAACAGCGGCTGATGCAGCCTCAAAATTCACCAATACACCATTGTGGTGCCAGTCTTGGTGTACACGGATATTTCGACTTTCTATGCATAGCGTGCTACGAATTGGTGCTTCTGGATGACATCTACTCACTTAGACATTATGTCCAATTCTTACATATCCCGAACGGTTGGATTTATCTCTGGACTTTTTCTCCAGATCACTTATAAAAATACCATTCGCTTGGAGTTACTTTTGAAATCATTATGCAAAACGTCTAGTCGGAAATCGTTTCTTTTCCCGCGATATGGTTTATCTAGTTGGCTATTGAAGACAGACTCTATTGCCTTTGTTAGAACTAACCGTGTAATGGGGCATTAAGAGTCCGTTGTCTCAGACAGTGCTGTTGTCCTTTTTGTGGCCTGAACAATTAGTGTCGACCCTTTCTATCAAATACACTACACTCCTCAAGGCTTTGCTGTAAACAACAAGAGGACAACTAGCATTCCAATGGTTCCACGTCGACTATGTTGCGCAGACAACTGCAGTAAAGTGCTTACGATCAGTATTACCTGTTCTAGCTGCATTAGATCGTACTGTCCGCAATGTGCAGGCAAACCTGTCCAAGAAGTGAGACAGACAAACCAAGTTGCTGACACAGTTTGGTTTTGCCCAACATGTCAAGTCATTCCAGTGGTCAACTGCTTATCTTTGCTCATGAAAAAATGCGAAAGGATGACGGAAATAATCGCGCAATTTGTAAATACTAAGATCGCTCCCTCGGAGGTAAATATGGTCATGATAATACCTCACCCGGTCAAAATTAGCTCTGAGTCTAAACCGAAGAAAAGAGCTAGACGCTCCAAACGCACTGCAGCGTCTGTGACTCTAAACCCACTGGGTCACCTCACTCCCATCAGTGGGCAAGCCTCAAACATGTCAGCTTCCACTTCTCCAAACACAGAGGCTTCACTTGGAGATTCATCCATGACACCGACAGCTCAGAGCCGAAGGAAATCCGGTGCAGATAACAAGCAGGTAACGTACGCAGCGATTGTATCGACAAACACACCGGGAGGGACAAACATAGGTCCATCTTCAGTACCGAGCACGCGTGGCCCAAAGCAGCTTTCACCGTCAAATCCAATGATGCCTTCTAAACAACCTGAATTGCCGGCCAAAAGTATAAAGCAAACACTCGCTAGACAAAACCACGCTGCGTTAACTCTCGTGTGCAACAATGTTCCCGAATCCAAATCTGGAACAATAAAAGGCAAATTGCAAGACGATCGCAACCAGTGGAGTTCCATCTGCGAGGCAATTAACATTCGGGTTGAGCCTGCAATGATGCAACGCGTAACGCGTCACCCGACCTCAGTGCACTCTGGTGAACCTCGAATTCTTCGAGTAACACTAAACTCAGCAGATGTGACAGAGGCTGTCCCGCTCTCAGCAGTTCGTCTTCGCAACTCACCGAGCGGAGTGCGCATATTACCTGATCTACCTTGGAAAGATCGCGAAAAATAAGCAGTGGAGCAACACGGCATTGCTAATAGAGATAGCAAGAAAACAATATTTGTTCATGGTGTTCCTGAGCTTCTGCATTCTTCTGATCACGATGCGCAAACACATGATCGAGAGCAGTGGTGCTACATCCGCGAAGCACTCTCTGTTGACAATGTTATTGCCAAATCCCTGACAAGAGTTCCGTCATCACCTAACTACAAGGGATGTGGTCCAAGGCTAATTAAAGTAATACTACACTCCGAGGGAATGACACAAGTTTTGTTGGATAGCTGCTTAAAGTTTCGAGCTAGGTTGCCAACAGAAATACGGCTAACGGCAGCAGGCGAACGATCAAAAGTCGGAAGCAATTCAATGGAACGTGCAAACACAGGAAATTCCTTATCTGCAAAGTCCTGCGGAGAGACCAACACAACTGCGTCCACGGCACACAGAAGGACCGAGCACAGCACGAGTGAAACGTCTGTTCAGGAACGCTTAATAATGTCATACAACACGACTGAAATACATAAACCAAAAAATGATTAACGGCCGACCACTAACGGCCGGCTTAAAAGCTAACACAAACTTGACATCTATCAACGAACTCCTAACAACAGAAGTCCTTTCTTGCATGTACACAAACGCTCAAGGCCTTCGAAGCAAGTTGGCCGAACTTAGAGAACTCCATGCCTCACAACCGCGGGACCTCGTCATGATTACAGAGACATGGTTAACCCATGAGATAACCGACTCTGAGATCAATTTACACGGTATGTCGCTGCTTCGGACCAATAGAACCGGAAGGGGGGGCGGTGTGATTCTTTATTATAATACAAACCTCCGATGTGAAGTTATCGACCACCCGGAAATCCGAGCTCCCGATTCGCTTTGGTGCTGCCTATGATTGCGAAACAAGGGCACATGCGTACTTGCCGGGATTTATCGCCCACCAAACTCAACTTCGGAAATGGACTCCAAACTGAACCACGTTTTCCAGTTTGCTTTGAACAAGTCCTACACCCACATTCTTACCGTGGGAGATTTTAACGTGCATGACAGAAATGCCGGCAACCGATGGTATGCAGTTTAAAGGCTGTTTGCAAGAGCTTATTGCTAGCCACCCTCTTTACAACCACGTAAACTCTCCCACCAGATTTCGAACTGCTAACAAGCCGTCGATACTGGATCTTGTGCTCACTAATGAAGAACTCATGGTTAGCGGGATAGTTACAAGCACACCACTAGGTCGGAGAGATCATGTTACCCTGCTCTTTGACTATATTTGCTATGCGGAGTACCCTGAAAAGGAGGAGGATAAAGTGCACACTGTCACGCACTACAATGTGTTGTCCAAGTTTGTTAAGGACACATCTTGGACTTTCTTGACCGAATGCTTCCCAGATGTTGCCTGGGAAACATTTACAAGGACGTTTAACAAACTGGTAGCGCACGCATCAGAAGAGAAGTCCTTCCAACCCAAAAACCAGAGTAATTCATTTCTGAGGAGCAGAACACGTAAATGTCCGTCCCGGAGGGATTTGGTATGGCGAAATCACCAGGACTGCCCGAATGCCGAAACCTGGTCTGCATACGTGACCCAGCGTAAATTCTGTGTGGAACTGATCCGCGAAGACAAGGTCACTCATCAGCAGGATTTAATGAAGCGATTCTGCACTAACCACAAACTCCTGTACAGGCACATTAACGGACTCCGAAAGGTAAAGCGGGGGATTCCAGCACTAGTCACGGCTGATGGGTGCACGCGATCAACAATGGAAGCAGCTGATCTCCTACGGCTTCATTACTCCCGAACTTTCCAGCAGGTAACGAGCACGAACATTCTCCTCATTTCTATTACTCCACCATGTGGTTTAGAAAATATCCCCTTCACTGCGGAAGCTGTGTTGAAGAAGTTGTTATCCTTGCGTATCCACAGTTCTCCCGGAGCTGATAACATCCGACCAAAGGCTCTACAGGCAGTAGCTAGTGATCTAGCAGCACCACTGGCTATTTTCTATCAGCGATGTCTAGAGGAAAACCTTATTCCACCAGTATGGAAGCGAGGGGTCATCACTCCTATCCATAAAGGAGGTAGCTGCACTGATCCTGCAAACTACCGTCCAATAACACTACTTCCCGTACTATCCAAACTGATGGAATCAATCATCGCAGACGCGCTGATGCTGTATCTGGAAAGCCACAATTTAATAGCCCCAGAGCAAGATGGCTTTCGTCAAAAGCATTCGTGTAATACTAACCTATTAATTGCACGTAATAGCTGCACTGAAGCTGTTAATGATGGAATAGGGGTCGATGTCATCTACCTGGACTTTCAAAAGCGTTTGATCGTTTAGACCATCGAGTTCTCCTTCAGAAGCTTCGGAACTCTGGAATTGGCGATCCAGTCCTGAGTTGGATTGACAATTTTCTACAACAACGACGGCTAGTGGTGAGAGTCCGAGAATCATTTTCTCATGCAATCGATGTGGAGTTCGGAGTACCACAAGGCTCGGTTCTTGGACCTCGTCTATTCTTGGTGTTCATTAATGATTTGGCGAGATCAATTACTTCCGATTTCCTATTTTTCGCTGATGATATCAAGATATGGCGAAGGATCAGAGGACCGGATGACCATGAACGGCTCCAGTGCGATCTTAACACAGTGTCGAACTGGTCACTTCAAAACGCCCTACCGTTCAACGTAGACAAATGTCGCGTCGTACAATTACGCCATAGTCATAACTACACCTACATACTTGGGACAAACGAATTGCAGAATAGCTCCCAGGAACGTGATCTTGGTGTGATCGTACAGAGCGACCTCAACTGTTCAAAACAGGCTGAGGTAGGTGCGAAAAGAGGCAACCAGCATGTCGGCATGCTGCGAAGGGCATTCGGGAGATTTGACCCACCAATCTTCCCAATGATGTACAATTCCTACGTGCGCCCGCAAGTTGAATACGCTATCCAAGCTTGGCAACCTTGGTTGAAGCGTGACCTAGAAGCGATAGAAGCACCACAACGGAGAGGAACAAAAATGTCAAGGGCCTGCGCTATCACACTTACCACCGAAGGTTGAAGTTGCTGGGAATTTTCAGCGGGCGCTATCGAAGGCTGCGCGGTGATCTCATATTAGCGTATCAAATATTGAGTGACCCCAATCACGTATGCCGCCATTTGCTGAAGCTTAGCCACAACACGCAGCTCAGGGGTAACTGCTTAATATTGAAGGAATAATATAACCGTCTAGAGTGTCGACGGAATTACTTTTCCCTTCGGGTTTGCAAACCATGAAACGCACTCCCAGACTCAGTTGTATCCTCTCCTACCTTGGATGTCTTCAAAAAACGACTAGATGTTGCTCTTAGCTCCCAACATTTTGTTACTTAAGCTCCTCTGTTGTGGATTACGCCAAGGATGCATTTCAACAGGACTTATGTATCAAATGGGCCTAAGTGAGCGACCATATTTTACTTTTCTCACTCCTTACCTCAACTTTCACTGCACTCCAGTGTCTTTCTGAACGTTTACGCTTGATAATTTATTTTAATTTTACACTGATGTTACTTATCAAACTATTCATCTTGGCAGACGTTTGATAGATGACCCAGACATATTTTGATTTCATCAAATTCACCGCTACCATCCTACGGGACGTGTCAAGCACTTGCTTTTATCCCGTGATAAATCGTTGTTCATTGTTCATATACAATCGCCTTGTAGTGACTCCAGTTTTTTAACGAGTATTGACAAACGAAGCGAACGTTGTTCATTGCGGATTCAGTTACCACATTTGTAGCTGGAATATTGAAAGAAACTTCATGGGAAAAGTATATCCCCCCAGGAAACATTTTGCGTTCAGCGAAGCCAATCGTGTTTTTCGGAAAATTGTTTGGACTGTGTATGATGTTTGTTTTGAACGGAACACTCTAACGTCGACTGTCCATGTAGGCGAACAGATTTCAGTTTCCCTAAAAAAGTTAAGACCTATTCATTTAAAACGGGATTTATCGTGCATTGAAAAACTGCAAGCTGATTAATTTTTAGAAATCTATTTTGTATCAAAACTCCAGGAGAATCTATTTGAACACCTAACATCCTCCATCAATTTGTGGTCCATGTATTGCAAATGTATGTAGTCCACAGTGAAGCACGTACACATGCGCAAGCGGGTGATCAATCCAATTTCTATTTGCTAGTATTAGTAACTATAATAATCTGTTAAATCGTTTTGTATGGTACCACCCCACCCTTAGAACCTTAATATTTCTGCGCTTTAACGCCATCGATCTAACGATGTCCATTTTATTTGCTCAGCATTTCCAGCTTTCGAATATGTGATTTCTTTAATTACCAGTCTGTTACGTTTGTGCTATGTTGCACGTCATAACTTATTTTTCCGTTTTTTATATGCAGATAATTGCATTCCTGTGGGCCAAGGTAAAAACACATTAATGTAAAACATTATCCAGTAAATGCAATAGCACCATCTGATGTCTGAGAGCACAGAGTAGTCAGTATTTTTATCTAATGAATATTGCTAAATTCGGTTTACAGCGGCCGGGAGAGCCCAAGGCAAATACTAATCTGTTCCGCTTCGCGTCACTAAGGCGTGTTCCTTAGTTAAACGAACCAGAAGCGCTGGTGTCAAATCCAGGCCCCGGAGACACGTTGGTGGGCGACAGATTGTTGACGGACTTGAAGCGTGGGACAAATAGTACAATGCATCCAAAGAAATGGTTGTTAGCCAACTCGCTAATTTCGCGCTATTAGCTCGAAAGTTTTGCATGTTTCCCACAGTCATATCTCTTATTTGGATGACCTTGTCACACACTGGTGCAACTTCACCATTTATGCACCGGTTAGACTATGTGCCTTGCCCTGACGTAATTCACTGTACTGCATGCCGCTGCTGTTACATCGTTCAGATGGCTTATCCACATTCGTCAAGATGATGCGACCAGAATTGCAAGTGCACATTGTTGGAAATGGGATGTAGGACAAGAAAACGCTGACACATGAATCCAACGTCATGAGGATATATTTCACGTGATATTACCACAAGAGTATTCTCTTCCGAATGTCATGGCGGCAGATTATGTGCAGAATTGTATTCATTCGAAAATCCCTTTGCTTATTTTTACAAAAGCTGCAAGGATACTGGATTCGAAACGTCTAAATCATATAATTAAGTGCCTGTTGATATCCCCATTGCTTTTATCGGTATGTGTGGGTACAAAATGCATCAGTGAGTCTCTCCGCTTATTAATACTGGCAAGCCGTCTAAGTGGTGCGGAACAGGATGTGTTAGCTTTGTAGTGTGTCAGATTTCATTATTTTACTTCCCGTTTTACGATACCAATCCACCCGGCAGTTCCGGATACGCACGACGTACGACATTACTGGACTCTGGTTGTTGTCGTAGTATTGAGCCTGTGCAGAAACATAATCGGTACTCCACACTCCGTTATTTACCTGGTTTGAATGCACTAAGTATCAACATCGACAAGGTGTTTACAAACCTGTTGCCTTCGTCTCCACTATACACCTGTTCCATAAGACTGCTGACGCCCGATATGGGTAGGTATAGGTTACTGTTGTGGAACTGCCGGATGAGAGAAATATGTTTGTTTTCCCGTTTGCCGCATATACTTATTCATTTCTTACGATGAATATTGCTGATGATAAACCATCTACGTACGTGGTTAGTGCCGTAGAGCTAGCCACCCCACCTTTTTGGGAGAATGACCGGTTGTTATGGCTTGCACATTTAGAATCCACTTTTACAATTGTAAAATTTCATCTGATAATTCTAAATATCATCAGCTTATGTCCCGGCTTCCGCAAAGCGTATCCTACCAAGTGAGGGACATCATAGCTTGCCTGTCCCCCGACGCGAAATATGACACTTTAAAGCAGGCGATCATTCAGGGATCACGCCCTCTGACAAGGTCCGACTGCAGCAACCGTTTAGGGATCTGCAACTAGGGGACAGGATGCTTTCTGCCTTGTTGCGACAGATGCAACAGCTCCTAGTCACATCCAGCATGGATGAAGGTATTCTCCACGAAATGTGGATGCAACGTCTCCTAGAAAGCACACAAGCCATCCTTGCCGTGGCAAGCGCCCTGCCTCTCACAGCAGTTGCAGAACTAGCAGATCGTGCCATGAAACGACATCAGCCAGCGAACGAATCTAGGACGTTCACTCGACTTAGGCCCGTTACAGCCCCGGCGACATACGCGACTAGTGAGCCGTCGGCAATCGACGTTTTATCATCGCAAATAGCGTCATTACAACGTGAGGTCGGGAAACTCTCAATAGCTCGTAAGTAGCGCAGCCGCTCTAACTCATCAACTTGCCGCACGAAGCCTAACAGTTCAGGCTTTGCTTTTACCACACGCGTTTCGGTAACAAAGCCCGCAAGTGCCAGCAACCATGCAGTTTCTCCTCCGCCAAGCAGGGAAACTTCCAGGCCGGCCCGTAATGGCGACTAACGGTGTTGGCAAAGCTCAAAGTCGTCTCATCTACTTTAGGGATTATGACTCCGATACCCAGTTCTTAGTTGATACCGGAGCGGAAGTCAGCGTCATTCCCCCTATGCCACGTGAGCCTACCGCTTCTCTGTCGACAAGTCTCAGTGCCGCCAATGGCACACCAATAGCTACCTATGGTCATCGGTCACTTACCCTGGACCTAGGTCTTCGGCGCACTTTTCGCTGGGTATTCACTGTCGTTGCAGTCCCCTTTGCCATCATCGGCATTGACTTTCTCAGGCATTTCGACCTCTTGATCGATGCGAAACGCCAGATGATAGTCGACACTGCAACAAAACTCAGCGTACGTGACAGCACCGCCGATGTGACATCTATATCCCCGGTCTATGCATTTCCCCAGACCCCGTCAGCCTACTCTAATCTCCTTTCTCAGTATCCCAAGCTCGTTCAGCCAATGAAAGTAGCTTTGCCCGTGGCAGCTCAAGTCACGCACTACGTACGGACGAACGGCCCACCTGTGTCATGCCGTCCACGCTGATTATCGCCCGAGAAACTAAAGGTAGCTAGGGCGGAGTTTGAGCACATGCTTGAACTTGGAATAATCCGCCCTTCTGACAGCCCTTGGTCCTCGCCCCTACAGATGGTCCCCAAGAAATCTGGTGACTGGCGCCCTTGCGGTGATTACCGCGCACTCAATCGCCTAACTGTCCCAGATAGGTATCCCATCCCACACATGCAGGACCTTACCGCATGCCTCACAGGTAAGACGATCTTCAGCGAGATCGATCTGGTTCGCGCCTATCACCAGATACCCGTGAAAGACAATGACATTCCTAAAACAACCGTCATCACTCCTTTCGGTTTGTTTGAATTTTTAAAAATGCCATTTGGACTATGCGACGCCGCACAAACCTTCCAACGCTTCATCCACGATGTTACTCGTGGCCTTGACTTCGCATATTCCTACCTCGATGATATCTTAGTAGCCAGTTCATCGGAACAAGAGCACCTCGAGCATCTTCGAGCTCTCTTCCAGCGCTTGACCCAACACAGTGTCACAATCAACCCGACTAAGTGCGAACTCGGCCAATCAACGGTAAAATTCCTAGGCCACCTCGTTTCATTGTCTGGTATCGAAGTCCTTCCTGATAAAATCTAGGCAATCAAGGACTTCCCAGCTCCGACTTCCTTCAAGCACCTCCGTCGATTTTGTGGTTTGGTCAACTACTATCGACGCTTCATTCCGCGCTGCGCTCAGCTCATGCAGCCACTGACTGACTTACTCAGAAGAAATGAATTTAAGTTCGCTTTCCCTGACACAGCAAAGGCAGCCTTCGCCGAGCTCAAGGATACTATCTCCAACATGACACTCCTCGCTCATTCCGAATCGACTGCACCTCTTTCTATTACGACTGATGCCTCAGACGTCGCGGTAGGAGCCGTCCTCCAACAACACGTTGGTGGGCAATGGCAACCACTTGGGTTCTTCTCCAAGCGCCTGTAGCCAGCGGAATCCCGCTACAGCACGTTTGGCAGAGAACCGCTGGCCATTTACCTAGCAATACGTCACTTCCGGCACACACTCGAAGGCCGCGCTTTCACGGTCTACACTGACCACAAGCCCCTTATCTTCGCCTTCAACTCTGCTTCCGACAAGTACTCACCACGGGAAACAAGACACCTAGACTTTGTCACGCAGTTCACTGCTGACATATGTCATGTCTCAGGTGTCGACATTCCCGTCGCCGACGCTCTCTCACGCGTCAACCTCACTCTGCACTCTTTGCCTAACGTCGACCTTGCCGCAATGGCATCGGCTCAAGCTCAAGACGAAGACATACAGCGCACTCTGAAGTCCACTTCGCTGCATGTGCAACCTGTTCCTCTCCAAACCACGGAAGGAACCATTCTTTGTGACACTTCCACAGGTTGTCCTAGGACTCTCGTGCCTGTCTCTTTCAGACGCACAGTCTTTGACGCACTGCACTCACTATCACATCCCGGTATCTGTGGATATTTAAAACTGGTCACCGAACGTTTCGTTTGGCCACGCGTAAACAAAGATGTTCGCACCTGGGCTCGCGTCTGCCTTCAATGCCAGCGCTCTAAAGTAAATCGTCACACCCGCAGTCCTCTTGGTTCATTTCCTGCCCCGGACTCTCGGTTCTCGCATGTACACTTAGACCTGGTCGGTCCATTGCCTCCTTCACGCGGATTCGTATACATTCTTACATGTGTCGGCCGCTTCACCAGATGGCCAGAAGCCATTCCGGTAACAGACTGCACAGCTGAGACGGTTATCCGGGCCTTCTTGGACCGATGGGTCTAGCACTACGGATGCCCATCCAATGAACAATGAACAATGAACAATGATTGATCACGGGATAAAAGCAAGTGCTTGACACGTCCCGTAGGATGGTTGAGGTGAATATGATGAAATCACTATATGTCTGGGTCATCTATCAAACGTCTGCCGAGATGAATAGATTGATAAGTAACATCAGTGTAAAATTAAAATAAATTATCAAGCGTAAACGTTCAGAAAGACACTGGGGTGCAGTGATCATTGAGGAAAAGATTGAGAAAAGTGAAATATGGTCGCTCACTTAGGCCCATTTGATACATAAATCCTGTTGAAATGCATCCTTGGTGTAATCCACAGTAGGGGAGTTTAGGTAACAAAATGTTGGGAGCTAAGAGCAACATCTAGTCGTTTTTGAAGACATCCAAGGTAGGAGAGGATACAACTGAGTCTGGGAGTGCGTTTCATGGTTTGCAAACCCGAAGGGAAAAGTAATTCCGTCGACACTCTAGACGGTTATATTATTCCTTCAATATTAAGCAGTTACCCCTGAGCTGCGTGTTGTGGCTAAGCTTCAGCAAATGGCGTCATATGTGATTGGGGTCACTCAATATTTGATACGCTAATATGAGATCACCGCGCAGCCTTCGATAGCGCCCGCTGAAAATTCCCAGCAACTTCAACCTTCGGTGGTAAGTGTGATAGCGCAGGCCCTTGACATTTTTGTTCCTCTCCGTTGTGGTGCTTCTATCGCTTCTAGGTCACGCTTCAACCAAGGTTGCCAAGCTTGGATAGCGTATTCAACTTGCGGGCGCACGTAGGAATTGTACATCATTGGGAAGATTGGTGGGTCAAATCTCCCGAATGCCCTTCGCAGCATGCCGACATGCTGGTTGCCTCTTTTCGCACCTACCTCAACCTGTTTTGAACAGTTGAGGTCGCTCTGTACGATCACACCAAGATCACGTTCCTGGGAGCTATTCTGCAATTCGTTTGTCCCAAGTATGTAGGTGTAGTTATGACTATGGCGTAATTGTACGACGCGACATTTGTCTACGTTGAACGGTAGGGCGTTTTGAAGTGACCAGTTCGACACTGTGTTAAGATCGCACTGGAGCCGTTCATGGTCATCCGGTCCTCTGATCCTTCGCCATATCTTGATATCATCAGCGAAAAATAGGAAATCGGAAGTAATTGATCTCGCCAAATCATTAATGAACACCAAGAATAGACGAGGTCCAAGAACCGAGCCTTGTGGTACTCCGAACTCCACATCGATTGCATGAGAAAATGATTCTCGGACTCTCACCACTAGCCGTCGTTGTTGTAGAAAATTGTCAATCCAACTCAGGACTGGGTCGCCAATTCCAGAGTTCCGAAGCTTCTGAAGGAGAACTCGATGGTCTAAACGATCAAACGCTTTTGAAAGTCCAGGTAGATGACATCGACCCCTATTCCATCATTAACAGCTTCAGTGCAGCTATTACGTGCAATTAATAGGTTAGTATTACACGAATGCTTTTGACGAAAGCCATCTTGCTCTGGGGCTATTAAATTGTGGCTTTCCAGATACAGCATCAGCGCGTCTGCGATGATTGATTCCATCAGTTTGGATAGTACGGGAAGTAGTGTTATTGGACGGTAGTTTGCAGGATCAGTGCAGCTACCTCCTTTATGGATAGGAGTGATGACCCCTCGCTTCCATACTGGTGGAATAAGGTTTTCCTCTAGACATCGCTGATAGAAAATAGCCAGTGGTGCTGCTAGATCACTAGCTACTGCCTGTAGAGCCTTTGGTCGGATGTTATCAGCTCCGGGAGAACTGTGGATACGCAAGGATAACAACTTCTTCAACACAGCTTCCGCAGTGAAGGGGATATTTTCTAAACCACATGGTGGAGTAGTAGAAATGAGGAGAATGTTCGTGCTCGTTACCTGCTGGAAAGTTCGGGAGTAATGAAGCCGTAGGAGATCAGCTGCTTCCATTGTTGATCGCGTGCACCCATCAGCCGTGACTAGTGCTGGAATCCCCCGCTTTACCTTTCGGAGTCCGTTAATGTGCCTGTACAGGAGTTTGTGGTTAGTGCAGAATCGCTTCATTAAATCCTGCTGATGAGTGACCTTGTCTTCGCGGATCAGTTTCACACAGAATTTACGCTGGGTCACGTATGCAGTCCAGGTTTCGGCATTCGGGCAGTCCTGGTGATTTCGCCATACCAAATCCCTCCGGGACGGACATTTACGTGTTCTGCTCCTCAGAAATGAATTACTCTGGTTTTTGGGTTGGAAGGACTTCTCTTCTGATGCGTGCGCTACCAGTTTGCTAAACGTCCTTGTAAATGTTTCCCAGGCAACATCTGGGAAGCATTCGGTCAAGAAAGTCCAAGATGTGTCCTTAACAAACTTGGACAACACATTGTAGTGCGTGACAGTGTGCACTTTATCCTCCTCCTTTTCAGGGTACTCCGCATAGCAAATATAGTCAAAGAGCAGAGTAACATGATCTCTCCGACCCAGTGGTGTGCTTGTAACTATCCCGCTAACCATGAGTTCTTCATTAGTGAGCACAAGATCCAGTATCGACGGCTTGTTAGCAGTTCGAAATCTGGTGGGAGAGTTTACGTGGTTGTAAAGAGGGTGGCTAGCAATAAGCTCTTGCAAACAGCCTTTAAACTGCATACCATCGGTTGCCGGCATTTCTGTCATGCACGTTAAAATCTCCCACGGTAAGAATGTGGGTGTAGGACTTGTTCAAAGCAAACTGGAAAACGTGGTTCAGTTTGGAGTCCATTTCCGAAGTTGAGTTTGGTGGGCGATAAATCCCGGCAAGTACGCATGTGCCCTTGTTTCGCAATCATAGGCAGCACCAAAGCGAATCGGGAGCTCGGATTTCCGGGTGGTCGATAACTTCACATCGGAGGTTTGTATTATAATAAAGAATCACACCGCCCCCCCTTCCGGTTCTATTGGTCCGAAGCAGCGACATACCGTGTAAATTGATCTCAGAGTCGGTTATCTCATGGGTTAACCATGTCTCTGTAATCATGACGAGGTCCCGCGGTTGTGAGGCATGGAGTTCTCTAAGTTCGGCCAACTTGCTTCGAAGGCCTTGAGCGTTTGTGTACATGCAAGAAAGGACTTCTGTTGTTAGGAGTTCGTTGATAGATGTCAAGTTTGTGTTAGCTTTTAAGCCGGCCGTTAGTGGTCGGCCATTAATCATTTTTTGGTTTATGTATTTCAGTCGTGTTGTATGACATTATTAAGCGTTCCTGAACAGACGTTTCACTCGTGCTGTGCTCGGTCCTTCTGTGTGCCGTGGACGCAGTTGTGTTGGTCTCTCCGCAGGACTTTGCAGATAAGGAATTTCCTGTGTTTGCACGTTCCATTGAATTGCTTCCGACTTTTGATCGTTCGCCTGCTGCCGTTAGCCGTATTTCTGTTGGCAACCTAGCTCGAAACTTTAAGCAGCTATCCAACAAAACTTGTGTCATTCCCTCGGAGTGTAGTATTACTTTAATTAGCCTTGGACCACATCCCTTGTAGTTAGGTGATGACGGAACTCTTGTCAGGGATTTGGCAATAACATTGTCAACAGAGAGTGCTTCGCGGATGTAGCACCACTGCTCTCGATCATGTGTTTGCGCATCGTGATCAGAAGAATGCAGAAGCTCAGGAACACCATGAACAAATATTGTTTTCTTGCTATCTCTATTAGCAATGCCGCGTTGCTCCACTGCTTATTTTTCGCGATCTTTCCAAGGTAGATCAGGTAATATGCGCACTCCGCTCGGTGAGTTGCGAAGACGAACTGCTGAGAGCGGGACAGCCTCTGTCACATCTGCTGAGTTTAGTGTTACTCGAAGAATTCGAGGTTCACCAGAGTGCACTGAGGTCGGGTGACGCGTTACGCGTTGCATCATTGCAGGCTCAACCCGAATGTTAATTGCCTCGCAGATGGAACTCCACTGGTTGCGATCGTCTTGCAATTTGCCTTTTATTGTTCCAGATTTGGATTCGGGAACATTGTTGCACACGAGAGTTAACGCAGCGTGGTTTTGTCTAGCGAGTGTTGGCTTTATACTTTTGGCCGGCAATTCAGGTTGTTTAGAAGGCATCATTGGATTTGACGGTGAAAGCTGCTTTGGGCCACGCGTGCTCGGTACTGAAGATGGACCTATGTTTGTCCCTCCCGGTGTGTTTGTCGATACAATCGCTGCGTACGTTACCTGCTTGTTATCTGCACCGGATTTCCTTCGGCTCTGAGCTGTCGGTGTCATGGATGAATCTCCAAGTGAAGCCTCTGTGTTTGGAGAAGTGGAAGCTGACATGTTTGAGGCTTGCCCACTGATGGGAGTGAGGTGACCCAGTGGGTTTAGAGTCACAGACGCTGCAGTGCGTTTGGAGCGTCTAGCTCTTTTCTTCGGTTTAGACTCAGAGCTAATTTTGACCGGGTGAGGTATTATCATGACCATATTTACCTCCGAGGGAGCGATCTTAGTATTTACAAATTGCGCGATTATTTCCGTCATCCTTTCGCATTTTTTCATGAGCAAAGATAAGCAGTTGACCACTGGAATGACTTGACATGTTGGGCAAAACCAAACTGTGTCAGCAACTTGGTTTGTCTGTCTCACTTCTTGGATGGCTTTGCCTGCACATTGCGGACAGTACGATCTAATGCAGCTAGAACAGGTAATACTGATCGTAAGCACTTTACTGCAGTTGTCTGCGCAACATAGTCGACGTGGAACCATTGGAATGTTAGTTGTCCTCTTGTTGTTTACAGCAAAGCCTTGATGAGTGTAGTTTATTTGATAGAATGGGTCGACACTATTTGTTCAGGCCACATAAAGGACAACAACACTGTCTGAGACAACGGACTCTTAGTGCCCCATTACACGGTTAGGTTTAACAAATCAAGAGAATCTGTCTTCAGTAGCCAACTAGATAAACCAAATCGCGGTAAAAGAGACCATTTCCGACTAGACGTTTTGCATAATGATTTCAAAAGTAACTCCAAGCGAATGGTATTTTTATAAGTGATCTGGAGAAAAAGTCCAGAGATAAATCCAACCGTTCGGGCTATGTAAGAATTGGACATAATATCTAAGACATTGAGTAGACGTCGTCCAGAAGCACCAATTTGTAGCATCCGAAGGTTAATCTGCTATGCATAGAAAGTCGATAGATCCGTGTACACCAAGGCTGGCACCACAATGGTGTATTTGCGAATTTCGAGTCTGCATCAGCCGCTGCCATAGTATGATTTTCTAGAAGGGTGACAGCATCCCTTGAATGACCTAGAAATGTCTAGCAGCAAACAAAAGGCTGCCAAACAGATGGACAAACACTATTGCAGCCGATCCCCAATTATAGAGATGAAGGGGTAGCGCTTGTTACTGTGCTGATGCAACGGTTCGTTTATACTTTCGCTTTCGTTTATCCTACTTGCTAGGTAATTGTGTTCTTACATAGATATTATAGTGTAGAAGGCCGATTGTCGTACACGGACAAGCTATGAACAGATAATTTTAAAATACGTCCAGTAGCTAATATGGGACACGCTAACGGCGAGGAGAGGCAGATATATGCATGATGCCCAAGCAGCGCATGTAGCTATTGTCGCTAAATATCTTGTAGGTAACAGAGTGGGATTTTTGCTGGTGCATTGGTATTAATGTACCGGAGATTTTGGTATATTACTGAGCCTGTGATACGGGATAATATACATGTTTCGGTAACAATTGCGTCCCTTCCTGAGCAATGAAATAACAAGTAATAGCAGATTATATGAACGAGAAACAACAGATTGAAACTAAGATTATTAAGTGAAATTATCGCCCGGCACACAATAATTATTGAATGTGACGTAGCGCACCGTGTCATCAATCAATCATGGTTTGCTTTGGCGCGGTCCACAAACTATCAGTACTAACATGTATATTTGAACCTGAAGTAAGTGGTAGTCCAGAGGGCAGAAGGAGTAGAATTCATGCACCTGACAAGTTAATGGAAGCCACAAAAATATAGCTGGGAGATTATGCTCATTTGCGGAATGAAGAATTCATGGGTAACCCAAGGTGAACGATTTTCGGATCGCAATACGACCATGTACTGTGTTGCACTGTTTAGTAAGACAAACGAATCTGAAAGACCACCTATTAAAAAATTAGTTGGTCTTGTTAAAAGTATATCTTCACTATCAGACAAAATAAAGATATGGAAGAAACAGTTAGAACAAAATGCAAAACTAGTGTATTTGACTCATCAGGTAGCCCTGAGGTCAATTCCGTGGCGCGCCGCGTCACGTTATGTCACGTGTTCCAGCAGGCGCACACGCACAAATCCGGCCAAACAAAGAGGTTTGCGTGCGTTCGATAGAGCGCGATTCGCAATGCGGCGTGAGAGCACTTGGTCAACCAAGGCGGTGTATGAAGATATACTTGCTTCTAGTTGCCTTGTGCAGCTACCAACAGGGTTTGTTTAGGTCTCTTGAAGTAGACCTAACAATAAGCTTTCCGATAAGTCCAAAACTTTGATGAAGGCAGAAAATTGGTGCACTTGTAGGCAAACGACCGTGCTGAAACAGTGCCAAAATTTAAAACCAGCTTTTGACGTTGATCCGTTTATAGCACCTTCAAGAAAGTTTGCGCAATGGGTAGACCTGATCGAGCCCGATTGAATGAGTGTACCCAGGCCGATGTGCGAAGAATATATATATATATATATATATATATATATATATATATATATATATATATATATATATATATATATAT
>OX104063.1:6283074-6336524 GCA_944474145.2 Dicrocoelium dendriticum | reverse complement strand
GAGGTAAAAATGATATCGCAGCTCTCAGGCGGAACACCTACAATAACATTTGGTTTGATACGAGAGCACACTGACAAAGACCCTGTTCTAGCGAAGCTTCGGGAGTACAAATCCACTTAATGGTCCAGTCGTACCAAGATCTAGCCTGAGGTACATCCATACTATAGCTTACAACAGTAGCTTTCTACTGTGAGCAACTGCATTATTAGAGGCGAGCAGTTTGTGGTCCTTGAAATCCTTATTCCTCTGTTGGTTGCTTGTGCGTATGAAGGCCATCCAGAAATTGTGCGAACCAAAACCCGCATACGACAATACTATTAGTGGCCGAAGTTGAATTCCAGCGTCGAGACGGTTATCCGGGAATGTTCCACCTGCCAACAATCCGATAAGAATGCGAGGACGCTGAATGCACCAGTCCAACCTATCGTGTGCCCATTGAAGCCATGGGCAAAAATTGGCATCAATACTATGGGTCCGTTTACCAATGCAGTCCCGCAGAAGCGAAACGTGTTAGTGGATACCTGTTTCTACTGCAAATGGCTGGAGGGTATTCTATGCGAGGGCGTAACTACAACCGTCATCAGAAAGTGGCTCCGTTGTTTGTTTACAAGGCACGGTTTGCCAGAAGAAATAGTCACTGATAACTGCCCACAGTTTCGAAGTAATGGGTATGATGTATTCCTAAGGCGCAATGGTATCACACACGAGGACTGTACCCTAGAATCCTGAGCCAAATGGACTTGTCGAATGACTGTACTTTGAAAGAATCTCTACAAGTCCTTCGGCTTTCGGGAGAATCCTGGGATGATGCGTTGGTATCTGCGTTGGAGGTATACAAAACCAATCCACATACTGCAACGGTAACGACCACCACGCAGCTAATGCTAGGGCGAACAAATCGTACCCGATTAAATGCAGTCTTTACATCCGAAGAAACTGCGGTCCGGTGCCGTCGCCCATGGCTCAGTGACATAAGTCGCTGACTCGCAAGAGTAAGGTCGTGGGTTCGAATCCGGCAGGATTCGGCGGGTGCGCGCTACTGACAAGTCCCAATAGGACGAAACGGCCGCCTAGCGCTTTCCTGGATGTGTGGTGGTTGTCTGTCTGCGTCTAACTGCGACGAACCTACACAAAAAAGACAGCCTGTTTACCAGGCTAAAGAAAGACGAGTTGGGAGAAGGTATCCTCCAGGGACATTTGTTCGTGTGAGACTACCCTATTCCCGAAAAGGCGGTAATGTGTTCGGGACCCCGACCTGTGTTGAATCTGGGTGTACGCCAGAAACTTACAAGTAGGCGGATGGAACAAAGGTGAAGGCATACAGCGCTTTCCAAACGTGCTATTGAACAAACGAACACACCTACAACACAGCGCTCGGTACAAACTAATACAAACCTGCGACGTTCCGGTCAGATACGCTGTCGCATGTGAGTTTAGTGGAGACGCATTTAAAATAGAGTTTTTTGATCTCCAAGTTGCTTACGAGGCTCTGCGAACCAAGCCTTTAGAACCACACTGGTGTTGTCCAGTCTGGCAGTGAAAGGTTTATAAATAAATCATCCAGTTCGGAGAACAAGGCAAAATCTACATGTACGAATATTCTAAATGAGAATAGTTTGAAGGCCCAAGCTTAAAAGATATTCAAATATGGCAATGAAAAGCCAAAACGGTTGCAAATGGAGGTTACATTATGTGAGTTAGCGATAGGTTATCAGCATCTAATAGACAACACAGGACCAGTGCCTGCATACCACATATCCAGTGTCAAGTAGAACAACGAGGGAGTCACGAATGGTTTGAGTGCGGCCACATGCACACCACCAACACAAAGTTTGGGGAAACATGTGTGCTACACACGAACAGGGCGATAGTTCAGTAGTAGCTGATTAGGTCGTGGTAAAGCGAAAAAGAAAGATCGGTGTCGTCAGTGCGTCGGAACATTGTACCGTTTCGCTGCAAGGCCACCGATAGCGAGTGCATGCGGAACGGACAGTTAGGAGACCGGTTGCGGTGACGTTACATGGAGGCGCGGATTATAAACCACACGCCTGTCGGAGTTCGGGCATCGGACGGGTGGTTAGTTTATCATACCCAACACCAAATGTCGCTAGCATAGAGCCACTAAGCAGGAATACACGCCAAGTAACCGAAGTACACACTCACTGGTACAAGTATAGCTCAACTACAGTGGCGCATTACTTCCGCATAGTCGCCATAACAAGGGTATAACAAGTTTGTAGCACATCTGATTCACACGCTGCCTTATTCGTGTTAATATCTTTCTACTCATGAGTAGCTACACTCGAACGTGTTTTGCAAACAACATTATGCACTTAATGACTAGCGCATCTGATGGGAAAGATCCCGATAGTACCGTTAGTAATAGTAGTAGTGATATTAAATCCTGATTGCAAAGGCATTTACTCTGATGTAACCTAGTTGACAAAGAACGGATAAAAAGCACAACGATATGATGAAAAGGAATGCTTACCTAAAAGCGTCAGGTCGAACCAAATTGGTCAACGCATCCACAACGTTTGGATCGGTGTCGGGGTCAACAAGCTCAGCATCTCCATTCAATGCATGCGATTCGCTAGTCAGCATAGTTTCTGTATGTTGGCGGCTCGCGAAACAGCCCAAACTGCTTCGAACGTCTTCCAGGGCCAACCATCCGAAAGATTTGCGCACCAAGCGAGAAAACGGTGAGTGAAAGCAAACAAAGTCAATCGCGTGGGTGCTAGAAATAGGTGATTTGGGAGGTGGAGAGTGGATCACCGTTACCGGCCCGCAGTCTGTGAGAGGAAAGGAATTGTCATGGACATACAGGTAAAAATGCACAACCAAACGGATGAATCGGTTAATCATAGGATGCATTCAGAGCATCCTTGTGCAAGTGTGTACCTTGTCTGGGCAGTTTGAACAACCGATATAAGAGGTTTATGCCACACGGCGTAAAGAGGAAGCCTAGAGTGCAATCACAACTACGAACTTCAAAGGAGAACGTGAGGGAAAAACAGTCGAGCAAAAATGAAGTAAAACAGTACGGGGGACAACTGACCTCGGATCCGATTTGTGGAGTACATGCTAACTTAAGGGTTATTTGTGGAGTAGAACAGGAATATTGGCCGGTACATCTGGACACCCACATCAGGCGCAATCAGAACGGATTTATCATCATCAACCGAAGCCAAAAAGTGCCAGTAACTACAACGAACGAAGCAACGGCGGAGAACTCCCACTGCATATACCAACAGGTATTTGACTACGGAGCCAGTGACATTGGCAGAACCGACAGAACCATGACTACCCGGATTGAGAAAGTTGCTTCGAGACTGGGTCGGCGTGAAATTGCCTAGAGCCCCTACCGAACCCATTAACGTCACTGCATGGGCGAATAGCCAGCTTCTTCGATAGGTAAGCACTTGCTGGTCACCGGATAGAGCTCCAACCAGCATCAAAAGTTGTGTAGCATTATGCTAATCTCTGCTTTCTGCGCTTTGTTGAGGCGGAAGTAATGGGACAGATAAAGTCAGTCTTTCACGCTCGGAAACAACTACTGTCAACCTGAGGCTGCCTTCGACCTAGGATTTGCACTTCCGTCATTCACTTTGCTCGTCAAGGTTACTCAATCACATGCAACATTATGTAAGTATATACGTCCATTTGAATACGAGGGTTGATTTTTCAGTTCCTACGCCAAAACTGCCAAACTGGTGCTAAACATAAAGTAGATCGCATCGATTGATCTGACGACAGACGCCATAAGGGCACGTAGAGACAAAAGTGAACCGAAAAGGGAAAAGCTACACGGAAAAATTAAGAAAATATGGTTAAAAGTCGAAGCGAAGACAATATAAGTAGTACATTAGTATTACACACGTTAGCTAGAGATGGAAAACACCCCAGCTGCTGTGCCGCATATAAGGCGAAAGATCAAACACTGAGGCATCATTATTTTTCTAGTATGGTTTCCAAGCGCAGAGCGGACTAACCTAAAGATGATCGCTTCTAAAAAGAGTGGGTCACATGTCGGAATCGGCAGTTCAGTTTCGCGAGACGTATGAGGAAAGAGGCAAATACACCATGTGAAGTTCATGAAAGTTCTTGAAACGAACGGCCGAGTGGTATGAGCGACTGGCTTGTAACCGGTTCGAATCCGCGTAGGGGTGGATGTCCTCGCGGTATATTCAGCCCGTGCGTGACTGGTGGTGGGTCGCGCAACAGAGCAGTGCTATTACGGCGTACAGCAGACACATTATTATTATTACTGTTATTATTATTATTAATCGTGTCACATTGAAATAATGAGTTTTAAAAGACTACTTGCTCTAGGACAACAAGCGAGTATGAACGTTGTTGCTATCCTGACTGTCAAAATCAAAAGCTGTTGGCGTCACCTCGTGAGTATCAACACTCAAAGCATGGCGGCCGCGTTCCATTAGTCAATAGGAAGCATGCAGAAATTTCGAAACATGCAGGATCCAAATGTCTCATATAGACGCAGGGAATCTACCAATCGGAGCACAGAAGATGGTAACCGCCGACCATGGTCGGTTAATAAGTGTGGCATAGTGCGACTCCGCAGTCATGCCGCGACGCGACAATGCGACAGTGTCTGTGTCGATCGATCGGTTGCCAATTCACTGATGACAATATAAGCCGAAAGCGAGACCTACGGACCAATCCGTCCGGTGTCCGCTAGTTCAATAATTCTACGGTCGTTGTATTACCAAATTACCTGGCGGCTAGGTGACATTGCAACAATAGTGAACTTAAGCCTGGTGCGATAGCTTGCGTATTCTCCCGATATGTTGAGTTACGCCGGGCAGTACCCTCCAAACGCCTTCAGAGTTATTCATGCTAGACAGATCAGTGATAGGACTAATTCAGTCTCAAAAACCTATTATTTGGAGATTGAGGTGAGGTTTGCGGCACCTTCCCCTCAATACCCCAACAAATTACAAGATCGATTGGCGCGTTGCAAGAACGCCACGCGTTGCTTGTGCAGAGAAAATTGGCACAAGGTGCTCAGTGGACTGCAAATGCCTGCTTCAAGGCAACCTCATTAAATGGGTACAAACACTCACCAATCGTAAGACGTGGTCGCATGTGTGTAATCTACAATGGTCGCAAAAAGCCGAGAATTGCTTCAAAGCTTCCGAGGCCGCGTGTAGTGTGAAGGAAACAGGTTCCAGAATGATGTTGTGGCCATACTCCCGAATTACATGTGCTCAAAACTGCCCTTTTTCTCTCGAATAGTTGAGTGGAAAGCTCCCAGTGCAGTCGCTCAATTAACCCCATTTGTCCCTTTGCGGCATGGGCCCAGTCGTTGAGTCGAAGGTCAACAAACCGTATTCTAAATGGGCGGTTGGAGAGTGGTAGCTGTCCACATTGCAAAGACTTCAGTATTATCCACCTTTCTCCCGTCTGCGTTTGTCTTCTCAAATCCGCTTTTCGCATTTATCACCAAACCATCGCAATGAGGCTGGACCTTACTGTGGTACGGTGGTTTGCGTGCTTTAGAGACCCATTGAGCTATGCTGGGTGGTGCTTTGTTTGCACATTCAGAGCGACTCATACCATATTGGTCAATAGTTAGAGGCCAGACAAACTCAGCCTCCTGGTCCTCCAGGTTGGGGGTTGGAATAAGGGTGGCTCTTTATTCCTTAAAACGGACTTCTTGTAGCCCAACGCCAAACCCGCTGCCTTGCGATCAGGTTTTTGAACTAAAGGCTTTGATTGAGAACCCTAATCGTTCTCCTGTCTAGATTTGGGCAACCTGACAGTATCCTGCCCACGCAATACTATGAATCATTCGTCAAACAATTTTCTGATGTTCTGACCACCGCAGAGGATAATCAACCGTGCCCTATCTGCTGCATCGAGCAGGGTGGATAGGGGCTTGGATGCTACTGCTCAAGCCTTCCCGTCTTCTTATTCTCCTTCTTACGCGTTGCACTCTTACCGTCCCCTTCCAACTTCACTTTTATCCACCCCTGTTTTCAACCCTCCAATTCTTGGCCCTCCCCCACCTTGCTTCAATAGTCGCTTGCCTTTTAGTTTTAACTCACACGTGAACATGGAGGGTCATTCCTGCCCAGTCGACAGGCCCATGTCCAAGCAAGCGGCCCATTCCCGTTCATCGGCTTCCATTTAAACCCCTCGATCATCTTTCAGATTGGCATGCCTCAATGCACGCACATTGCTACAGATCGGTCAACAGGCAGCACTTGCCTGAACATTGGAGACGCTCTCGATCGATATCTGCTGCTTATCAGAGACCCGCCTGCAAGACTCGATCTCTTCGCTCACTCTGCGATCCCCTTGAAGTGACACTAGCAGCACTTTCTCATTGCGCCTATCCGGTGACGATGCAGCTTCGAGCACCGGCCAACCCGGTGTTGGTATTGTCTTGAGTCCCCGGGCTGAAGCTGCTCTGGTTGATTGGATTGCAATCAGTAGCCGGATGTGTGCGGTCCGATTGGCCGGCTCCTTCAAAGCTTCGAAGCCGCACGGGACTAACAGGTGTCTAACCGTCATCGCTGCCTATGCACCCACAAATAGTAGCGATGTTTCGGTAAAAGACGACTTCTATCATCAACTGAACGAGCTCCTTAGCCACAGAATGAGCTCGGACACTGTTGTGCTGGCGGGGATATGAACACTCAAGTTGGAAAATTATCCAATGATGAACCGCATCTGGGCGGCCAACATGGTGTAGGCTCGCGTAATGATAACGGTGAGCGGTTACTTCATTTGTATGAAGATGCTCGGTTATTTCTTGCGAGCACTAATTTCCGACACAGTACCCGCAGGGGATGACTTGGCGCCTACCAGCCTCGAACCAGCTATGGAGGCAAATCGATCACATTGCGATAAGTTACCGATGGAGAGGCTGCGTCCAGAACTGTCGCTCGATTTGGAGCATATGTGTGGGCACCGACCATGCACATGTATGTGTTGACCTGCGGATGCGTTTTGGTGGACGCCCAAGACGACGTTGTGAGCGCATTGACACCAACCAACTGGCGAAACCAGCTGTTCTGAATGTCAATCAAAGTACGCTGTCATGCGAGTTGAGTAAACGCTCACTAGATCCAATTGAAGCTCACTGGTCTCATATTCACCAGTCCTTACTAGCAGTAGGAAAATCCTCATGTGGTGAGTCTAATAGCCAACATGGACTTTGGGTCTCTTTGCAGACTCTGGGACTTATCGATGCTCGCCGGCACATTCCGGCTGAAGCGAACAAAATGAAACTCGCAAAGAGCTCCGGACAAAACACCGTGCTAGCCTGAAGAGAGACCGCGAAACCTGATCGTCTCATCATGCTTCAGAGGTGGATAACGCCGCTGGCCTTGTTAACCATCATAAGCAATTTCGGCTGATACGGGAAAGGAGCAGCAGGAGACCTGGTATTAGTGAAACAATTTGCGACGAGCGCAGACAGCCTATCCACAACTTTTCAAAATGCTTGAAGCGTTGGGCTGAGCACTTTGAAAGGCAATTTTATCGGTCGAAATAGTTAGATTTCTCGTTGACCACTGAGCGCCCCGCTCCCTGGGCTGTCCCGTTGAATCCACCCTCTCGCTCAGAAGTCGAACGTGAGATCGCACCGTTGAAGTTAAATAAAGCCGCGGGAGCAGAGGATCTTTCTCCAGTGGAATTCGAAAACGCTCTACGATCAAATGGACTTGGAGAAGAGATACAGGAGCAAATCCGACACAATCGTCCCTGCTATGACACGTCAAACAATACAATGCCCTATCTCGACAAGAGCAAGAAGCAATGAAACCTCTGAGATCCGACGAGTCAATTGTTCTCCTTCCTGCAGACAAAGGACGTATGACAGTCATAATGGATAAGGCAGACTATATTGAAAAAGCAAAACGACTTCTGAACGATACAAGCACATACAGGCGCATTAATTACGATCCGACATCGCAGCTAACAAACCAAATAAACAGAACATTGCATGAACTACAACAGTTGAAAGAAATTACAGAAATTAAAAGGAACAAAATGAGAGCCCGTGACTCGAACATCGCCCAACTCTACGGGCTCCCAAAAGTACACAAAGAGGGTGCTCCGTTGCGGCCAATTGTTTCACTTCCAGGTACACCCACCTACAATCTGGCGAAGAAATTGTGGAGGCGCCTCAAACATTTACTCAACGGTTCGCAGCACTCCGTAAACAACTCCGAGCAATTTCTAGAGAAGCTTAAGAACATGCATATAGATCATGACGAAACGATGATCTCCTTCGACGTCACCGTTTTATTTATATCTGTCAATTTGCAACTGGCAAAAGAAGCCATCATAAAGCGCCTGAACAACAGAGATGAGAAAGTTGGAAGTATGACGACTGCAAGCATTTGCAAGCTTTTCCAACTATGCCGCACAACTTACTTCTCGTTCAACGGAGAGATCTACGAGCAAGTGAAGGGGGCACCGATGGGATCACCAGTATCACGTCTGATCGCTGAGATCGCCATGCAAAAGTTAGCAGATCTACTGTCAGCTATTAACCCGAAGTTGTGGGCACGCTATGTCGACGATACATTTGTAATACCGAAACGCAGTGAAGTAGCAATCTCACACCAACTGCTCAACAATGCAATGGATGGGATTCAGTTTACAATGGTGTTAGAGGCAGAAAACATGCTCCCATTCTTGGATGTGTTGGTGACCAGAACAAACGATGATGAATTTCAAACATCCGTTCACAGGAAAGAGACATACGGATCAAATTTTGAACTTCTATAGCAACCGCCCAAAGTGCCACAAAATAAGTTGCGTGCGGACACTATTTCGCAGGATTGAAACACACTGCAGTACAGTGGAAGCCAAACGGGAAGAGAAATAGCTATTCGATTCGTTCGAGCGCAATGGATACCCACGCAGCTTCATCCGCAGATGCCTAAACCACAAACTTATGAACACCGAGCCGATACCAAATGAAAGCAGGGGGGTCGTTGTGCCGTATGTGAAGAACATATCTGAAATGACTGCCAAATTGCTCAAACAACACAGCATTGTAGTCGCTCATAAGCCAACCGCTACTTTGAGAAGAATACTGTCAAACCCAAAGGACATTAGGAATGCACAAGAACGAACAAACGTCGTGTATAAAATAAATTGCAATAATTGTGAAATGAACTATGTGGAGCAGACAGGAAGGAAACTACCCACAAGAATACAAGAACATCAGAGGGCTTGTAAAATGACATTATGCATCGTCTCTTGTCTCGGTGCACGTGGATGAGGAGGGACATAGCTTCAATTGGAACGAAACGGTGATTTAGCTCAAATAACAACACAGAAAGGAAGAGAATTCCTAGAAGCGTGGTATTCCTCTACTAATTCGATCAACATGCGCATCGACATCGACCCCGTGTACCATCAACTCAGAAAGAAAGATTTCTGGCGAATCGCAAGAGGGGGTTCAGCCGTGAAAGCAAATGGGCAGAGATCACGCGGCGCAAATCGAAATTGCCACCTTCAAAAGTCTCCTGTCTGTGGATGACGCAATGACAATTCCATAAGCAGCATTATACACTGCCTATTACCGCACTGAAGATGCCACCTCGCTTGGTGGTGAAACGTATGCGATTTATTTACCAAGCTCGGAAAAACGATCAACAGGTGAGCAACCAAGCCGGGCTACCAGTGTTCAAAATTATTCCTCCAGTCCTCTTCAAATTCGAGGGACCTGCTGTTGTGGATGATTTACACGAGTTACTAGTCAAACTGTGGGAGCAGGAAACTGTCCTAACCGATTGGAGCCGCTCAGTCATATTCCCAAGTTTCAAAGGAGGCTCACGATCGGAATGCCGCTACCACAGAGGAGTCAGTCTAATCTTCATTGCCTCCAAATTGCTTGCCTCTGTCATCCTTCACAGACTGACTGGCATTCGTGAAAGCCATATTCGTGAAGAGCAAGCTAGATTTTGTCGAGGTCGTGGCTGCATTGACCACATCTTCACTTTGTGTCAGTTGGTGGAGCACCGCCACACATATTGGCGGCCCACCGTTGTCGTGTTCCTCCATATCAAAGGTGCATTCGATTCGGTGGATAGACGTGCACTTTGGGATTGTCTAATCAGGAAAGGTGTATCCGAGAAATATGTAAGTAATATCCGTCTTTGTACACGCGTAGCTCAGGCAGAGCGAGGGCTTACGCCAAGCTATCGTCGCCCTTTAATATCTCCAGCGGTGTGAGACAAGGATGCCTGCTGTCACCTTTCCTCTTTACCTTCGCTATTGACGAAGTAGTGGAAACCGCGTTCATTGAAAACGACTTAGAGGGTGTGGATCGGCTCCAAGGTGAACGAGTTCTTGACTTGCAGTATGCTGACGACATTTCCCTCATCTGTGACAGTTCCCACACGTGCCAAGCGACACTGGACAGATTAGCACTGGCTGGCAGCCGCTTCGGGCTTTGCATCGCACCATCGAGGTGCAAAGCGTTCCTCCAAGAATGGCCTGGACGGCCTCCTACCCTGACCCTTGGTGTGGATCAGCTAGTAGTCGTCTAATAATTCAACAACCTGGGAAGTTGTATTAGCGCCCGCGGGATTGAAGATTAGATCAAGAACCGTATAGCAAAAGCTCGAGGCGCTTTTTCTAACCCTCGCCATCTATGGCGGCGGCGCGACATCACTCTCGCCCTGAAGGGTAGAGTGTACAATGCAGCGGTACGTTCGATCTTACTGTACGGTTGTGGAACTTGGCCCTTAGGTCAACGGACATAAAGAGGCTAGTTACGTTCGACCACCGGTGCCTTCGTAACTTAGCTCACATCTGGTGGGAACACAGAGTAAGCAACGAGCGTGTTCGACGCCTTGTTTAAAGCACAGGAAAAGGAAATGAACCGCTCAGCAGCGTCATTTCACGCACCAGGCTCTGGTAGCTCGGCCAGGTGTTACGCATCTCAGCCCACCGACTCCCGCGACGTGCGTCGTTTGCGCGCCGGGGGTGTTGATGGAAGAAGAGGAGAGGTGGCCAAGCGATGACTTGGTCGAGAGGAATGAAGGCCCTCACTTCGAAGCTGGTCTCAGTTGGAGCATCTCGGCTCTGTGGTTGGGGTCCGAAAGACGAACACGTTTGGCTAGATACACTTTTTGAGATGGCTAGGAGCCGACCTCAGTGGCGTTTGTGCTGTGAGTTTATTTGTCCCACCCCATCCCTTTTAGCCTCCCCCTCCAAACACGATCTCACTATTAAATCTTATATAATTTTGCATAGTAATTTTATTTTGTTGCTACATAGTCGCCTGCTGGTAGCTTACCGGAACGATGCCCATCCGTTACTGGTAGCTCAGCTGGCTTGCTCCTGTTGTAATTTTCCTTTTATTTCCTTTATGGATTGCGGCACAGTAGCTGAGGTGTTTCCCGCCTCTAGCTAACGTGTATCATGATGATTTATTACCAAAAGACAGCTATTGGCTTCGCCTTCCACACGAACTACGAAGGCTGGCCAATTTTCAAATCCAGGTACCATACCATGGGCACACTGTATCTGATCGGTCAACACACGATACTTGAAATTGTAAACCAACTAAGAGTCACGTCTAATGTGTCTCACAGTCGCAACGAGACTGGATCTTAACGTGGTGCGACTTCTGTGCACTTCTTCGACCCGTTGAGCTATACTGAGTGAAGTCCCCGAGAGCAACTCCTACCAGGTTGACCTATGGTCATTTCTCAGAAAACTCAGTTTCTTGTTCCGTTAGGTTGGAGGTTTGAAATGGGATGGCGTCTATTTTTGTAAAGCCAAATGACTGCCACCTCACTGCTGCATTGCGGACAGGTTTTTCAGCCAAAAGGTCTGGTTGAAGACCCCAACCGTCCTCTTCTCTGGGTATGGGCACCCAAGCCCATGACTGTTTATTGAAATTTCGACCACATCCCGCATCAGCCATTGTGCAGTTTATCAAAGGTCGCCTTATCTGTTGTATACAGCAGGGCGGATAGGCAAAAACATGTTACTTCTAGCGTGGCCCTTTTGTATTTTCCACTTGTTTCTCATACCCCGTTTTGTTGTCTGCGTTCAAGGTTACCAGTCTATGGCAAATAGGTCAACAGGCTTCCCTCGCACGCACGGTCGAGACCATGGGTATGGATGCGTTGTGTGTCCGAAACTAGGACCAATGATCCTTATGTGATTGTCAAAGTAACTGCGCGCGGATTGTCCTCTCGCTGTTAGTTGCGCGCATCCGGAGACGCTGATGCGGCAACCAACGGTCAAGCCGAGGTGGGCGCATCGTTCTCAGCTCCACGGCTGAGTCATTGTTGGTTGGATGGGTTCTCGTGAGCAGTCGTCTGTGTGCAGCCCGGTCAGGCAAGCCATCTAGGATGCCTTGCGTACTGAACTTTCTCTCTCTTGTCCTAATGACACTGATCTTCAGTGGAATAGGATCTCGGCCGCCATGCACGACGCAGGAGCATCTGCTTGTAGCACTACAAATCGTCACCGCACCGGTCAATAGATATTTGAGAGGTCGCTGAATCTGTTGGAATGTAGAAGACTCCCAGCTAGCTCGGAGCATAAACAGGCACGAACTTAAGCGGAACTTGCGCGCTGGTAAGGAACCTAGTGGACTAGTAGGGCCCGAGCAATGGAGGCTGGAGCAGTAGGCACCTATTGCAAACTATTACTACTGGTCCGCATCAGCAGTCCTAGGAAACCAGGTGTCAGTGAGACAACCAGAGACAGCGCGAGTTCTCTGATTCACAATGAGAAGCACCCTATGGCTCGTTGGGTAGAGCAATTTCGAGAACAGCTTAGTCGGCCCCTTGCTCCCGGATATCCTCCTAATCATGTGGTGCAGACTTAGCAAGGGCCAGTTAGTTTAAAGGCTCCATCGGAGGTTGAGGTCCGGAACGCATTCACATACGCTTTCGAGCTGCTAGCCCGGATTTCATCGCACCCTCCCTATTCGAGGATGAGAGTGACGTCAACTGTAAAGCACTGACATCTTTGCTCGAACAGGTCCCGAAGGAAGAAATTATACCAGCTAAATGGAGTAAGTCGATTTTAGTAGTAAAATGGAGAAAAGGTGGCCGCACTTACTGTGATTAACTACAGGAAAATTAGCTTAACGCCGGTAGTGACAAAACTACTCGTACCAATTCTCGTTAGTCACCTCAATGCAGAACAAGAATCCCGGATAAGGCAAGAGCAAGCATGCTTCCGCTCAAGACTGGGTTGTACAGACCACATATCCACTCTCCGACAGGCGCTAGAGCAGCGCGACACGTACAGCGCACCGACAACAGCTGAGTTCCTCGACTTCAAGAGTGCGTTCGATTAAGTCGATCGATCGACCTTGTTCGGAATACTTCCGAAGAAAGGTGTTCCCATGAAATATGCGAACATTTAACGTGCTCAATAAACGAACACCACAAGCCGCGTAGGGTCTACGATTTGTCGGATGTCTTTGCGACAACAAGTGGCATTCGTCAAGGTTGCCCAATTTCCACATCCTCGAATCTTACGATTCCGGCATTGTGGTACTGCCTGGTTAGAAGGTAGTTGACCTCGATTATGCGGACGAGATTGTTTTGCTGAATAACTATGTTGGGGCAGCACAATCAACCCTAAACATCCATTCAAGAGTGGTCCCATCATTTGGTATGCGTTTCGCGCATTCAAAGCACAGCGTTGTTGCAAAACTACTAGCCAGTTGAGGACCTCTTGACTCTTGATAATGATGAATTCGAGGTAGTTAATCAATTCACTTACCACGGCAACTGCATTAGTAACTTAAGTCTGTTTACGTATCGTAAAAGTCAGAACACCATTCTTGAATCCGCGTCAGAAAGGAGGCTCCCTCAGTCTAAAAGGCCGTGTTTACAAGGCCACAGTGAGGGCTGTCCTGCCTTCGGTCTGAAGAACTGAGGCGCCTTCAAACATTTGATCATCGCTGTGTGCGGAGCATTGCTGGTGTCCGGTGGCACCAGCGTGTCCGCAACGATGATGTGCGTAGGCGAGTACTAGGCAGTGATAACCAAACTAGTTCCTTAGACCAACAGATAGCACTGAATAAGTGGCGTTGGATTGGGCACGTACTACATATGTCTGGTCACCGATTAGCGAGGTAGGCGTTGTTATGTTTGCCAGATGCAGGGTGGCGCAAGATTCGAGGTGGGCCATAGTTAACTTGGCAGAGAGAAATGAATTCAATAAAGACCAAATTGGATGACGGCGGTCCGTCTTGCATTCCACGACGGAGTCCACGTGACCCGCCTTGTACCTGACCAGAAACGTTACAAGACATGACTCTCAGTCGACACTGGGGGAGCAGCTGCCGCCGTCTCCTAGTCGGACTGTCTGTTTAAGGTGGGTTTGACGCCAAGTTATCTGCGTCGCTGATTATGAAGGGGGACAGTGAAAGCCCTAAGGAAACTGCCTTGCTGAAGCCGCCTCATCATTACACGATAGACAGCTGTTCTTGATAGTATGTTGTAGACAAGGAGTAGGCACCTTGACTCTGAAAGTTTGCTCAGGGCATTAAAGTTTTACGCTAAATTTGGAAATTACTGAGAATACCTGTAGCTCGGGGTGTAGATGAGAGGATTGTCCTGTCCTCCGAGCCGGGCATTTCGGTTGCAGACTTTTCGTTACCAAACTAGACAACATCTTCAGTGCGGCTATTCAGTCCTGATTCGCGGTCTCGCAAACCAATGTCAGATCCGAGTGACTATTGATTGTTGCCTGCTTCGAATGTCAGCCCTCGATCTGTGCACGTGAGTCGGTCGAGTGGGCACCTCTTCTCCTTGTCGATCTGGTGCCTAATGCTGGCTTAACCTGCAGAACTTCATAGATACCCTCCAGCTCCAGATGTTTGTTGGTTGAGTTCCGGCCAGAATTCCAGGTCTCGAGGAACTCACGCGCTCTGCGGTTTCTTGCTCTTCCAACTATTTCAACGTTCTCCAAATCGAACTGCTGGTTCTCGGCATCCATGTGTACTGACAGCAAGGGTTTTTCATCGTGGCGGCAGATGGCCAGACTATGTTCGTGCAGTCTTGTGCCGAGTTTTCTTCCAGTCTGGCCTACATAGTACTTGTCACAGTTCCTGCAGGAAATGTTGTAAACTACACCCGATGTTTCTTTCTTAGAGAGTTTGTCCTTCACCTTAAAATGTTTACTTCGTATGGTATCCGTTGCTTTGTGTGCAACAGTTATCCCGTGAGGCATTAGAAGCCTCGCTGCCATTTCGGAAATCCCATGAATGTAAGGTAAGATAATCGTTCTTCTTTCTGTTGCAGCTTGTGACTGGCTGCGGGTTGTGACTGGCTCTTCGACATCAGACCAAATTCCAAACAAAGAAGAAACGAAAAAAGGAGTTGGACAGAATCTCGCAACAAAAACCATCAAACGAAGAGGACGCATGGATTAAGAATCTATCCTAACGAACCCTATCAGATACAGAAAGAGCAGTTATTGTGCGAGGTTTGCAAGTCAATTACAAAGATTCCAATCCCATTGATTTCCTTGCCGCACTTGAATCAACGCTGACCACATCAAACATCATAACTGAAGCCCAACATGCAATTAGACACAGTAGCATCCCCGCTCTGAGTCACAAAGTGGAAACCAACATATTCAGCGTAAGCGAACGAAAGGCACTGACAAACCTCAGTAAAGACAAAACTATTGTTATATTACCGGCCGACAAGGGATGTCTTACTGTAATAATGGACAAATCTGACTACATGAAGAAAGCACAAGAACTGCTCGGAGATGTGAACACCTACCAGCCAATAAGTGAAGACCCTACAAAACGTCTGGAAAGCAAGATGAACAAAACTCTTCAAAGACTGGAACAAATGGGACAGCTCACGAAGTTAGAACACAGCAAGATGAAACCCGAGGATTCAGTGCTGCCACGGTTCTACGGCCTACCTAAAGTATACAAAATGGGGTACCGCTTCGCCCTATCGTTTCACTACTCGGGACACCAAATTACAAGCTGCCTAAGGAACTTTGGAACCGGTTGAATCACCAAATCGCAGGCTCAGAGCACTCAATCCAGTCAGTAGAATAATTCCTTGAAAAACTCAAGGGAATAACAATAGAAAGAAACGAGATAATGATCTCCTTTGACATTACAGCTTTGGTCACAACAATTGACACGACCCTGGCGAGGCAAACAATGACTCTGCTTGAACAACACGGAGCGGTAAATACCAGCAACCGAATTGAATCAACACAAATGATGGAGTTGCTTGACTTCTGTCTCATCACACATTTCACTTTCAATGGTAAAATTACAAACAAATAACGGGTAAGCCAATGGGATCGCCAATCTCTGGACTGGTAGCGGAAGCAGTGATGCAAAGCTTGGAACAGAAGGCATTGCCAATAGTGGAGCCCAAACTTTGGGTACCTTACGTAGACGATACTTTTGTCATCCTCAAACGCTCCAGAATACAAAAAACACATCAACTAATCAACAATGTATTTTCCGGCATCCATTTCACCAAAGAGGAAGAGAACAATGATCAGTTGCCATTCTTGGACGTGCTCGTGAGAAGACACGCTTGTGGGGCACTAGAAACAACTTTATCGGAAAGCGACGCTACAGAGTAGATCTTAAACTATTGCAGTAACATTCCGACCATATACAAGCGAGGTTGCCTGAGGACTTTCCAAACGGGTCCAGACACATTGCAGCAAGCTGCGAAAGAGGAAGGCGGAGGAAAACCACCTAGTTAGCATGCTTCAGCGAAATTCGTACCCTAGAAGCTTTATTCTATGCTGCCTGATGTCGAAGTGCCGGTCACAACCCGCAGCCAGTCACAAGCTGCAACAGAAAGAAGAACGATTATCTTACCTTACATTCATGGGATTTCCGAAATGGCAGCGAGGCTTCTAATGCCTCACGGGATAACTGTTGCACACAAAGCAACGGATACCATACGAAGTAAACATTTTAAGGTGACGGACAAACTCTCTAAGAAAGAAACATCGGGTGTAGTTTACAACATTTCCTGCAGGAACTGTGACAAGTACTATGTAGGCCAGACTGGAAGAAAACTCGGCACAAGACTGCACGAACATAGTCTGGCCATCTGCCGCCACGATGAAAAACCCTTGCTGTCAGTACACATGGATGCCGAGAACCAGCAGTTCGATTTGGAGAACGTTGAAATAGTTGGAAGAGCAAGAAACCGCAGAGCGCGTGAGTTCCTCGAGACCTGGAATTCTGGCCGGAACTCAATCAACAAACATCTGGAGCTGGAGGATATCTATGAAGTTCTGCAGGTTAAGCCAGCATTAGGCACCAGATCGACAAGGAGAAGAGGTGCCCACTCGACCGACTCACGTGCACAGATCGAGGGCTGACATTCGAAGCAGGCAACAATCAATAGTCACTCGGATCTGACATTGGTTTGCGAGACCGCGAATCAGGACTGAATAGCCGCACTGAAGATGTTGTCTAGTTTGGTAACGAAAAGTCTGCAACCGAAATGCCCGGCTCGGAGGACAGGACAATCCTCTCATCTACACCCCGAGCTACAGGTATTCTCAGTAATTTCCAAATTTAGCGTAAAACTTTAATGCCCTGAGCAAACTTTCAGAGTCAAGCTACCTACTCCTTGTCTTCAGCATGCTATCAAGAACAGCTGGCTATCGTGCAATGATGAGGCGGTATCAGCAATCCAGTTTACTTGGGGCTTTCACTGTCCCCCTTCATAATCAGCGACGCAGATAACTTGGCGTCAAACCCACCTTAAACAGACAGTCCGACTAGGAGACGGCAGCAGATGCCCCCCCGGTGTCGACTGAGAGTCATGTCTTGTAACGTTTCTGTTCAGGTACAAGGCAGCTCGGAGAACAGGACAATGCTTTTTCGCTAAGTCCCTATTTTGTCCTTCTTGTTAATCTTCATTCTTTAAACCACCGCGCTCGTACGGCAGCGAAGCATCAGTCCAAATGGCTGATGTAATGCTGTTGATGATGATGTGTCTCAAAAAAATGCATATAACACAACTGTGTCAGTCCGGGGGAAGATAAGAATTCCCTGGCAAATCCATTATTTCAGCGATTAATCGATTGTTACCGATTAGTAGCGCATCGATTTTGAACGTTCTGGAATGTTCCAGTGCATGCACGTGAATAGCAACCTTCTGAAGATGTGGCACAACTAACCTTGGTGGTTGACCTTCTTACTTTTACGGAGTTCTGCAAGCAAAGGCCGTTCAGCAAATTCGCTCACTGCCGTTTCACCTACAGTCGAACGGTCAGGCGGAAAGGTTTGTCCAAACGTTCAAGCGAGTACTCCACAAATCAAAATGGGAGGGACGTATAGACGTGGTTGCTCGGTTCCTTTTCCTCTACCAATCAACACCAAATCCACAAGCGCCGGACGGAGTTTCGTCAGCACAGGCTACGATGAACCGGAAGCTCCGCATTCCTTTCGACGCCACCCGACCGCGCTCAGAACCCTCCGTTAGTGTAAGAAACCACAGAACGGAACAAGATTTTAACCGACCGCATGGAGCAAGGAAACGATCGTTCACACTTGGACAGACAGTGCTAGTACGTGACTGTCGGGAAGGCCACGCGAAGTGGACGTCAGGGACGGTCAAAAACAAGCGCGGAAATGTCATGTATGAAGTGATCGTGGGAACAAGATCTGAGCACGGCATGTAAACCAGCTACGGCCAACGCTGCACCAACCAGAAGAAGCAGTCTGCCGAGCACTTGTTCGATTTATTGACGGTAAGCTTCAACTTGCCAAAGGAACCCGTGAACTACTGTTCACAGTCGAGCAAGGAAAGCCAGTTATCGAGCATTTTAACCCAGGATATGAACCGACAGGCAGAGAATACGGTCCTGAAGACAACAATTTAATCCCACGCTTTCATCATAGACTTCGGACGCCATCGCAAGAAGAGCGGTGCCAGGGAGAAGTTAACAATACCCTGGCAAATCCATTATTTCAGCGATTTATCGATTGTTAGCGATTAGTATCGCATCGATTTCGAATGTTCTGGAATATTCCAGTGCTCGTACGTGACTATCAACCTGCTGAAGATGTGGCACAACTAACCTTGGCGGCTGACCTTCCTACGGCAGAAGTCGAAGGTCAGTAAGAGACCTACAGATACAGCCAAGGTCTGCTGCAGTTGTACAGTTTTGTTGACAGCGGTTAATGCTTTAGTTTGCCAAGGTCATTGGTGTCCTCTTTTTTCCTTCGGTTGGACTAGAAGTTTCTTGAAGCAGTAAAGTGCCTATTTCGGAATCGCGTCAAGTGGGAAGAGTATAACAGTGTCCTAATTCATATGCGTCACTATCGGACTCGTCCTAACGGCACCGATGACAGTACATCTTTGGCATAGAAGTAGCTCAGATTAGAGGTATAGAAGATGCTGCTGTAGAATACGTTCCGTTTAGTAGCCACATGTGTTCGACTTGACTTCAAACCCCCGTTAGAGTCATTAAGCGGCTGTGATAGACTAAAGGCAGACACTACTACACCAGTTATCAGTAGCATGGAAAAGGCCAGGATATGAAACGGCAACCAGCAAACCGTAATGAATTCCCCAAAGGAGAGGAACACTTGAGAACCGCAGTCGTATGCGCGCGAGGAGTGGACGCACAAGCAATTCACAGCACAAAAACCCTAGACACAGAAGAAGACACGTGCCATGCAATCTCCAACAGGGATGCCGAAGATGAGTGAGTCGCATTTGTCGGAACGGATGCACTTAATAGTAGCTATGTATGACATAATAAATAATTCGCTTGCGCCTCGGGTTCATACATTGGTGTCCTGACCAACCAAGGTGCATCATGAAGATCCCCTGGCCGGAGCCGTATAAAGAGGAGGATGTGAGGACCTACTTGGAGGATATCGATGATGTGGGGGAGGCGGTTGGAGTCAAGACCGGCCGGGCGAAGCTGGTGGCCCTGCAGAGTTACCTCAAGGGCAGGGGGAAGGCTGTCCTGGAGGCGGCGCGAAGAGGCCCGGTGAAGTTGGAATGGGCAACCGCGAAGGATGCGTGGGTCTCCGGATTGGACACACCGACCGACCGCCAGGAGGCGATGCGGGGGTTCAAGGCGGCACGGCTTGATGTAGGGGGCGGATCCTCTCGTGTTTGCTGTCCACATCAGGAGCTTGTTGTACGGGGCCTTGCCGGGAATGGACGAACCGTCAAAACAGCATTTTCCGGTGCATCAGTTCATGTTCGGTATCCCACAGGCAACCGCGGGATGCGTCCGGATTCCGAACGCTACTCGGCGAATGTGGCTGGAGGAGTTAGCGCAGGTTACTCGAGAGCTGGGCGACCCACAACTCCCTGCGCTGAAGGAGGAACACCATGAAGGCGTGGAACGGATGACAGAACAGCGCGCTGAAGACATCAATGGGCTTCGCGTTCAGCGCTCGCAGAAGCGAACAAGGGGATGTTGCTTCCTTTGTAGGAAACCGGGACAGTGGAAAAAACAATGTCCGGTGAGGCGCGCTGCTGTCCGTGCACCAAATACACGCATTCGACCTTGTTTTTCTGCTCGGATCGAGAAATGCGTACTCAAGACGCTGAGTAGGGGGCGAGCGAAGCACTAGTGGAAGTAGACGGAGCGATGAAACGGTGTCTGATCGATACGGGTGCCGCGGTGTCACTGATCAACCATCGGCGGGGCGAAAAGTTTTAATCAGTCGTGAGAGCTGTTGGCCGTCACATCAAGCATTGATGGTATGGCCGAACACATCGGGAATCTGGGGACGGGAAGTAACATACGTCTTCATCGTGTTATCAGATGCCAAACAAACCATATTGGGGGGTAGATTTCCTGGAGCTCAACAAGGCTATCGTCGATCTAGAACGTGGAATATTGTTGACTGAAGGCGGGTCGTTGCCAGCCATTGGCCGTGGAGAAACAATAGCTTGGTAATCGGTTGTTGCCACGTTACATTTCAGCTCGACCATGCAGTCACTGTTCAGCAAGTATCTTCCTCGGCCTGGGCAACCGGGAAGCTCAATGCCCACACAACACATGGAACTTTGCTTCCAGTCCTCTTACTCACTCTTTTTGTTAATTGTTACTCATGTGTTGTGGCACTCTGCCAAATGTTTATTGGGCAAGTGTTAAATACAATACAAATACAAGTATCATCCCTTGTTTACAAATGACAGCAGCCCGTATGGATTTTGTGACTGGATCGAGCACACCACATCACGCTGACCCGCCAGACGTATTGACCCCAGGGACCTCGAAGGATAACAATACATCTGGAGGTGAAGAGGAAAGTACAAGAGATGTTGGACGCGAATGTGATTGAAGAGGCGCACAGCCCATACAATTCTCCAGTGGCTTTGGTGAAGTACGCTAATGGGAAGTATCGTTTCTGTGTGGGCTTCCGAAGGCTGAATGAAATCACCTAGAGTCGTTTCATTCTAGTGCCATCAGCTGATGACACTTTTGATAGACTGCAACAGTTGAGGATATTCACGGTTCTGGATCTGGGATCTAGATACTGGCAACTGGGCAGCAAACGAGAAAACCGAGATAAAACGGCGTTTACCGTAGTTGAGAAACAATACCAATTTAAAAAGAATGCATTTTGTATTATCGGGAGCCCCGTTTACCTTCCGACGTTTAATGCTGCGCTTGCTTAGTGGCTTGGAGAACGTGGCGCTATACGGGGATGATATCATGGTGTATAGCCAAAAAGAGGGGAATCACAGCGGTCATTTCGAAGCAGTCCTGGAACCGATTCAGCAGTCAGGACTCCGTATAAATGGATCAAAGTCCCAGATCGGAAAGACTTGTGTCACATGACTGGGCCATAAAGTGGGACAACGTGAACTGAAGCCACTAAATGAGAAAATATCGACAATAAAAGGCACTCCAGTTCCTACTTCAAAGCGCACTCTCAGAGCGTTCCTGGGCTTTGGCTGGATACTACAGCAACTTCAACAAGGAATTCAACAATTTTGCTTCACTCTTGTACGAGCTGCTGAAACATGATAAGAAATTCACTTAGACTGCAGAAGCCCAACAAGCCTTTGATCGCATTTTGCAGGAAATGGGAAGACAGGCGCTGACCCTGCAATTGCCCATTGTTGGAGAGACGTTCACGGTGCCCACTGATGCCAGCGATGTCGGAGTTGGGGCGGTTTTGAAACAAAGCCTTGGAACAATTGAGAACGCCGGCAGAAATTTGACACCGACAAAACGTAGATACTCAACCAGAGAGAAGGAATGTCTCGCAATCGTCTGGACGTTGGACAAATTACGACCATATCTGCTAGGTAAGCGATTCCACGTTGAAACGACCACAAACCTATAGAGTGGATGAAGTCTGCCAAATATCCTAGGGGAAGACTAGCGCGATCGGCTTGGCGCCTACGTGAAGACGATTTCATGATAAAACATGTGCCGAGAAAAGATAACCAAACTGCTGATTTTATGTCACGCATGATGGACAATGATGACCTGCTGATTGTGGCTTTCGGTATTAATGGTTTATTATTGGAGCAGGATCCGGGACAGTTGGCGGCCGAACAACGTAGTGACAAACATTTGCGTAAAGTAATCACCGCACGAATAACCGGTCAATAAATCCTAAACAGAAGCCATCTCAGTAGCTCGGACCGTTTGCGAGAAACCTTGAAAAGCTACAAGTAAATGAAGCGGGGATCCTGATGCTGATACCAGGTCGTAGAAACAGTTCGGTGCCGGTTATTCTGACGAAACTAAGGCGGAAGCAGGTGACTTCTTGTCACGAGATGGCACACATTGGTTGTTACAAGACCAACGGATCTGTTGAAACAACGCATTTGTTGACCGAGCATGAAGAGGGAGGTTGAGACAGACGTGTTTTCGTGTAAGCAATGTCAGCTTTTGAAAACATACTGCCGAAAAGCACAACAACCAATGATGTTGATCCCAGTATCGAAAATTGATTAACTGTGATCGATCGACGTGATGGGACCGTTCCCAGTGACCAGACGGGGCAATCAATACATCTTGTCGATGACGGAGAACTTCACGCGCTGGATTGAAGCGACGGGAATTCCGGATCAAAGGGTGGCCACCATTACCCATGCCGTCAGGAAACATTTGATAGCGGATCACGGAATCCCAAAGGCCATATTAACAGACTACGTACTTCCGTACTTCGAGAGTGAGGAATTTCGGAACTGCTTGGAGAAACTTGGTAGGAAGAAAGTGCGGACAACCCCATACCATCCGCAGACAAATGGTTTGACGGAGCGCAACAACAAAACGATTAAAGTGGCTAGCAGCATAGGGTGAGACTTGGAGGAAGCTTTGCTACTGCCGTAGCTGGCCCAAACAGGCCTCTATAAATAAATCATCATTCCAATTGATGTACGGTTGAGCACCTCGTCTACCTGTGGATCTAGAGGTTGGAATGTGATCAATTTGCCGAATATCTCCCAAAGAGTCACAGGATAACAGGAAGGCAGACAACCGTAACCTGAAGGCAACTCAGGCGCAAAGGATGGAGAAGTCCCAGACCAACAATCATGAGATGAATGTCGAGTTTCCGATCGGTTCGAAGGTGAAATACAGAGACCATCAACGCACTCCCAGTTGTGACCCAAGGGAGAGTCAACTCCTACCGAAGTGGAAAGGACCGTACGAGGTGGTCAACCGGCAAGGCCCAGTGTATACAATCGCTCAGCAAGGAGATTCACGGTAAGTTCATGTCAGAGTTGAGGAAGTGGCACGAGTTGGAGGAGGAACTTCTTTCGCACAGTAAACATCTCCGACAGTCAAAAATACTCCGACTGAAAGCAGCTGGGCCGAGTGCATTGGAGGGTGAGGAGTGTGGTAGACTAAAGGCAGACACTACTGCACCAGTTATCAGTAGCGTGGAAAAGGCCAATATATGAAACGGCAACCAGCAAACAGCAAGCCATAATGAATTCCCCAAACAAGAGGAACACTTAGAACCGTAGTCATATGCGCGCGAGGAGTGGACGCACAAGCAATGCACACCACACAACCCCTGGAGACAGAAGGAAGCTTGCGCCATGCAACCTCCAACAGGGATAGCGAAGATGAGTGGATGTCTCGTTTGTCGGAACGGATGCATCTAGTATTAGTTGTGTTCAAACATGTAATGATTCCGCATGCATCGCGGGTCCTTACAGAGCGAAGGGTTAGGGTGACGGTTGTTTCGGCTTACCCTCCCACCGAATTGGAGCTCGGAATCCGACGAAAAGACTTTATGGATAGCTCTCCCAATTTCCAATATCCAAAAGCACGGATAAGGGGGCCGTGGGCGCCCCAAGTGACTAGTCTTAAAGTTGATCACCTGATGGTTTGCAACAGGCTCACTCCGATGCCTTGTTGGAGTGTTCGTGGAAACTGAATCGCCTACGGTAGCGCCGTTGCGTGCTCTGCATGAATGCATGCAAGCTGGTAAGAGGCGCCATGATAAGCAAGTCCGACGAACGATTTCTCGTGATCAAGAGTGGTGATGGATCATTTAGCTTTGATTTCCTATTAGAAGCGTTCGAACTAGAGTGGCCTACTTAGGTCAGAACGACTTCCAACCTACTGCCAACGACAGACAACACCATCGTCTATGCACGGAAGCCGGTGACTCCGTTCCACGGAGATAGTACATCGGGCAAACTAAGAGTGAGGTGCTAGCTGGTGCGTTTCCTTGAGTGCAGCTCAACAAACCCCATGACCAGAGGTGAAAACAAGTATTTGTCCCAATGGTTAGAACAAGCTGAGGCCAAAAAGTCAATACGAGCTAACGCCCAGTAGTCAAATCGAAACAAGGAGGAAACGCATCGATCAACAGCCGTGATAGCCTGAAGTCAACACTCGATCAAGCGAGCCATACATACATAGTTTGTTTCAGTGCAATTTGACTCACGTCCGTCTCCAATAGACTCCAGCTTGCTCTTTCTTTACGAGGTTGGTCTAGTCTGCCACGCCGACACAACACAAGCCAGCTGCCTCGGAATGCAATGTTTGCGAATAAAGCAAGAAACCTCGAGACCGTCAATCAAGGACAGAGTAAAAGCGCACGAACTGTATCCACCGAAGGGCTGAAGCGGGTTGCCTCTTGTTATCTTCGCGGATAGGGTCCCTGAGATCGGCCACGCTAGTAGTCGGACACACTGCCGGACACAAAGCCAGTAGTGGCGCGCCCACATATTGTCCTTAATGGTTCAATTTGATGAATTTGCCGTGTATCCATGCCAAATGACAGTATCATTACCTATGGCTAAGCCCCTCAAGGTAATCAGATCCAACGCACTTTGAAGATCGGAGCAAAGTCGGTGCACTGCATTGAACCGAGAGGTGCGACATGCGCAGTCAATGCACACACTGTGGACAGATGGTGACCGAACCTCAAGGCTACGCATATAACGCCGAAGGAGCAATATAAAAAGCCTCGCACAGTAACACAGGAACCGATTCCATGCGTCGAACGGGAACTTTAACACCCCCATACACATTGCTTTCGAAAGATAAGCAGCGAAGCGTTGAAATAGTCTAAAATAAATAGCGACCAGATTCGCCACGGTTTTAAGGCACATTGCGTACATGTCTCCGGCTCAGAGTGAATATTGATGCATCGCAACACACGGGGACTTGCACGCATCAGCAGCATGATGGTAAGTGGCAACGAAGCTTCGCTGCCGAGCGACTGCTACCAGTGGACCGCGAAGTAGGGATGCTGCAAGGTAGCCTGCATCTGCACAGATTCGAGCAGGTGACCTGTGGAATACAAATGGCTGAACCACACGGCGATCGGTCGACCTTCCACAAGAATGGCACGCTGGTACCTCGCGATTTCCGTAGGAAAGATACGATGGTCCTGTGGATGTATGGGGCAGCTTCCATGTTTACCTGATCACTAGTTTATACAACTGACTAGATAAGAGAACGATCGACCTTTGTAGCTAATCGATGGTAGATAGAATTGATGGATGCTGGTAGAGTCCACCACAGTACAAATCGTTTTTAAAATATGAAACACATAGATGGATGCAGAGTTCAGCACAAACATACCCGAGGGCATTGTATTGACGTATCCGAACCACGGGGCTTCGTCACCAGTTGGTCAATTGGTGGAACATCTGCGGAGAGATGAGAAGGCAATCGTCCCCGATCACTCAAACCACGACCGTGGCGCAAAACGTTACTCGAACACATGTATCGAGGTGCGACAGGCCTTTCCGCGACATCCAGGATTACAAGTTGGCCTCATCAACCAAGTCGAAAGTGGTCTTTATGTCAAGAAAGATCGTGCTGACGAGTCGGCCGTGTGCGATTAAGTCGTCAAAGCATCTTCTCATTCGGTAAATCCAGTCTAACATTCAGAGATCATTTCCTCGAGGCCGTGGATAGACGTAGCATGACACCTATGACGAAGAAGAAAGCGGAGACACGTACCGACACTACGCCGTCACGTGACCGCGCCATTCACGCAAGTTACGCGCGTCGTCAGGTCGTCCGTATCTAAGTAAAATCGAGAAATTGACGTATGGATTGCACGGCAGACGCCTTATCTACTTGACTACTGTCCCTAATGATCAACCATGTGGTTTAGGACATAATTCAAAGAAGGCAATGATGACCGATGTGCGTCAGTGTGTTGCAAACTTAAGTTGAACAGAAAACGGGGACGCGAATGCATGCACTTGGGATTATAAAAGGTAGGATCAGCTTTCTTAAACCGTGTTACACGACTACAATTGGTTGAAACGATGGAAGCCAGATGTGCCGAAGTATCGAAAATTAAGTACCAGAGTGTTCCTAAAGCCACCTTGCAGTCTATGCGGCGAGATATTAGCAATACCTGTGCCAAGTAACATTCGAGTGCGTACGTGTGTGGCAGCTCAGGATGAAATAAGGAACCGGGATAGGTGCAGGAATACTTTTGACGATAGAGAATACAAAGCGCGTCACAATGCGATGACAAAAAGAAAATGTGACTAGATGCAAGCAAAGGTATTTTGACAGTACGTTCAGTGGAAAGGATACAGCAATGCAAACCAGTTTTAACGCAAAAGATCAGTAAAAATAAGTGAGCGCATGAAAGAAGAGCAAAGAACGCAGTGGGGTTGAACAGGTGTAGACCGATATCAGTTTTCATTAACGTTTGAAAATCGCTAATGAAACTATGGTTTGATGCGCAGTGCAGACATAGCACCACACAACCTGGACTGCGGATGACTTGACCCGATCTCCGATTATGCCACGCTGTTGCCGTCGGACGGTAACGCAGTTCATTATGCGTGACATCATCCTTATATACGTTAGCCTACAGGTGGAAAACACCTCAGCTACTGTGCCGCAATACATAAAAGAAAAAATGCAACAGAGGCACACCGGCTGAGAGACCAGTAACGGATGGACATCGTTCCGTAGAGCTACCAGCCGGCGAATGTGCCCGGAAAAAATGTTGGGCCTAATAAATGGGATCGTGGTTGCAGGGGGAGGCTAAGCGAGAGGAGAAGGGGCAAAGAAACTCACAAGACAAATGTCACTGAGGTCGATCCTTGCCAGTCAACAAGTGTATCCAACCAAACGTGTTCATCGTCTCTCGGATGCTAACCAGGGAGCCTAAAAGCCCCAACCAAGGCCAACTTCGAACTAAGCGCCTTCATTCCAATTGACCAGGTCATCATTTGGCCACCCCTCCCGTCTTCCAGTCACAACCCCGACGCGCAAACAACGAACGTCGCGGGAGTCAGTGGGCTGACATGCGTAACATGTGGCCCAGCGATCGGAGCCTGGTGCATGAAACAACGGTGCTGAGCGGTTCACTTGCTCTTTCTGCACCAAACACGAAACGTCGAACACGCTCATTGCTCACATGGTGCTCCCACCAGATATGAGCCAAACTACGAAGGCACCGGTGGTCGAACGTAACTAGCCTCTTTATGTCGGCTGATCTAATGGATCAGGTTTTACAACCGTACAGCAGGGTAGAACGTACAGTTGATATGGTGACAGGGTTATCAGATGGAAATTATCTTAGTTCTTCCCATAGGCAATGATAGCAGGTAACCTAATGAGTGATCCCTACAGCGATGCCATTATTGGATTTAATGACGCCAAATTCCGATAGCGATACAGATGGTGTATTACCTCCGGCTGTCTGTATAAGCGCCTCTGCCGAAGATCACTGTCTTGGAGTCGCGAATAGTCGTGCGGGGTGTCATTTCGGTACAGCAAATTGAAAACCGTTGAACCGGAAAGTCTTAGAGGGTGTGTCGCTCCGAATTTCATCAGCGATGTATCCGTGCGGAGTACAGACCTCAAAAGCCGAATCTTCCGTCCTGACTAAGAAACCGTAACAAACCATGGCGTTACAACAAAAGTGGCGACGGTTATAACATGGTTACCTGAATTGGAGCGTAATGCGACTTTCCTCTTGTAGTTTCGGTAGCAGGAAATTAATGCTTCGCGATAGCAATGAATACTGAGTTTTCCATCGACTGTCGGATACTCAGAGCTGAGATCGGGTTTGTAAAAATCGTACCGATGTTGCACGTGATGAACTCGAAGGCCTGAAAGAGACAAGAGCAAACGGCCTAAAGTCTAGGGTGATGTTTAAATTAGTTGAAAAGTTGAATAACGAAAATGGGACACTGAGTGGGCACTCAAGAGACCTCAAAATAATGGACAACGAATGTTATAAGTGATGTCCACGAAGCATCAAGAAGACGTCAACTAGCAACTCCAGTTCGTATGTCAACTTCAGGCATCCACAATTGAAAAGCAAACAGCGAACAAATATGAGCAGTGACATTTGTGGTACAATGTTTTATTTGACAGTAGTATGTAAACGCATCGTTCGTGGGTTATGGTAGGTGCGGCATGCCCGACGGGCATCGAGGATACTACACTATATAGTATATCGTACTAAAATCCTACGTAAACAATGAAATAAATTGCAAACGAGAACTGACCTGAATCCAACACGAGGGGCGCATTCGGGCCAAGGAGAATAGCAACGGCTCCAGCACCCCCTGTGGGGCGAGCAGCTTTCGTTCCGTAGACGGCTATATCTGCGGCCACCACCAAAGCAAGGCGGCCTATAAAAAGAGAGAAATGAAGAACATGGTGTCTGTGAGTGGTTGTATTTGCGGTCGTTGTGACACTCATTGTAGTTGTGTGGTAAAGTGCACACCATAAATGCAATGATTCCAGCATCAAAAACACAAGGAGAATAGGCGAACGAAGACGGTGATCCCAGTAACGTGGTGAATTAAAAGGGGGTGTGTAAGCAGAACGATGGGTGCACCGCGTTTCGGATGCGCACAAAAGGCCGTTACCGGCAGGAAAGTGCGTAAAAAAGGAAGTTTTTACGGACATCCAGAAGAGGTTGCTGCCGATAATCATGATACGAACGTCGAAGTACGATAGAATCAGTTGACATGTATCAAGCCACCGTTTTTGGTAGAACTCATGGACGGAAGGCATAAAACTGATTGACGGATAGCTATGATTTAAACCGACCTAACCACAGTAGGTTGGTCAGCGACGAGTACGCGCACTCGAACTGGCTAATGGCCAGTCGAGGAAACAGATCCATTCAACATGGATAGTACAAGTTATGGAGCTAATCCGGTAGGGCAATAGAGAATTCGTTGCTACACACCAGCTGGCTAAATTCTGTCTTACTCGGTGTTGCTACATGATGTGAGGGATGCTATGCGACCGCTGTGCTAAAGTCCTGAGCATTCAATGACATTCAAAGATCCAGTAACACTGGCTGTAGTGCACTACCGTTAGACCAAGCTCTCAGATGGTTGGGGTTTTGAAAAGTTGCAAAAGCTCTGCTGATCCGCGAGGCAACTTCTTCGGTGATGTGATCACCAGGGGTGGTGATACGACTAGCTGGATAGGCGAATCGATCAACCAGTTCGAGTGAATGACCCGCAAATGTGCGGATCTGGTTTACCTTTGTTGTGGCACCGAGAAAAACCTATGCCAAAGTTTGAGATGCTCTGCATCCATCTGCGCGAAGGTAACTGCGCTGAAGCGAGTCATCTGCGCACTGTAAGCTTTGCTGCCGGATACGTGGAAACCCCTTTAAGCAAAAAGAAACAGAAAGAAGAGAGCACTGCCAATATCTTTCTGTCCTTAGCCCTTTGAACTTCGAGTCAACATGACTGACACGGATACTGTAATTCCTGGACCTGCGTATCGAATAAGTCTAAACAGCACTCTGGTGCTCGCAATGATATCGGCTTTCTCTATCGTACGAGCCCTCGGCATCTACCAACATCATAGGCTGCTGCAAATTGAAACTAAATATATTAGAGAACCAATATTATGCTTAGCCACGCTTGTCGAAGCTTCGGAAATCCACCCACTGTCCAGATAACGGAAGCTAAGCTTACAAGCAGCCTCAAGTGCTTATTGTATCGCGAACTGGAGGCAATACCAACTTGCACTGAGTTCGTACATCTAGTTCCTCAGTGACAACTGAAGTGATAATTAAAACGAATGCTGCTGTGTCGCGCATCTGGTATGAAGCTGATAATTATGCCTCTGTGCATTTGGGTACTTCACCGATACATTAGTAGTGAGGAAAAACAGAAGAAAAGATCGGTGACGTTGTCTTCTGGTCAGGCGATGACTTCCGGTTACTAATTCTGAAGGTTCACATACCTTATTTTAAAAAAACAGAATAAGCGATGTGGAAGTGAGAATCCGCGCTTCAAATAATCGAAATGAACTAATGATAATAACTGCTCACGTATCCATCACCATCCCTCTTATTGTGAGCCGGTTCCCTAACCAGTGCCCATTGGTGTACACCAAGCTCTTTGGCCTGAAGAAGGCATGTAACCAAATGCCAGAGAGAAGCTCAATGAATGCATGTTGTTGATGATTTGGCGTATGTGTGACAGGCGACTGACCCACACTAGTCGCGATGAATGGAACTATGAACAGCAGGTCACAAAGTGCTGCCGAAATGCGCACACACACACAAAAGAAAATAAAGGCACAATGACTGGTGGAAAATTTAGGCGATCGCACATGAATTGCAGAGGCCCCTACAACGAATTGAATGAAGTTGCACCGGTCAAGCTCAGACGAAGTGATGAACGGCGCAGTGTCAAAACTACAGAACAATACTTTAAGTCTGACAAATGTAAAAGGAATGTCGATGTTTCAACCACGCATGGACACTGTGCAAGTCGATCACGATTGGTCGAATCTAAAGTGCTTCGCTACAGCTTTATCGCAAAGCAGGATGACTTCGAGAATAAACACGTCCACATAACCTATGCGTCCACACTGACTCAAACCAAAGACGATAATACGTTCGCGCAACAGACTAACAAAATGTGAACTATACGATAGGCACAAATCGCCTGCGTTGCCTGTCTGCAGCTGGACAAACCGACTGTATCTCACTCGATCGATGAAACCAAAACGGTTGCCTGTGATGTGAAAGATATGAGGCACTTTTCGGAAGCAAAATACTCGAAGGAAACAAGCTTCGGTGCATACGAAGCGGTAAGTGGTCACCAACAGATGAACGCACGTGTAAATTGGATTTGAACAATATAGAATCAGTCGTCCAGCCTAGATTGGCGTGAAGCCTTATCAGAGGCAAATCGGCCACTACTGGGTCGTAGATCCTAACACGTCTCATTACGAAAAGTAGTCTCGGAGATCGGAATCAAAAGCTGAATGAGTACAACGCAACATTGTGTTCACAAGTGGTAAATCTAGAATATCATGGCTTGAAAAGAGTGGACATGTCATTCGCAACGATGTCAGGGTGATGTACATAGGCCGGTGGCGGAACTGTTAAGGCATCTGGCATGTGACCCACAGCTCAATGATTCGGGCACGAGTACGTGAAAACGACTTGGCAGCGGCAGATGAAGTCACTGACGACCAAACTGAGTGCCGTTGATCCGTCTCGCATTCCAGGCTGGAGTTCACGTGACTCGCCTTGTGCTTGGCTCGAGACTTTACAGGACATGGCTCGCAACCGACACCAGTGGCGCGTCTGCTGCCGTTTCCTAGTCGGATTGCCTGTTTAAAGTGTGTTTGGTGCTGAGTTATCTGCGAGGTAATGGCTGATTATGACGCGTGGCAGTGAAAGCCGTAAGGAAGCTGTCTCGCCGATGCCGCAGCTGTTTGTGACGGCATGGTGTCTACACAAAGTGTAGGCGCCTTGACCCAGAATGTTTGCTTAGAACATTAAGGTTTTCAGGTAAGTCCCCCTTCTCGCCCTCTTCTTATGCTTTATTTCATAGGTCCTCATGGTTGTATGGCAGCGAAGCATCAGTTCAAATGGCTGATGTACTGCTGTTGCTGCTGATGATGATGACGTACAAACGACCTCACCGTGTTCCCAGCCTGTACGTAGCGGGTGTGGTTGCATAGCAACGAAGCGTCCGGCATCTGATGCCCCCATGTAAATACCTCAGAAATTGAACACTGCTATATCTTGACCACCTCTCTAAGTTCATCATTTACTTTTTTCATTGCATGAAGGTTCACTGAGCAAAGCTCATGGATCCGGACCACTGTATATTGACCATCCCTCTATGTTGATTACTTTGGTTCAGTCACTTGATCTGTCAAATTACAGAGGTTTTACTGTATACCACTTATAGGATGAGTAAAATTCACAGACCAGGAGGCTAATCATGTCTGGGAAGTTGCACACGAGATTCGTTGCTGTTCGGCAGACCCACGAGTCCACATAGGATGAAAGAAACCGAAAAATGGAGTGAGAATTCAATCGGCGGAACAAAGAAACGATCGTTCAAGCCCGGTCAGTTATTGCAGGTGACTACGGAAAGGCCACGTAACATGACCTCCAGTGGAGGTCACCTAAGATGTCCTCATCGGCTTGAAAACTTGGGTTCGCCATGCAAATCTGTTGCGTCCCAAGGAGTGTCAGCCAGAAACGACAAGGCCAGCTGAGTTTCCGTGTGTGAATCACGTCAAGTTAACAACCGGTGATGCATCATCATTACACCGTTGGAACCGACAGACGCTTCAACACAAGCGAAGGAATAACAAATGAAGAACACCAGCTTTAAGACTGCAAGTCAACCCAAAGCTATCATCTTACATCGCATGTCCGATTTCAAGAAGGACGTCAGGAAGAAAGTAAAATCTCCGGGAATAGCTCATTATTTGAACGAGAAAACGATTTGGACCAGTGGTGTGCAACCGAAGTATCAAATCGATCTAAGAATATGGCTGCATGAAATAACATCCAGGTCCACGAGGTGACGTGACGTGCTTTCCAACTGGTCCGATCAGTACAACACGAACATTTTGGTAGTTGCTTGAGGCATTTTCGGATGTGAACATTCCTGGATTGACCTATGAATATGCGTTGGCGTTCACGTGTGGTAACATGCCATCGCGTCAGTCTTTGTCTAATGGTTTTGAGTGGGATAGAGAGTGTCCCGGAAAGGAAACCTGGTTAACTAGGATTTCACAAATGTGGAAGATCTAACAGGGCATTTAGTAAGAACGGGACAACACATGTTAGAAACAGAGATAATGTAGCTGAGAAAGTAAAAGTTGTAAAAGGTCTACAGACCGAACATCGTGGAAAAATGAAAAAAAACGTGATGTGCATGTCAACACATACCGTCCCATGCACTTGACTCTAGCCAGTTCACGGCGTGGAACAGAGCAGCGGTGCCGCCGAAACATGCATTTTTCACATCCACCCCTTCGACGTCGAAGTTGCCGCACTGTTCAAACAGCTGCATGAGTACGCTCTTCGTAGACTTTGATTTGTCAATCAGAGTTTCTGTGCCCACCTTGAAAGCGGAGTTATGGAAAGAAGTTGAAGACGCATCAAACGAGCTACAGACCAAAGTATTGTGAGGGAGACATAAGGTAGAATAGAATGGCAAGGCAGTCTTGGAGGAAGGGCAGAATACTGCTGCGAATAACAGAAAACCAGTGAGGAAATAATAGCCAAGATATGGGAAGATGATAGTGAACTCATTGCCTGAGAATATATGGCGTGTGTCACGCGTCAAACCACATACGAATAACACTTTGAGCCGCAAAGCTTATAGTACCATCGCATGTTATCACGACTGGCCTAAATGGCGAAGGCAGCAGCAGCAGCCTGAGTGAGGTGTAAGTAGAAAGCAACGGTGAACCATGAAATGGGCGATTTAGCCCGATGCAGCAAATCTAATACGAGTACCAAAGTGCGGAGAATGGTAATCTCGAATCTGCGACATCTTTGTTGTCAGAAAGGGAATTCCATCGGTCTGGAAGATGGTGTACACAAATCCGAGGAGCTTAGGGGGGACTTCAGGTCTGCCTGTGAGGCACTGTGTGTATCCACAAAGGTGGTGTACATAGCAGAGAACTAAAGAACTAAAAAAACAAGAAACAGCGAATCAAGAACGTTGAGGCACGGGCACGCCCCACGTATGACCGCTAACAGCTCAAGGTGGAGGGCTTCATTTCAGTTGCTGAGTAGAGGATAGCGCACGGTTCGGGGGGGAGCTGAAGTTGGCTTGGAAACAGGAGATAAAGTCACTGAGAACAATGGTCTAACTAACAGACCGGAGTGCACACGGTTCACGGCAGGAGATTCTATAGAATATGGCTCGCAACCGTCACTCGTTTCGCATCTACTGGCGTCTTCTATACGAAGTAATCGTGAAGTAGGATTAAGCATGACTTAGGGCAGTCAAAGCTGCAAAGTACTGCTGTTATGTAGGTCCTGGTCGGGTTTCGACTGTCCCAGTCGGAACGGACAAACACTTCACTTGTTGTTTCCCCCGCGCAGAGTAGCCTAGACGATTGGCTAGTGGACTTAGCCGGCAGACGTGAACTCGTAAATGATAAGGCAGATGGAACGGGAAAAGGACGTACGACGGTACCGAAACCAGCAGAAAGAAGATTGAGCAGAAGTAAGAATGCTTTATTGACTCAACCAAGATAACCGTGCATTCTACATCAACATTTTTGTAGTGCATTAAAACAGTAGTAATTGTATAAACTATAAAGGAAAGGCCCGCACATAAGTTACCATGTAGTGGTTCTACTTCTGTGCAGAGATGGGTTGGGTTGAGACTGTTGAGACGTTGGGCCCATCACAGTTGCTGAGTATGCTCGGTGGATTACGCGAAAGCATGAACACAGCACAAAAGCAGATGGATCACTTGAGAAGAGTCCGGGAGATACGATAGTGAAACCGCGGCGGGTACAGTTGAAACCGTGCGGGATACGTTGGCCTTGTTCTCACTGAGGACAACTCCGTGGTGATCTGGGCAAAGGAGTGCGCCCTTGGCGTTAGTTTCCGTATTGAGAGCACCGCTCCGAACTGAGTAGTTTGGGTCTTTGCATAGCGACTGTGTTGTTCAGGCGTGTAGTGTGTTGGCGTCTGTGAAACCCGGGTGAGTTTTGCAGGGCTGTGTCAGCCCTGTAACATGTGCCCTCATCGATGCCATACTATCATCCCATGTTAGCATTCTGTTTGTAACGGTGAACTATTGAAGAAGTGCATGTGCATCAAACTCTGTATGCTTGCTAAAGTAGTCAGATTATACAAGGTCATCCCTTGCTTTCTCCCTTAGCAACTCTCACTTCGGTCAGTGTTGCTGTGTGGTAAAGAAGCGTGTTTAATTAAGTCAGGGAAACGAAATGCGTTGGATTCAGTCGCCACGAATCGCGTAGCCAAAATAAGTAACAATGGTGAAAAAGGCTTCTGTAGTACACCGGCATACCATACGGAAGTTTCGCTGCCATGCTACCACCACCGGTCCTGCTTGGACTGGATATATCGCCAGATCGCCCGCACCCACGTTCATTCGAATCGGCTACCTCCAGATGACAAGGCAAGCGAAAAATTCTTTCGGCCAACGGCCGACTAACAATGGTGAAGCAAATGAGGCAGAACGCAAACAGAACACAAAGAAAATGGATTAAAAAAGAACTGCGTAAAACTAATCTAAATGGAATGAACGGCAACAGCTAAGTGCAAAGAAGACTGAATGAAAGAGACTCAATGACTATGCGACTGCGCCATGTCGGATAATCTCCAAGCATTGACGTGGGACCACACAGAGGCCTCCATCCACGAAGATGGCACGCGTCAGCCTGACCAAGTCTCTTGGTCAATTTTTGAATGCCTTCATGTCACGACATCAACTGGTCACCCCACAGCTTCGTTAAACATGGTGCAGCAAGAGCGGAGGAAATGAACTAACCAACATAAGCGGTTAATTTTAGTAAACACTCCAGTGAGCCACCAGAGCGTTTCTTAAACTCCCCCCCATGAGCTATAGACCAAATGTTCACAGTTTACATAGATAATCGTTGGTTGAAGAACCGAGTCTGCACAGTCGCTGCACGCAGTGACCACTTCAGTGAACGGATTACTAGCGATGGTGATTTAATATCTATAGAGACCACATAACTATCGCTCGCCCTTGATATTTGTGCCCGCTGCTGGCCCAGTGGTTCAGGCGTCTAGTTTGTGATCCATCACAGGTTACTGGTTCGAGTCTGCAGATATGCTGGAGACATCGCAGCATGTCATAACTTGCAGGCGATTGAGGTGGTCGAAGGGGGCAGCAAAGCGTCGGTCCGATGTACAGGTGCACTACCGCTGTTCATTTTCTATTCGTGGTCTTTGACAAAGCAATCGATCGAAAACTTCAAATTATCCTGTGTGTCACCAATAGAATTAAATGGTGATACCTGCCAAGTTAAAAAGCCAGTTGATTAACAGCTCCTTGTTATTCCAAGATGCGAACTTTAGCACAAATCACGTAAGTAGTGTACACAGCGTAGTAGCGAAATAAGGACCATCGTGGTTGACATCCGATGCAAAAGATACGTAGAACAATCAGGGAGCTCAGCGGGAACGGTACGAACTGACGAATTCTCAGATGAGTGCGCGAAATGACTGTCACGGAAAAACATTCGATGCTTCTCGATCGCTCGAAAGAAAAGAAAAATGTGCTTAGACTAAGGCTAGCAAAGAGCTACAATGAGTCGGCAGTCTCGGAATGCTCGCGACTCCAAGAAACGTTCAACCATCGGGAACACCAGGAGCAAGTAATATCATCTACAGATAAGATCTGATAACACAAAGGAAGATAATATCATCGGAAAGCAACACAGTGTTGTCATACCTCAGAAGAATAGTGGTTTAAAGGGGATCACAAACACAAAAAATACAATGTCCCAAGTTCCGGGGGAACTGGGATTGCCAAGAGGGTACAAAAATTTTGGAACCTGCGGTAACCTTTCATTATCCCGGAAGGTTAGCGGAGAAAGGCTGGAAAGTAAACAAACCTAATAGTTGAGACGTTGCGGTCTAAGAGTTATCTGCTCCGACATAGTGGTGCTGATGCCGAAACTTAGCCATCATCAACAGCAGTATATCAGCCACTTGGAGTGATGCTTCGCTGTCATACAACCATGACTTACGGAAGAATAACAATAGGGAGAGATGGGACACCTACCGGAAAATCTCTGAGTTACAGAGCCCACACCATGTCAACAACATAACATCACAAACAGCTGGCTATCCTGCAAAGATCAGGCGGCATGGGCGAAAGAGCTACCATGCAGCTTCCACTGCCAAACCTCATCATCAGTAATTACTACACACAACTCAGCAAAAAAACAAGTTAAACAAAAGACGTTAAAAGCGTACGTACGTTTTCGGCCATTCATCATCAGGCTTATACAATTACATAACAACCGAAGTTTGTTCATGGACCCACAGGGGTCGCCATTCAGTCGATGAATACTATCATCCAGCGGAAAGCAACGGCGATCAGGTGACCGCTGTGTACTCGGGGTACTCGCACGGTTCAATCACAGTCCGTCCAGGCCAAGGAAGATTTAATGCCCGAGTAAGCCTTTTCTTCGTGCACAACTGTGGTTCCTACAACCGAAGTGCAATGGCTTCTGTGGCGTCTAACATCCGATTACAGACGTACTTTGGTCGATTTTCGGAGGCTCGATAGATAGTTTTGTGTGAATTAGCCGACCTGGTGGCGTGACCCGTGTCCGCAAGATGCGTAGCGATAGCAGAGTTGGTAATTTTGTGGCCGCCAATTCCGAGTAAGGTCGGATAAGCGTCTTTTCGTACGACCAATGTATCCTGCTCCACAGGAACAGGAGAATGAGTAAGTACACATTGATTTGGCGTGAACAGGCGGCTTATCCTTGAGGTTTAGTCTCATCATTGGGCTGCTGGTGAACTGGATCTGCATCTTCGCCGCTGGGAAGGCACACCTGTGTGTGTGTGTGTGTGTGTGTGAAGGACGGCGGGATAGAACCTCCGCCGCGATTTCCCCTTTGTATGGTAACTGTAGGAAGATGGGCTTCCTTTCCACCGTCGGGACTGTTGGTGCCTCTCTCCTTCGCCCCATATTGCCCTTGATGAAACTTTCTGGATAGCCATTTTCGCTCAGCGTTGAAGGTATGCACTTTAGCTCGTCGAGAAGGGTATCCTTTGAGCAGATTCGTTCCGCTCGGCTCACTAGGCTGCGTATCAAGTTTCGCTTGAGTTTAAGCGGCACAAAACTATGAAATTTCGTGTACCGTCCGCTCCCAGGGCATTTTCTGTACACGCGACGTTGGATTACTCCACCATTGAGTCTTTTCAGAGCTAAGTCGAGGAAGTGAAAAGCGCTGTCGTCTTCTAATTCGTAGGTGAATTGTATCGCCTCATGAGCCTGCTTGAATTTGTTGGTGAACTTCTCAATATTTCTAGAGGTGTGAAGTAGAAGAAAAATATTGTTGCAATGCTTCTACTTTACCTCTGCTCCCTGTCCAGACGACTGTCGTACTGCTGATAGCTGCCTATGAGACTGCGACTGTCTGACTTCTCAGTCACGCGCCCAGCCAGCCGACGGAATACAAAAGGCCAGAACTAGGTAGACAGAGAGACGTATTGTATGAGAGCATGGCGCAATAAATAGGTTGTGGACAACTACTAACATGATAAGATTAGAGATGCTAATGGATGTTAATTAATACAACTCAAATGGCTCAAGTTCATGACCCAACTTGCCGCTGATTCCACATCGATTCGCATTTTGATCTGTACTCGAGTTCGATCTCTAGTTGTAGATCGATCCGCTTCTACGCCACTGCTCTTGGCTTGATCGCTGGCTGTAAGCTTTCTCTCCGTAACAGATATCATCTACGTAACGGTGGTATAGATAAAGGCTGCTGAAGGTCGCTTTCAATCTACTCCGCTCCAATATACCTACGAAGACGTAGACAAGGAATGGTCCAGATGGCGAGCCCATCGCAACCCCACCGCGCTGCCGGTATATATCCCCGTTGAATAGAAACTGAATATTAAATGTGCACCTGAGTAACAGCTCTTTCAGGGCCAGGGTTGGTACGCCAATATTGAGGTGGTTCTCGTCAATGTAGTCGCAGCTGAAATCTATCGTTTCAAATAGAGGCACATTCGTGAACAGCGATGTTACGTCGAGGGAGCACATGATTTGGTTCGTGACATCAGCATCTAGCACGGCATCGAAAAACTCAAGACTGTCTTTTAGAGTGTGTACAGCGACACGTCTACGAAGAGGCTCAAGAAGCTCAACCAACCAACGAGCAATCGAGTGGTAAAGAGACTTTCTCATGTCAAAAACTGTGCGGAGAGGGCAGTTCGGTTTGTGCATTTTGGGAAGACCGTAGAACCTCTTCGTGGACGTGTCGCTGTACACACGAAAGGACAATCTTGAGTTTGTCCATGCCATGCTAGATGCTGATGTCACGAACCAAATCATGTGCTCCCTCGACGTAACATCGCTGTTCACGAATGTGCCTCTATTTGAAACGATAGATTTCAGCTACGACTACATTGACGAGAACCACCACAATATTGGCGTACCAACCCTGGCCCTGAAAGAGCTGTTACTCAGGTGCACATTTAATATTCAGTTTCTATTCAACGGGGATATATACCGGCAGCGCGATGGGCTCGTCATTTGGACCATTCCTTGTCGACGTCTTCGTAGGTATATTGGAGCGGAGTAGATTGAAAGCGACCTTCAGCAGCCTTTATCTATACCACCGTTACGTAGATGATATCTGTTACGGAGAGAAAGCTTACAGCCAGCGATCAAGCCGAGAGCAGTGGCGTAGAAGCGGATCGATCTACAACTAGAGATCGAACTCGAGTACAGATCAAAATGCGAATCGATGTGGAATCAGCGGCAAGTTGGGTCATGAACTTGAGCCATTTGAGTTGTATTAATTAACATCAATTAGCATCTCTAATCTTATCATGTTAGTAGTTGTCCACAACCTATTTATTGCGCCATGCTCTCATACAATACGTCTCTCTGTCTACCTAGTTCTGGCCTTTTGTATTCCGTCGGCTGGCTGGGCGCGTGACTGAGAAGTCAGACAGTCGCAGTCTCATAGGCAGCTATCAGCAGTACGACAGTCGTCTGGACAGGGAGCAGAGGTAAAGTAGAAGCATTACAACAATATTTTCATTCTACTTCACACCTCTAGAAATATTGAGAAGTTCACCAACAAATTCAAGCAGGCTCATGAGGCGATACAATTCACCTACGAATTAGAAGACGACAGCGCTTTTCACTTCCTTGACTTCGCTCTGAAAAGACTCAATGGTGGAGTAATCCAACGTCGCGTGTACAGAAAATGCCCTGGGAGCGGACGGTACACGAAATTTCATAGTTTTGTGCCGCTTAAACTCAAGCGAAACTTGATACGCAGCCTAGTGAGCCGAGCGGAACGAATCTGCTCAAAGGATACCCTTCTCGACGAACTAAAGTGCATACCTTCAACGCTGAGCGAAAATGGCTATCCAGAAAGTTTCATCAAGGGCAATATGGGGCGAAGGAAAGAGGCACCAACAGTCTTGACGGTGGAAAGGAAGCCCATCTTCCTACAGTTACCATCCAAAGGGTGAATCGCGGCGGAGGTTCTATCCCGCCGTCCTTCACACACACACACACACACACACACACACACACACACACACACACACACACACAGGTGTGCCTTCCCAGCGGCGAAGATGCAGATCCAGTTCACCAGAAGCCCAATGATGAGACTAAACCTCAAGGATAAGCCGCCTGCTCACGCCGGATCAATGTGTATTTGCTCATTCTCCTGTTCCTGTGGAGCAGGATACATTGGTCGTACGAAAAGACGCTTATCCGACCTTACTCGGAATTGGCGGCCACAAAATTACCAACTCTGCCATCGCTACGCATCTTGCGGACACGGGTCACGCCACCAAGTCGGCTAATTCACACAAAACTATCTATCGAGCCTCCGAAAATCGACCAAAGTACGTCTGTAATCGGATGTTAGACGCCACAGAAGCCATTGCACTTCGGTTGTAGGAACCACAGTTGTGCACGAAGAAAAGGCTTACTCGGGCATTAAATCTTCCTTGGCCTGGACGGACTGTGATTGAACCGTGCGAGTACCCCGAGTACACAGCGGTCACCTGATCGCCGTTGCTTTCCGCTGGATGATAGTATTCATCGACTGAATGGCGACCTCTGTGGGTCCATGAACAAACTTCGGTTGTTATGTAATTGTATAAGCCTGATGATGAATGGCCGAAAACGTACGTTCGCTTGTAACGACTTTTGATCAGTCAATGGGTTTTTGTAACAAGTTAAACAGGCAGCCTGACCGGGAAACGGCAGCAGACACTCCACTGCTGTTGGCTGTGAGCCATGTACTGTAAAGTCTCGAGCCAAGCACACGGCGGGTAACGTGGACCCCAGCCCGTAATGCGAAACGAACCGACGGTACTCAGTTTGTTTGTCAGTGACTTCATTTCCCGTTACCGAGTGAATTATTGTCCACCTGGAGCTTTGCGCCACCCTACATCTGGCAGACAAAACAAGACCCTTCTCGATAACCGGTGACCAGGCATCCGTAGCAGGTGCCCAAGCCCACGCAACTTACTCAGTTTTACGTGCAGTTCTAAGGCACTAGCTTGAGTATCACTGCCTAGCAGTCGCTTACATACATCATCGTCGCGGACAAGGGGTAGCCACCCGATACTAGCAATGGTTCGCAGACAGCGATGGTCAAAAAGTTGAAGCCGCCTCAGATCTTCAAACCGAAGGGGCCAAGTCTCACGTCCATATAGTAGGACGGCCCACACTGTGGCCTTGTAAACACGACGTCTCAAACAGAGAGAAAACCCTTTATGTCAACAAAAATGTTGCAAATTCTAAAAGGCAGCTGTGTTTGCAAAACGGGAACTGATCTCATTAGCTATACACCCCATTCTTGCTGATACAGCTGCCAAGGTAAGTGAGTTGATCAACCATCTCGAGTTCCTCGCCATGTAGGATTAGGAGATCATCAAGGGGCTGGTGGTATTGCAGCAGCACTTTGCACTTCGAAGGTGCAAAACGCATACCAAATGATGAGACCACTCCAGAGAGGTTATTATGGGTTGATTATACAGCCGCAACATCGTTAGAAAGCAAGACGATATTGTCCGCATAATCAAGATCAGCTAAGCTTTCACCATGCAGCACCACAACGCCCAAATCGTGAGATTCCGTAAGGGAACACTCCATGATGGAGTCAACGACGAAATTGAACAAAAACGGGGAAATCGGAAAACCCTGACGAACGCCACTTGTTGTCCGAAAGCTATCCGACAGATCACCGTTAACCCTGACACGGCCTGTAGTGTTCGAGTACAGAGCAGGCAAAAGGTTTACATATTTCATGGGAACACCTTACCGCGAAGTATTTTCAACATAATACATCGATCGACTGAATCGAACGCACTCTTGAGGTCAAGGAACGCAGCTATTGTCGGTCTACGATATGCGTCGCGTTGCTCTAGAACCTGCCGAAAAATGAACAGGTAGTCTATACAGACACACCCTGGGTAGAAACCTGCTTGCTCTTCCGTAATCCGGAATTCATGTTCCACAGTAAGGCGACGAACGAGAATCGAGGCCAGTAATTTTGTCAATACGGGCGTTAGGCCAATACCCCCCGTGGTTAGGGAGGATAAGCCGGGTGTAGTTAAATCAACAACTCCATGAGAGTCATTGATCCTAGTTTCGGATACGCAACACACGTCAATACCCAGCCTGTCTAATGTGTGTGCGAGTGAAGCCTATTGACCTATTTGTCTTAGAGCGCGAACGTTGAATGCCGCCATGAAAACGGGAGTGTGGCCTTATAAGAGACTGTTGTCGATAGGCGTTCAGTGGGTGATGAGGGAAGGTAGTTGCAGATGGTTCGACTCCAGTGGCATTACGGTTGCTGTCAATTAAGCTGGGAACTATAGAAAGGTTAGTAATTGGGGTTGGGAAGAGAGTAAGAGAAACAGGTGGAAAAAAGGGGGGCACCAGCAGTAGCATGTTTTCGCTTATCCACCATGCTGTATGCAGCAGATAAGGTGACCCTTGCTGAGCTGCGCGACGACCGATGCAGAACGAAATTAATGTTTGAGGAAATAATTATGGCTGTATGTGGGTCGAGATACTGCCAGGGCGCTTAGACACAGACAGAAGGATGAATAAGATCCTCAACAAAAGCCTTTGGCTCAAAAGCCTATCCGCAAAGCAGGGTGGTAACAATGGTTTAGTTTTACGGAAATGGACGCCATTCCATTTCAAACCCCGAATCTGGAGGACCAGGAGAGTGAGTTTGTTTGACCACTAACCATTCACCAACCTGGTAGAAGTAGCCCACAATGCGCCCGGGGACACAATCCAGCATACCTCAATGGGTCAACGAGATACGTAAACCGTTGCACCACATTAAGGTCCAGTCTCTTTGCCATGGGACGGCCAATAGGCGATGGAGACAAGTAGAGAACAATATATAAGAGCATCCAATTGGAATAGCTTGATGCAAATGTTCACGTCCACTAGCTACGCTCCGGTGCCAGAGGCTAAATGTTTCTTGGCATAATAACATTCATTGCATGCCCAGTCGGGTGTCGTATGCCAGTGATTCGGCTGATCGGGTGAAGCACACTGGAGGCGATAATGTGACAAAAGCGCGTGGAGAAACCAATTTATTAGCTAAGTTAAATCAGTGCCTGATTTCTTCCTGGTTAGGGTCTGGTGGTTAACCATTTTTGATTCTGCAGATAGCATACTTATGGAGGCAACAGCACTCGCGCACTCGGTCTTTTCTTTCCAAAAACCAGTCCGGCTACAAATGCGTCAGCAGTATGCTGGCACATAATGCTGAGACTTCGCTGCTAAGCGACTATCAAAAGCTTCGTGAGGGCTGGGAATATCATGAGGTCGCTTGGAGCGGCGCAGATTCGAACCGGTGAAATCAGGAGTACAAAGTAGGAGATCAATCCTTTCGGCCACCGGACGACGTAAAATGTATCAGCTGTACGACTATGCCAAACAGCAAACGATTCTGAAGGATTTCCAAGCCGTACTTCAGCGTCTAACTTGATCGCTTTCTAGGCCCATGCAAAGTATTGGTAGAATCTGGGGGCCCGAAACTACCACGTGGTCATGTTCGGGGTAAAAATCAGCAGTGTCCGCATGTAGTGAAAGCGCTTCGTTGCAGTGAAACTGTAAACATTTGTGTCAAAGCTGTGTTACTGTCAAAAAGCTGCAACTTAATTAATAATCATCAACGAAGCAGTATATCAGACATTTGGACTGATGCGTCGCTATCGTACAACTCCGGTGACTTACGGAATGAATAATAAGAGGGATAAAAGTGGACCTAGTGAGAAAACTTAATACCCTCAGTAAACATTCAGACTCAAGGCACCAACACCTTGTCAACAACAAACATAAGGCGGCAACGGCGAGATAACTTCCTTCCGGCTTTGGAAATATTTCAGTTGCTTCCCCTCAACACGGCCGCATCACGACTGCGGTTTCGTCCTGGTTTGAACTCATAAGGTTGAAACTTTAACCCAGTGGTTCACGGCTGATGCTCTAAACACTATGCCACTTAGATCTGCGAGCAACGTTTGGCCCAGAGGAAACGAATTCTAAGTTGAAGCATTGAGTACCCTGTATTAATTTGAATAGCATAACAAGAAGACGAATGTTGCAAGGTGATACCATTTCGTGCCGTGTTCACTTGCAAACAGACAACATATCAAATGATAACGTGACAAAATAGGAAATCAATAAGTTCAAAGCGTGAGGTCATATGCAAGCGAAGTAAACGTTGGCTACAATTTGAGGAGGAATCATTAACTCCCAGGGAGTTTGAGTGTAACGAACAGTTGTTTCTGGACGCATAATGTTGGAGAATACATTTTATGGCCACTGCCTCGGCAAACTTGAGAACTCTGGCGTTTGTGTTACGATAGATGAGACTAAACGACGAGTTGGGGTCCACCTGATGACCCGTTTCCATCAGGTGTTTCGCAATCGAGAAGGCAGGTATGTTGTTCGTCGACACAGGTCCCGTTTGTGGCTGCCTCGTCAAGGTAACGATACGCTTCGGAATGTGCTCCCCAACCTAAGGTGGACTTAGAGAACCCGCTATGTGGTTGGATTGCGACACGCAACCTCTATTGAGACATCGGTTCATTTTGAGGTAGATCTCGGTCAATCCGATCGCAAAGATCGCATGCAAAATTGAAATATTTTAGTGTTGCCCTTCCTTCCGGCTTTCACTGTCCAGCGTCATAATCAGCTATTATCCTGCATATAACTCAGCACGAAACAGATTATAAGCAAGTAGTCCAACTAGGAGACAACAGTAGACGCACCAAACTGGAGGACAAGGAGGTTGAGTTTGTCTGATCTCTAACCAATGACTGAGTTGGTAGGTGTATTCCTTAAGGGGCCCCGGTGTACCAGCTATTATATCTCAGTGGTTCGAAGAAGTATACAAACCGTCGTAACATGTTAGGGTCCAGTCTCGTTGCGACGAGAAAGGCATCAGAAGTATGCCGGACCGATGATTCGCGGCCACGCATCCATCACTAGTCGAGCAAAAACTAAGGATAGTGCGAAGGTCGCCAGGTCCGTTACACGGGCCAGAAGACGCGACCTCCGGGTTGCAAGGGAGACGCATCGTCATTTCGGCCACGGGCGGGCAGATGAGGAGACTCAAACCTGCAGTGTAAACTGAAAACTAGATATGAAGTGACTCGTGCTGAGTAATCGAGGATGAACAAGTTAATTAGGAAAGCATCAGTAAATGGAATAGCAAACAGATCCACAAAAATAGTGAGGTGAAGATCATCAACCGAACGGTGTATTGCGAGGAAGAGCGTGTGATGGACCACAAGTTTGGGACTTTGTCGAACGAAAAAAGCAAGCCGATAGACAAGGTACTATATCGCAAGTCAAGTGTATGGCAAGAGGGTCAGCAGTGTGCGCGTGAAACAAAAGCTCTGTACCGCACCAAGTAGACTGGTGGAACCACTCTGATGCAAACCGATATTACGCAGTTGATTGGGCATGGAATCAGCAGAATGGATAGCGATAAGGTCATTTGGCTTACCTCCAAAAATCCCACTTGCAGAAGATCTAACTTCAACCGATCAATCAACTTGCAGACCACAGTCAAACAAACTGAACTAATATCTTCTTCGACTGAACAAACGCCGAGGGCTTCTTGTTCCAAACCTTTGGTGTACTTGCCAACGCAATCATCAACCAACTCGAGATCCGAGTGGGTAACGTAATATCTAGGGAAGTGCACCTCCACAGCAAGGATCCCGAAATCGTTCTGAGACATCGAGAGTAACGCAGACGTCCAGAGGCAACAAATTTCGTAAAAAAAACGACAACAGGTTTTCTGTAAAAGCAGAATTAGATATAAAGAGAGAAAATTATACGGTGCATCCAAAACATATGGTTTCGATACGAAAATTGGAAAGAAAAATATAACCATTACCGTAATAGGTGAAGCATCGATGATATACCTGTACCTCACTAGGTCTTGTAACAGTGACAAGATACGGTAGACAGTTTGGAGAGATTCTCCGTGATTACAAAGTGGTCCCCGACTTCGTCGATCGTAACAGCCTGAAATGGGACGCCAAGGAAAGTGCCTTCTATGCTGAAATCCCATCGCAACTTGGGGGTGTTGAGCGAAAGTGCATCTCCTGCGTCCCCCAGACTTCCCATTCAAATCTGACAGTGAAATGAGGATAAAAAACGACTATCTGATGAGCCTCTTCTGGACCGGGAGTTCAACAAAACAACGAACTAGAAAGCCTATAACATGCGAACGACTTGTCTCCCCTTGAATCATAAGTGTTGCACATTGATCGACTGAATCGAAGGCGCCTTCTAGGTCAAGAAACACGACAACAGTGGGTCGCCGATAAACATAGCGGTGCTCCAACAATTGATGCAAGATGGAGATGTGGTCGATGCAGCTCCAATCTCGACAAAAGTCGGCTTGCTCTTCACGAATCTGGCTTTCACGAGTGCCAGTCGGTCTGTGGGGAATGACGTAAGCAATTTAGGAGCAATTGAGATGAGACTGATCCCCCTATGATTGCCGCATTCCGGACCGGAGCCTAATTTGCAAATTGAGACAATGACGGAGCGGCTCCAGTCTGTCGGGACAGTTTCCTGCTCCCAGTTTCACTAGTAACTCATCTACAAGAGCAGGACCCCGAATATGAAATGGGATGGGGGAATACTATCTGATCCTGCGGTCTTATGCAATTTCAACAGTCAGATCTCACGTACAATTTCTGCGAGTGAGGGCGGATCCAAGGAGACGGCCCAGGGAGAAGGGCGCTCAATGCCCGAAAATAGAACCCATAACTCAGGTTGGTTAAATTGCCTTGCAAAGTGGCTGGTCCAACGCTCCAAGCGTTTTGACAGGCTGTGGATCGGCTGTCCACTCTCGTCGCTTATGGTCTGGCTAACACCAGGTCACCGACTGCCTGTTTCCCGTATCAGACGAGTAACTTACGATGATTATCAACGGCAGCGGCTATTTCCATCTCCGAGGCACGATGATACCACCAGGCTTCGCGGTCTTTCTTCAGGCTAGCACGCAGTTTTGCCTTGAGATTTTTACGAGTCACATTGTATCCGCTTCCAGCCGGAATACGTCGGTGAGCATCCATAAGTTCCAGAGACTGTGTAGAGACCTAACGTGCAGTCTGGCTATTTGATTTGACACATGAAGACATACCTGCTGATAGTAACGCTTGGCGAATATGTATCCAGTGATATGCGACGGTGTTCAGTGAGCGCTTACTCAGCCCGAAGGTCAGCGCACTTTGATACACATCCAGAACAACTGGCGAAGCCAGCTGGCTGGTGTCAATCCGTTCTCATCGACATTGCGGACGTCCAACGAAACGCACTCGGTCGGCACACACAAGAGTGTGATGGGAGCCCACGCTCGTGCTTCAAATCGTACGACAGTTTCGGGTGCAGCATCTCCAGCGATACCTGATTGCGACGTGATCGATTTGCGTCCATGACTAGTCCGAGGTTGGTTGGTGCCAAGTCACTCTTCTGCGGGTGCTGTGTTGAAAGTTAGTGCTCACGAAAAAGAGACGAGCATCTTCACACAGGTGTAGCAACCTACACATACACTTACACCAAATTGGCCGCCCAGATGAAGCACATCAGAGGACAGTTTTCCGACGAGCGTTCAGATCAAAGACAAGAACCACGGTAGGTGTACTCTTTCTGGAATGAAGGAGATCATTGAGCTGGTGAGAGAATTCATCTTTCACCGAATCAGTACTACAGTTTTTGGGCGCGTAGGCCGCAACGGCAAACAAGCACTGTTTGTCCCCGTGCAACTTCGAAGCCTGGAACGAGCCAGCCAATCTAACGGCGCACATTCGGCTGTTGACTGGAATCCAATCGTTCACGGCAGCTACAGCCCGCGGACTCAAAACAATGCTGACGCCAGCTTGACCTGCATTTGAAGCTGAGTCATCGCCAGACAGACGCAATGAGAATGTGCCACCAGTGTTGCACGTGGGGATCGCAGGGTAAGCACGGAGCTCGAATCTTGCAGGCGCATTTCCGATAAGCAGCAAATATCGATCGATAGTGTCTCCAGTGTTCAAGTAAGTAATGTCTGTTAGTCAATCTGCAACAAAGTGCGCACGTGGAGACATGCCAGCCTTAGCGAGGATCGAGGACTCCAAAGGGAAACGGATGATGTAACCTTATCCGCCTGGTTGAACATGGACTTGTCGACTAAACCGGCGCGACACCCTGCGATTGAGTGAGTTGCAACTAAAATACAAGCGGCTATTGAGGCAAGATGAGGGAGGGCCAATAATTGGGGGGGTTGAGAAATCATCATCATCATCATTACACGTTAGCTGGAGGTGGAAAACACCTCAGCCATTGTGCCGCAATACAAAAGACAAGAAAAGAAAAAACAAACAGTGGCACGCCCGCTGAGTCCCCAGTAACGGATGGACATCGTTCCGGAGAGTTAACAGCTGGCTGCCGTAAAAGAGAGTCGTATTATGCCTAACAACTGAGATCGTGATTGGAGGGGGATGCTAAACAGGAGGGGATGGACAAAGGAACTCACAACACAAACGCCATTGGTGCCGGCTCCAAGCCATATCAGCAAGTGTGTCCAACCAAACGTGTTCACCGTCCTTAGAACCCCAGCCAGGCAGTCGGGATGCACCAACCGACGCCAACTTCGAAGTGAGGTTTTTCATTTCTCTAGACCAAGTCATCACTTGGCCTCCCCTCCTCCTCTTCCAACCGCACCCACAACGCGCAAACAATGCACGCCGCGGGAGTCGGTGTGCTGGCATGCACAACACGTGGCCCAGCCATCGGAGCCTGGTGCGTGATATAATGGTGCTGAGCGGTTCACTCGCTCTTCCTGCACCAAATACCCGACGTCGAACACGCTCATTGCTCACGCGGTGCTCCCACCAGACATGAGCTAAGCTGCGAAGGCAGCGATGATCGAATGTGACGAGCTTCTTCATGTCTGTCGACCTGATGGGCCAGGTTTCACAGCCATACAGGAGAGTTGAACGGACGGCTGCGTTGTAAACTCTGCCCTTCAGGGCGAGAGTAATGTCGCGTCTGCGCCACAGGTGGCGGAGATTGGCAAAAGCACCTCGAGCTTTTGCTATACGGTTCGTAACCTCATCTTCTATCCCACGGGCGCTAATATAGCTGCCCAGGTACTTGAATTCCTGAATGACTTCTAGCAGATCACCACCAAGCGTTAGCGCAGGGTTGGGTCCCTGCCAATCTTGGAGAAGTACTTTTCATTTCGATGGAGCAAAGCATAGCCCAAAACGATTGACAGCCAGTGCTAATCGGTCCAGTGCTCTTTGGCATGTTTGGGAGCTGTCACAGATTAGGGCAATATCGTCTGCATACTCCAAGTCAAGAAGTCGCTCACCAGGAAGTAGCTCCACACCTTCTAGGTCGTGTCCAGCGAACGCTGTTTCCATGACTTCATCAATAGCGAAGTTGAAGAGGAAAGGTGACAGCGGGCAACCTTGTCTCACACCGCTGGTGATACTGAAGGGTGGCGAGAGTTTGCCATAAACCCTCACCCTGCCCGAACTATGTGCGTACAGCGCTTTGATAATTTTTACATATTTATCAGGCACACCTTTCCTCAGCAGACAGTCCCAAAGGGCACATCGATCGACTGAGTCGAAGGCACCTTTTATGTCAAGAAACACGACAACGGTGGGTCGCCAATAAACATGGCGGTGCTCCAACAGCTGACGCAAGGTGAAGATGTGATCGATGCAGCCCCGACCTCGACGAAATCCGGCTTGCTCTTCACGAATCTGGCTTACACGAGTGCCAGTCTGTGGAGAATGACAGAGGCAAGCAATTTAGAGGCAATCGAAATCAGACTGATCCCTCTATGATTGCCGCATTCCAAACGGGAGTTTCCCTTGAAAATTGGGACAATGACGGAGCGGTTCCAGTCTGTCGGGACTGTCTCCTGCTCCCAAAGTTTTACTAGCAACTCGTGTAGATCATCTACTAGAGCAGGTCCCCCGAATTTGAAGAAAGCTGGGGGAATTCTATCTGCCCCTGCGGCCTTATGCAATTTCAACAGCCTGATCTCACGTTCGACTTCTGCGCGTGATGGCGAATCCAAGGAGACGGCCCAGGGAGAAGGGCGCTCAATGCCCGAAGAAGAAAGCGATAACTCAGGTTGATTAAATTGCCTTGCAAAGTGTTCAGCCCAACGCTCCAAGCGTTTTGACAAGCTGTGGATCGGCTGCCCACTCTCGTCGCGTATGGTCTCGCTAACACCAGGTCTCCTGCTGCCTGTTTCCCGTATCAGACGGAATAACTTACGATGATTACCAACGGCAGCGGCTGTTTCCATCTCAGAGGCACGATGAGACCACCAGGTTTCGCGGTCCTTCTTTAAGGCTAGCACGTAGTTTTGCCCTGAGATTTTTGCGAGCCTCATTGTATTCGCTCCCAGCCGGAATACGTCGGCGAGCATCCATAAGTTCCAGAGACTGTGTAGAGACCCAATGTCCGGTTTGGCAATTTGCTTTGCCACATGAAGACATGCCTGCTAACAGCAACGCTTGACGAATATGCGACCAGTGATCTTCAACGGTGTTTAGTGGGCGCTTACTCAGCCCAGATGTCAGCGCACTTTGGTACACATTCAGAACATCTGGTTTCGCCAGCTGGATGGTATCAATCCGTTCACATCGACGTTGCGGACGTCCACCGAAACGCACCAGGAGGTAGGCACAGACAAGTGCGTGGTCAAAGTCCACGCTCGTGCTCCAAATCGAGCGACAGTTTTGGACACAGCCTCTCCAGCGGTAACTGATCGCGATATGATCGATTTGCGTCCATGCCTGGCCCGAGGCTGGTGGCCGCCAAGTCACGCTTCTGCGGGTGCTGTGTCGAAAGTTAGTGCTTGCGAGAAAGAGGCGAGCATCTTCACACAGCTGTAGCAATCGCTCACCATTATCATTACGGGAGCCCAAACCATGTTGGCCGCCCAGATGAAGCTCATCAGAGGACAATTTTCTGACTTGGGCGTTTAGATCGCCAGTCAACACCACAGTATCCGTGCTTCTTCTGTAACGAAGGAGCTCGTGAAGTTGCTGATAGAAATCATCTTTTACCGGATCAGTGCTACAGTTTGTGGGGGCGTAAGCCGCAATGACAAACAGGCAACGTTTGTCCCCGCGCGACTTCGTGGCACGGAACGAACCAGCTAATCTAACGGTGCACATTCTACTGTTTACTGGGATCCAATCAATCAGAGCAGCTTCAGCCCGTGAACTCAAAACAATGCCGACGCCAGCTTGACCGGCATTTGAAGCTGCATCATCGCCAGACAGGCGCAATGAGAATGTGCCGCCAGTGTCGCATGTGGGGGATCTCAGGGTAAGCACGGAGCTCGAACCTTGCAGGCGGGTTTCTGATAAACAGCAAATATCGACCGATAGGGTCTCTAGTGTGCGGGCAAGTGCTGCCTGTTGGCCAATCTGCAGCAAAGTGCGCACATTGAGGCATGCCAATCTTAACGAGACGAGAGGACTCCAAAGGGAAACGGATGAACTGACGTCCGCTTGGTTGAACATGGACTTGTCGACTGGATTGGAGCGAGGCCCTGCGATTGTGTGTGATTTGAAATTAGAAGACAAGCGACTACTGAAGTAAGCTGGGGGAGGGCCAAGAATTGGGGGATTGAAAATGGGGGGATATAAGTAAAGTTGGAGGGGGACGATAAGGATGAAGAAGCGCAAGAAGGGGTATAAGAAGATGGGAAGGCCTGAGCAGTAGCATCCATACCCCTATCTACCCTGCTCGATGCAGCAGATAGGGCATCGTTGATTATCCTCTGCGACGGCCAGAGCATCAAGAAATTGTTGTAGGAAAGGTTCATTGTATTGCGTGGGCAGAATACTGTCAGGCTGCCTGGGCCTGGACAGGTGAACGATTAGGGTTCTCAACCAAAGCCATTGGTTCAAAAACCTTACCGCAAGGCAGCTGGTTTTGGAACTGGACTACAGAGCCCTTTTTATGAAATGAGGAGCCACCCCCATTCCAACCCCCAACCTGGAGGACCAGGAGGCTGAGTTTGTCTGGCCTCTAACCATTGACCAATCTGGTATGAGTGGCTCTGAGGGTGCAAAAAAAGCACTACCCAGCATAGCTCAATGGATCTCTGAGGCACGCAAACCATCGCACCACGGTAAGGTCCAGCCTCATTGCGATGGGTTTGAGAACTGGGGGATAAAAGTAAAGTTGGAGCGGCGCGCTAAAGATAAAGAGTCGTAAGAGGGGGAAAAAGAACCCGGGAAGGCCTGAGCAGTAGCATTCAAACCCCTATCCACCCAGCTCGATGCAGCAGATACGGCGCCGTTGATTATCCTCTGCGACGGTCAGAACATCAAGCGATTGTTAGAATGAAAAGTCATGTTGTATTGCTTGGGCAGGATACTACCAGGTTGACCAGGCCTAGTCAAGAGAACGATTAAGGTTCTCAAGCAAAATCTTTGATGAGTTCTACTCGGTAACGACGATATTTTTTTCTATCATCTAGAT
>OX104063.1:6222262-6282592 GCA_944474145.2 Dicrocoelium dendriticum | reverse complement strand
CGAGCCTAGTAGCGACGATCTGGACCATTTACTTTTAAACCGGTACAAGCATTACAATCTTCCAAAAGCACCTTAGCCCATGATTTAAGTTCGGTTAACTTGCCGCTTTTTAATCAAATGCACACACCTCCCACACTGTCGTATTATCCTCCGAAACAAATCATCAAAAGTTATTAGCCGCTTATGAGGACAATGGTGTGAACATCCTTCGATTTTAACAATTTTTGGTCTGTAGTACTTGATTAATTGTCACATTCACAACACATCAAGCTTTGCAAGGCATGCAACCTTTCCATGGATAGGCTTATACATTGTACTGTGTGCATGTTTGCGTAAGAAACCGGTTGAGTTTCCTGCCCTCACCTTTGCTAGCTTGATTCTCTTTGCATAGCTATACGTCAAATGTCTTGTTGTAGCTACAGATAGTAGAGGGTAGCCCATATGCAGTCACGGGTGTTCCCTCCACTATGTTGGAGGCTACAAAGAGCAGTATTTCGAAGCGGTACTTTTTCATTACCCAATCTTGAATGGGTGGAGTACCTAGGTGCCTTGTTGATGTACTTTGCATCTTTCTTAATTATTTATGGTATTTCTAAGAAGGTTCATCGCAGCTAGACTCAGCCAGACGGTTATCACATATCCAGGAAAGCGCTAGACGGCCGTTTCGTCTCCTTGGGACTCGTAATTAGCGCGCATAAGCCTACTCCTACTGGATTCGAACTCACGAACTTACGAGTCAGGGACTCATGCCACTGAGCCATGGGTGATGGCGGCGGACCACCATGACTGATATCTAGCTGCGATATAGCGTGGCTCATCATCCATTGCTCGTTATCGCCTTTATCAGTCGTCGCACGCCGTTCTTTATTGACCTGAGATGATGACGTGACGTCCTACCATTAAGTATTCCATCCTGCCTCACTTCGTATCGTCTTCATGTGAAGCAATCTTCTTCCAACGGGGTTTCTCACTGATCGCTAATCCCTACAATCCAACCACGAAGCCTCTTTATCTCACCTTTACGATATTCATCATGGGTGCGGCCGTCGCCTGCTGGAAGAAACGCTTAACTCCCTGAGGAGCTGCGGCACCCATTTTTGAATTTTAATCATGCTGTGATCACACGATAACGGACAGACGATGTGCAATGGAGACCTCCCTCTTGACTCATCCTGGCACAATTTCTAAAGTGAAATAATTAAGTGCAGTGCATAGACACAAAAGTCAACTTAAAGGAATACGATTATATATATATATATATATATATATATATATATATATATATATATATATATGATTGGCGGCATTCAGTTCCGCATTTGCCTGTCACCTTGGCCTTCACGGAGACAGCCATCAGACGCCTGCGTCCACCGAGGGACCATGGGTGGCTTGCGCTGCACCACCCACAGCTCCAACCACACACCCCATATCCAGTGTAAACCCGAAGGAATATGACCGGGAGGCATGTGGATGAGAGCCACATTTCATCAACGTAGCCGACCCACACTCCTTTACAGGAAAACACAAGCACGCTGTATTTGGGGAATCAAGTGCACACAAGGCGGTGGCTGGACCCTAGTTCACTCCACATTAAGTGCATGGAACCACTCTTCGAGCCTAACACGGTCACAAGGACCGTGCACCCCGTCACCTCTAGCAACGACAAACTGTCACCTGGAGCCAGTATGGACGATGTAGTGGGTAATAGACAGGTAGGCACCTTGTCAAGATGCACATCCGGTGCAGCCACCCCGAGGATATCAGCAACAGCCAATCACTTGCAATGACCATATCAAATAAAATAAATCGAATAAGGCAGACGAATTTGCTGTATAGTCTTATGTACTCCTCTTGGCTACGCCACACTCTGACGATCTGGTTTCAACTCTCCTAGTCGAATGAGTGTGTCTTGGAGATATTTCCCGCATGGCACGTTAACCGACAATATTCGAAGTTGTACGATTCGCGAACTTACCCGCAACACGATTTCTACACGCGTGTTGGACGGGCTCCTTGACCGAACGTAATTTTCACACGCAGCTACCCAACCCGAGAGATCAAGACAAAGACAGAGGCTTCGCGTTGGCACTTTTATTGTCCAGGCTCAAGACGATTATGGTTTAGTCTAGCCATTTGTTTTGCCTCGAATGTAACACATGGGAATTGTCACATAAAATAGTTTGCGTAGGCAGGCCCTGGGAGCAAGTCATAAGCAACTGAATTGGCGTCATGTCGAATCGTAAATGTTGGTAGATGCGGAGGCTGAACTGGGACAATGAACGTTTCTTTGTTAAAAAATGGTTGCATGTTTCATGCTTGTGGGGGTTGGCCGGAAACAGGAATGTTATCTGAGGTACAAAAGCTAATCAACATGTGAATGTCTCGCGAGTTAGAAGGCGGATTGAAAACAGGTACACTTGCCTGAATCGAGTTGTGATCATTATGGGAGCGTTGGGCCCTCAATACACATAGCTCTTTGGTAAATGAGCATATGAATTAAAATGGTTTCCAAAATATCCGCTATATAGTTTCAAGACATCAGCAAATATATTTTAGGAAAATGCCACAAACGTGAAAATGTTATCCATGTTAACTACAATTAGCTTGAGTGGCGCGTGCAAGTTAATAGACGATAGTTTACGTAGGCAATAATGAAGCGATATAGCAAATCCATCACCTGGAATAACGAGACCCAGTATGCAAGCACCGGATAGTAAATCGAATACAGCGTACCTACAAACTCTGCGCCGGTTCTGCCTACGTGCTCTACAGGGCTGGTTGTTTCTCCGACGTTGGCCCTGAGTGGCATCGCTTATGACTCACTAGGCTAGCCTGACTCAGGCAATCGCGGCCGCATGGGCTACAGCACATGCGCTCGATGTCGAAGGATTACAACCCATCGGCGCCTGCTGCTTTCGCATTCGTCGCTTCTTCTCCACATGCATGAGGTCTTTCTCCTGCACCTCGGCAACTGCCTTCGTGATCAAATCGCGACATGCACGCCAATCAACCGCCTTCGATTCCCATGACCTGTAAACAAGATTAGAACGTGTGAGCCACAATTTCATCCTGTCTTGGTAACGAAGCTTCGGTTTCCCCACATGCTGCTTCCCAATACTTAGCTGGCCATATAATAGTCGTTTCGGTATCCGCGTTGTATCCATACGGCTAACATGACCGAGCCAACTCCATCGTCTCATCAAAAGTATGTAGTCGACTGCATACATTCCACTTCGACGCACCGCTTTCGTGTCAGCAACTTTGTCCCACCAACCGATGCGCAGAATCTGTCGCAAACATTGTTGATGGAACAGCTCAAGATATCGTCCATATTGCCCTTAGGTCACTCATTTTTCACTGCCGTATAGAAGAACGGACTGCACCATGGATTTCTAGACCATCAGCCCCGTACCAACGGTAAGCTGATGGTTATTCCACACTCGGCACTCAAGCTTCCCGAATGCCACCGTTGCCTTCGATACGCGCATACAAAGCTGCCTGGGATGCTGCTGATCGCTCGACATCACACTGCCAATGTACCAGAAGCGGGAGCTGGTTTCCAATACTTCAGAATCAATGCGGATTCGCGGCAATATTGAAGGTTGCTCCTCAGGTGAAGGCTGAAGGAGACAGACAGTTTGCTTGTGTTGGTGGTGAGTACGCATTTTCCGCTGACGAAGCCAAAGCACTAGTCATGTGCTGCAACTCACACGCACTGTGTGCAAACAACGCACAATCGTCAGAAAACAGCAACATACGGATAGTCGTCTCACAGACTAGGGTTCTCGCATCGAAACGACGGATGTCCAGCAGACCACTATCAATACGGTGCTCCACACGAACGCCGTAAGCACAAGCCGCATCAAAAGTACAAGACATCATTGCATGAAGATAAATATTGAACAGGGCAGGAGCTAAGACACAGCCTTGCTTCACACCAGAGGCAACTGCGAAGTCATCCGAGGTCTCTCTACTCAGTTGCACACCAATGTTCAGACATTCAATTAAACTTACAAACTTACGCGGGCAACCAAACTTAACCAACACCAAGCACAATGTCTCGCGGTTCCCCGTATCAACTGCCTTGGTGAAATCAACAAAAAGCGAGTACAATGGCTGGTGTCGTTCTCTATACTTGTCTTGCAACTGACGAGCCGCAAACACCATATCTATAGTGCTGCGACCCGAACGGAATCCACACTGCTCTTCCGCCACGTTAGGTTCCAGAACCTGACTCATGAGGCAGCTGAGCAGGATTCGGGCAATAATCTTGCCCATACAACTCCGCAACTTGATGCCACGATAACTCCTTACACATTGCTTGCTCCATTTGCCCTTGTGCGGTGTTAGCACAAGGGCATCGTTCAGCTCGGCAGGTACCTCCTCCTTTTATACATATATATATATATATATATACATATATATATATATATATATGTGTGTGTGTGTGTGTTGGCCACCATCGTTTAGAAATGATGATCATGCAATCCACAACTTGAAAATTAGGAATCAACTGGTGGTCGGATTTATTGCACGTGGAGAATGAACCAGTAGTGATGGAGAAACAAAGAACTTAACCGTTTATTTACGTTTTCACACGCCCTTTTGGTCCTTTCCCCCCTTTTACGTTTGATGTTTTTGAAATCGGAAATTCTCGCCAACGTGCGCACATTGCTTCTACTGCAACCGGTTTTGCGCCACCGCTTCGAGCTTTGTAATGCACTTTCACTTTTCATCTTTGGTTCCCCAACTGGGAACACTTAAGGAACCAGCGTTGATTAGGCAAACTATGAATAATTTCGTCCTTTGCCGCCGATTTCTTTATTGGCCTTCAGGTGGTCTCTTCTTCGAGCGGAAATAGGCTGCAGTTTTAGACTCGTCCGGCATGGGTTCCACATAGCCAACCTCCTTTGATCCTTTTTCTAAAAGTTACTGAAATAGGATCACCCAATACATGAACACAGTTATCGGCCATTCTTCTCGGCGAAATATTGAGAAGTCGGCCAAATTTTGATTAACAAATGTCGCTCCAATCAATTCGTTAAGAACTGCCCTTTATAACTAGAATGGTTTCGGGGTCTTGATTTCTGATTTCTTTTGCCTCCCACGAAAATCACCTGTTTGGTTCATTTATAGGAGAATTGCTTTGCTGCACCTTCACTTCGCAAAATGCAGCCGCTTGCACAGTTCGGTCTTCTTTTGAACAATGAAGACCTGCTTGACGGTTGAACTAGGAGACTGCTCAAACCCGCTTCGCACTACTGGACTTTACCTCCATGCGTAACTAACTAATCATGCCTACTTAGCTGGTTCTTGTGTAAAAGCAGGAATTCTTATTATTGTTTTTGAGACAGATATCTTTTCATTTGTATCGTTATTGTAACAACTAGTCCTTTTCCACTACCAATGAATCACCATCTCATAATCACGTTGTTGTACGCGCTTGTTCGTCCAGTCTCCTTCACCCCGGTCCACCGACCCGATGGACTTTTCCCCGGCTCCTTCTATTTGGATCACGTGGATGGACAGTATCGACGTTCATACAAACAAGTGCCTCCCGATTGATGCCGGTGCACACGTACAACTCGGTGAGTGCGGGAGCGCAGTGTTCTCTTCGCTAACTGACAATGATACTAATGATGGGTATCTTTATCTTGACGAAAGGAACTGTTTGTAATGGCTTTGATCAACTGGTACAAATGCAGCTCTATGCTCTTACAAGGCCGATATGCATAGATGGAATATTAGGGTATACATTTCATGTAGATACGTTCTGGTCGATGGTTGATGCAAAAGCCAAAATTTGGAAACACGGATATTTAGATGTTTTTTAGACCCCTTTTGGAATAGCTTCTCGAGGGATTTTCCCATGTGAATTTAGCCGTTATGGGATTTAACTCAAGTTACTAAATGTTGCCACCTTGTCACCTGACCTGAGTGTAATTGATAGTTTATTCCACAGATAGCTATATCTGACCAGGAAGAAACTGGACCGAACGTTCGTTCTAGCCTTCGGTATATTCAGTGTAAAATCTTTGTTGCGAAGCGCTCGAGTTGAGCAATGTTGTAAATTGAGTGTAGGCAGATTGGAATAGGGCTTTTTGTGTAAATGTTGAAGAGCAGCAACAAACTGTGCTTCAATCGTCGAATCCAAAGTGGTTCGAGCCGACGCTCATTGCAACCTTCTCGATAGCTTATTGCAGTGCGTTTACCAATTAGATGTTGAGTGAATGAGCTCTGCAGGTTCTCCACAGCAATTCTGTCATTCTCTCATATTTCCGTATATTAGGCTGCAGTATTCGCGTAGGGGGCGAGTGGGTAGCTTGAAAGCTCAACTCTAGCACGAGTTGTGTGTATTTTGTTTGGTATATTGAACATAGACTGTCTGGCACGTGCTACTTGGTATTGGGCCTGTTCGGAGAAATTGAAGGTAGACGAGTACCTAATCCCAAGATCTTGCGTGGACAACTGCGTAGGGACGCGTTCATTGTTTAGGGTGATAGATGCTTCGGGGATGCAGCAGCCGTAAGACATGATTTCTTAGCCGAGAGGTTCATCACCCATGTGCAGCACCATGACTCAAGGGAATATAAATCATCTTGAATGAGCAGTAATGTCCCGTGAAGCTCGTCACGCAGAAACTTATAGACTAGTTTGATATCATCAGCAAATAAAAATGATGTACCATGTTTTACAGATGTGCTGATGTCATTGATGTAAAGCAAAAAGAGTAAGAAGCTGAGCACGCTCACTTGATGGATGTTGGATTTATTGATAATAAACATCAAACCCTTCTCCAGTAGTCTACGCTCTGTCTCACTCAACACTCTATCTGAATTATTAACTACGTTACAATATCTGTTGCTAAATACAGGCTAGTTTCAAGTGAAAAAATATCCCAGGCGTGGACATCAGAACGACAAGTTAGCGAACAAGCTCGTTTTCGGTGGCTCTCGTCAGGCTAAAACACCACAACTGATAGGAATAAGCTTAACATAAAACAGCAGATAATGGTAGAGTTCAAACTTCAAGGTCATTGGAAAACAGATCAGAAGTGATCGATGGACTATCGGCGGCATGTCCCTCAACGAGTCGTTGTGATAGAGGGCCAGGGCAAACACAGAATCTGAACGAATCGTTTTTGAGCACATAAGTCTGGGTTCTGGTGGCGGATAGCAATTGCCTCAGCTGTTGCTAGTAAGCGACATTTTACTGCACGTGAAAGACGTCCAGGTACACGGTAAATGGGTTGGAAAGATTGGCGGGTGTCGATTTGGTGATTAGAATCAACCAGGTGTGCCAACACGGCGCTCATTACAGTTTTTCTCCCACCATTGCGTAGGTTAGCTGGACAATGCTCGCGTATTCTCTCAGACAGCCTCCTAGTAGTTCTTCCGATGTATCTTGCTCGACATGAACAAGAGAAGGAATATACACTCTAGAAACTGAAAGCAATGACACGATGTCCTTCCTTGACGTTCATTTTAGTAGGAGACCAGATGGATCAGTCCAACGGAGGGTACATAGAAAAGCAACGTGGAACGGACAATATGTACATTTTGCCAGTTTTGTCCCAATAAATCAGAAACGCAACTTGATTAGATGTCTAACCGAAAGGGCCAGAATGATTTGTAGTGAGGACACACTTGCGGAAGAGCTCAGTTTCTTAAGTGGCGTTTTCGAGAGAAACGGCTATCCAGAAAAATTTGTTCGGAAATATATGGAATGCAGAGAAACGAGAGCTAAACCAGCTTCGGTAGAAAAGAAACCGGTTTATTTGTCGTTGCCGTTCAAGGGGATGGTATAGCGCAGGCAACATCTAGAAGATTATCCGACGCTATGAGCCATACGTACTACGCAGCGAGCTTGCGGCTAAGTTTTACTTCAACACCAATCGTGAGGCCCCAACTCAAAGACAGACTTCCTTGGTCATGTACTTCTTATTGTGTATATTCCTTCTCTTGTTCATGTCGAGCAAGATACATCGGAAGAACTACTAGGAGGCTGTCTGAGAGAATACGCGAGCATTGTCCAGCTAACCTACGCAATGGTGGGAGAAAAACTGTGATGAGCGCCGTGTTGGCACACTTGGTTGATTCTAATCACCAAATCGACACCCGCCAATCTTTCCAACCCATTTACCGTGTACCTGGACGTCTTTCACGTGCGGTAAAATGTCGCTTACTAGCAACAGCTGAGGCAATTGCTATCCGCCACCAGAACCCAGACTTATGTGCTCAAAAACGATTCGTTCAGATTCTGTGTTTGCCCTGGCCCTCTATCACAACGACTCGTTGAGGGACATGCCGCCGATAGTCCATCGATCACTTCTGATCTGTTTTCCAATGACCTTGAAGTTTGAACTCTACCATTATCTGCTGTTTTATGTTAATCTTATTCCTATCAGTTGTGGTGTTTTAGCCTGACGAGAGCCACCGAAAACGAGCTTGTTCGCTAACTTGTCGTTCTGAAATACAGGCTTACTAGTTGGACCGGTGGCCTTGTTACGTAAGGACATCAAATTGTGGAACTTACAGATTTGTCTTTTGTGGTCCTACCTTGCGTTGAGTTAACATCCGAAGCTTTGTTGTAAAGCCTGTCATAGTCTGCCGGCGTTACGATAGTCTGTAACTCCGAGCTCAGTCGATTTGCGTGGAAGCGGACTTCAGTCAAACGTCTAGTCGTCAGATAAATCCGTTGCTTCAAGGATACTTTACTTGCGCGTTTATGTATCAGAGCGGCGCCGTACGAAGCTACAGTGAGTGATTGAGCTTCTAGCCGTCAGTCTAAGTTTAGCTCGTTGGACGAGCACATGACCATCGAAATCAATCTCTGATTCTTGCCTCTATTTGGTCTGCAACAACACATTCCAGGATATCAAGTTTATCACTGAGCACAAAAAAGACAACCAATTAACATTCTTAGATGTACTGGTCCACAGAAACACTGACGGAACGCTCCAAACATATGTATATCGAAAGAAGACCCATACAGACCAAATATTAAACAACCACAGCAGACTTCCACTGAACTACAAGAAAATCTGCATTCAAAGCCTTTTCAGATGGGCACGACAGAACTGAGGAAGAAGGAAGAGAATCATCTATACGGGGTATTGCAAAACAATGGGTATCCAAGAAAATTCATCAGAAGAAGCCTAAAGAAAAAAGTACATCAACAACAGCAGGAAAACGTAGATAAATGGGTATCGCTTCCTTACATCAAGAACGTGTCTGAACTAACTGCGAGATTGCGACGACCCTATAGAATTTTGGTAGCCCCCAAACCAACTGGTACTTTGCGAAGATTGCTTTCAAGACCGAAGGACAAAGTCGAAAAAGGCAGTCAGAATGATGTCATTTACAAAATTAACTGCAGTGTGTGACAAACACTACATCGGGCAAACTAGAAGGAAACTTTCAAAACTGATCAACGGACGCATATTGGCCATACGCAGACACGACCCGCATTCACTGGTTTCCACGCATGAAGACCAAGAAGGTTGCCACTTGGACCTAGAGAACGTAAAGATCCTAGCCCGTGGAAATTCGAGGAAAGCTAGAGAGTTCTTGGAAGCATGGTATTCTACAGACAATTCAATAAACCGGCGCGTTGAAATCGACGCTATATATGCAGCACTACGGATGAAAGATCATCGAATTAGTGGGTCTAATCGAACGGAACAGAACCCCGGACAAATGCGTCAAACGACGAAACGATAACCGAAGAGGCACGCGCGCGTACGCTACGAGGCAAGAATCAGAGCTCGATTTTGATGGTCATATGCTCGTCGAACGATCTAAACTCAGACTGACGGCTAGAAGACCTATCACTCACACTTACTGTCACTTCGTACCACGCCGCTCTGCTACGTAAACGCGCACTGACGATGTCACCTCGGGTGGCAACGAAACGTTTACAGCCAAACTGCCGAGCTCAGCGAACATTCAGACAACCAACATTGAAGCTTGCGAAGAGACCAATGTCTAACGCTGCTTGAACCTGTTAAACATGCGCGCAAAAGACATTCCTTACAGTCCTTTGTATGTGGATACGTGTAGTCACGTGATGGATCTGACTCATTTGGCGTAAGGGACAATTGCGCGTGTGTGCTATGTCGAACCAAGTTTTACTGCGTTCCTCTCTAATTTTACTCGATGGCTGAGAACAGAGTCTGTGGACTCCTTTAGTAATTGGACGATCTTGCTCATCGGCGCTTTGGTGGATGGGTTTTTGCTCTACAGGCATTTGTAAGTGTTCCTTGCCCTCAGCGGTGAACCTTCGGGGCGTACCGTTTCTGGATTTCCTAAGGTGGAGTGTATCGAGCGGATTTCCGCAACTGTAGTCTCGGCGGTTCCGTGTGAAACTGCACGCACTTCTATCGATTTATAGTGGATGTCAATCAGCAGCGGGCACATCATTCCGCTGCCAAGACGTTTCGGTCCACTGGCATGGATGCATTAGGGCTTCAGAAATGGTTCACATTTTTTTCAACGACCGTTCCATATGCTCATTCCGTCGTATGAACTGGACCGGAGTGGGTGTGCTTTTCGCCTGTTGCTTGGGGTTGATAACTCCCACTGGTTCCGTGTTCATTGTGCTTCACTATTACGCGGAGCGGTTGAACGCATCGGGTTCATCTCAATGAGGAGCCTTGTACTTGCGGTTTGGTTGTGAAACTCCGCCGGGTCTGTCGGACCGCGGTTGGCGTTGTGGTGCCTTTTTAATTTTCACTACGTCCCTCTCATCTCTCCTACGTTGAATACCTCTGAATCATTGGGATGGCTCACGTCGAAATAATTTTGCTCTATGTTCATGACTGGACCATCTAGTAGATTCACACGTTCTGCTCCTCTAGAAAACTGGCGAGGTACATTCATCGGTTATTCCTCTCGGATTACCTTTATTCTCCTCGATGATGGCTTACTTTCCAAATTGCATTTGTTTGATTGTTTCTCCACGACAAGGCATGCAGCTCAATCACTTTACGATTGATTTACCTGAACTGTGCGCTAGCCGGTCTAAGCGGGCCTCGGACAAAGTAAGGTTAAATGTATGGAGTAGTATGCGACTTTCACTTTAGCCTTAACTTATAGTCCCGGAGTCAAGCAGTTCACTCCGAAGACGAATATCGTAGCCTCGACCAACCACCATTCGTTAATCGTCTGCACATGTGTTGAATCCGGTGATTTCGACTGACATGCCAGAGGCTCCGGGTTCGCGTGCCTACCATCAAGTAAGTTAGAATCCGTTCGTATAGTATATTGCTTTTTGCAGGCAAATCCCTATATCCATCTGCTTTATCAATTACTTTCCCAGTGACCGAGTTGACCAAAGTTCACTTCAATGCAAAATCGCGGTCCACAATGTGATTGCGCCTCGAAGTCCATTCACGCAACGAATGCATCAAAACGATCCCTCCAATCATTCCTTAACGGTTGTGCCAAGCGTTGTCGGTTGTGACCTGGTGGCCAATGGTCACGGATTCGAAGCCCGCTATCTCCACTTGATGAGATAAAATGAAATCGAAATGCGCCGTGGTTGTGCAGTGTATTCGGGCGGGCTACCTCCAATTTCCATCTGCTTCGGCTCCAGTACCTGTGGTCGCATCGACCAAGATTCACTTCAATGCAGTATCGCGGTCCATAATGAGATTGTGCCTCGCAATCCATTCACGCAACGAGTGCTTCAAAACGATCCTTCCAATCAGCCAGTAACCGTTGAGACAAGTGTTGCCCCACTTGACTGGGTAGAGATTCAGCCAACGTCCAAAAGACCCCGGGTTCGAGTACCTGCCATCTTCACCTGATGAGATCAGCTGAGTTCGAAATCGGTCGCGCATTGTTGTGTATCGCCCTGTGGTCGAAACTGTTACACGCTTGCCTTGTAATCCCGGAGGTCACCGTTTGGAATTCGTGCAGGTACCTACACCCTCACGCGAAATATGATGTCCGCGTGGCAATGCAGCGTCGGTACGGTGTGCCGGTGCACTGCTGTTGCCTCAGTGGCGTAACTTCAGTTGCTATATCTGTGTCCCTAGGGCTCCATAGTTCCATTTCCGCCAGTTGTAACCGAGAACACTCCAACTGAGGACGAAACCGGTGGCACGTTGCGGCATTGGGAGCTTACGACCCAGTGATGATCTCATTCCTGTCCAACTTATTTACCTCAACTCTTCTCATTCAGTCCGATGATTCAGTCTTTCGCTTCATTTTCTCTAATTGCCGTCCGCATACTTCACTCGGCAAGTCGTATTACGTAAGCGAATATTGGTAGCTCAGGCTGTTCAATTGGTGCTCGGAATCTCCGCTGAGCTCGGAAGTTTTTCTGCGAACGTTTCATCACCATTCGAGTTGACCTCATCAGGGCGCTATTATGTAACGGAGCGAAGCTGCGCGATGCGAAGATTTAGTGAGTGTGCGTCGCATAATCTTCTGATCGTTTGGGTGGACGAGCCATCAGTCTGAGTTCGAATTATCCGACAAGCACATAACCATCGAAATTGGCCTCTCTGATTCTTACCTCATAGTGTTCGTATGCGTATCTCTGCGGTTGACGTCGTCATCCGACGTGTTATCCGGGGTTCTTTTCCGTTAGTTTTAATTGATTTCGTTTGTAATCTTTCATCCGTAATGCTGCGTATATCACATCCAATTCAATTTGTCGGTTTACTAAATTGATTGTAGAAAACCGTTCCGCGCCGATACACACTAGCGCATTGATGATGTCACCTCGAATTGCGACGAAACGTTTGCAGCAAAACTGCCGTGCTCAGCGAACATTCTGGCCATCTACATTGCGTTGTATTGCAACACTAGGTTTCCTATTTCCCTGAAGCTCATTATTCCAGCCAACTCAACGCGCCGCTTCTGAAATATTTGACCTTTATATCATTCATTAATACAAACGCTGCTCCTGATGGTCTCTTCTCCAGCATCACACAACTGTGGGAATTCGGCATCCTATTTGTTTAAAGTGCTCTTTCTCTTCTGCTATCCTGCCTGTTTTTTGATGGAAAAAAATTTGGCCTCTTCCTCTACCAGTGTCACTGCCCAAAATTCATCCCCGTTTTCTCGTCTTTTTCAGCGTCAGTCAAATCCACACACGCATTGGATTGGGAGCATCACGGATTTTTATGGTTCCTTTTACATCCCACGGCGAATTTTGTGATTCATTTCGGCTGCACAGTGTGCTTTTTCCTACTCGCTCTGCATTCGCATCCCTTGAAGTCGCGCCGCGATGCAACCTATGTGTTTATTCACCTTTGACAATGCGCCTTGTTTGGAACCCCTTCTCTTGACTGCCATGATGTAAACACTGGCACGCATGCGGAACGGTTTGCTTACGACGCACATTTGCAATGAACAATACATTGTTTTACTACTGCGTCATGTTATATCCAAAGCCATGTGATTGCATCCTATTTCCGAATCGAAAATTCCAATTATCCCCGCTATGTTTAGAAGCCGGATATGTCAAAGCATATGCAACTTCCTTGATCATTCTGTTGGTGCAAACAATATCGGAGCATACTGCGGGAACCGGATCGACCGTTTTGGAGATCTCCAGCAATGCATTCACTCGATCGGAAACTGAATTTTCTTGTATGTATGTTCTAACTGCGTCCTAAAGTCGACGCAACTGATTCTGAACGATGTATGTGTGTGTCGCGCGACAAGGAGTGGATTTGGATGTCTGACTTGCCCTTGCGTGCATGCGTCGCATAAGCAAACGCTGCGTCTTTGAGTAGAGGAAAGCGAATTGTGCTAAACCGAATGAAATAGAGGCAGTGCCAACTGCCTCAACTGCGTCAGTGCACGCGTCTGTTTTCACCACCTCCTTGTGCTTCAATCGTGTTATAGAGAAAGATTGCGAAGCTCACATATCTCAGCGAAAATTGCGCAGACTTCGCCAGGCTCTTTTCACTTACAATCACCATGTGGCGATCCAGATTGCGTTAGTAACAACCGAGCCGTCCCTAGGGCATTGATGCTATACCACAGTGAACCAACAGCTCTACTCAGGGCACTGATGTATCCATCATGTCAGGCCACTGCGAACCACCTGAGATCCTCAGTTGCTGCTGCAACAGTTACCGCACAAACCCACACTGACACTGACTTAATTTCCCTGGGGACATTACCATTGGGTGACAACTCTTGCGTCGTCAACGTCAACTTTTCTATATAGTTTGTGCAATGTAGGTGTAGAAGGCATGCTTCGCATTGGCTGTGTCAGTAAAAAACTCTTGCTAACGGCCACTCTTTCTTTCTCGTTCCAGTCTCACTGCAGTCGTGCTAGGTTGCGTGTATTCGTCTCCAACCTCAGCTCGCGTGTACATCTAGTGGCTAGGTCACATTAGTCCGCAACGTTGCAAATTCGCCTCTGGGGTACTATTTTTTAGGAACGTTCGTCCGTTCCGACGAAGAGTCCAAACAACTAGAACGCGTAATAACGGTGAGGAAGAAAGCAGGCGTTGTGAAAGAGATGTGCTTCGTTGTGCGAAGGGAATCATCATCATTATACACGCTAGCTGCAGAAGGAAAACACCTCAGCTAGGGTGCTGCAATACAAAAGAACATAAAAAAGTGAAACAGTGGCACGCCGGCTGCGTCACTAGTAACAGATGGACATCGTTCCGGAGAGCTAACAACCGGCTATTGTGCCGCAAAAGTTCATATAATACCTATTCATTGCGATACTGGTTGGAGTGGCAGACTAAGCGAGTGGAGGGACAAAGGAACTCACAACACAAACGTCATTGAAGTCTGCTCATAGCCAAGTGTATCTAACCAAAAGTCTTCATCATCCTTCCTTCCCCAACCAGGGAGCCGAGTGGCTCCAATCGAGGCTAGCATCGAAGTAAAAGCCTTCATTCCTCTTGACCAAGTCATCGCTTGGCTATCTCTTCTCTTTTTCTATCCACATTCCTGGCGCGCAAAAAACGAACATCGCGGAAGTCGGTGGGATGGCATGCGCAACACGTGGCCCAGCGGTCGGAGCCTGGTGCGTCAAGTAGCGGTTCATTTCCTTTTCCTGTGCAGTAAACCAGGCGTCGAACACGCCCGTTGCTCATACCGTGTTCCCACCAGATATGAGACAAACTGCGAAGTCACCGGTGGTTGCACGTAACGAGCCTCTATGTCGGCTGATTTAATGGGCTAGGTATCATAACCGTATAGCAAGGTCGAACGTACGGCTGCATTGTATACTCTACCCCTTAGGAAGAGAGTGATGTCGCGCCGACACCATAGGTGGCGATGGTTAGCAAAAGGGTCTCTAGCTTTTGCTATACGGTTTTTGACCTCGTCTTCAATTCCAGCGGCGCTGATGCAACTACCTATGTAGTTGAATTTTTGGACGACTAGCCACTCGCCACCAATGATCAGCACACGAGGCGGTCCCTGCCAAGTATGAAGTAAAGCATTGAGCTTCCAGGGTGCAAATCATTGCGCGAAACAGGTGGCAGCCAGTGTTAATCTATCCAGTGCCGCCTGGCACGTTTGGGAGCTGTCACATATGAGGGCAATATCGTCAACATACTCCAAGTCAAGAAGTCGTTCACCTGGGAGTAGCTCTACATCTGAGTCGTGTCCTGTGAACGCGATTTTCATCAATTCGTCAATAGCAAAATTGAATGGAAAGGTGATAGCGGGCATCTTTGTCTTGCACCGCTGCAGATTTTGAAGGCGCGGTAAGTTTGTCATAAGCCCTCACTTTGCCCGAGCTACGCGCGTAAAGCCCTCGCATAATATTTACATACTTCTCAGGAACACCTTTTCTTGGTAGGCAGTTCCAAAGGACACGTCGACCGATTTCCGTCCATAGCTGGTTCGAGGCTGTTGGGCGCCAAACCATCCTCCAGAGTTTGTTGTGTCGATAGTTAGTACTTGTAAGGAATAATCGAGCATCTTCACATGAATGAAGTAAACGCTCACGGTTATCATTACGGGAGCCTACACCATGTTGGTCACTCAGACGCAGTTCATAAGTGGATAATTTTCCAACTTGAAGGTTCAGATCCCCAGCCAGCACTACAGTGCCCGCGCTACTTCTGTGGCGAAGGAACTCGTTAAGTTGACGATGGAAATCGTCTCTCACGGAATCATTACTAGAGTTGGTAGGCAGTGATGATAACCAGACACCTATTAGCCCCGCACCACTTCGAAGCTTTAAACGAGATAGCCAGTTGGACCGCATACATCCGCCAAGGGAGACCGGAGTGGAGCTGTGGTAGAGTTGGAATAATTATTCGAACCAGTGAATTCACTGTGAATGGCATTGGGTTCTTGCTCATCTAACCTGGCTATGCGCACGCCTGTGTTGTCTTCATCTTTTATTTTATTAACTCAATTCTGTTTAATCAACCGCGGGAAACCTGCTTTGAATTTCACGTTATTAGAGTCTACGGATACCTGTTTCACACAATTGTGTAGAGATTAGGAAAGAAATTTGTTCTCCAGCTAGTTTGTGTGTTTTTCGGTTGATAACGTGTTACGTCTTCCTTCCGGCACCTAATTCAATGCGCGAGTTCGAAACTGCGCATGGGGTCGTGGGACGCTCGTGGTATTCTTAGCTCACACGCGACTGTTGGTGGTCCCGCAGCAGTGCAGCGTCGGTACTGCGTACCGGCGTACTGCTAACACCTTACGTCTATTATTTATATTGTAATTAAGGGAAGATCGAATTACTGCCTCGTTTTCTGAGGCTAAGACCCGTTGGTGGATCATATCAGACATTAAGCTCAGGATGAGTTTTGGTCTTATCCAGTGGCGTTTGGTTTTCATCTCGCAGTAATGATCATAATACGTAAGATTTCCAGTTTCACGTTTAGTAAAAGAGCGCAGTGCTATCGAATTTATGTAAATATTTTTTTTGGATTTATGCGAAACGAATGGTTATAATATCATCCCTCACAGTTTACGGGCTTTTGCAGCTGTTACTGCACATGTTTGGGCAAAATTGAAACAACTCAGTACTGCAGTCCAAAATCACGAATTATGTGATAGATGGACAGTGTCTTACCGTTAAGTGTCAATAAATTTTTTGTAATACTGCACCGATAGCATATGGTTTCACTTGCGGGATGAGATTTCCATTTTCTAGTTACTCCGCTAGGTTTCCAACTCGTTCAAATCCGTTTCTATGCCGGTTATGTCGCTAACGATGTTGCTCGAATCGAATTTCTCTACGATTTTGATGTCATCAGCGAATACATATCGTTTGCCTATGTGCTGACTTTGTAAAGGTCGTTGATGCACACCAAAACAAATGAGGAGAGAACAATTACTTGGACCGCACCACTTATAACTTTCTTGTGAGACTATTGTTTTTCATCTTATTGTTTGATCTCAATTAATAAGCCCTAAAATCGAGAAAAGTAGGGATTCTTATATTTTATGCTGTATTCTTGCACTCCGCTTGGACTCACTGCACCCACTTGTAATATTAAATAAATCCGAGGTAAATCCCACTGTGAAATGGTTAGTTTTAATTAACAAAATGTAATTGGATGAGTGCGTCATCCAACCGTCTTTTAACTATTGTTGCTGTCGATGCAGGAACGACTGGTTCAGGGACGGAATTCCACGGGTGACACACATGAATAGAAAAGCAATTTTCGCGGCACTCTTGACGGCTGTATTTTTCTGCTAATTTCAAGGAGTGGCCTCTCAGGTTTGTACTACTGATTTGCATTAATTAGCGACACATGTGATGTGAGTTGTGCTGAATCAAGTAGGCCATTATCTGGTCACCTCGCAATCGGTGATACCGTCCGCTGAATACTCCCAAACGTTGTAGCCTTTGCTAGTAGTGGAGATTGTGCGTTCCTATGATGTATTTGGAAACTCGGCTCTGAGGTTGCCCCAGTGCAGTGAGGTCATGGTTCACCCATGGATGCCACACTTGAAATGCGTATTCGACATACGCTCGAACACACGCACTGAGCATCTATCGCAAAATAGTGATGTCTATTTGTACGAACGCCCGTAGCAACAGCGCGACATGTTGCTTGCCAGTTTTCGAGGCCTTTTCGGATTGTCTGGAGCGACCGAACTCATCTTGAACCAGCACACCCATATGATGTTCGACGGACGATTGCTGCCGTACATACGTTCCGAGCCTGCGTGAGTAGTTAGTCTTGGGTCGTATGGAGTGTACTTTGCATCTACTCAAGACAAGTCAAATCCACGTAAGCTTTATCCATCCGTATAGGTGCATTTCCAGCATTTTTATGCAAACACTGCGGAGTATCATACAACAAGTGGCACTGAGAACTAACAATTAATAGCAGTAAATACAGATTTGTATCTTCATCCAAGCATGCGGTCACGAAAGCAATGTTTCACTCCTGTCGGATCAATTAGTAAGCGTGATAAAAAAGACAGGATGTAGTTTCGATATGACGAGGTACGAGAATGTAAAACTTTAGATTTTTTCCTTGTGGACGAAGTAGAAATAGTGTGTGCTAAGATATCGTGTAAAGGGTGTGAGGAGTCATTTAAAATCTTTGCTGGAAAGTTGATGCATGGATCGAACGTTTTGTTAACATTGAAATCTCTGAGCGTTTCTTTCCCTAAACCGCAGTAACGAGAGATAAATTTTAGCGAGCAGACATGTCTGATATAATCTTTCTGAAGCAGTCCTTTCAAAATAACCTGGGAGAAGTATAACCAGTGAGGGAGAATACATGCAGTCACAAACCGTAGAATTAAAGCACAGGGAACGAAAAGTATTTTAAGTCTGGGCGTAAAAAGAGACCCTTCTAACCTTTTTAACTGTTTCAAGAACATGTGTAGACCAAGATAAATTGTGCGATAGAAAATCTCCTCGATATTTTTACCGCAGATGTGCGAGGTATGCTTTGGTTATCCACAATCATTGGAGGAGAGATATACTCAAGCAACTGCAGTCTGTTGGGATGTAGAAAACAGAATGTTACATTGCGACATTAGGAAGGGTTAAGAGAGAGGGACCGGGAGCTGGGCCAATTCACTAGTTCATCTCACACCCGTTGGAGTTTCAAGGAGTCCTCGATGATTGGGGCTGTGCATCCAAGGACAATGTCATCAGCATATTTACATCCTATGAAATTTGATGGAATAGGGTGGCTTTAAACCTAGGCGTTGAAAAGAGTGGGGTACAGAATGGCTCCCTGCAAAACGCCACAATTAGTTAGGAGTGCAGAAGACCAGACACCGGCATTTCGACCTTCTGGGTCTCCTCATTAGTGCGCCTCCCAGCGGACCCCTGCCGGATCCCGCCCCTATGACTTCAGGATGCCACTTCGCCATGGGTGAAAGCCGCGTACCTGCGAACTTGACAGTTGAATGATATAGCCCGGCTCATCTTCCACTGCCATGCCAGTTACGAACGGTGCATAGGACAGTGGCTAGCCTCACGAACTAGGACTTTCCGCATTGCGCCGGTGTACGGCGTAGGACCTAAAAGCTATACGGACATATTTTATATTACTGAGCCGGGCTATATCATATACAATTGTCAATCACGCAGGTCCTCGGCTGTCACTCATGGCGAAGTGGCACTACCTGCTGGCATCCTGAAGTCATGTGGGCGGAACCCGGCAGGGGTTCGCTGGGAGGCGCACTACTGATGAGGCCCACAAGGTCGAAATGCAGGCGTCTGGTGCTTTTCCAGACTAGCTTAAGCCTGCTGATTGGGAGTGACAATGATGGATTAGCTGAATTATACCAAAATCCCCACTACTACTCATCAGTAAATATAAATGCACCTCGAATCTGGTGTGGATTTCCCAAACTTGGTTGAACGCATGATGTTAATGAAACTGGTGTTCTTTCTATTGAAGCCTCTGGCGAGAACACAGATGAAACATTCTGGTTTTCCTTAAGTTGGTTTAAACTAAGGTGGTCTGCAAACCTTTGCAGCTCGGACAGTGCTGTGTCCGAAGCTACATACATGTTCCCAACTACAAGAGTTAGAAAACTGCTCAGAAACTTTGGTTTACACTTCAATGGGTGACAGCTTACAGAGATCGCTGAGTACTCCGATTGTTTGGATTCGGATTTAAACCAAGTTTTGGTATTGTAAGTGCTGACGCCTCCTCTATGAGGTTTAGGGTCTCCTTGGCGATCAGATCTAATGTAGTGGTAGCCAGTTGGATTAAGGACTTCATCATCAATGTCAGGATGGAATCAAGTTTTCTGCAACATCACTATGCCTGCACCTATGAATTCCCTTCGCTGTCAGATATTTTCTAGATCATACATTTTCCCGAGAAGCGATCGTACATTTTTGGGTAGCATCAGCGGAATTTAGGTCTTTTTAATTGGACAGTTCTTGCGTCTTGCTTGCCAGCCAACACGGTGCTTTTTCTATTTTTGGTTAATTCTGAAAGGGTTTCTGGTCTTGTTTCTGAGTTCAACAAGAAACGATTTTCGTACCTTGTCTCGAAGGTTAATGAAATCCTCAACCGAGTATGATAACATTGGTAACGATGGAATTGATTCAGCTAAACAATGGGTGGAATAATTCCTTTAGACACAGAATCCGCAGTGAGTACTGTAAAATAATATTCCGACGGTAAAAGCAACGACCGAATTTGAAGGCCACGCCCACAGTAAATTTGGCCTGCGGGCCGGAAAACCCTTATCTAGACGGTCGAATACCTACGACAAGTCCAAGTAGATCAGGTCAACGTCCTCTCCAACGTCAGATGACTCGGTCCAACTACTCCGTGCGATTATTAAACTCGTTGTGCACAATGGCTGTCGACGGAATCCGTGCTGTTCAGGTATAAGGGTGTAGTTTTCCAGAGAGCAAACCACCGTATCAGCAATGATGGACTACCTGACCTTGGACAGTAAAGGAAGCGGCAATACTGGGCGGTAGTTTGGAGGCCCGGTTCTGCTTTTGCTTTGTGGATCTGAGTTATTGTTCCAAGCTTCCACAATGCAGGAACCTAGGTCTGGTTTGATCAGCGCTGAAAGATCTGAGTCAAATGTCCTGCTGGTTGTCGTGCTGTTGCTCCCAGTACCACTGGGCGAATGGTATCGACACCTGAGGAATTGTGCTTGCACTGAGATACCAGCTTCTGCTATGCAGTTTAACAGTAAAAGCGATGTAAATGAGCCCCGCCTGCAGTGCAACAAAGCTGGAATATCGTCTGATGCCAAACCCTCCGTAAGATTGGGGCACATAGCGTCCACAACGCATCAGCCGTCGCGACTGAAGGGTTTCTCTGCTTCACCTTACGAAATTCATTAACGTGCTTGTCCTACAGTTTGCTGTTAGCATTGAATGCTTTTGTCATGTTCTGCTGATGCGCGGCTTTTCTCTGAGCAGTTTAGTTCAGTGATTACTTTGGGCTGCCTAGTTGTCCCCAGTTTCTGGGGTGACGCTTATATAAACAGTCGCCATGCTGCGTTGCGTACAGCTATCCACTTTCGAAATTCTGCTGCTTGCGAAAGAAACTGATTTAGGCCCATTGCAACCTTTGTCTCTGAGGCATCTGTGATCAGTCGTTTGAATTTGTTGACGAATTCGAGCCAGTCGACTTCATGGCGGTCTTCGGCGAAGAACGGCCAGGTTTTGGCGCTGAGAAGCTGCGTTAAGCGGTCGTAGCTTGTGATGCTGTGCACCGTTTCATGCTTTTCCTTTCAATACTCTGTCCTGCGGTTCTCCGGGAAGCAAAAAGACGGCCGCGATTACGAAGTCCTTTATTAAGATTCCGCTCAAATATTTATAGAGTATACACACTGTTTACAACAGTCCGTTTCAATTGCTCATCAATGTTATTTGCATTGTGTCGCTGGCTCCTTTTCCATTGGTTTATGCTTGCTTACCATGTTCATTCTGTCTAAAATTACCTTGACTTTCTTAGTGGATGTACGATTGGCGGCATTGGGCCTGCGCGCTTCTTCCCTCCGTCCAATGCCACAAACCTTGGCTCAAAGGTGCACGAGTATACCCTCCTTCGCCTGCTGGCGCCTGATTGGTCACTTGCACCTTCAGTGGATGGTTGCAGGCTGGACGCGATCACGGGCCAACTATTTCCTGATTGGCTGACCAATCTGCTTCCGGCAACATGCTCACTCCCTATCGGTCTGGCCTGTGACGTTCGATCGGCATTACAGTATTTCCAGCCCCTATCACCTTACTCCGCATAGCAAATGTAGTTGAGACAGCTTACTGCATTATCACTGCGGCCCGAAAAACAATCCACAACCATTGCATCAGCCATATGTTCCTCATTGGTAATTACGAGATCCAGTTGCTGTTTTTTCTGATGAGCTACTGATACCTCTCCTAGACATGCATCGGAATCGAGTGAATGGACGGTCGAGTGGAGCTCCGGTGTTATTGCCGGTATGTTTGCTTTTTCAGTTAGTTTCATGTCTGCTCTTTGCAAGGCTTCTGGAGCCTTTAACCGAAGTTCGGTTTAAAGGCTTTTCGGATTTTCATGCCAATGTTGCTCTTTCCTCTGAGCTACAAGTCGTCGGATTATTGGGTCGCCTCTTCTATTGTCTGTTGATAGGTAGCTTTTTGAGCGATTGCGCGACGACATTCTACAAGAAAAGTGTTTCTCGAGTAAACCGCCGCTGTTCAAAATCGTGCTTTCCGGCTTATTGACTATCGTTGGAAAGGAGCCCCGACATCCTACGCATGAAGATTGTGTTTAGAGGGTCCTGTTTGCTGGATCCTTCTGCGATGTTTCTTTTCGCTTACTGTGCACTCCATGGGATATCAGAGTAGATGCGCATCGCACAGGATCCGTGTTTTCGCGCACTTGCAGAGAGTAAAACATTTTCTTTACCAGTGATGTATTCTAATGTCATTCTAATATGTCTGGGTTTGCCATATTGTGCGCAGTTCGTGTGACTAGTAACACTCATACTAGGTTTGTCCTTCAAAATGCGCAGTGTGAGTTCCACTGGTCTTGGCCGTCAGGCAACCTGCCTCGCAATGGGATGGCAGTAAATCCGGGACCCGTCTAGTGTACACAGCAGTCGGGGCACTATTGTTGGATTTCTTCTACGTTTAACTGAAAGGTTGGGTGATTATTGGTCCTGGCTTTATGCTAGTTGATGATGGTCTACTGTTTGTCTCTCTGTTCGCGTTAGCCGCATTTGTAAGAGAAAAAAGACCGGGTGATCTTTGTTGCAATCTCTGTGTAGGTGACGGATGTTCCGCGGGACTTAACTTCGACAAGTGATTTTTGAGCTGCAGATGCAAGGGGCTGGTGGTCGGCTGCTCCATTATTGTTAACGATGGTTTTTGTGATCCGAGGAGTTTGACGGATCACACTTTTCTGCCGGTGCCTGATTTTCGTTGTCCGGAATAACGCTTGACTTTCAGAACTACGATCTTTTTTCGCATGACGTTCTGCCAAAGTTGGATGGACCAAAGATGATGGCGATCTTACCAACCATGGTTCAGGGGAAAAATGCTTTATGAATGAGTACCGGAAACGAGTTGAATTCTTAGCAAAAATCTGCCGTTAATACAGTTGAAGGAACCAGATGTGTGGAATTGTCCTCACTGTCTAGTAACGATAACTCTACTGCACCAGAGAAAACTTGATCAGCTAGGATGAGCTGATACAAACCGCTTCTTATGCTACTCCTTAACGCTACAATCCATGCGTTTTTACTCCCTTTAAACTTAATTCATATCAGCTGTCTTCTGTTTAAAACCGAGAGCAAAATTATTTACTGGTGTGACGTCAGGGGTTATTTTCGTAATTTTCCCCACAAATTGATTAATTCGTAATATTGTTCTGCGATCCCTTTCGCTACATTTGTTCTCCAGTGCTAATCATTTCCCCCTCTTTTCTGAAACTAACAGTCCAGAAACATATACTTGAATTCAAGGATGGCAATAACTGATTCCCTACGCGACTTTTGCCTATGGACAACTTGTACAGTCATCTGTCTCCGGGTGTCACGCTACACAATTTATCGTATGATCGGCTCGATCGATTTCTACGCCGATGTACAAAACATACCTGCCTATTTCTTACATTAACGATATAGTACCTCTTTCACAGAATTCTTCTTTTCTATATTCTTCCTTATTTCATAGTTGGCCACGACTGGGCTGATCTCCTGTGGTGACGGATTACAGCTTCCAGATTATAAAAGACGTTACCTATGCAAGGCAAATTGCCACCAACTGTCTGGCGTATAAAAAAGTGCCATAATAGAATGATCCGCATGACGGACTGGGCTGAGGCTCCATGGCCCATAATACATGTTCAAAAACAGCTCTAAAATGAACAAAACATATGATATACAGGTGATGGCTCATATGCTACTATGCCACACCGGCACACGGCCAGTTATTGCATGGAAGTGCGAGCGAAACCTTTCGAGGGAATACCTTGCATGGAAGCAGGTCCCCTGGGGATGGTTCCACGAGTGGCCGTCTTACTTTAACTGGACATCTGTTTAAATTTGCTTACGTTATTGTTCCTGCTTTTTATTTTCTTTAATGCCTTAATCCTGCCAATTAGTTTAGTACCTGTTTTTGGATCCATTGTAAAAAGCGTGAACAAATTGAGTATATTTTTGCGATCTTGTTGTACACATTGATCAGACCACATAGTTGGACTGCACCTCGAAACACCGAGGAATATAACATTTATCATTTATCATTTATCATTAAATATAGTAAACCAGCCATTGCTGCTTGCATATCAATTGAACTCTGACATGCAGAATGATGTGTATTAGTTAAGAAGAATTGAGTCAGCACTCTTTTAAGCTGCACAAATGCCTTTCAATCTACCGAAATGCACGCGACATATGGGTATTTGCCTGTGCTTTCTTTGATGCTGGCATTGTGCTGGCACCTCTCCAACAACCCTCGACTTTTCTTTGTCTTTTTCACATTTTGTACAGTTCGGAGAGTCTAATGTAAAGAATCCGCATAATCCTTGAGAACGACGGGCGACAAACTGCCAGGTATTTTTGCCTTGTCTCAGCGTAGCTATATTATTTTCCGGTGCAATGTTGCAAAATCGAGCAGGGGTGATGACTTTTTAGGCTATTGGAATTGTTCAGAGAATAAGTCGGAGAACTAATCATTTCTAGTGCAGCGGAATTTGCAATTTAGTTCTTCTACAAACACTTCAGATTTTATAACGTGGCAAGCGACCGCGTATAGTTGTACCGTTATCTACCAAATCTCGCGGCGACTACTGTTTCCCGGAAACATGTGTGAACGGAAGCTTGTTTGAGCTGGTACGATTCTACTTTGATGCGAGCATAAAGGGATTGTTCACCGAGGTACAATCTAATTTTGAATGCTCTCTCCTTGAGTCTGCACAATCGCTTGAAGTGTGGTAAAGGGAACTGGTTGGTACGGATGCGAACAATTTCTATCTTGCAGCGGAGGTAACATCAGAAGCTCAGATAACTTTTTATTTGGTCGCCATTAGCATATGCTTGGCAGCATCCGGTTTCGGATTTGCCTGTCACTATGGCCAGCCACAGGACGCCTGCGCCTACAGAGGGACCATGGGTGGCTTGCGATGCACCACCCACAGTTCCAACCACACACACACACACACACACACACACACACACACCATATCCAGTGTAAACCCGAAGGAATAAGACCGGGAGGCACGTGGTTGGGAGCCACGTTTCATCAACGGAGCCGGCCCACGCTCCTTCACAGGCAAACACAAGCATGCTGTAGTTGGGGAATCAAACGCACACAAGACGGTGGCTGGACCGTAGTCCGCTCCACACTGGGTGCATGGAACCGCTCTTCGAGCCTAGCACGGCCACAAGGACCGTGCACCCCGTCCCCTCCAGCAACGACCAACTGTGTCCTGGAGCCAGTATGAATGAAGTAGTGGGTAATAGACAGGTAGGCACCTGCTCAACATGCACATCAAACGTAGGCACACCGGAGATATCAAACAACAACCAATCGCTTGAAAAAACAACATGAAATAGAATAAATCCGATAATGCATACAGATACGGTTGCATAACTCTTCGCTAAATTAGCGTATGAAGTAAGTTGGTTAGCAACGAATTCACGATAAGTAAGAAATGTCCACAAGTTACTTAAAATGCTACAAACGCAACAAAGTTACCGAAGATAAGCGCAATTAGCGTAAGCAACCTGGCCAGTTAATAGCAGATTAATTAGGTAGGCAGAATAAACCAAATGAAGTGGAATGAAATCTATCCAGCTTAAAAAGACCTAGTTTAAGTGTAAGTTGGTTTAGCCGACCTGCGGTGAAGAAGCATCAAGAATGCAACATCAGCCTCAGCATGGGGTCATTGGCATATACACCTGTGTTTAAAAGCTAACTTAAACCCCCGGATACTTCCATTTCGCTCAGTTGCGCTATGTTTGGAAGATGAGATTGTCTCCATCCCTTTCTACCGTACTCGCACCTTGTGGTTTGTTTTACTGTGGCCAGTATGGGAAGGCCTGCCTCTATAGAGTGATGCGGAGCTGCCAAATGGTGCCCGATTAGTGGCAAAAAATACCTTCAGCTTAGTTATAAGTAACAAGTCCAAGGTTGCTTCGAACTTGGTGGAATATTTCACAACATTCTATAACCCGTGGATTGTATGAGATGTGATGTCAAGTCTATAGAACTAACCGGTGAATATGTATGCAGAGTGGTTGTAAAGAACATTGTTAAAGACGCTTGCTTCTGAGTTGGGGGATGTATTGACCAATGAAATCATGCGGTATCCACTCAGATAGTTTGACTAGCACTCAGACTAAGCATTCAATACGTCGCGACGCGTAGTATATAATGTATTACACTGACAAGCAAGGAAAAACGGCAATACCTGTTCCAGCGACGGCAGGCGGTTGGACTATTCTAACACTCTCGGCATTGCTTTGCGGCATCCGTTTTCGTCCTACAATTAAATGCCCATGCTCATGCGATAGAGCTCAACGAGGGAATGACCCAAGTTCTGCTAGATAGCTGGTTAAACTTTCGATCCAGTTTGCCAACAGAAATCTGGCTAAAGACAGCAGGCGAACGGCCAAAAGTCGGATGCAATTCGATGGAACTTGCAAACGCTGCAAATTCTTTATCTGCACAGTCCTGTGGAGGGACCGACATAACAGCGCCCACGGCACACAACAGGACAGAGCACAGCACGGGTGAAACGTCTGTTCAGGAACGCTCAATGATGCCATGCAAATTGATTGAAATACATAAACCAAAAAACCATTACTGGCCGGCCACCTAACGGCCGGCTTAAAAACCAACACAAAGTTGACATCCATCAACGCACTCCTAACAACAAAAGCCCTATCTTGCATGTACACAAACCCCCAAGACCTTCTAAGTAAGTAGGCCGAACTTAGAGAACTCCATGCCTCAAAACAGAGGGACCTCGTCATGATTACAGAGACCTGGTTAAACCTTGAGTAACCGATTCTGAGATCAATTTGCCTGGTATGTCGCTGCTCTAGGACCGATTGAACGGGAAGGGCTGGCGGTGTGATTCTTTACTATAATACAAACCTCTGATATGAAGTTATCGATCACCCCGAAATCCGAGCTCCTGATACGTTTTGGTGCCGCCTATGGTTGCGAAACAAGGACACATGTCTACTAGCCGTGATTTACCGCCCACCAAACTCAACGTCGGAAATGGACTCCAAACTGGACCACGTTTTTCAGTTTGCTTTAAACAAGTCCTACACGCACATTCTTATCGCTGAATATTTTAACGTGCACGACATAGAAACGCCGGCAACAGACGGTAGCCAGTTGAAAGGGTGCTTGCAAGAGCTAATTGCTAGCCACCCTCTGTACAACCACGTAATCCCTCCTACTAGATTTCGACCTGCTAACAAGCCGTTCATACTGGAACTTGTGCTCACAAACGAAGAACTCATGGTTGACGGGATAGTTGCAAGCACACCACTGGGTCCTAGTGATCATGTTCCTCTACGCTTTAACTATATATACTGTGCGGAGTATCTTGAAAAGGAGGTTGATAAAGTGCATGCTGTCATGCACTATAATGTGTTATCTACGCTTGCTAGGGATACATCTTGGACTTTGGTAACCGGATTCCCCCCAGATCTTACCTGGGAAACCTTTACAAGGACGTTTAGCACACTGATTGCACACGCATCGGAACAGAAGTCATTCCAACCCAAAAACAAGCGCGTCATTTTTGAGGAGCAGAACACGTAAATGTATGTCCCGGAGGGATTTGGCATGGCGAGATCACCAGGACTGCTCGAATGCCGAAACCTGGACTGCGTACATGACACATCGTAACTTCCGTGTCAAACTAACCCGCGAAGACAAGGTCACGCATCAGCAGCAGGTAATGAAATGATTCTGCACGCACCGCAAACTTCTGTACAGGCACGATAACGGCCTTCGAAAGGTGAAGCGGAAGTTTCCAGCACTAGTCACGGCTGATGGGTGCACGCGATCAGCAATGGAAGCAGCTGATCTCCTACGGCTTCATTACTCCCAAAGTTTCTAATATGTAACGAGCCAAAACATTTTCCTCGTTTCTATTACTCCACCGTCGGATATATACAAGATCACCTTCACTGCGGAAGGTGTGTTGAAGAAGTAGTTATCCTTGCGTTTCCACAGTTCTCCTGGAGTCGACAGCATCCGACCAAAGGCTCTGCTGGCAGTAGCTAATAAACTAGCAGAACCACTGGCTGTTTTCTATCAGCGATGTCTAGAAGAGAACCGTATTCCACCAGTATGGAAGCGAGGAGTCTTCACTCCTACCCACATAGGAGGTAACCACACTGACCCTACCAACTACCGTCCGATAACGCTGCTTCCTGTACTATCCAAAGTGATGGAATCAATCATCACAGATGCGCTGATGCGGTATCTGGAAAGCCACAGCTTAATAGCCCCAGAGCAACATGGCTTTCGTCAAAAGCATTCGTGTAATACTAACCTATTAATTGCACGTAATAGCTGGACTGAAGCTGTTGATGATGGAGTAGGAGTCGATGTCATCTACCTGGAATTCTCAAAAGCGATTGATTGCTTAGACCATCGAATTCTCCTTCCGAAGCTACAGCATTGGCGACCGAATCCTGAGCTGGATTAGCAATTTTCTACACGAACGTAGGCTAGTGGTGAGAGTCCGAGAAGTATTGTCCGATGCAATGGATGTGGTGTTTGGTGTACCACAAGGCTCGGTGCTTGGACCTCGTCTATACTTTGTGGTCATTAACGAGTTGGCGAGATCAATTGCTTCCGATTTCCTATGTTTCGCTGATGATAGCCAGATATGGCAAAGGATCAGTGGACCGGACGACCAAGAACGGCCTCAGTGCGACCTTAACACAGTGTCTAACTTGTCAGTTCAAAACGCCTTACCATTCAACGTAGACAAATGTCGCGTTGTACAATTACGCCATAGACATAACTGCACATATTTGCTTGGGACAAACGGATTGCAAACCAGCTCCCAGGAATGTGACCTTGGTGCGCTCGTACTGAGCGACCTCAACTGTTCAAAACAGACTGAGGTCGCTACGAAAAGAGGCAACCAGCACGTCCGCATGCTGCGAAAGGCATGCGGGAGATTCGACCCATCAAGCTACCCAATGATGCACAATCCTTACGTGCGCCCGCATGTTGAATACGCTATCCAAGCTTGGCAACCTTGGTTGAAGCGCGACCAAGCTGCGTTAGAGGCAGCACAACAAGAGCAACAAAGAATGAAAAGGGACTGCACTATCACTCTTACGACCGAAGGCTGAAGTTGCTGGGAATTTTCAGCGGATGCTATCGAAGGCTTCGCGGCGATCTCATATTAGCGTATCAGATATTGAGTGACCCCAACCATGTATGCCGCCATTTGCTGAAACTTAGCCACAACACGCAGCTCAGGGATAACTGCTGAAGATTGAAGGAACAATATAGCCGTTTAGAGTGTCGGCGGAATTACTTTTCCCTTCAGGTTTGCCAACCTTGGTTGCACTCCCGGACTCAGTTGTGCCTCTTGTACCTTGAATGTTTTCGAAAAACGATTAGATGTTGATCTTAGCTCCCATCATTTTGTTACCTAAACTCTTCTATTGTGGATTACGCGAAGAGTGCTTTTCTACAAGATTTATGTATCAAATGGACCAAAGTGAGCGACCATATTTTACTTTTCTCACTCCTTACCTCAACGATCACTGCTCCTCAGGGTATTTCTGAACGTTTATGCTCGATATTTTTACTTTTACACTGATGTAATTTATCAAAGTATTCATCTCTGCAGACGTTCGGTAGATTACCCACATATATTTTGATTTTCTCGTATTCACCCCAACCATCCTACGGGACGTGTCAAGCACTTGTTTTTATCCCGGTATAAATCATTGTTCATTGTTTTAACACTCCAACTTTTGGATCTACCCGCTGCCGATCTTCATCCTTTGACAATTATCCCTCTCATGGTCTCTGTGCTGAAATTCACGACAGCAAACGCATCACCTGCAAATATAGCAAGCGCCAGTTGGTATCAACGAGAATACCATTTCTAGACCTCACCAAGTTGTTACTGGTCAGTCTATCTGATTGCTTTACCGGGCAACTATTAAAGAAAACTACTCCTACCGCATTGCCTTAGGCACATTGTGCGAAATGGGCTCAGGAACAATCAAGGATTCACACCGAATCTGTGCGCCGCACGCCGTAGCTGCGACTTGATCAACAAGTCGCGTCCAAACTCGTATCAAGCCGTGGTTCACATCGAAACGCGTGACAACGCGTCCATGTACGACCAGTCTGCTCTGACCGTGAGGTTGGACGTTGGATTGATACTGCGCTTCCGATTCGTTAACTGACCAACCAGCCCTTATTGGTGGGTATCTGAGAAGGTCAGTCTCTCACCGTTAACCATCTTTGTAACCTCCGGAACCAGACAGGGTTATAGCACTAGCTAGTTAATTTTTAATTTCCTGTTCTTTTACGACTACCCATTCACTCGAGATAATCCGATAACTGCCATGCACACTAGTGCTGTGAACTAGGTAACCACGGAAGACAATGCGGTTGCGGTCACATGGGTTTTCAATGAACCTGTGCCCTGTTTCACACACATTCTGTGCCCTCTGGGGTACAAGAACAGATAAATGAGCCTAAAAGACAAGTGACTGCTAATTCGGTTAGTATTGTTGACCTAACATCTCTGTCAAACAAAATAATGACGTTTTAAAAGCAGTTAGCCGAACAAACTGCGAAACTTACGACGCTTGACTCATTAGTGGATGTCCGTGTATCTGTCTCATACTTAATTGTGGCTGTAGAAAACTCAGAGCCAAAACACAAAATTGAAGCATTGACCTTCCTAACCGCAGTCGCCTCTGAGGTTACCTAAAGATGCAAAAAAGGGAAACATGCTATTGCCTAAGCGTATTTGACAATATCTCGATTAACGACACCTAGTATACTCTTTCGAGATTGTGCAACATGGCTGAGAGCGACATTAGTTGCAGGAAATCGAGAGAGAACTATTTTTACGTTTCAATTTCCCGACTCTGTTCAGCTTCCGTAGCGAAAGTCTTGCAGTTGTGTTCATTAATGTATAAACTACTTTGTGGTCTATACCGAAATCTATTTGCGTGACTGTATTTGAAATCAGGACACCTTTGTAACACCAGCTTTAACGCAGCAACTTCACTAACATTTTGATCAAGTCGAGGTTGAACCACCTCTCTTACTTTCTGAACCGTCAAAAAGTGCAGCATTTATCAGAGCTTGCATTTTTCCCAGTAATGACGCAGAAAAGGTTTGCCAATCTACAGTTGACAAAGTCCATCCCCACTCCAACGATGCTAACGGAGGCTACAGTGTAGAGGAATTACACATGCCCACGACTTGTTTTTGTGGACATATGAAGTAGCGTTGATTCACTGAAGACGTAACATTCTGAAAAACCACTAACCGCTAGAATCGGTCTCCACAACACGACTGAAACTAATACAAGCCCAAAAACATCAAACGGAACTGCCGCTAGTTTTAGCGAACGTCCATTGCAGCCCACTAACATGATGAATAATAGTGGTAGCAATGGTCATCTCAATAAGCGCGTTAGTGCAGACAGGTGTTTACATGTTGGAAGAACGCTTTTTTTGCCCAAAGACAGTCGTGAGTACTAATGCGAACGTCGCTGTATTCCTCCACCCATTCCTCCACCTTTAATCTTGGCAGAGCTAGTGAATCTCATTGTTAGGGTTTGCGGAAACCTATCCAACTAATACGACTAATTGAAACCTCGTGCTGTGTTGCTATGCCCAGCCAACCACTTTCAATCGAAGGTTACAAGCTTATTAGAAGTGACCGCAAGCAAGACAGGGGAGGTGGTTGCATTATTTACTACTTGCAAAATCTGGTCTCTGAACGCTCACTTCCACTTATAGACCTCACTATTGTTTCTGTCTAGTTACTCTTGTCTTTCGTTGCTAAACGAACGTTTGTAGGTTGGATATACCGTTCATCCGGGGTCAGCCTCAGTGATGAGAATTCCGCGCATTTGATTAAGTCCTTTGTGGAGATTGCAACCCTCCCTACATCTGTTATTCTAACTCAACAACGAATGCAAAACATTTATTCAAGCTAGCCGAACAACCTCCTCGTGGTGCCAGCTGTGTGGTTCCGGTTTAACCCGTTCCAGCAAGTAGTTCGGCGGCAGTGTTCCAGGCCGTGGTGGGTTTTCACCTGGCAGGCGTTCTCCCTATAAAAAACCACGAATGTCTGCTTAACACTGTGAAGTGGCGGATGTGACTCACCACTAACTAAAGTCACTGCCCAAGCTAACGCTGACAAGCATATCAAATCCACATACGTGAAACATTTCTTCACACACCCGCTAAGTGATCGAACTCAGTTAAAATAACAAAAAGTTCACAAACACAAGGAACACACCTACCTACTACATACATTTATGGATCCACATATATGAAAATTCTATTATATTGTTGCACATTTCTCTATCAATTGTTGTACTATTACTATGATCATGTCTAATGGCGTGCCTCTTGTAGCCGAGAATAAAAATTGTTTCTTTATTTAATTCCTCCACAGCTATGTTATTTTATCTTCCATAAGTGTTCGAGGTACACCACTGCAGGCATAGTCATAATTCTACATCCTGTATGCATAGTCAAAAACAATATTCCTCAAAATGTTTGAGAAGATTTCACAACACACAGCACAATTCTGCTGTCAAACAGAGACAGAAATTCTGTGTATTACATATGAGAAAATGGTGCCTGTGTGAAAATCGATATAGGCAGTCTTGAGATTTATGCGTAGAATGATGTTTCACAAATGAGGATTAGCTGCAGTGCGATAAACACGTGCGCCTGACTATAACCTCGTTTGCAACTGATGTACGCCAAAAAAATCCTTAATGTGGGTTGCTAGCTGAACAGAAAGTGCCATGGTTAAATATCTAGCCAATAGCATTCCATTGATGGTTACAAGCTTATTCGAAATGATTGCAAACAAACAGGGAAGATGGCTGCATTATTTACCACCACTGGCAAAATCTCCTTGTCTGGATTCACCCTTCCACTTTCATGCCCCACCACTGATTCTGTTTGCTTATCTGTTGGTCCAACTTAGCAACAACTGAGAAGCATGCAGAGTTTGAAACCTCCATCCTTACTTGCAGTTTTGAGCAAAACATGTTCTCGTGGCTACCAGGGACAAGAGGATACTGGACTTAATTTTTATGTTAGACACCTCGATGCCGACTGACTTAATAAATGTTCTCCCTGGACCTGATTACAAAATAGCTATATGCTAAATTATAACTAAACCGTCGCGCGTGAGGTTACTGATAGTTACACACTTCGTGACTGGACCGATTAGCACTGGTTGTCTATCCTTTTGGGCTATGATAAGTTCCATTGAAATGCAAAGTTCTCCAAGAATGGTAGTGACCCACACCTGCGCTGACCCTTGTTGGTGATCAGCTAGAAGTCGTTCAGGAATTCAAGTACCTGAGCAGCTATAGTAGCGCCCGTGGGATCGAAGCTGAGATTGTGATCCCTATAACAAAGGCTAGAGGTGCTTTTGCCAAGTTTCGCAACCTGTGGCGCAGACAGTACATCACTCTCGCCCTGCAAAGCAGAGTTTAGAATGCAGCCGTCTCTTCAACTCCCCTGTACAATTGTGAAACCTGGCCCATCAGGTCGACAGACATAAATGGGTTACTCACGTTGGACCACCGGTGCTTTCGCAGCATAGCCCATGTCTGATGGGAACATAGCGTGAGCGACGAGTATGTTCGGGGCCGAACATATGGTGCAGGAAGAGTAAGTGAACCGCTCAGAACAATTATATCACGTGCCAGACTCCGATGGATGGGCCACATGTTGCGCATGTCAGCACGTCGGCACCCACGAAGTGCATTGTTTGCGCGCCGGGGGCGCGGTTGGAAGAGGAGGAGAGATTAAGTGATGACTTGGTCGAAAGAAATGAAAACTTTCACTTCGAAGTTGTGTCGGTTGGTGCATCCCGACTGGCTGTCTGGGATCCTAAGGATGATGAACACTTTTGGTTGGACACACTTGCTGATATGGCTAGGAGCCGGCCAACATAACCAACTTAAGCCGCTAACTATCCTGTGGCCTCATAAGGAGTTGAATTTGTGCACCGGTTAATGAAGGGTATTAAGGAGAGTTCCATGGTATATTAAAAGCCTATTATTCTTTTGTATATGTAAATGTTTCTCACATCTAGACAGGAATTTACACCCATAATAGCAATGTACGCGCGTTTCATCTATTCGGGAATCTTAAGTAGTGACCCCCATGACGCCTGATGGAATGTGCAATCCGAGAAATGACAACAATATTTGACGGCATGTGGCGAGTTGTTTCGTTTTTTGACATTTGTTGCCGCAACAGTCAGCCACACAAACACCACACCTCCACGAAAATGATAGACTGGCTGTTCGACCAATTGGGACTGGCCATTAACGCGCACCCGCCGAATTCTCCCAGGTTCGAACCCATAGCCTTACTCTAACCAGCCAACAACATATCCCATTGAGACATGTTTGACAGCAACGGACTAGCATGACCGAAAACGAACTGCAACATAGTGCGGCCCATCCTCCACTAGCATGCGGATTGTAAACATGCAGAGGAAAAGGCGGACAGCCGAGCTACGACTTTGTTTGCAAACTGACACCAGTGGAGGTGACATGTAAACAGTTAAGGCAGTTACTGCCAATTACGCACTAAGAATCAGTAATCGCCTTAGCGATTGGTAGTGGCCTACAAAGGAAGTCGTAGCTCGGAGAGCCAGCCCTATCCTCTGCATGTTCACAATGCGCATGACAGTGGAGGATGGGACGCGCTGCATCACAGTTAGGTAACAGTCGAGGCGATCCGCCGCCGTCGTCCAAGGCTCAGTGGCATAAGTCGCTGAATTGCAAAAGTAAGGTAGTAGGTTCAAAGCCCACAGGATTCGGCGGTTGCGCATGCTGATGAGTTCCAATTGAATGAAAAGGCCGACTATCGTTTTGCTGGATGTGTGGTGGCTCTTTGTTGGATTTTAGCTGCGACGAGTCGTCTCCAGATCCGTAGAATACTTTTCGGTGCATGTGATTACTGCATCACGGAGTATAGGAGTAATAAACTTATATTATATGGTGAAAACTTCAATGTGCAGAATGCAGTTGTCATCGGAACAAATGAATTGTGCTAACATGATACATGGAGGCAGTGACCAAAGTAAGCCATAGTAATAGCGTGTTCAAAAGTAAAAGCACTTTAACTATCCATGTTGTTATAAGGTCTAACCTTCTACCGTCCTGGTTGATATTCTAACTTGGGTTCCATTGCCGAAGCAACGTTGCAGCTGGACGCCAGACCAGAGAAAAAAATAACATTTTCCCTAGTTGGACTTACAATTTTGCATGCGATAGGAAAAAATTGACGCGCGCTATACACTGCTCATCAAATGTCAACCGTGGAATTCGGAACAGCTCACACACTGGCTTTTAACATCCATTGTCTAGGTGAAAATAGCTGAGCCCATGTAAAGAATTACTGCAGTAAGATTACAACAATGGTTAGTATGCACTCTTAGACTAGTTCGATAAAATATTGGCTAGCAAATGAAAGCACCTGCATGCGCAGCAGTAGCGAGTAATAGTTTCATCTACTTGAAATACTGCGAAACTTCCAACCGCCAGGATCTTCCCAAATTTATTCATAATCTTTAAAGACCACTGAATGTGAATCGTCCACCAGCAGTTTTATCATCCCATAAAGGCGGGTGTCAGATGCCCAGTAACTTAATAAAATAACGTCTAATTCTCTGTTCCATAATGGTACAAGTCCTTGTGTCTAATACTGCCTTTGGGCATGTAGTCTATTCAAACATATCCCCGTCGGCAATTCTCTAAAGAAAATGCCATCTATCCAAGATCACTAGTATCACTGTCTGTAAAATATGCCCGTAGCGACGTTAGCATTCAATTCGGTGAGGAAATGTCCATTCGACAAATCGCATCAAGTGAATACATATATAATGCTCATGTGTAGTGAGAGAATTAATTGAGCAATTCTATAAAATTCTACAAAATTCTAGACAATTCTATAAAATTGGTGTACATAGCAGCAACTATTGTCAGTGTAAGTCACCGTTTCAAAGTTAACCTTGTCATCCACAATGTTCGTAACTTGCGTAAAGTGGAGAATAAACATCGCAACATCGGGTGCTCTTAGATCATGACGGTTTGCGGCTGTCCCTTCATATCTCAGTGCCATAAGCATCTGGATGGTGATTCAAGCCACTGATGGTCGAGTTCGGATTGATTGAGCCGACTGATCCGCACCACTGATGCGACTCAATAGGTCAAAACCACCATCTAGTGCTTTACCAGGTATGTGGAGAAATATATGATTTGGAAGCCGACGGGATGAACTCTGAATTACCATACATCTCTGAATAAAACTCGCATTAGTTTAAGAAATTTAGACTAGGGTTGGTTAATACAACACGAGCTGTTTTATTAGTCGATCCGGCTCTCCAACTGATGATGGTAGTCATATATAGGAGCATAGACTTATATGCATACTATATACCTGGATTCGACCATTTGTTGGCGCGACCGAGACAAATGAGTCAAATCTGTGATCGAGATGAACGGCGCTCAGAGCAAAATTGCCGCTATTTACATATATGATGTACGACAGCGCTTTTCAAACATTTTTTCTAGTATTACTTCGCAAAGACCACTAAACTGAAGTACCATTGTCAATCTATAGTTCCATCATTCACATGCCTTTGATGAACTAGTAACCATAATCAATTTACTAGCGATAACCAAGATGTTTGCTTCAGTATGTTGCTAATATAATACTCACTAAAGAATCGCATCCAAACACAGCTAGCCAAATAAATATGTGAAGGGAGTAATAAGTCATATGCGCGTATTTTAACGAGTGAAAGTTGAAATAGGGATGGAGATAGCAAAGGCGATGGCTGCACGCCTGTAATGGGGCTTGCATAGCCACAGTGGGTGACTTGGGGCACCACATTTGCGATCAGGTGACAGCTGCTGACGAGTCGACCATCGGGCGCGCAAACTGTAAGCGGCCTGATTGGTTTGATGAGAACAATGCCATGATTGGAGTATTGGTGTCTGAAAAGAATGCAGCATTTCAATTCAGTACAATTTGTAATTTTAATAATGTGCTTTATGCACACAAAAGGGGAATATTCAGCTTTTGCACACACGCTACCAGCACAGTAATGGAAATAAGGTAATACATACACAAGCAGAGTAATATTTGGCATAAACAGCAGTATGGTCATGACGTATATTTGTTTTTACTTTCCAAGACAAATAGCTTTCGAGATAATGAATAATTTATGGGCGATCGGTCCTTGTGTGGGCCAAATTGGATCTATACTTTGTCTGGTTGGGCATGTTGATAAACACCCAGACAGACCGCCATGAAGTGGGTGACTGGTATCAGTAAGTATTCTCGAAGCAACCTTATGTATGAGTAGATGTGAGTGGACAGAGGAATTTCACTAAATGTCAGCTTGGGAATTCCACGAGATAATTGCGTCATTGAACTACGTAGGAATTGGAAATGTTTACTTAAATAAAACCAGGAAATATCACAGTGAAGCAATAGGTCTGAAGCAGTGAAACACATGCTTTGGTAAATCGCAGATGTAATTGGCGAGGACAGAGCAGGATCGCAAACGAAAGGCGTAAAATGAAGGCCTACTCATCATTGTTAAAACATTATTAGCATGGAGTGACCAGGAAAGATCATGACTGAGTGTCACTCCTAGGTACGTCACTGACAACCTGGAGCGCAAATTATTGTCTTCTATGGGAAGTTGGGAGTATTCCATGAGAAGTTGCTGACAACCGTGGTCTTTGGGTAGGGAGGAAATGACGGTATCATATGTTGATGCATACTAGGAAGATAACACAACGCTGTCCAACTAGGCTTGTAAGTAAGTTAATGAGGACGCGGGCCGTTGTTGCATACCCAAGACCACGGCATCCGCATATCTCAGCAATACGGTATCGGCAGGTGCAGGTAAATTGGCAATGTAGGTGGAAACGAAGCATGGAGATACTATGGCGTCTTGAAGTGCGCCATGGTCTGTGGTGAGCGGCAAGAATGTTTGAACTACAAGTCGAGCAAACTGGGCACGTTAAATAAAGTAGTGGTGTCTCAAACGGGGGAGAGACGGCAGCTGAATTTGGGCATCATGCAGGTAATTCAAAATAAGCTCACGGATGACATTGACGATAGCATTACCGTAATCCAGAAAACACATTCGTACGAATTTGGCTTTGTTATCTAGTGATGAGAGCATGGAATGTACAAGAAAGGCGAATGCGTCTTGAGTAGACCACAAACTAAGATAAGCACACTGTAGCAGATCATCTGATTGAGTCTGTCTTTGTAAGTTTTATGTTGCAAAAAGGAACACTTCTCGAAAACGGTTATCCAGAACCACTCGTTGTCTTTCATATAAAATCTAGTAGCCCAAGATCAACAGTACAAAGGGTGGAGAAAAAACAACTATTTCTCCAATTTCCCTTTAAATCCGGCATACCGGTTGACATATGCACACAACGACTGATACAGTCTTGCCGAAAGACCTTTAATGCGGTTCAAGTAAGTGTCGTTTTTACAAACAGTTCACTCTTTGTTCCTAGGTTCAAATACTAGATGCCTGATCAACACCAATCCATGGTAGTCTACCGGTTCACCTGCTGCTGTGGGGCTACGTACATTGGGCGCACGACCAGGCGCTTGGAAAAGCGGATCAAGGAACACTTGCCAACTTCGCTCGTCACGTAACAGGACAAAACTAAGTCGAGTGCCATAACCAACCATCTGATCTGCACTAATCATCTGATTGATAATCGTAAGACTTTTGAGATCCTCTATCGAGTTCCATCACAGCTACACCCCCAGTCAGGGGCTCGGCTACTCGCTACCGCTGAAGCATTATGCATCCGATTGACAAAACCCAATCTATGCATTCAGAAGCAACATGTACAGGCATTACAACTACGCTGGCCAGCCAGTAATAAAGATGGATCGGACCACACTCATTGGTATCACATGCCTTCAGTCACTTGAAAATATTTCAAGTTACGTTGAGAATTTAAATATTTTTGTTCGATCAATAGTTACCCTCCGTTTTCCCGTATGAACTCCGCTTCAATGGTTCAATGGTGTATGATGGGATAAAAAGCATAACTTTACAAGAACCACAGGATGGATATGCACAAGAAAATTAAAAGCAAAATGTTCCAACGTGGAACATAAAGTATCAGTGGTTAAATCATTGCCCTTTAACAAAGTGTTGTGTATCGTCTATCACTAAGATGAAAATCTAAGAGTCTTTCGAATGTCGTCATGTCTGGTGCGTTTACCACATAGTTTGGTAATGAATTTCAGTGAGAACAGATTCTAAGTGAGAAAAAATACCTTCTACAATTCAAACGGGAGTGTTGCGTCATTAGTTTCAGGTGGTTGCCTCGGTTTTGTTTGTATGGGGCTAGAGTCAACAGTGATGTATATGGATGCTGGCTTTCGGTTAGTATCTGGTATGTGAGAGTAAGATCTCCGCGAAGCCATCGGTATTCTAATGAGAACACACCGAGTACACGAAGACGCATTTCGTAACTTATACCGTGTGATGGGAGTATACACTCGAACGAACGTGCGGTGCCAGCCCAGCAAGGAAGCCGTTAGGCTGCCGCAAGGAAAGCGGCAGCTAATTGGACGTTCACACGTTTCTCGCATGCACGCTGATTGGCCAACAGTTGGACGCATTGGAGTGAGTTTGTTTGACTAAATCAAAGGAAAAATGTCATGCATTCACAAAGGTCGTTAATTATGGATCCAACTAACTGTATCTACCGATATGTTTCACTCGCCCTCTGCCTGCGTTTTCGCCTGGTCCTTGTGTTTGCAGAATATACGTTTTGTCCCTGAAGGACCGACTTTTACATACCGGATAGTCCACGCGTTGCCTTCGTGGCTCTTCTTTGGGGCTGTTCCAAGAGGCGGATGTCTCGTTTTAACCATGGACACCAGGCCTGAATTGCATATTCAACATGAGGACGATTGTTGGAGCTAATCAACAATGGTACTAGCCATCGCTCAAAGGTGCCGAGAGCTCGCCTCAAAAGTCTCAAGTTCAAGTTCGCCACACTTGCTGCTTTCGAACATTGGAGCGAATTTCCAAAATTCTCTTGCACGATTATACCTAGGTCGCGTCCACTAGTCACGTGTTGCATGACGTGTTGCCCCAAAAGGTATGCATTGACGAAGCTGTTGTGCACCGTCAGCAGGTGGCACCTTGCAGGGTTCAGTGGGAGCTGGTTCTTTTCTGCCCATTCGTTAATCCGGGTCAGATCTTCCTGGAGGTAGACACAGTCGGATGCTGAGCGAATAGCTCTCCATATTTTAGCATCGTCTGCAAATATTTGCATTTTAGATAGAATGTCTGCTGGAAGGTTATTAATGTAGACTGAAAATAGAAGCGGGCCGAGGACGGATACTTGTGATATAGAAGCAAATGTTGGTAGCTCAGGTTGTTTAGTTGATTGGCTGATTGTTCGCTGAGCTCGGCAGGTCAACCTGCTAAGAGTCAAGCATCACTCTTCTTCTGTGAACCAACATCTCGACCTGCTAGGTGCAGTCGGCAAAATAGTGCTTCGGGAATAACAAGGGAATTTTCGGTTAGTGCCTCACATTTCAAATAATCTCGATAGTAGAGAGCAACATCGCCCCCGCGAGATGGACGATCATTTAGAATGACTAACATCTCACTGAGTTCAATCTCCGGATCAAGTATGCTGTTTCAGAGCCAAGTTTCAGTGACTGCTATGAGGTCCCAATTTGTTGTTTCATGTCGGTGGCGCAGTTTCAAGAGCTTAGAGTACAACCCCTGAGTGTTTGTGTAGCAGCATTTTATTTGTTGACGCATCAGGAGCTCGGTTCGCTGTGAGTGACCGGCACAAATTGTGCCGGTCTGCTGAAGTTTTGTGAAACGGTTGTTTGCACAGTTGGCTGGTTTTAGATAGGTACAATTGAGGCTGGCTCATCTGTATCTGAGGTCTGTGCTAATTGAAGGAATGGTCTTAACCGTACTTCTGGTGGCCCAAGTTTCCCGTTATAATGCCATGCTTGGATTGCCACTGATACCATTTCGGGCGCAGCCAAGGTAACTTTCAAAATTCGTGGCCCGCTACCTTGGTAGTTTGTGGAAGCAATTAGACGGTTGACGTCAAAAGCCACGACATTCTTCATTTCGTATAGTTCTGCGATGTACCGCCATTCTTCAATGTCGTGCTTCTGTCGTTCATTACTATCGTCATGCTTCATTTCTGGCACACAATGAACCAGTACCACTTTCTTCATCTTATTCTGACGTGACGAACTAGGGTTGGATTTATGCTTCTGTCTTACTGCCCATGGCCTGTCAGGAAAAATGCGGGCACTGACAGAAGATTTCACTAGCATGTGGCTTGCTAAGAGAAAATCTTCCAGGTCACGCGTGTTGCCAAACGTTACTCGCAGTAACCGAGGTTCCCCTAAGTGTGGAGATGATGGATTTCGTGAAAGGCGAGTAAGACTAGTTTGGAGAACTTTCAGTCCGAGTGCGCAGGGTATTTCAGCCCACCGGTTTTGCTCCTCGGCTTGTCTACCTTTTAGCGACTCGCTAGTGGGTTCTGGGACGTTTGAACATAGTACTGTCATCGCCTTTTGGTTGCGTAGTAATTGTTTGTTCTGCAGTTCCTTGTGAGCCTAGGTTTGTCGGGTGGGGGTGTCTGGCTTGTCTTCCGTGGGCAATACGTCAAGGCTACAGCAAGAATTTTTACGTGCAACGCCGTTAGTTGCGCTATCTGTAGGGGTCAATTGTTGTTGACCAGCTACTGACGGAGGTGAGCATGCAATTTGTGCGTAACTCTGCATGCTTTGGCGCATTACGTGAGACTTGGGTTACAGTTCAAGCGGCCTGTTTTCACTGCTGTTTTTCACTAACGGTGTTTGCCTTTCGCTGGACTGGGTAGCATTGTTGCTAGAGAGCTTTTGCCTTTTAACAGGTCGGTGATTTGGGCTACGTAATTCACTAATCTGCAACTCGAGCTCTGAGATTTTCCCTCCTAATGCTGCGATCAGTTCCTTTTGGTCTGCAGACGTAACAGTCAATGCTTCACACCTTATCTTAAGTTTTTGAACAATCTTAATTATCGGACTATTTGAACATGTCACAAAACCACAAGCTATCTGTCGATACGCTGTTAGCTTCATTAAGTGTAATGTTCACATTTGTCGCGTCAAATGAATTGGCACAGAACAAACACGTGATTTTCGAGCGGACTTAAGTCCCCCGGTTGTCTGAGCTACGGTTGACCTTAGCTTTGTTGCTCACTGGATTCCCGGTTGACAAAATTCTCCGGCCCATGGATCAATGGTCGGTGTGCACTTTTAGGTTGCGCTGGTCACGTCGTTCGACTGCCTCAGTTGGCTGCTTCAGTCAGCGCGTTTGGATGGTGCGTCACTAGGCGCACGGGTAGGCAAAATCACACAGGCTTTGTGCAGTGAAATGCACGTAAAAATATGGTGGTAAGGTGAGATGACAAAAATGCTTGTATCTATGGTATACCCTGGTGCACAGTACTAAGTTGTCTATTGTCTGACAGCCTTAAAAAAGATCTGTCGAATGGTATCCCGAAGGTACTGATGAAACTCAAATAAGCAAAGTTACTCAAGTTGACCTTGGTGAATAGACTTCCGAAGACTTAGTTTGTGGTGTACCAGCGTATAGTTGGACTTACTTCAAAAATATAGACGCCGTTGGATAGAGCTCAGTGATCCGAATCGATTGAGCGTACTTCCGAAGATGTGGCACAAGAATGTGAAGGGATACGTCCAACTAAACACAGAGCACAGGATTGCACGATTAGCACGCACAAGCCGACGTATATTTCTGTACAAAGCCTGAAGATGAATAAATCGAAAACAATTGTTCGCTTTAGGCGTACCGCTTGCTTTTCTACCTACAATGTATAATATAAATGGGCATACTACACGATATTAGCATGTTGTCCAGAATAAATTTCTCGAATATCTTCAAGTTTACGGAGGTGCGGGCAATTAGGTGGTATGTATCGGATCTCTTCTTTGGCACCCGTAAAATTCCGGCACTAGTGCAGAAGTCCGCCATAGTACACACTTTCATGCACCAAGTGTATAGGTCAGAAGGAGGCAGGGCCAATAACTCGGACACACTATAAAGAAAAAGGCTGATAGTCCATCCGGACCACTTGCTTTGTTTAGGTTCGGCAGTAGTAATTTATTGCGCACCATGTTTCTGGCAAAGGCAGGTAAGTAGGTTGCTGCAAATGCGGTGGACCGCAGTGAGTTGGGGAAGAAGAGTTAGTTTCGCAAACTTCGACGGCGACTGACCCCAGAGTTCCGTCGTATAAATAATGCAAGGTTGACAGTGCAGGCGAAGCAAATGCAACGCTATGTCGATTGCCGCCAACAAAATTAATTCATTGACTCCCTGAATGCGGAGTATCGATCGACTTTGTAGCCAATGAAAACGCTTTTCGATAGTAGTGCAGGCGCTGCGTGCAGACATAATGCAGATCTGGCAAAATCACTACGATTGTCTCTGGAACAACCGCTCTGAGATTGACTTGCTTACACTGAACGAACTAAAGCAGCGCGAGATGAACGTGATTTTGGCAGACACGCAGACAGCGGATGAGACACGGAGGGCACTTGCTTAGCTGTGAAACGGCAAGTGTGCCAGTGCCGACGGGATACCGTCAGAAATATTGAAACACGTCTGACCCGCGTTGGTGACTGCCCTGCACCATTGGGTGTAACGGGTGTGGATTGAGGATGAGGTGCCTCCTGATGTGAAGGATGCTCTTGTGCTAGAGTGTACAAGTGCGAAGGGAGCAAGCAATGTGCCCCGAATAATCGGGTCAACAAATCGCTGCACTGTGTGCATGGTGATTGTCTGAATCATGCTCAACCGCATCGTCTGTCCGGTTGTTGAACTGAACCATTCGGAAGAGCAACGTGGGTTCCCTTCCGGTCGAAACACCATCGATATGGTGTTTGCTTCTTCTCAGTTGCAGAAGAAGTGCGAAGAACGACACCAGCTGTTTTACACGCTGTTTGTTGATTTCAACAATGTATTTGATACTTTGAACCGCGAATCATCGTGGATGGTGTTGGGTACGTTGGGTTGTCTGAGTAAGTTTGCACATCCAATCCTAAGTCTGCAAAGTCTGGCTTGGTCGCATGTGCAGCATCTTAGACAGCATTCAAATGGTATTAAGGTTGTCTCTGGTGTGAACCAAGGCTGTGTCTCACATTCTGTTCTGTTTAACTTCAATCTTCGTGCCATGATGTCTTGTGCATTTGATGCGGCTTTTGCAAACGGTGTTCGTGTGGAGCACCGTATTGATGGCGGGCTACTGAACATCCGTCGTTTCTGTGCGGGAAATCTAGTGTGTGAGACAACTATCCGTATGCTGCTGTTGGCTGACGGCTGTGCGTTGTTTGCATACAGCGCGAATGTGTTGCAAAACAACGCTTGGACTCTGGCCTCGACAGTGGCCAAATTCGGACTTTCTATAAACAGAACGAAAACGTTTGTCTTTTCCTGTTTTCAACCAAAACGGAGTCCGTGGGCGTACCCCGAACCCAGGTTTACGGCGAAGTGTTGGAAACCACTTCGTGCTTTTGCCACCTTACGAGCATTATAACAGCCAAGCTGCTGATGACGTAGGATCTGCGCAGTCGCCTATCGAAAACGCTTGCTGCATTAGGCAAGTTTGTATATCGCGTTGAAACAACTACCAAATCACTGTCAGTGCAAAACTGCTGGTATATAAGTAGTTACTGTCCCTTTATCTGTACAGCGGTGAAACCTGGAAGATTTATCCGAAGAAGATACGGTATGTGGGGCGGTTCCATCAGCGATGTCCGTGTCGTATTACGCGTATCCACTGGAGTGACCGAGTTGAAGACACGGAGATGCTCCGTCGCGGTGACATGTATGCTGTAGAGGGCATAATTATGCTGAGGCTCTTGCGTTGGCTCGGGCACATTCGTCGAATGGACTCGACCAGGATGCCGAAACAGCTGTTTTATGGCCATCTGATTTCAGGGAAACGGCATGTGGGGAATACTGCATTTACGATACCAGGACATGTTAAAAATAGGCTTATCATTTTCTTTTGATGACTGCAAGTGTTGGGAATCGAAGGTGCTTGATGGGATTTCAAGACGCAGTCTGATCACGAAGGTTTTTGACGAGGTGAAATAGAAAGCTATGGTGCATGCAGAGAAGACGCGGCAGGTGCGGAAGCGACAAACGTCGATTGGCTGAACTCCATCGACGTCGGGTGCATGATGCTATAGCACATGTGGTCGCGATTAGCTTTGTCATGCAGTAGTGGTGATGAACTAAAATCAAGTCTACTTGGGACCAGCATTGAAGCGATGACGAGCACTGCTGACAATGTAAGGAGAATCGGCGCACCGTTGCTAGGTACGGTGCTTTCGATTTACTATTCCCGTGTTTTGGTGCTAAGTTCCTTTATTTCACGTGGTTGGTTTGCTATATTTATTTAATAATACTTACTTTGTCACCGCCTTTTGTCTGTCTGAATAATCTACATATTTTTTCTGCCATCGAATCTATCTCGGATAATTTGCTAACTCTTTTAATTCATGTGCTAATTTAGCGAAGCTTTGGATCAGCATATCCGTATGGTGTAGTTGACGAACCTATTTGGACATTTCGTTTCATGTGATTGACCGTTGCTTGACATTCCCGTTGTGGCTACAAATGATGTGCTTGTTAACAGGGTGCCAAATTGTCTATTACCCACTACCTTCTCTATACTGACTGCAGGAGACTGCTGGTCATTGCTGGACGAGACATGGTGCATGGTCCTCGTAACCGTGCTAGACTCGAAGATTGGTTCCATGCTGACTTCTGTTCGGCTACCGCCTTGTGTGTGCTTGATACCTCAAATACAACTTGCTTGTAACTACCAATCATGAAACGTGGCTCTCATCTGCATGTTTTCCGGTCTTATTCCTTTGGGTTTACACTCTACATTGTGTCTGTGGAGGGAACTGTGTTTGATGGTGCGCAAATCACCCAAGCTCGTTGGTAGACGCAGGCGTCCTGTGGCTATCCTGTAGAGACCACAGTGACAGGCAAATCTGAAACCGGATGCTGTCAACAAAGATGGACTATATTATATTCATGGACACAAATACTGAACGCTCACTCATTTTACGTACATGCTTTGTGTGAAACCTGCTCTTGCTTTTTTCTCATCAGGGCATGTATCTGTGCAGAGACTGTGCTTACACTATATGATACTTCTAACACTCGGTAAAACGTAAAACGGAGCATTGCACAACATGGTTGTTGTAGAGCACAGTATCCTCAGTTTGCTCATTAGAAAAATGTGTATTTTATCAACCAAAATCCCACCGTCAATTTATGTAGGCTGACTGTATTGTCGGGTACACGTAATATTTCATAAAATTAGTCATGCTAGCGCATCGCGCCCAACATTCCAAGGAAATGTTGATAGAGCTCAAAACTACTGCGGCGTTTGCCACCGCGCAGCTAAAATCCGGTGGATAAAAAGGCCAAAATGCACTGGTTGGCACGATTGCTTTGGTTTAGTTGCTTTGCCTCCGCCAATTAAAATCAGTTTAATTTGCTGACCAACTTACTTCATATGGTAATTTAGCGAAGAGTTATGCCACCGTATCTGTATGCATTATTGGATTTATTTCATTTCAGCTTGTCGTTTAAATTGAATGGCTGTTGTTTGATATCCCTGGTATGGTTGCGCTTGATGTGTATGTTGACAAGGTGCTTACCTGTCTATTACCCACTACATCGTTCATACTGGCTCCAGGAGACAGTTGGTCGTTGCTGGAGGGGACGGGGTGCACGGTTCTTGTGGCCGTGCTAGGCTCAAAGAGCGGTTCCATGCACTCAGTGTGGAGCGGACTACGGTCCAGCCACCGCCTTGTGTGCGGTTGATTCCCCAAATACAGCGTGCTTGTGTTTGCCTGTGAAGGAGTGTGGGCCGGCTCCGTTGATGAAACGTGGTTCCCATCCGCATGCCTCCCGGTCTTATTCCTTTGGGTTTACACTGGATATGGGGTATGTGGTTGGAGCTGTGGGTGGTGCAGCGCAAGCCATCCATGGTCCCTCTGTAGGCGCAGGCGTCCTGTGGCTTGCCACAGTGACAGGCAAATCCGAAACCGGATGCCGCCAACGATGTATGTATGTGTGCCCCATGCTGAGGCTGATGTTGCATTCTTGATGCTTCTTCACCGCAGTTGGGCTAAACCAACTTACACTTAAACTAGGTCTTTTTAAGCTGGATAAATTTCATTCCGCTTTATTTGGTTTTTCTGCCTCCCTGAATAATGTTCTATTAACTGGCCACGTTGCTTACACTAATTGCGCTTATCTTCGGTAATTTTGTTGCGTTTGTAGCATTTTAAGTAACTTGTGGACATTTCTTACTTATCACGGATTTGTTGCTGACCAACTTACTTCATATGGTAATTTAGCGAAGAGTTATGCCACCGTATCTGTATGCATTATTGGATTTATTTCATTTCAGCTTGTCGTTTAAATTGAATGGCTGTTGTTTGATATCCCTGGTATGGTTGCGCTTGATGTGTATGTTGACAAGGTGCCTACCTGTCTATTACCCACTACATCGTTCATACTGGCTCCAGGAGACAGTTGGTCGTTGCTGGAGGGGACGGGGTGCACGGTTCTTGTGGCCGTGCTAGGCTCAAAGAGCGGTTCCATGCACTCAGTGTGGAGCGGACTACGGTCCAGCCACCGCCTTGTGTGCGGTTGATTCCCCAAATACAGCGTGCTTGTGTTTGCCTGTGAAGGAGTGTGGGCCGGCTCCGTTGATGAAACGTGGTTCCCATCCGCATGCCTCCCGGTCTTATTCCTTCGGGTTTACACTGGATATGGGGTATGTGGTTGGAGCTGTGGGTGGTGCAGCGCAAGCCATCCATGGTCCCTCTGTAGGCGCAGGCGTCCTGTGGCTTGCCACAGTGACAGGCAAATCCGAAACCGGATGCCGCCAACCATATATGAACAGTTGATCATTGCTGGAGGGGACGGAGCGCACGGTCCTTGTGACCGCGTTAGGACCAACGAGTGGTTCCATTCACTCAGTGTGGAGCGGACTACGGTCCAGCCACAGCCCTGTATGCGCTTGATTCCCAAATACAGTGTGCTTGTGTTTGCCTGTGATGGAGTGTGGGCCGGCTCCGTTGATGAAACGTGGCTCCCATCCACATGCCTCCCGGTCTTATTCCTTCGGGTTTACACTGTATATGGGGTGTGTGGTTGGAGCTGTGGGTGGTGCAGCGCCAGCCACCCATGGTCCCTATGTAGGCGCAGAGCTCCTGTGCCTGGCCACAGTGACAGGCAAATCTGAAACCGTATGCCGCCTGTTATTGATGTATAGTATTTAGAAGTGCTGTGTACCCAATAATAGTAAGAAAATAGTATTTTTGCCTCAGTGATTTCGGTAGTTGGTTAGACGCTGCACGAGATTTTCACTTGAGGTGCTTGAGTGCTTGCCGCATAAACGTCCTCCGTAATATCAGGGTTATGGAAGCGTCGCTCAACCAAGCTACAGGGGTACCTGGTGAAAAATACTGAATGCTTCGGAGCTACATGGATTCTGTCAACACCAGGCATGCACCACCTGTAAGCAACACAACGCTTAGAAATCCTTGAGCGATATGCGCAGTCATCGATTTTCCAAAATCCAAGCCGCACCGATCGCAGGACACGGGAAGCGAATTCACAAGTCGCAATGTATCCACAATCCCAAGGATGATTAAACCGTCAAGGTCGGTGTGACGGTGGGGCTAATGGATAAAAATCAACGCCAAAATCTTATGCACCTCAAACGGTTTCCTCATACCCACACACGTGCAAAATGGCAATAAATCTTCAGTCCATTTTACAGAATACCGATCACAACATCAAGCGAAGACACAATGAGTAACGAGACGCAGAGTTAGGTTTCAGATTGGTTTGCATAATGCCAAGCTTGTAGAGTAATAAAAACTTGCCAATATAGAGATAATAATAGGAGAGTTGCAATAAATGGTCGATGGATGCAAGCAGACAGTCAAGAAATATAGTCTGAGTTTTGGTCACAGTTAACCAGATAAAAGGGCCTCTAACAATGGCCGCTATAAATTCTCGCTCGGATTACCGGTAATTCACACATTTTATGCGATTAATGTAGAGTACAAATGAGTTTGGGAGAAGCAAATTTGATTAACCATAGAGAGTGGGCTAGATGTATAAATTTGTTTTGTTTATCAATGTTTGTGGTGGGCATAAAAAGGAAGGTAGACGTAGTCCAAGTGCATGCAAGGCAAAATAAGCAATCCAAAAATGGTCTATGATAGGAAGTTAGAGAAGCATAGTAGGAGTACGGTCTCTAAACAGACTGAAAGAACTGAGTTAACCGACTCACCAACAGGCTCCTAATGGCACAAGACCGTTGAACAGAAGGGCCCGATTGTAGTGCTGGCAACTATGTTGTCTATCTGGACTTATCCATTGCTTTCGATCACTTGGATGGTCGCATCCTGCTTCACAGAATATAAAGCTGCGGGATTCGAAAACCTGTCACTGGGTGGGTTGGCCATTTTGTTACTAACAGTGGCTTTAAATGCTCATTAGTAAGTTGCTTAGAAATCTGATCCAAGTGGAATACAAATGATGCACTGACCTCAGTGCCTTGAGTGTGATGACTCCTGATGTTCATAAATGCTCGCCAAAGATGGCAAATTATGGTAGGTGAATAATGGCTATGAATATCACAGTTTTCTCCAACTGGATCTAGATGAGGTTCATTACAGGTGTATAGAGATTTGCATCTAGTTTGCGCGAAAAATTAAGTTGGTTCATGTGATTCATTAGCCTGAGAACGTATATGATGAAGACCATATCGCGCAAAATGCCTACTAGGTCAGGGCCATTGGATTCTGGTGCATGACAATGCTGCCTGCTCCGAACGAGCCGAAAATCGTTAAAAAGCGGCCATCCGCACATCAACATTTTGCGCAGAGCATTCGACCGTTTTGATTCCTCAGTTTGCTACAAATACTTAACGTCTACCTGAGGCGTCACGTGCAATATAACATCCAGAAATGACATCCATGGTAGAATCAGGATCAAGCTGCTCACTAGACTGCGCAAAGTAAGGTAACTAATATAGTTAGAGGCCATTCCAAATACCATGGGAAATCAGGTTATAATCACCCGGTATTAGTGACTGCTGCGAGGTACATAATGGTTTAGCGAATCTTGAAAAATGCTTATCTGCTTTGTGTGTCGTGAGCAAAGTCAGGATCATTCAGACAAGAGTATAAGCAATTAAATATCGATTATACTGTAACGAAATATTTGCAGTTGCCTTTTTGCGCAAATTCCTGGCAAAAATCAGTAATCTCTATACGATACTAAATGGTTTTATATATATACGGTCGTAAAACGCATTAATTGTTCCAGCTGTCCAACTACTACTAGTGACGGAGTTCAAATGGATCCCAATCTGTTTCTGCATCCACATTCCCGAGTTGCATCTGCTTCCCAAAGCCTTATGGGTCAGGCTATTGAGTCAAATGCTGCGGACGGAGTATCGCAAGAAAAGCTGCAAAACGTCCACTGACTTGTGTCAGGCTATTAAGCCAAAATTTCTGATGGAGTCCCTCAAGAAATTTACCAAATCACCCACTGCCTTGTGGGTCAGGCTAATGAGCCAAAGGCTCAGATTGGAGTCTAGCAAGCAAAACTCCAAAACTCTCACTGTCTCGTGGGTCAGGCTATTGAACTTAAGGCTGCGAGTGGAATCTCACAAGCAAACCTCCGAAGGAGAACCACCACCACGTGTGCCATTGCCCACAAATACAAGTGTGTGAGCGCACAAAGCGCTCAACATCTGGCACTGGACAGTGCACACACTACTGAACCGGAACTAGAGTAAGCGCCTAGAGCGTGCGCACTGCACTAGTCGCGATGGCACTGGCGCGCTACAATATGGGATTTGCGGCGTTCAGAGAGACCCGGTTCGCAGGGTAATGCAAGTTGAATGAAGCTGGTGCTGGCTCTGCTTTCTACTGGGTAGAAACAGCCACCTCGGTAGGTGGTTAAACTCACTGGGCTGGAGAAGCCGATGGTTGCACGCCAGGTTGATGTGGCATGCATAACTACAGTGGGCAACTTGTGGCAACACATTAGCGACCAGGTGAGAGCTGCTGATGAAGAGACCATCTGACGCGCAAAATGTGAGCGAGCCGAGTAGTTTGATGAGAACAATAAGACGATAAGCTCATTGGTGTGTGAAGAATACAGCTTTTCCTGCGCTTTTGGTAGACCTCAGTGTATTAAAGAAGGAAAGTCCATTTCCTGAAGTTCGTCGGTGACAGACCCGAGAGGTACGTCGTATAAAACATGTACGGTGGACGGAGAAGGAGAAGCGGATGGACAGCTACGCCAAAGTCTGAAAACACAAATATTTCTTTGGCTCATTGAATATGGTGTATTGACCGAGTTTGCAGCCAATGAGGACGCTACTCGATAGTAGTGCGTGCGCTGCGTGCACACGGACTGCAGACGTAATACAGATCTGGCAAAATTACCACGACTCTCCCTTGAACAAGCTCCCTGAGATTGACTCGCCTTCATTGAACGGCCTGAAGCAGCACGAGGTGAAAGTGAGTTTGGCGGACACGTAGACAGTGGATGAGATTCAGGGAGCACTTGCTCAGCTGTGAAACGGCAAGCGTACCAGTGCTGACGGGATGCCGTCGAAAATGTCGAAACACGGCGGACCCACGTTGTTGACAGCGCTGCACCACTTGGTGCAACCCGTATGGATTGAGGAGGAGTGCCTCCTTATATGAAGCGTGCTCTTGTGCTATCAGTGTACAAGGACAAGTGGAAAAATCAATGTGCCCCGAATGATAGGCGCATCTACTAGCTGATTTCTTTTGGCAAGGTGATTGCCCGAATCTTGCGGAATCGCCTCGTCATTCAGATTGTGCAACCGACCGTGGCGGAAGAGCAGTGTGGATTCCGTTGGGGAAGCAGCACTATGGATGTGTTGTTTGCGGCTCGGAAGTTGCAGGATAAGTGCAAAGAATGGCACCAGCCGTTTTACACGCTGTTCGTTGATTTCACCAATGCATTTTTATACGGTGAACCGCAAAGAATTATGGATGGTGCTGGATAAGTTTGCTTATCTGAGTAAGATTGTAAGTTGTTTGGATGTCTGAAGATTTTTAGGCGAACGAGTGTGCAGCTGGGTGGATAGATCTCGGATGACGTTGCAGTTGTCTCTGATGTGAAGCAGGGCTGTGTCTCAAATCCGGTTATGTTTAACTTCAATCTTCCTGCCATGATATCTTGTGCTTTTGACGCGGCTTTTGCAAACGGTGTTCGTGTGCAGCACCGTATTCATGGTATGTTACTTAGCATCTCTCTTTTCGGAGTGAAAAATGTAGTGTGTTTGACAACTATCCGTATGCTGCTGTTTGCTGACGACTGTACGTTATTTACAAAAAGCACGAAAGATTTGTAGCACAAGGCTAATGCTCTGGCTTCGACAGTTTTCATATTCGGGTTCACAATCGCTAGAACGAAAGCGTTTGTCTTTTCCAGCCTTCACCCGGAACGGAGTCCGTGGGTGCACCAATAACCCAGTTTCACGACTAAGTGTTGGAAACCACTTCATGATTTTGCTACCGCGCGAGCATAATAACAACGGACCCGCAGTGGAGGTGCAAGCTGCTCATTTGCGTACCGAAGACGATTGCTGCTTTTGGCAAGCTGGAAATATCTTGTGTGCAACAACCACCAACTCACTGTCAGGTCGCAATTTCTGGTATATGAGCTCATGTTGCTGTCCGTTCTTCTATACGGCGGTAAAACCTGGAAGATTTATCGGCAGGAGATAGGGTACGTGGAAAGCTTCCATCAGCAGTGTCTGGGTTCTATTATGCGTATCCTCTGGAGTGACGGAGTTGCAGACAGCGAGGTACTGCGTCGAGGTGACATGTATGAAATGGATTCCACAGTTATGCTAAGGCAATTGAGGTGGCTTTGCATACTCATCAAATGGATTCGACCAGGATTTGGAAACAGTTGCTTAATGGCCAACTGCTTTCAAGGAAGCCGCACGTAGTAAAACTGCATTTACGATACCTGAACATGTTAACAGTAAGCTTATCATGTGCTTATTATGAATGTTTTTGTTTGGAATCGAAGGTGGTTTTAAGGCATTCAAGGCGCGGTCTGATCACGAAGGTCTTTCATGAGGTGCAATAGAAAGCTCTCGCGCATGCAGAGAAGACGCGGCAGGTGCGGAAGCGACAAACGCCGATTGGCTGAACTCCATCGACGTCGGGTGTCTGATGCTGTAGCACGTGCTGTCGAGGATGTTTTAGTCAGGCAGTGTGAGTGAGCCACGAGCGAGTCTGCGCGGGTCCAACTTCGAAACGGCGATGAGTCTTGCTGACAACGTAAGCGGGACCGGTGAAGCGTTGGTAGGTACGTTGCATTCGATTTTTAACTGCGTGCTTTTGTGCTGACTTTATTACTAGCAGATGATTGCTTTGCTGCCTTGTCTTGGTGTTATTTTGTTACCTTTTTTCAACGTGCACCTAAATAATTTTTAATGGCACGTTTTGCTTGACCAAACTTTGGTTAAATTGGCTGTTTTCTTCTTTATACGTATGTGTTTTGGTCCCTTTTTCCGTCATCCTTCATTTCCTCTGGATATTTGTATAATCCATTTATTTCAAATCCCAATTTAGCAGCATACCCTTACGGTGTATTCTATCTATCTTTCGCGACATTGAAATTCATGTGCCTGGCTTTTGCATGACATTCCAGATGTGATTGCGCTTGTTATGCATGTTGTCAACATGTCTACCTGTCTAGTACCCACCACCTCGTCCACACTGTCTCCAGGAGACAGTTGACTGTTGCTGGTAGGGGCGGAGTTCACTGTCCTCAAGACCGTGCTTCGCTAGAAGAATGGTTCCGTGCACACATTGTGAAGTGTACTCTGATTCAGCCACCACCTTGTCTGTAGACGCAGGTGTCCTGTGGCTGTGCTGTGGATGTCACAGCAACAGTCAAATCCGGAACCGGATGATGCCAAACACATATAAATTTTAAGCATGTCAAGTCATTTTAGTGCCAAGCGTTGCGATAAATACGCACCGCGTATTTTTCGAGTTAACGTTGAACAATGGCATTTTAATATTATTGAGTTAAATGCACTGCATGCTTTCATGTACGACGCCATATACAGTTACATCAAAGAGTACATAAGGTTGTTTTAGCGAATTATGTTTCTCATGAGGAAATATAGACGCGTTGCCTCACACAGCCGCGTAGTTGACTAGCTTTGAGGAGTACAGTAGCTCACACCGAAGTGTTCGTAGTTCAGTAACCAAGTAGACATAAACTGATGCTTTTCTATTGTTAGATTTAACTTACCCGCTTTGTGGTCGGATTGCCAAACGTAAGCATTCTTGATACTTCGGTTTACTTTGAAGTATACTTTGGTTTGCTCACTGGTGCGTTTTCCTCGGACGAAGTAAAAAATACTTACTCGAAATTGTCAGCTAGCTTGTCTGGGCCGTGTGACAAGAACTTTGATCAGCACATGTCCGATAAGCTGGCATCTCCTTTCTAACGGATTTAAGCCACATCAACCACGGGTAAAACACACATCTCAGTTGTTCCAAATACAATTACGAGTAGCAGCGAGTTAATACCACCAGCTATGCGCAGTGGCTTTCTGCTTCATTTTCTCATTTAACAAGATCATTTAATTTGCGAGAGATCGAGGATATGCGGTCCATTAGTGCAAGGTTCTCATAGATCGTCGGTACTATCAAGATAACAATTTACGTTTTCCTTAGGCTGTATCAGCACACAGATAGGCCTTCTCCCTAATACTCTATCTGGTAGGCCAGTGGTAATTGGATAGAGTTATGCGTCGTTTATCGGGCATCCATACTTGTAACTATGAAGCATTCGGTCTCACAAATTCTGATGATACTGTGAGCTTATCATCGACGGCGGGCTTGTTTGAGCAAACGGTTAACGAACTTTCGATGCTGAGATTGGTCTGATACCATATACCACTTACTTATGCTGAAAGATGACTAAAATAAGAAAACGTTCGGAGTACACAGTGCAAAATATTGATAGGTTTCGGCATTTTTAGTGGGAAAATAGCATGTCCCACTTGTATTGGCTTCAGCTCATCAGCGTTGTTCACGATGCAAAATTAGATGGGTTGGCAGTTTAGGCAACATGTTCTGGGGACTAGCAACTTTGTAAATTAGGCCAATATGCAAAAATAAACGACTGATTACGAAGCAACATGTCAGGGTTTGCATTCTAGAGCACAGAGTTAGTTTCAACTGTTATTTTTTTGACTATAATACCTATCTACACTACTAAGTTACTCCACAGATTGGCATTACGAACCGGCGTTGGAAAGTGGCGGCATACTTAGTTTTGTTCACTCAGCGTCCGGCGCATCGTTAGGGCATAACCATATTATAATCGGAAGCCACCATAAAACAATTCAATTAACTACGGTGATTAGAGTTGCAAGTGGGATGTTTCCTCACAATTTGTTTGTCCACCGTGTGCACATAAATCTAGTAGCGTACTTTATAGTTTATTAATTTACATGCCAGAACGGTTGTTTTAGAAAGATGTAGCATGGCACAACTAGGCACATACCTGTTGCATTTGGGAGTACAAAAAGGTAGCGAAAACACGATGAGTCAGACACATTCTACTTAAAAAGAGTTTAAAGAGGCATTCCACTTCTAATGTTCTCCAAGTGCAAACAAAGAACTAACTCAATTTACAGTCACCAGTGGTAATTAAGTTTGAAGCAAAATTGGGTACAGTCAGACGCAGTATCCAGTAGGCAGTATAATTGACCGCTTTACCCGGGAGATTTGAAGAAAAGTATTCAGCGGTCTAGTGAAAATTTCAACAGCTGAAAACTATCTGTTAACATTACAGAAAAAGTTTATCCAAGGATTTCGTTTCAGTCCATGATAATAGCTAATGAGGGAACATGCTTTCATGCAGGACCTTCTCCGAACATTTATACCCGTACCTTTATGCCCATCAGCCAATGTGCCGGTATAGCATAATATCAAGCAACACAAGGACGGCTTTATATGCGTACACTAGGAACGATTATGTCACCCGGCTCGTTCCACTAGTCGGTCCTTTCATGTATGACACGTTTGTATACACCAGTCAGTTGATCGAATATTAGAAACTAGTCGGTTTTTTCCCCAGTTTATTGTTGCTGTGAAAAATCGTTTTGTATGGATTGTATTTATGATGTAATTTTGTTAAGGTAACGGAAATCATTTGACAACTGCTTATGCTACTTAGTAGCTTCGAAATACTCTCTCAGAAACCGTTTGTTATTGGGTGCTAAAATCGCTTATTACATACCATCGAATGATAGGTCGTTAGGTAATTATATACTGAATACTGAATACTGAATACTGTATTATAGAGCAAGTAGAAATGGATTCTGTACAACTCTTTAGAGATATGGCTAAAAACGTTATAAAAGTTGTCAACCTTGAATATCATTGTCGTTCTCATGTAATATTTAAAATATGCGACTTACGATATTTCAGGATTCACAAATGTGATGTCATCGTAAGTGTGCAGTCGTTCTCTGAATCGAATAGAGGCAAAATACAAATCTAACAACGTTTTGAACTGTTGCACAGATGTTGTCTCAATCACATGTTCGGGCAAACTGTTCCAAATGTTTACCACTCTCCGTTCGAAGCACAGTGGGTGGGGAACACGTTTCATATCCGGCACAACAAGTTTGTATCTATGTCCGCGTGTGCTGCATGGTCCTCGTAAGTGCAGCATTGGCCTTAACATGGGGAACTCACCGAGATGTAGAATTCGGTAGGTCATAATGAGGTCGACTCGCACCCGACGGTAGGACAAGGTGTAGAGTCCTAGTTTCTCGCACCGGTCTTCATAACCAAAGCCACGTAAACTCGGGATCAGCCTGGTAGCAACGTGTCGAAATTAATATTATCTAGGTCCAATTGTTGGCCATTTGTTGGCTCGTTATTTCCCCTCTCGCTACTATGGCATAAGAGTAGAAGGCATCAGCAAGTTTAGCAGGAACACGGTTGACCAGCTTCAATCAATTACCTTAGCTTGAGGTGACCGTTGGAGTACGGCAATATTAACTAGCAAGTCGTAACCTCATTCTAATTTAACTTGAGTCGGGTGGTTAACCATACGAATTTCATGACTATAAACTTTTCAACCTAGGACATTGGGTCTTTTGCTTATGGTGATTAAGGTCATTGTAACATGCTGGGTATCATATACACTCGACAATGTACAGTTCCACTTAATTATGCCGGAATGTAACGACATATTGGTACCCAACAGAAAGCGATATAAATAGCAAAAAGGACTTTCCCGTCACTGGCCCAGTGGCATAGTAACCAATTTGTTTCTCCAACACCAACAAGGAATCTCCCGTGCACTACTCTACTTATTTACTTATTTACTTATTTATCCGCAGACCCCGAAGAAAAAAGCAACTGGTCTGCGGAGCGGCGTTTGGAAGAGCCAACACTGGTTTGGCTTCTCCTCGGATACGCTCCCACTGCTCAAAATTTTATAGTTTGATTCGAAGTCAATTGTCGTCAGACAAGAACTAGTGGTCTTTTAATAGGAGATTCAAAACAAATATTTTACAAGTAGCTACGGCTGCTATCACTTTCTTCCGTGGATTACATCATTAAGTAAAGGGAATGTGATGGATGGTTTACGTGCAACACTAATGGCAGAATCACTGTGGTCACAGATCACTCGACTAATATCGGAAGTCGGTCGGTGAAGATAAGAACCACAGTTCTACAATGTTTTGTCGGCCAAAGTGAATGATTATGCGTAGTTCCTTCCCAACGCCTAAATCAAGAACCCAGAAGGACCCTAAACCATCATAAGTTCCCCTCCGACTTTACAACTTGGCTGTCCACACGTGACGTGGCTATACCATGAAATATTTGCAGTCGGACAGACTATTACTCAAATTACATTTTACCGTTCCTTACTAATTCATGCACAATGTCGTTTTTTGTCCAACTTAGTAAATGAGGATGTGTGGGTTTTGTGACTCGTGCATCAGCAAGGCTAAACTCACAAGCCATCATTCACCAGTTCCTACAGCAACATTCCGTGTAGTTGCACGGTTTTATGCTTCCATCTTTCGAGGACTTATTACACTCAATTTTGGATCGCATCAATGCACTTACCCTTAAAATTTCAGAATTACTAGCGCCATCCGGTTTTCGGGATGTGGTTTTTAACTTTACTATCCCGCGGGACCCGTTCAGCATTTGCTGGTTATTCGTTAGCAGCCACTGTTCCATTGTTTCCAAGGAGAGACAGCCTAAGAACTCTGCATGAAAAAGTAGAAACATTGGTAATGCAAACAGATGAGCGTTGCTATTACTAGTTTCTGTGATTTATTGTGCTTTTCTCTGGTTTCATTTTACCTGGTCGAAATGACTGATGTTGAGTAGCTGAGAACAACCCATAATAACAATGCTGGACGGCTCTATCCTGTCTCCGTCTTCAACTGGCCCAAAGCGCTTTTGAACTGCGTTGTACTTTAGTCTCACTCTATTGCTTACGTTTTTTATTAATGCCGCAGTCATTCCTCAAGCATTCAGATGCATGTTGGAATGTATTATGGGCTACAGGTGTATGCACTTTCGCCAGTAATGCGACTTGAAAAACTTTCCTCCCCGTCATACGCTGCCTAAATTAACATGGTTTACAATCTTCGTGCAGCCATTGGTTAGCAAAGCATTTTTGCCTTGTGTAAAATATTAGCATTCCGAGTATAACTAAGGATAAATGCTATTATTCCAGCGCAATTTCACTACGACGTAAACCTGTGTTATCAATCCAGGTTGCTCTTCCCATATTTATGCGATATCTTCAGCTACGCGGTACTTGAAATTTCGAGGGCAACTTCCTATTCATATGTGATGTAGTCAAACTGATCCGACTGATTACCGCCTTATAACGCTACTCCCTGTACTTTTCATGCTTACGGAGTATATCATCGCTGATGCACTCATGCAGTATATGCAAAAACACAAGAAGATAGCGTCATAGTAACATGGCTTCCGGCAAATGAACTCATTCATTACGAGCGTACTATTTGCACGAAATGGATGGACTGAAGAAATTAAAGGTAGAGCACGAGTCGATGACATTTACTTAGATTTCTCATAAGTGTTTGATCATGGCAAGTGATCAAATAACCGATTGACCAAAGAAAGCTCCAGCGTGATCTCAAAACGATTTCAGACTAGTCAGTGCTTAGTACGCAACCGTTCAATGTGGAAAAATGTCGTGCATATTAATTGCGCCACGGGCATGACTACGTGTATAGGCTCGGGTCACATGTATTGCAAAACTTCCCAAGAGCGCGACCTTTTGTGTTAATTCAGTGATCTTAGCGTTTCAAATCAGTGGCAGCTTCGAAGAGAGCGAACCAGCACGTTGGCCTGCTGCCGTGAGCATTCGGAAGATTCGATCCATCCATCTTCTCCAGGGTGAACAATTCTAACGTGCGCTCTCAAGTTGAATATGCAATATCAGCTTGGCAGCCTTGGTTAA
>OX104063.1:6182780-6221766 GCA_944474145.2 Dicrocoelium dendriticum | reverse complement strand
TGATGGAGTGTGGGCCGGCTCCGTTGATGAAACGTGGCTCCCATCTACACGCCTCCCTTTTTTATTCCTTCGGGTTTACACTGTATATGGGGGGTGTGGTTGGAGCTGTGGGTGGCGCTGCGCCAGCCACCCATGGTCTCTCTTTTGGCGCAGACGTCCTGTGCCTGACCACAGTGACAGGCAAACCTGAAACCGTATGCCGCCTGTTATTGATGTACAGTATTTAGAAGTGCTGTGTACCCAACAATAGTAAGAAGTGAGTAGTGTTGCCTCAGTGACTTCGGTAGTTGGTTAGACGCTGCACAAGATTTTGACTTGAGGTGCTTGAGTGCTTGCCGCATAAAAGTCCTCCGTAATGTCAGGGTAATGGAAGCGTCGCTCCACCAAGGCGCAGGGGGTACCTGGGGAAAAATAGCCTTATTGCTTCGGAGCTACATGGATTCTGTCAACACCAGTCATGCACTACCTGTAAGCAACAAAACGCTTAGAAATCCTTGAGCGATATGCACAGTCATCGGTTTTTCAAAATCAAAGCCGCACCGATCGCAGGTCACGGGAAGCGAATTCACAAGTCGGAATGCATCCACAATCACAAGAATGATTAATTCGTCAAGGTCGGTGTGACTGTGGGGCTAATGGATAAATTCAATCCAAAATCTAACGCACCTCGAACAGTTTCCTCATACCCACACACGTGCAAAATGGCTATCAATCTTCAGTCCATTTTGCAGAATACCGATCACAACATCAAGCGAAGACACAATGAGTAACGAGACGCAGAGTTAGGTTTCAGATGGGCTTGCATAATGCCATGCTTGTAGAGTAATAAAAGCTTGCCAAGATAATAATAGGAGAGTTACAATAAATGATCGATGGATGCAAGCAGACAGTCAAGATATATAGTCTGAGTTTTGGTCACAGTTAACCAGATAAAAGGGCCTCTAACCATGGCCGCCATAAATTCTCGTTCGGGTTACCGGTAATTCACACATTTTATGCGATTAATGTAGAGTACAAATGAGTTTGGGAGAAGCGAATTTGAGTAACCGTAGAGGGTGGGCTAGATGAATAAATTTGATTTGGTTATCAATGTTTGTGGTGGGCATAAAGAGGAAGGTAGACGGAGTCCAATTGTATGCAAAGCAAATTAAGCAATCCATAAAAGGTCTATGATAGGAAGTTAGAGAAGCATTGTAGGAGTACGGTCTCCAAACAGACTGAAAGAACTGTGTCTGCCGACTCACCAACAGGCTCCTAATGGCACAAGGCAGTTGAACAGAAGAGCCTGATTGTAGTGCTAGCAACGCTGTTGTCTATCTGGACTTATTCATTGCTTTCGAACACTTGGATGGCCGCATCCTGCCTCACAGAATGTAAAGCCGCTGGATTCGAAAACCTGTTACTGGGTGGGTTGGCTATTTTGTTACTAACAGTGGCTTTAAATGCTCATTATAAGGTTGCTTAGAAACCTGATCCAAGTGGAATACAAATGATCCACTGGCCTCAGTGCGTTGAGTGTAATGATTCCCGATGTTCATCAATGCTCTTGTAAGTATCATGACTTCAACTTTTACGCTTTCCCCCAATGATGGCAACTTATGGTAGGTGAATAATGTTTATGAACATAACAGTTATTTCCAATTGGAACTAGATGAGGTTAATTACAGTTGGATAGAGAATTGTATCTAGTTTGCACGGAAAGCTAATTTGGTTCATGTGATTCATCAGCCTGAGAACGTATATGACAGAGATTATATCGCGCAAAATACCTACTACTAGGTCAGGACCATTGGATTCTGGTGCAAGACGATGCTGCCTGGTCCGAACGCGTCGAAAATCGTTAAAAAGCGGCAATCCGCACATCAACTTTTTGCGCACAGCATTCGGCCGTTTTGATTCCTCAGTTTTGCTACAAATGCTTAACGTCTACCTGAGGTGTCACGTGCAATATACCATCCAGGAGTGACATCCATGGTAGAATCAGGATCAAGCTCTCTCTAGACTGCGCAAAGTAGGTTATCTAATATAGTTAGAGGCCATTCAAATACCATGGGAAATCAGGTTATAATCACCCGGTATTAGTGACTGCTGCGAGGTAAATGATGGTTTACCGAATCTTGAAAATTGCTTATCTGCTTCGTGTGTCGTGAGCAAAGTCAGGATACTTCAGACAAGAGTCTAAGCAATTAAATACCTATTATACTGTAACAAAATATTTGCAGTTGTCTTTTTGCGCAAATTCCTTGCAAAAAGCAGTAATCACTATTTGATATTACGTGACTTTTTATATATACGGTAGTAAAACGCATTGATTGTTCCAGCTCTCCAACTACTACCAGTGACGGAGTTCAAATGGATCCCAATCTGTTTCTGCATTCACGTTCCCGAGTTGCATCTGCTTCCCAAAGCCTTGTGGGTCAGGATATTGGACCAAATGCTGCGGACGGAGTATCGTAAGAAAAGCTCCAAAACGTCCACGGCCTTGTGTCAGACTAATAAGCCAAATTTTCGGGTGGAGCCCTCAAGAAAATCACCAAATCACCCACTGCATTTTGAGACAGCCTAATGAGCCAAAGGCTCAGATTGGAGTCCATCAAGCAAAACTCCCACTGCCTCGTGGGCCACTCTATTGAACCTAAGGCTACGAGTGGAGTCTCTCAAACAAACCTCCGAACCAAAATCCCTACCACGTGTGCCATTGCCCATAAATACAAGCGTATGTGTGCACAAAGCGCTCAACATCGGGTACTGAACAGTGCGCACACTAGTGGACCGGAACTAGAGTGAGCGCCTAGAGCGTGCGCACTACACTGGTCGCGATGGCACTGGCGAGCTACAATATGGGATTTTCGGCGTTCAGAGAGACCCGGTTCGCAGAGTAATGTAAGTTGAATTAAGCTGGTGCTGGCTCTAATTTCTAATGGCTGGGAAAAGCCACTTCTGTAGGTGGTTAAACTCAATGAGTTGGAGAAGCCGATGGTAGCACGCCAGGGTGATGTGGCATGCATAACTACAGTGGGCAATTTTGGGCAACACGTTGGCGACCAGGTGAGAGCTGCTTTTGAAGAGACCATCTGACGCGCAAAATGTAAGCGGGCCGAGTAGTTTGATGAGAACAATACGATGATAGCTCATTGGTGTGTAAAGAATGCAGCATTTCCTGCACTTTTGGCAGACGTCAGTGTATTAAAGAAGGAAAGTGAATTTCGCGAAGTTCGTCCGCGACAAACCCGAGAGCTACGTCGTATAACACATGTACGGTGGACGGAGAAGGTGAAGCGGATAGAAAGCTACGCCAAACGCCGAAAACACAGATAATTCTTTGGCTCATTGAATACGGTGTATCGACCGAGTTTGCAGTTAATGAGGACGCTAGTCGATGGTGGTGCAGGCGCTGCGTGCACACGGACTGCAGACATAATGCAGATCTGGCAACATCACTGCGACTGTTTCTGAAACAACCGCTCTGAGATTGACTCGCCTTCATTTAACGGTCTGAAACAGCACGAGGTGAAATTGAGTTTGGCGGACACGCAGACAGTAGATGAGATGCAGGGATTACTTTCTCGGCTGTGAAGCTTCAAGGGTGCCAGTGCTGACGGTATGCCGTCGAAAATATTGAAACATGGCTGACCCGCGTTGTTGACTGCGCTGCACCACTTGGTGCAACCCGTATGGATTGAGGAGCAGTGGCTCCTGAGCTGAAGGATGCTTTTGGATATCACTGTACAACGACAAGTGGAGAAATCAATATGTCCTGAATGATAGGCGCATCAACTAGCTGATTTGTTTTGTCAAGGTGATTGCCAGCATCTTGCGGAATCGCCTCGTCATGCAGGTTGTGCAACCGAACGTGGTGGAAGAGTAGTGGGGATTCCGTTCGGGTAACAGCACCATCGATATGTTGTTTGCGGCACGGAAGTTGCAGGATAAGTGCAAAGAATGACACCAGCCGTTTTACACTCTGTTTGTTGATTTCACCAATGCATTATAACTGGTGTTGGGTAAGTTTGCTAATCTCAGTAAGATTGTAAGTTATTTGGATGTCTGCAGATGTTTATGCCAACGAGTATGTAGCTGAGTGGACAGACCTCGGATGACGCTACAGTTGTCTCTGATGTGTAGCAGGGCTGTGTCTCAAATCCTGTTCTGTTTAACTTCAATCTTCGTGCCATGATATCTTGTGCATTTATTGCGGCTTTTGCACACGGTGTTCGTTCGCAGCACCGTATTCATGGTGGGTTACTTAGCATCTGTCTTTTCGGAGCGAGAAATGTAGTGTGTTTGACAACTATCCGTATGCTGCTGTTTGCTGACGACTGTGCATTGTTTACACACAGCACGAATGAATTGCATTACATGGTTAGTGCTCTGGCTTCGACAGTGGCCAAATTCGGGTTCACAATCGCCAGAACGAAAATGTTTGTCTTTTCCAGCCTTCACCCGGTACGGAGTCCGTGGGTGCACACCGAACTCAGTTACACGGCGAAGTGTTGGAAACCACTTCCTGATTTTGCTACCTTGCAAACATAATAACAACGGGCCCGCAGAAGAGGTGCGAGCTGCCCATCCGCGTATCGAAGGCGATTGCTGGGTTTAACAAGCTGGAATGTCTTGTTTGCAACAACCACCAAATCACTGTCAGGTTGAAATTTTTGGAATATGAGTTCCTGTTGCTGTCTGTTCATCTATACGGCGGTAAAACCTGGAAGATTTATCTGAAGGAGGTAGGATATGTGGAGCGGTTCCATCAGCAGTGCCTGCATCGTATTACGCTTATCCTCTGAAGTGACCGAGTTGCAGAACCCGAGGTACTGTGTCGAGATGGCACGTATGCAGTGGATACCATAGTTATGCTAATACACTTGAGGTGGCTCGGGCATACTCATCGAACGAATTCAATCAGGATTTTGAAACTGTTGCTTTATGGTTAACTGCTTTAAGGGAAGCGGCACGTGGTAAAATTGCATTTACGATACCAGGACATTTTAACTGTAAGCTTATCGTGGTCATATTATGACTGCAGTTGTTGGGAATCAAAGGGGGTCTATAGACTTTTAAGGCGCGCTCTGATCACAAAGGTCTTTGGCGAGGTGCAATAGAAAGTTTTCGTGTATGCAGAGAAGACGCGGCAGGTGCGGAAACGACAAACGCGGATTGGCCGTACTCCATCGACCTCGGGTGCATGATGCTGTAGCAAGTGCTGTTGAAGATGTTTTAGTCAGGCAGTGTTAGTGAGCCACGAGCGTCATTACGTGGGTCCAACTTCGAAACGGCGATGAGTCCTGCTGACAACGTAAGTAGAACCGGTGAAGTGTTGGTAGGTACTTTGCATTTGATTTTTAACCGTGTGCTTTTGTGCTGAGTGTATTAATTGCAGGTGATTGGTTTCCTGCCTTGTCTTGGTGTTATTTTGTTACCTGTTTTCAACATGCACCTAAATAATCTTTTAATGGCACGTTTTGCTTAACCAAAATTTGGTTAAATTGGCTGTTTTTCTTCTTTATACTTAAGTGTCATGGTCCCTTTTCTGTCATCCTTCATTTCCTCCGAATACTTGTATAATCCATTTATTTCAAATCCTAATTTAGCAGCATACCGTTACGGTGTATTCGATCTATCTTTTGAGACATTTCAGTTCATGTGATTGGCTTTTGCATGACATTCCAGATGTGATTGCGCTGGATATGCATGTTGTCAACATGTCTAACTGTCTAGTACCCACCACCACGTCCACACTGTCTCCAGGATACAGTTGGCTGTTGCTGGTAATGGCGGAGTTCACTGTCCTCCACGCCGTGCTTCGCTGGAAGAATGGTTCCGTGCACTTATTGTGAAGTGGATTATGATTCAGCTACCACCTTGTCTGTAAACGCAGGGGTCCTGTGGCTGTCCTGTGGATGCCACAGGAACAGTCAAATCCAGGCCCGGATGATGCCAAACATATATGAAGTTTAAACATATCAAAAAATTTTGGCGTCAAGAGCTGCGATGAAAACGCATGGCACATATTTCGAGTTAACAGTGAACAATGGTATTTTAATTTTATTGAGTTAAATGCATTAAATGCCTTCATGTACGACCCCATACAGAGTTTCACCAAAGAGTACATGAGGTTATTTTAGGGAATTATGTGTCTCATGAGGAAATATAGACGCGTTGTCTCACACTGCCGCGTAGTTGACTAGCTTTGTGGAGTACAGTAGCTCACACTGAAATGTTCATAGTTCATTAACCAAGTAGTTAATAACCGATACTTTGCCAATGTTAGATTTAAATTAACCACTTTGTGGTCAGATTGCCAAACGTAAGCTTTCTTGAGACTTCGGTTTAATTTGAAGTATACTTTGGTTTGGTCATTTGTGCGTGTTCCTCGGACGAGGTAAAAAAACTTACTCCAAATTATCAGCTAGCTTGTCTGCGCGGTGTGACATGAAGCTTGGTTAGCACATATCCGATACGTTAGCATCTCCTTTCTAATGCATTTAAGCCACATCCACCGCCGGTAAAACACACCTGGCAGTCTTTCCAAGTACATTTACGGGTAACAACGAATTAATGCCACCAGTTATGCGCAGTGGCTTTCTGCTTCATCTTTTCAGTTAATAAGATCAGTTAACTTGCGAGAGGTCGAGGATATGCGGTCCATTAGTGCAAGCTTCTCATAGATCGTCGGTACTATCAAGATAACAAGTTACGTTTTCATTAGGTTGTATCAGCAAAGATAGGCATTCTCCCTAATACAGTATCTAGGAGGCCAGTGGTAGTTGGACGGCGTTATTCATCGTTTATCGGGCATCCATACGTTTTAACTATGATGCATTCGGTCTCACACATTCTGATAATACTGTGAGCTTATCATCGACGGCGGGCCTGTTTGAGCAAACGGTTAACAACATTTCGATGCTGAGATCGGTATGATACCATCCACTACTTACTTGTCCTGAAAGATGGCTAAAATAATAACAAGTTCGGAGTACACATTGCAAAAAACGGATGGTTAGGTTTTTAAATGTTTTAGGAGGAAATTAACATGTCCCACTTGCATTGGTTTCAGCTCATTATCGTTGTACACGATGCAAAATTAGATAGGTTAACAGTTTAGGCAACATGCTCAGGGGACAAGCAACTTTGTACATCAGGTCAATATGTAAGAAGAAATGAATGATTACGAGAGAGAATGTCAGGGTTTGCATTCTAGAGCATAGAGTTATTTTCGACTGTTATTTTATGGGCTATGATACCTACCTACACTACTAAGTTACTCCTCGGATTGGCATTACGAACCCGTGTCGGCAAGTGGCGGCATGCTTAGTTTTGTTGAATCAGCGTCTGGCGCATCGTTAAGGCATAACCATATTACAATCGGAAGCCCCCCAAAAACAATTCAATTAACGATGGCGATTAGAGTTGCAAGTGGGACATTTCCTCACAATTTGTTTGTCCACAGTGTGCTCATAAATCTAGTAGCGTACTTCACAGTTTATAGTATTTACGTGCCAGAACTGATGTTTTAGAAAGATGGTGCCGCATGGCACTACTAGGCAAGTACTTGTGGCATTTGGGAGGACAAAAATTTAGCGAAAACACGATGAGTCAGACACATTCTACGTAAAAGGAGAGGTTAAAGAGACATTCCACCCCTACGGTTCACCAATTGCAAACAAAGGACTAACTCAATTTACTGTCACCAGCGGTAATTGAGTTTGAAGCAAAATTGGGTATAGTCAGACGCAGTAACCAGTAGACAGTAGAATTGACCGCTTTACCCGGGAGGTTTGAAGAAAGTTATTCAGCGGTCTAGTGAAAATTGCAACAGCTGAAAACTATCTGTTAACATTACCAATAAATTTCATCCAAGGATTTGGTTTCAGTCTATGATAATCGATAACAAGAGAACATGCTTTCATGCAGGGCCTTCCCCGAAAGGTTGCGCCCGTAACTTTATGCCCATCTGCCAATGTGCCGGTATAGCATAATATCAAACAACACAAGGAACCATTATGAATAGTGAATACTGTATTATAGAGCAAGTAAAAATGAATTCTGTACAACTCTTTCGATATATGCTGAAAAACGTTATAAAAGTTGTCAGCCGTGAATATCCTTGTCATTTTTATGTGACATTTAAATTGTCTGACGCACGATTTTACATGACGCACAAATGTGATATGTCATCGTAAGTGTGCAATCGTTCTCTGAATCGAATAGTGATAAAATATAAATCTAACAACCGTTTGAGCTGTTGCACAGATGTTGCCTCCATCAAATATTCAGGCAAACTGTTCCAAATATTTACCACTCTCCGCTCGAAGCACAGTGAGCGGGAAACACGTTTCACAACCTGCACGACAAGTTTGTATCTGTGTCCGCGTGTGCTGCATGACCCTCGTAATTGCAGCATTGGCCTTAGCATGGGGATTCACCGAGATGTAGAATACGGGAGGTCATAATGAGGTCGACTCGCACCCGACGGCAGATAAAGGTATAGAGTCTTAGATTCTGGCACCGGTCTTCAAACCCCACGCCACATATACACGCGATGAGCCTGGTATCGAAGTGTTGGACCCGTTCGATCTTTTGTGCCTCGCCTCAGGTAATCGGAAAGCAGGCGGGCGAACCTTACTCTATCATTTGTCTAATGATGGAAGAGAAAAGGCGGTAGTAACCTCTTCAGACCATGTGCCCAAGCTACGGTTGAGCGCCCAAAGCATGCGCACTCCGTTACGATATAGCCTGTTCGTATTGTCCACGGACTTCAAATCGTAGCGCGAGAGTACACCTGGACGAGGGTGTGGGATAGAGCGGTTGGCCGTCAAGGGTGTAGGTTCGGCCGTCAGCACCCTTCCCCAGGCTCATAAATACAGACTTGACTGGGTTGACCGGGAGAAGCGCTTCTACAGACCATGTGGTAAGGCGGTTGAAGTCTTGCTGAAGTGGGCCAAAGTCATCGGGCGCGACACTTTCTCTCCAAATCTTCACGTCGTCCGCAAACAAGGCACACGGCAGCCGGAGCAGCTGAGGTAGATCGTTGATGTGGATTAGGAACAGTGTGGGCCTCAGCACAGTGCCTTGAGACAAGCTACTTGTAGAGAGGTACCAGTCAGTTAGATGGTCGTCCACCTGTACCCTCCACTTTCGTCCAACAAGAAAGTCGCGGATCCACCGGTGCAGTGAGCCACCGACACGGCACATCCTGAGTTTGTGAAGGAGAATTTCATGGCTGACCTTGTCGAATGCTTCACTGAAATCGATGCATATCACGTCGACAGACTTCCCCTTGCTTATTGAGTTCAACCATTCATGCCTCGTCACAAGCAGGTTCGTAATGCATGAGCGACCTTACAAAACACCTCGCTGTGCGGGCGTCAAAACCTGCTTTGACTGTAGCAACTGGAGCAATCCTTTCTTCACGATTTTCTCGGCAACCTTTGCCAAAATAGGTGTCAGACAAATTGGTCTGTAGTTGTCTACTTTGCTAGGGTCGTCGCTTTCGGAATAGGCTTCACCACCGAACATTTGCAGTCAACCAGAAACAAACCTTCGGACACATACCTGTTGAAAAGTTCAGTCACGACAGGAGAGATGATGGTCGAAAGTGACTTGAGAACCAGTGCGTGAAGCCCATCAGGTCCGGCAGGTTTGGTGTCGTCAAGGCTGGCCAGTAGTTAACATACCTCATCAACTTTGCAATCCAGACTGTCGAGTTCGGTAAAAGAGGTACACATCAAACTCGGAAGAGACACCTGGTTATTCGCAAATACAGACGCGAAGGGGGCCGCCAACGCAGACGAACGCTTAGTGCTGGAGATTATGGGCTGTCCATCCGGGCGATCCAGCACGGGTTCATCACCCGCCGGCTTCAGACGTAGCTGCATGTATGCATAGATTCTCTTTGGAGCAGTCTTCGCGGCTACTGCGAGCTGCTCTTCGAAATGTCGACGTTTATTATTTTTTGCACTGTTGCAGAGGTTCAGCTTACTTTTATACCCTTCGTAATCATTGGCAGAGTCAGAGAGAAGGAATTTGTCCCACAGTCTGCGCCGCCTCTCACCCAGGTTTCTATACTCCTTGTCAAACCAGTAAGGTACAATCGGTCCAACATTACGACCTTTCAATGGCACAAATTGGGAACACAATGATGTCAGTCTCTCTTTTATACATACCCAACAGACTTCCACAGATGCAACTTGTGACAGAGACCAATCCAGTAGGCTTGTGGCTAGAGGTCGACCATCGAAGCCCGTTTTCCAGTAGTTGTAAGCTGGTTCCAGCGGACAATAATACGGCAAAGAGAATTCCACATCAGTTATGAGCACTGAAGTGTCGCTTGTAGCCAGGGCTCCTGGATACTAACGTCACCCACTCGTTGTTCCTAGCCCGTTAACATCAGGTCGGTACAGGAAGGGGTTGAGTGTGTTGTTATGCGTGTTGGCTGGCATATGTGTTGCGTTGCACCAGTTTCAAGTAACAAATCCACGAACTTTGCTTCAACCTCACAATGTCCAGGCATCATATGCACATCAGGCCATCGTATTTGAAGACAGTTACAATCGCTCATAGCTAGAAAGTGTGGATGACTCATGTGGGTTCGAGGAATGGGCAGCCCATCCAAACAACGACTCAGGGGCTGCGATAAACTGCGCCTACAAGTAGTTCTCCGCGCATGAGGCGGATGGAGCATCACAGTAGCTCAAACCATCGTCACTTCGGTAGGTGCTCACAAGTCATCCAAGCAGGGAAGATCGGATGTAAAGTAAGACACTACCGTAGAAATCCTTTAGTCCATCGCATCGGAAACACCAGTAACCGTTGAGTCCAAGTTCTTGGGTGTATAACTCTGCATGCAGCCATGTCTCTGCGAGTCCCACTACGTCTGGCCGCTCAGACGCAACGAAACAACAATGCTCATCGCGCTTAATCATAACACTGCAAACGTTTGTGAAGGCTACTCGCAGGCCGTTGCAGGAGCCGCCGGGCGTGCTTGAAGTGTGAGCAGCCTGTTTATCCTGATGCGCAGATTTTTGCAAACCACCCGAAAATTTACGATAGGAAGATTGGTTTTCCCCCCTCAGTGCGTCTTTTCATCTCAATGATGGCAGACTTGAGCCGCTCCCTGGCTACTGGGTCCAGGTCTGGACGAACATGAACCTTCAAAACTTTCAGCTTAACTATTTGGGACATGATCAGGCTTGGACTGGCTTCGTCCACAAAAGTGATTCACATAGGCCGTTTTTGTTGATCACCTTGCTTTCCAAGACGAGTAGTTTGCCTCACTTTTACTGAGTACTCTCCAGCGTCGAGGAGTCTGTCAATTAGACTCTGTAAAACTCGATATCGTGATCGCATCGCACTTGTGGTGCTGGGACACTGGACTCCAGCGCGTGAAAGAACACGAGATTGTAACGCCTCTGATCGGACGAAATTGACCTTGCAGGGCGAAGTATACTACCAGTCTCATGTGGTTTGGCTAACTGTTGGCTTAGGGAAGTTAAACGCCCAACGTTTCTTCGTAATTTTGTCCTTTGTTCTTTCCACTGGTGTTCAACACTCAGATTTTCACCTGCTGAGACATCAGTGTACGTCGGACACAACAAAGATAAACAATTTAGGCCAGGTGCAACTGGGCTTCTCCCAACGGTTAGACTTCGTGTCGGTGAGTTTGCACGGGTAGAGGAGGACGACTGAGCTGAAACCTGAAGGCTGTTCGGGTTAGGTTGTTGGCCAAACACACGGAGCTGTTCGCAACGAAACGCTGACGACTACACGTCGGCTTTACTCTTCTTGGCTGTATCTTATTTCGGCAAATTTCACATACAGTTTGAACGAGATCGTGTTGGATCTCGCGAAAACGATGAAAATGCTCAACTGATAATCCAACACATGAAATGTGGTATTTAACTTGGCACAAAACACACGTGAGGGTATTCGCACGGTATCCGAATAGCTTGAAGCAAGTACCACAAGATGACTGCTTCGGCATTGTGAATAATCCGAAAATAAGATGGCGGCCAATCGACGGATAAAATGGCGACAGCAAGATCGCCGAAACAAAAAGATGAAAACCCAAGTAATGCAGGTCAGAAATTTCAGAATCGGAAATGCAACTGCATTGTATTTAAATTTCCACGAAATACTTCCAATGAACGCAGAAAGCTAACACAAAATGCGCTTGTCAACACAGCCAAAAATAACCGACCGGTGGCCGCTATCCGCATTGCTTATTCGACCCAAGTTCATCCAGCTCGTTCCATTATTAGGTTCTTTTCAGTATGGCACCTTTGTATACCCCAGTCAGTATGTAGCCATTAGCCTCGAAGGGAGATACTTATTATCCGGGAAGCTTCTGCCTGTCATCTCTGGATATCAGCTCAGTTGTGGTCAACAAAGAAATAAGGAAGAATATAAACTAAGAAGCAGAAAATTATTGCTACTTACTACATAAGTGGCTTATTTCACAAGAGTGTAAGAAGGATGAATGGATCATGCGACCAAATTGTTCGCATGGACAGCGGCATTATCCCTAAGCAAAAAGGTGAAAAATAACTTTCTTAGTCATCATTAGCTGCAAGCATTCAAACAGCAGTGAATGCGATTTATCGAAGTACTGAAATTTCCTAAATGTTCCTGACCTGCTGACCCCAGGAAAAAAGAAATAAACAGTTGGCATTGCAAAACGAATGTCAAATATAGATTCGTGGAATAAATTGTATGCATTGGTCAGCTTAAGGAGATCGTGAATACGTAGATAATTTTCGTCATCCTACAAGTAATTTATTTCAGAAGAGTAGTAGGGGGAGTCGAATGGTATAGATAGAAATTCGTCACGTCTAGACTCACTCAGACAACCGCCCCACGACCGGAAAAGCACTGTACGTGCGTTTCATCCTTTCGGAAATCGTCAACAGTGTGCATTTGGTAACGACCATCGTGAACTTGTTACCAGCTGTGATATAGCGCCGCTTATTATCCAGTGATTTACACGTTACTGCCGTGCAGAGGACAGGGTATCCCCCTCACCAAGCGACGAGCTTACCAAACATAAGCTATCAATTAACATGGCATTATAAGCAGTTTGGTCTGCCTACTGCTTACAGAGGAGTAATAGGGGTAGTTGAATGGCATAGGTAGAAATTCGTCACATCTAGTCTCACTCAGACAGCCATCACACGCCCGGAAATGCACTGTACGCGCGTTTCATCCTTTCGGGAATCGTCAGCAGTGCGCATTCCATCAGACCATGGTAAGGCTCGAACACGCAGCTCGATGTTTGCCAGTTCGTGGTTGCGACCACTGAGCTACGGGATGTGACGAATTTTTACCTATACCATCTAACTCCCCCTACTACACTTCTGTAATCAGTACGCAGACCAAACTGCTTATACTGCCATAAGTTTGGTAAGCTCATCGCTTGGTGAGGGTGTTACCCTGTCCTCTGCACGGCAGTAGCCTGCAAGTCAGTGGATAATGAGCAGTGCTATATCACACCTAGTAACTTATTCAAGATGGTTGTTGCCGTCCGCCGTAGCTAGGTGGTCGCAACCACGGACCAGCAACCGTCGAGCTGCGGGTTCTAGCCCTACCAGGGTCCGATGGAATGCGCACTACTGACTATTCCCGAAAAAATTATTATTGTTGTTGATCGCAATTAGAAACTAGTCGGTTTTTTCCCGAATTTATCGCTATTGTGAAAAATCGTTGTAAAAAGTTTTATTTATGATGCAATTTTGTTAAGGTAACGAAAATCATTTGATAACTGCTTGTGTTACGTAGAATCTTCGAAATACTGTATCAGAAACGGTTTGTTAGTGGGGGCTAAAATAACTAATTGAAAACCATTCAATGAGAGGTTTTTAGGTAATAATGTATCGAGAGTAATATTATCTACGTCCAAATGTTGGCCAGATGGTGGCTCGTTAGTTTCCCTCTCGCTACTATGGCAAATTAGGAGACGGCAACAGCAGGTGTTGCAGGAACATCCGTGACCACATTCAATCGATAACCTTAGCTTGAGATGAGTATGGGAGCATGGAACTATTACGTAGGAATTCGTAACCCCATTCTAATTTACTTTGGGTTGGGTTGCCAACTATGCGAACTTCATGACTTTAAACTTTTCAACCTAAGACCTTGGGTCTTTTGGTTGTGGTGATTAAGGTCACTGTAACATGCCTGGTATTATATACTCTCGGCAATATACTATGCCACTGAATTATGCTGGAACGTAACGAATTATTGGTATCCAACAGAAAGCTATTTATTTACCAAAAAGGACTTTTTTGTCACTAGCCCAGTGGCATAGTGACCAATTTGTTTCTCCAACACCAACCTGAATCTCTCGTACACTACTTTATTTATATTCATCTGAAAACCCCGAACAAAAAATAAACTGGTCTGCAAAGCAACGTTTGGATGAGCCAACACTGATGAGTCTTCACCTCGGATACACTCTTATTGCTCCGAATGTTAGAGGTTTGATTCACAGTGAATTATCGTCAGACAAAAACTAGTGATATTTCGATAGGTATTTAAAAAAAATATTTTACATGTAGCTACGGCTGTTAGCACACCATTTGATGGCGTACAGCATTAAGTAAAGGGAATGTGATGGACAGTTCACGTGCAACGCTACTGGCAGAATCACTGTGGCCACAGATCACTAAACTAATGTCGGAATCCCGTGAGTGAAGATAAGAACCAAATTTCAACAGTATATTGTCGGTCAAAGTGAATGACTATGCGTAGCTACTTCCCAACGCCTAAATCAAGAACCCAAAAGGACGCTTAACCACCATTAGTTCCATTTCGACCTTACAACTTTGTTGTCCACGCTTGATGTGGGTATACACGAAGTATTTGCAGTCGGACAGACTATTACTCACCTTACATTTTACCCTTCCTTAATAATTCATGCACAGTGTCGCCTTTGTCCAACTTAGTTAATGAGGATGTGTGGGTGGCGTGGTTCGTGCATCAGCAAGGTTAAAAGTCACAAGACTTCCTTCACTAGATCCTACAGCAACTTTCCGTATAGTCGCTTGCTTTGTATGCTTCTATCTTTAGCTAACTTACTACACTCAATCTTAGATCGCATTAATGCACTTACCCTTATACAGCTCAGATTTCCTAGCGCCATCCGGTTTCCGGTATGTGGTTTTTTAATTTTAGCATCCCACGGGACCTGCCCAGCGTTTGCTGGTTATTCGTTATCAACCGCTGTTCCATTGTTTACTAGGAGCGACAGCCTAAGAACTCTAAAGGAAATTCAATCATCTGAGCGTTGGTATTGCTATTTTCTGTGGTTTATTGTGCCTTTCCCTGGTTTCATTCTACCTGGTCGAAATGACTGAGGTTGGATAGCCGTGAACAACCCATAATAACAATGCTGGACGGCTCTATCCTATCTCCGTCTCCATCCGGCTCAAAGCGCTTTTGAACTGTGTTATACTTTAGTCTCACTCTATTGCTTATGTTGTTCATTAATGCCCCTGTCATTCCACAAGCATTCAGATGCATGCTCGGATATATCGACCCTAGGTGTATGCACTTTCGCCGGTAATGCGACTTTGAAAAATCTTTCATTACCGAATTAACATGGTTTACAATCTCGTGCAGCCCTTGGTTAGCAAAGCATGTTTGCCTTGTGTAAAATATTACAATTCCTAGTATGACTAATGGTAAATGCTCTTAGTTCAGAGCAACTTCACTACAACATAAACCTATGTTAGCAACCCAACTTGCTCTTCCCATATTTGTGCGATATATGCAGCAGCACGGCAATTGAAATTTAGATGGGCAACCTCTTATTCATAAGGGATGTAGTCGAACTGATCCAACTAATTACCGTCATATAACGCTACTTCCTGTACTTTTCAAGGTTACCGAGTCTATCATCGCTGATGCACTCATGTATTATATGCAAAAGCACAAGGTTATAACACCATAGCATCATGGCTTCCGGCAAATGAAACCATTCACTGCAAAACTGCTAATTGCACCAAATGGCTGGACTGCAGAAGTTGAAGTAGAGCTAGACCCGATGCCATTTACCTCGACTTCTCAAAATCGTTTGATCGCTAAGACCATGGAGTTCTCCACCATAAACTTCATCTCTGTGGCGTTGGTAACCCACTACTGCGTTGGATAGGCGATTTCCTGCACGAAACGCCGCCTGCAAGTGCGACTACGAGAATTTCTGTCCGATGTAGTTGAGGTGGAGTGCGGCCTACCAGAAGGATCGGTACCCGAGCCACTTCTATGCTTGATTTTTATAAATTATCAAACGAGATGCATTACTTCCAATTTCCTACTTTTTGCGGATGCTATTAAGTTATGGCGAGTGAACAAATAACCGAACGACCACGAAAAGCTCCAGATTAATCTCATTACCATATCAAACTTGTCAGTTCTGAATACGCTACCGTTCAATGTGACAAAATGTCACGCTTATTAATTGCTTCACAGACATGACTATGTGTATAGGCTCGGGTCACATGTATTGCAAAACTTCCCAAGAACGCGACTTTGGTGTGTTAATTCAGTGAGCTTAACGGCACAAATCAGTCAGTGGCAGCTGCGAAAAGAGCCAACCAGCATGTAGGCTTGCTGCGGAGAGCATCCGGAAGATTCGACCCATTCATCTTCCCGAGGGTGCACAATTCCAACGTGCTCTCTCACGTTGAATACGCCATATCAGCTTGGCAGCCTTGGTTAAAGCTCGACTTAAAAGTGATAGAGAAACCAAAACACAGGGTCACAAAGAATGTCAAGGGCCTACGAAACCTGTCCTACCATCAAAGGCTGAAGTCACTGAGAATTTGCGGCGGACTATACCGAAGGCTGCGCCCTGATCACATATTAGTCCACCAAATATTGAGTGCACCTAATCACGTATGCCGTCATTTGCTGAAACTCAGCCATAACACCAACCTCAGACGAAACTCTCTGTAATTTTGTGCACAGTATAGCCGCCTGGAATACCGGTGGTATTATTTTTCTCTTCTGGTTTGCCAACTCTAGAACTCTCCACAAAAAATTGTTGTTTTCTCCCCCACATTGGATATTTTCGAATAACAATTGGATCTTCTCCTTGGCCACCATCACTTCGTTGCATAAACTGTACAACTTTGGCATATATTAATTATCTCTTTAAACCTGATTGACTTGCTGCCTATACCTGAGGATGCGAGACGGAAATGAATATTCTCATTTTCAGTTTTATCACGGAATCCAACATATATAACCCCCCTCATCTTGTTTCCTTATTTGCATTAAATTCCCACTTACACTATTATTATTCAGCAGCGTAACTGCTGGATAAACACTGAAACGCACAACGCACCCATTTTGATAATTAATATATCAAGTGTGAATGTCGCATTTTGTCCGGTCGCAATGAACATATAAGCCAAAAAATTAACTTTATTCTTGTCGGGTTTGTTTATCCCAAAACAGTTGTTTTCTATTGTACAAATTCTAACAGCTCGCTATTTAACCAATGTGCTGTTGCAATTTTCCGTTTCCTTTATTTGTGTTCATATTTTGGAGACAATGAGATCACTCAGATGAGGTTCAAATTTTAAACAATTGGATAGTTTTCTGAAATGTAATGAATTTGATGCTATTTTGTAAGGACACCAGTAATAAATGTTACCGCGTTATAGGAATCTAGAAGAAAACATGATATTGTATATTCTGAGCAAAGTCCCAGTCGTTTATAGTTCAAAAGTGACGGTGTTTAAGTTTGAAGGAATATTTTTAAAAGATATATACCAACAAGATGGGTGTAATGAGTTACAACAAAACATATATTTACTATAACAAAAATGTCCATACCCTATAAAATACCTTCCACTGGTCGTTGAAGTGTATTCCTAAGTTACCTAACATGTCAGGTTACACTGTGGAATTAACCTGTTGCACTTAAAATTCTTGCTGTAGCCTTGGCCTGTCGTCCACGGAAGACAAGCCAGACACTCCCAGTTGACAAACCTATGATCACAAGGAACTGCAGTAAAAACAATTACTACGCAACCAAAAGGAACAATGGAACAATGGTTTATTACCGGTAAATAAGTGTTGCTTAACAAGTCCCGTGGGATGGAAATTATTGCAAAAATAAATTGCATGATAAAGTGAAAAGCGTTGTGGTGGACTCACCATAGACTTATGCGGAATAGCGGAGATATTCGCGTATTAAACATAGAAATCTATAAATCCATTGGTTAGGCGTTTGGCAAGACATCGTTTGATGGCGTTTTGTAGCCCCTGGCTAACAAGTCATAAAATAAAATGTAAGTGAGACAATGCATCGTCAACACGTTTTTTAAATATCGCCAGATTGGGAGCAGAGACGACATAATTAGGGAGGGCGTTCCAAGGCTGACACACACGGAGAGAAAAGAAATTTTTGCGGCATTCAAGCCGGCTATACTGAATTGTCAGTTTCAGAGGGTGCCCTCTTAGTTTAGTGTTGTGGTTCAATTTCAGCAGCGGACGACAAATGTGGTTTGGGTTCTTCAGAATCTGGTAAACCATTATGAGATCCCCCGCAAAAGCCGATATCGACAGCTGTAGATTCTTAGAGAATTCAGTCCAAGCTGATAGGGCAGATGAAAGAGGCCCCTGACGTTCTTGGATGCCCTTCGTTGAGGAGTCTCGAGAGCAACGAGGTCCTGTTTCTGCCACGGCTGCCACACCTGAATAGCATATTCCACATGAGGTCGCACGTATGCGTTAAGCATTTGGGGAAAGATTGAGGGTTCAAACCGACCGAAGGCTCTGCGAAGAAGGCCGAAGTTTTGATTGCCGGTTCTTAGTCGCCTTCTCTGCTTGTTTTGAACACCCGAGATCTTCCTGCACCAATACACCCAGGTCACGCTCCTGAGATGAAAGTGATATGTTCAAGAGTTCCAGAAGCCACTAGCGACTCGGTAAAAGGTAGACAAGCTAAGGAACAAAACCGCTGTGCTGAAATAACCTGTGCAATCGGGCTGAAAGTTCTCCCAACAAGTCTTGCACACTTTTCACGCAATACATCATCTGCACACGTAGGGGAACCTCGGTTACTGCGAGCAACATTTGACAACACACGCGACCTAGAAGTTGTTCTCTTAGCAAGCCACATTCTAGTGAACTCTTCTGTCAATGCCCGTATTTTTCCTGAGAGGCTATGAGCATTAAAACAGAAGCGGAATTTTAACCCTAGTTCGTCACGTCAAAATGAGCTGAAGAAAATGGTACTGGTTCATGGTATGTCAGAATGGAAGCATGACGACTGCAGTAAATGGCAGAAGCACGACATTAAAGAATGAAAACACATCGCAGAGCTCTACGATATGCAAAATGTCGTGGCTTTTGACGTCACCGTACTAGATGCTTCCATAAACTACCAAAGCAGCTGGCCAGGAATTTTGATATTTAACTTGGCTGCGCCCGAAATGGTATCAGTGGCGATCCAAGCATGGCATGACAACAGGGAACTTGGGCCACCGGAGGTACGATTAAGAGCATTCCTTCTATTAGTACAGGCCTCAAATACAGATGAGTCAGTCTCGGTTGTGCCTATCTCGGACCAGGCAACAGTGAAAACAACCGTTGCAAATGAGTTCAGCAAACCGGCACTATGTGTGCAGGTCACTCACAGTGAACCGAGCTCCTAATGCATTAGCAAATACAGTGTTGCTACACTAACACTCAGAAGTTGTGTTCTAAGCTCTCGGAAGTGCACACATTTAGCACCTCTACCCTCGAAGAGAATTGTAAGACTAAATTATTCCGACCCATAACCACTGAGACTTTTAGTATGAGCAGTCCTGATGGCACCTAGATGTCACCGAACGAAGCACGCAAACCATCGCATCCCGATAGAGTGCAGTCGCGCCGCGAGGAGATTTGTTTCTCCGTTACGTCGCTGTTGTACTGTGTCGTATCAGTCTGAGACTTGCCTAAGCTTACGAGAACAGTTTCCATTTGTGTGACAATACGATTTATTGATGATAGCATCGCTTATTACCCAAAATGTTCACCATCAGTTCGACAGCTGTGCACCTAAAGGATTCAATTCTCGTAAGTAGTTTGACTACCCACATGCGATACCACAGCTTCTACCTCTAAAAGTTCGAAACGCAGACCCTTCAGTCCTCTCTCGTCTTACGTGACCTGTGTCACTGGTTCGGGATGACGTGTTGTTCTGAGCAAACGAAATGGAATTTTCAAGCTGGGAACCAACACGTAGAACAAGGTATTCAAGCAAGGCAACCAAAACTGAAGCACAATGTCACTGATCTGGAGAAAACTCAATATCAGGTTTCTTAGTGTGTCATTGGAACGGGTAATTTGTCACATGAAAAAGGCGGAAACACGGCAGTGCCGATTAGCTGACAACCTGCTAATGATTGGATTGTTCTGAGTTAACCAAATCATGTTCACCGATATTTACTGCAGGTTAGCAGTAACACCTAACTGAGATCATTCCTTGAAACTGGCAGAATAGTATAACCGCCTTGAGTGTTATGGAATTCGTTTTTCCGTTTGTGTTTGGCGCCCTGAAACAACACCACCTTCGGTCTGTTTACCAACAATACAAATCATGTGTGAGAACGGTTGGAGAAACCACTCAGGCACCGACATGTCTTAGCAACCGCAATGGGAGCCATAACGCAAGGATACGAAATATTACCCAGAAGCAAGCTCAGTCGGACAAAAGAAATAACGAGAGCAATATGCGAGCGAAATCTCGGTGAGGACGCCAAAGTGCACTGTGCGCACACTCATCCTGATTCGAATCGCTGCATCCATCAAACGCGAAGCTATCAACGTTTCGTTCAGTGAGCATGCGGTACGCCAAACACACCGTGGTCCACTCGCTCTCCACATCCCTCCAGTGTCACTAGCTCTACTAACATGCTTGCTGATCATCGACTTGAGCGATTTCGTGCCATTCCTAAGGGACAATTCGTTCGCACTCTTTCACATGGGTTCCTGGCAGTATAAGGACAGCACAGCGATGAAATAGGCGGACACACCGCACAACCATATTCCACGTAGAAAAGGAAATGCCTGAAAAGTTACGTGCCAACCACCATGATCACTCGTGAGTGTTAAGCCCAGGTGACACCACGAAGGTTTGGCGCGTACACCTCAGACCATGTTTATAGTTTCAGTGTAGCCAATCATGACTGAATGCGAATGTCGAGCGCCACTAGGCACCCGGCAAATCGCACGCGACCTACGCCACACCCAAACCTTCTCTGGCAACTCATGTAGTAAACTCGTCTGATAAATTATTTGTTGATTTGGGATTGGTCACTCAACGAGGGGCGCGCTTTGGTGCGTTGGCGCCAGGTGGATGATGTTTGTTTGCCTTGAGGAAAATTCTGAAAAATTTATGGACGAAACCTATTGCCTTAAGGCAGGGTTTGAAAGCGTTACGGATGCAAATAAGGGAGAGAAGGTGTTGTTTCGCCGCTATCAGCTCCCGCGGCTATCATTATTATTTTGAGTCAGACAGTCGTTCGCCGGTGGAGCCGATTGCAGACTAGTATTGGAGCATTGGTCAAACGACCAGGTAACGTGGCGCACGTTTATTTTCAAGTCAGAAGGGTCAAAACTAGCGATTAGTGTTCACGACCCATCAATAGAGATTGTTGGTGGGAAGCAATCATGCATTATTGACTTGGAATGAAGCAACGCAACACATGAGAAGTCACCGACATCAGTTCATGTTTGATCAGGAATCACACACTAAGTGTCATAAGCTACCTTGAATGGAGATAACAGCAGGCGTTTGAAAGTGCACAGAAACTGCATTTTGGGTCACAACCAAGGTCGTAACAGCAGGTTGGACGCCAGTAATCATTAGATATTTGGTTGATTCCATTCATCTACAGTTGTTTTTAACGAGATGTCGTAGAAGGTAAGGGATTTAATTCCATGGTTTTGTTATCGATAATAACGAGTTTATCTGCGAACGTTTAAAACAATAGCATCTACATTAAATCACGATGATATTCGTATATTTATATACACGCGAAGGCGTTGCACCGAAGTGGAAACTTTGCGGTGGACTGCTTACATTTGCTAAGACACTCGGTGGGCTCGGTAGTGTGTGCCGTATGGACGAAGCATCCGTTATATGGTCAACTAAGTGTGGGAAAGCCACATGGGGGAAACAAAAGCTTCTCTACCTGGACATGATCAAAGTGAGTCCATCACGTTCTAATGTTGATTACAGGTGTTGGGTATCGAAAGCGGTGGATTGACGTGCATGGCGCGATCTGATCACAAGGCGGTTGCGGAGGTACAAGAGAAAGTCCTCAAGCGTGCGGAGAAAAAGCGCCAGTTGCGGAGGCTCTACTCCATCAACGTCCAGCGCGTGGTGCTGTAGCACATGCGATCGCCAGTGCCTGAGTCAGGCAAACCTAGTGATTCATGAGCGAGGCCACTCCCGGCCAGCACCGAAACTATGACGGGTCCTGCTGAGAAGGTAAACAGAGCCGGTGCAGCTTTGGTAGGTACGCTGCACTCGATTTACTAACAGCGTGCTTGCATGTTGAGTTTAAAGAAACTCAGGTGGGTTTGTTATCTTGTCTTAATTCATATGTTCTTACCTCATTTTAATATCTACCTGAAAAATCTATTAACTTGCAAATGTCGCTTAAACCAAACGTGCTAGACTTCGTTCGTTTCCTCCATGTTGCTTATGTTTTTGATATCTTTATCTGCTATCTTCAATTTATCGCAGCTAGGTTGATAATCCATTGATAGCATATGCTAATTTAGCGGCATATCCGTATGGTGCATTCGACTTATTTTATTGCTTAATTCATTTCATAGGATTGGCTGTTTTTTGACAACTCCGGTGTGGCTGCGCTTACTGAGCACATTGCCTGCCTGAATATTAAACCCCAGCTCTTCTATACTGACTGCAGGAGAAAGTTGGTGGTTGCTGGATTGTAGGTGGTGCGCGGTTCTCGTGGCCGTGTTAGGCCCGAAGTGGTTCCATGCATAGGGTTTGTGTGTGGGGCGGACTGCGGTCCAGCCACCGCCTTGTGTGTCATGATCCCCAAATCCAGCTTTCTTGTGTTTCCTTGTGAATGAGTGTGGGTCGGTTCTGTTAATGAAAACTGGCTCTTATCCACATGCCTCCCAGTCCTATTCTATCGGGTTTACACTGGATATGCGGTGTGTGGATGGAGCTGTGGGGGTTGCAGCGCAAGCCACTCATGGTCCCTCTGTAGGCGCAGGCGTCCTGTGGCTGTCCCTGTGGAGGCCACCCTGACAGGCAAATCCGTTACCGGCTGCCGCCAACAATATATATATATATATATATATATATATATATATATATATATATAACAAATCTGCTTAATGTGTTGCAGTGTCCATATCTTCTGGAAAAAAGCGGTCCTACAAAGAAGCTTTTTTCTATGTGGCTTCACCAATTTTGTCGATAAAAGTGTTGAGAAGTCGCAATGCGTTTTTGTGTGGCGGTGTTCACAGCGGAGAGTATGAAATCCAGCAAATTGAAAGACAACTTCCAACGAAGTCAATCTCAGTTCACATGCAAATATATAACATTCTTCAACCAGAAGTAATTACGTTAACTGTTTCGCGCCTGAATATTTTGGGCTTTTTTGTTCGACTAACAGTTGTATGGAAGCTTCATACATCTTCGCTCTTCGAACCGCCAAAATCAAGGAACGTATACTATAGGAGAAAAGCTCATAAAACCATACATGATGGATGCCGTAAAACTTGTTTATTGGAGAACAACATGCGGAAATGTGAAGTATGATATCATTTTCTAAAAACACAATCTAAAGTCCTATCGAGGATATGAACATTAATCTTTTGAACTTGGTGCTCAAGGAAGTAAATCAAGTCATTTCTTCGCAATAGAGTTTGATTGGTCGGCCTGACGTTGCATCTTGTCCTCAGCTACTTGTCTGTTTGCTACATAAACCGCGACCATTACAAAGGAAAGTATTTGTTCATAGAATCATTGAGCACAACTACACGTGACGAAGATGTCTTTCGAACAGTGAAGAATTTTGTCGAGGAAAAGGATCTACATTGGTCGAGGTTGGTGGGTGTCTGTACAGACGGAACACCATCCACGTTGGGCGTCCGTTCTGGATTCCAAACGCTAGTCAAAAAATTTGTTCTGCACTGTACCTTTAGCTACTGCATAATACATTGTTATGCTTTAGCAGTGAAAACTCTTCCGCTTGTTTTCCTGGACACAACGAACTTAGTGAAAATAGTAAATGTCATCCGCGGTAGTGCGACATATACAATAGTTTTCAAAGAGTTGTCAATGAATTTGGAGGCAAATTCGACTTGCTGTTATTGCACACAGAAGTGCGTTGGTTATCACGATGCAGGGTGTTGCGCCGAGTGCTCGAGCTACGAGAAGAAATTGCAATGTTTGCTGAAAAGAGGGTGCTGAACAAAGATAAGAAGAGGGAGCATCTCGCCCTTATAAAACGCAAGGTGTTTGTTTCCGAACTAGCATATCTTGCGGAAACTTTTGACGAAATAAATGCGCTTAACCTCAGCTTGTCAGTAACTATGAGTAGTATTTTAACTGCACAAGATAGAGTTGTCAGTTTTCTTTGCAGATTGTAGCTTTATCAATGCAGTGCTACAGTTGAGGACGTGCCGAAGCTTCTAGGAATAACAATGGTGCTCTTTGATAGAAAAGCAAGGTGCACATCCACAGACGACATAAGTTACCACTGGCCATCAGTGGTGAATTCTATCAGCAAATATTTGTCTGATTTAAGAAGTCGCCAAGTAAATACCTTGGTGCTAACACCATTTTCAAGGGGTGCCGAACTTTTGCCAAATACTGAAATTGAAGTCAAAGCAAAATTCCTGGGAATGCGCGAAGATGGCGAATTGAAAACAGATTACCAAACACACAATTGGCAACATTTTGAGCAAAGTTAGTTAGCGAGTCTCCATTGTTATCGGAAAGCATATTGAGAATATTGATTCCATTCGCATCAACTTTTAACTGTGAAACTGGGTATTCGACGATGGGGATAATGCAAACAAAAGCGCGAACTCGTATGAACTTGTAGCACGACTTAAAAAACTATCACATATGCCAGAAATTGTTAGTGTTAAGCAATAGAAACGCCTCATTGATGTATATGGTCACTTGATTGTATTCAGTTTTGCAACAATATAACTATGTTCTTTTTTCATTGACCAGAAGTAATTCCGAATGGATATTACTTCTCCTAATTGGAAGCAAAAGCGCGATAATCAATCGTTAGCGTTTACAACGGAAATTTGATGAAGGGGTGGATTATAGTAAACCCGTTTTTGAAGTAACTGCCTCAAAAATAAAAAGAACCGCAGCTGGACAGCAATATGCAAAAAAGCAAAGTGCGATATCGCTTTCTAACAACAACAGCAATCGTACCTAGGGCACTAGCAGGAATACCTTGGACGCGATAATTAAGGAAAGTCATGTATTTTCTTCGCGCTGAGCGGACCGGTGTTACAACTTGTTCCGACCTGCTTGTTTATTTTCAGTGCATAAAAGGCGACAGCTTCAAGAACGACTGCTTGTTCTCAGAAGCACTGTGCCCGACTACACGACTTGCGATGTGCATTAGCCGAAACCGCACCAATTATACCAGAAACATTATTTATCACCTCTTGATTTAATGAACAATTGCTCATAATAGGGATTTTCTTTATTTGTAAGATCGACAGTAATTACACACGATATTCGTTTTCTTTACGTTAAAACAAAAAACGAAATAGTTATAAGGCAAATGCTGCTTAAAATTTTGTGAGTAACGCCTTCTAATGAACCTCCGTTTTGGGTATCCTTCTCAAAAGGTCGGGAATCAGCGTTTTACACCCTTACACCGCTTCGGGAATCCCTGTAGAAGGACTGCATAACCAAAAGGAATTTACCGATACACCCTTCATGGATAGGCAATGCCATAAGCTGGCACGGTCAACAAAGTCGAGGGCGGTTTTCGAGTCAACGTACATCACCGTAGCCAAGCGTCTGTATGTGAATTTTTGCTCTAAAACGTGGCGAAGAGTAAATATGTGGTCCCTACAAAAATAACCAGGGCGGAAACTGGTCAAACGTTCAGCGATTCGTTTCTCACGGGGATTACAGAGTCGTCGGATAATGGCACCCGTGCGAAGTTTGGTGACAACGGGAACTAAGCTAATGCTTCGATGATATTCGCAGAAAGTACGCAGACCGTTCTTGAAGATGGGAACAACGGTTGATAGTCGCCAGTCTGAAGGCAACTTTTCATTGTTCCAATTCATGCTAAATACAAAAAATTTGTCTAGTCAAAAACGTCTAGTCAACAAAGAATCACCACTATATTTCAGCAAAGATGGAGGAAGGTCGTCTTGTCCAGGAAACTTGTTTCGTCTCAATACGACAAGCTAACGTTGGATCTCTTTCAAAATGATTGGTATCACATCTACTTCGTACGTCGGCGCAGGCGAGTTAGCGAGCGACCGTGCCGCAACAAACTTAAAGAACTGCTCTTCAAAATGTTCTATCCATCGGAAGTGTCGACGACACTGAATGAATCAACCGTCTCTCTTTCCCAGATCCTACCTCTGTATTTGTTGGCACTCTCGGACCCGTGTTACCGTTGAGCTGGAAAGGCGCTCGGTTGCTTCCAATAGCAGTGGCTTTCTCAGCCTCATTGGCACTTGTGATCCACCAAAGTTGGCGGTCGATTCGAAGATCACTTGGATGCGTTGTTTCAGAGTTACGGAAACGCTGAATCTCGAGGCGTATCGGAACTTGTTTCCTTGATTCGGTCAAGCTGTTTAGCGCCTCAGAGATCCATTCACACTAAAAGTCTGTCAAGTTGGATGCATACCATGCAACAAGGGCATTCTTTGTGGCAAATTTGGAACAATGGAACAATGGTATATTACGAGTAAAGAGTCAGATGATTAGCAAGTCCCGTAGGATAGCCAACAAATAACCACAACATGGTGAAAAGAAAACATATGGATGAAATGAAAATCGTGTTGGTGGACTCATCACAGTGTTAACAAAGAGTTACGCAGAAAGAGCCAAGCACAGTTGTGTAGCGTTCGTTACATTATGTCGTTTGTCGAGACGACACAGTCTTTATCTTGTAGTGTAGTTGCAATAGGGCAACATCGAGGTGTTTTAAAACACAGACAAATTGGAGGCGGAAACAACGTACCTAGGGAGAGCATTCCAAGGCTACATACAAGAACAGAATAGAAATTCCGTTGAGACCATCCCAGTCAGCGTCCCTCTCATCAACCTCATCCGTCAATGAAAACTGGTGGGCTGTTTCGTCATGCTATTGCTGAACGGCAGATTGTGAATCCGTTACAGGTAAGAAAGTTAGAAGTGACACTTTTCTGAAGCGTGATGAGTGAGCCCAACGCGTACGCTCGTTGGATAATGGGCGGAAGCTGGGCACGTGCACCAAATTGACCGACAGTGTTGGGCTGATGTGCGCAATCGGTAGCAGATTGCAATATGGTCAATTTGGGTCTAGATCATTGAGGAATTCGATGGGTGACTTTTGACGAGCTATGAATATATATGCTAGAAATGAGTGCAGCTAGTATACAGGCCGTGGTTGACGCAAAGCTGGTTAATATATCATCAATGTCTGTTTGGCATGCATCGACTCCAAAGCGGCCGTCCAGGTTTGTTCGTGGTTTGAACGACGATCCAATTGGGTATTCATGTTACCAGCAACAATGAGGATGGCAGTATTCTTCGCTATGCGAAGAATAGTTGAGAACCGTTGATGTAATTCATATTTGATATCCACTGAAATTCATACACTATGGGCATCAGCTGAGGCGATGGAAAGACACCGTGACTTCAGAAGCGGCTTATTAGCTCTAATAGAGTTTAGTAGTCGGACCGCATACATGCAGCTGTTCAGCGATATCCATTCGAACAGATTGTCTTTAGCAGGTTTGCTGAGGGCGATAACAACACCAAAAGTATTTTCCACCATAAACTTAGTATCACAAGAAACCCGACGGATGTAATCATCATGTTTGTTCGGAATCAGGGAGTCGAAGTGTTGAATACTGCCTCTTGAATACATCAGGTTCTAACAATGTGATACCAACTCTCCTAGTCGGAGGAACGAACGAGACTCAGAATTATTTTCTCGCACAGCACGGTAACTGACAATCTCGAAGTCCGTGGGTCATCGGAACTTAGCTGCGAAAGATTAATTCACGCTGGTCGAACGGGTTCCTATACCGAACGCAAAGTTTCTACGCACGATTTCCCAACCCAAGATTCAAACAAGAACAAGACAGGCCTTTTGCCACAGGCGCTTTTACTGGCCAAAGCTAAGGCGATTCTAGCGTTCTACAGCCTCATTTTTATATCACGAAACGATGATGAAGGGGTTTTCCCTTGGAAAGATTAGCGTAAGCAAACCCTGGAAACAAGAAACATGGTTTTATGTAAATATGCCAAAGTCCATAACTGAGCAGGAATGTTGGAAGTTTGGCGAGAGTTGTCCGGAAAATAAATGTTGCTTGGATACAACAATGAGTGTTTGGTTGGAAACGAGACTGTTTCTGGGTGCAAAGGCTAAACGAATGTGAATGTTTCACGAGTTGGAAGGCTGATTGAACGTGTGCGTTTTGTCTGATCCGAGTACTTGTGCACTTGTGTGAATCGGGTTTTCAGCCTTCCGTAATTTAAGCCTGTAATAAATATAGGGACGTTGGGTCCCCAAAACATCCCCTTTAAGTTGGAACATACCGTTTGAGTTTCGGGTCGATCTGTATTCTTCCGGTTGTTCGACGGATGCGTTGTGATCTGCGAGGATGAATCGGTGATGCGAGTTCCACGGTTTCTGTCGGTTGCTCTGGAATTCTGAAAGTATCCAATAGTATGTGCAGGGGTGTTTTTGCGGTCGACTGAGAAGGTTTTTTGAGTGTTCCATGTCGCGGTCGAAGTTGGTTTTGATGGCGAACCCAAGTGTCGTCTCCTACAACGACCTCATATAGCATACTACCACGATGGCCCGTTACTGTAACCTCGATCCAGTATGGGTGACCAGCCCGGTAGTCACGGGCAAAGACCGGAGCTCCAACAGCGAGGCCCTTGCATTTGGTTTTGATTTTGGATTTCACCGGTGGCACTTTTGTTGGGATTAGTACGTCGTGTGCTGTGCGCAGTTTCCGACCCATCAATGCTTCGGCGGGTGATTACCCTCCTGGAACTGCTGGATAGGTGCGGTCCTTGAAACGAACAGGAAAACCTGAATAATGGTTTCTGTAGTTCCCTCCCCTCGAGTCTTTAAGAGCGCTCGCTTGAATGTGTCGACAAAACGTTCCGCTTGACCGTTAGACTGTGGATGATAGGGTAGTGATCTAAGGTGCTGCACGCAGTGTGAATCGGGTTTTCAGCCTTCCGTAATTTAAGCCTGTAATAATTATACGGACGTTGTGTCCCCATAACATTTGTCACGACGCTGTTATCCTGCATGCGTGTTTCGGAGAGAGAGTGAATACTGGGATTCAATGCTGCCCGCTGGCCGATCTGACTTAGAGTGCGGATGTTAACAGGACCAGTGTGAAATGAAACTCGAAGCCTGATGTTACAGCTAGACGTATGGATGACAGCAGGTGTGATGTGAGCGACAGTCTCTTTCACATCAGGTGGGGCAGAAGTGAGATGAAAGAAGAGAGAAAAGCAAGAGAACGAAGTATTGCGGAAGTGCTTTGGAGGGCAGATGATAATCTTCGACTCTCTATTCCGAGAACGTGGATTCTGTAGTCGTGTTAAAACGCGACGGAACATCGCACTCCTAGTGGACAAGTCAGGCAATTCATCATCAACATTTTACATTTTGGCTAGAGGTGAACAACACCTCAGCTACAGTGCAGCAATGTGTAAGAAAAAAGTAAGAAAAATCTACAACTGATACATGTCAGCTGAGCAACCAATAACAAATGGTCATCGTTCTGGAAAGCTACCAGCCGGCTACTATGGAACAAAAATATTTTAGTACGCAAAGTTTGAATTATGCTAAGAAACGAGCTCATGATTTGAGGCGGTAGCTAAGAGGGATGAGGAGAGAAAATGAAACTCACAACACGAACGCCACTGAGGTCCGATACTAGCCATGTCAGCAAGTGTATCCAGCCAAACGTGCTCATCGCATTTCGGACCACAGTCATTGAGCTGAGTGGCTCCAACCGAAGTAAACGTAGAAGTAAAAGCCCTCATCTATCTCGACCAAGCAATCGCTTGGCCGCTCTTGCTCTTCCACCATCCACATCCACGGCGAGCAAACAACGCAGGTCACGAGAGACGGTGGGCTTGAGTGTGCAGTATTTGCCTGAGCCATCGGAGCCTAGTGCGTTAAATAACGGTGCTGAGCGGTGAGATTTCTCTTCCTGTGCCACAAATGAGGCACTGGACGCACTCGTTGCTTACACGGTGTTCCCAGCAGATCCGAGCCAAACTGAAGAAGCACCTGTGATCTAGAATAGCTAGCCTCTTTATGTTGGCTAATCTGAGGAGGTAGGTTTCACAACCGTAAAGAAGATTTGGACGGACGGCGGCCTTATACATTCTACCCGTCAGGGCGAGAGTGACGTTGCGCCGGCGCCATATGTGGTGAAGATTAACAAAATCGTCTGAAGCATTTGCTATACGTTTTGCCAGCCTGTCTTCAATTCCACAGAGGCTCATACAGCTTCCTAGGTAGTAGAATTTTTTGTATGACTTCCAGTTGATCCAAACAAGAGACAAGAGAGGAAAGGAAATCGGTAACTCGGGATGCATCACGCAATGTAGGCAGTGCGTCTCAAAAACGCGTGTTTGCTATCTTCACCGCATTCAAGTGGTTGACGGCATCCGGTTTCAGATTTGAAGTCATCATGGCCAGTCACAAGACGCCTACGCCTACAAACAGACCATGGTTGGCTTGCGCTGAAACACCCAAAGCTCCAAGCACACACCCCATATCCAGTGTAAACCCAGAAGAATAAGACCGGGAGGCATGGGAATGGGAGCCACATTTCATCAACGGAGCCCACCCACACTCCTTTACAGGCAAAAACCTGCACGCTGTAGTTGGGGAATCAAGTGCACACAAGGTGGTGGTTTGACCGTAGTCCGCTCCACAATGAGGGCATGGAACCACTCTCTGATCCTAACACAGTCACAAGGACCGTGCACCCTGTCCCTTTCAGCAAGGACCAACTGTCTCCTGGAGCCAGTATGGACGGGGTAGTAGGTAACAGACAGGTAGGCACCATGTCAACATGCACATCAAGTGTAGCCCCACTGTGGTTGTTAAGCGATAGCCAATCACTCGAAACGAGATTGTCAAATAAAACACAAGTGAGGAGGAAGAGAAGGTTATCCAAAGAGTGGAGTATAGAGATACGTTCGCCACCGGTGTGATTCTGGGCCAAATCCGATTACGTTCCAAAGCAGCTGAATTCAGTGACTTTAACACCCCAACATCGGTTTGGTAAACGCTCCACTGTGGCCAAGTTAATGGCAGGACTTTAAGACTTCAGTCTTGAACTATGCGTTCGCTAACTTTTCGTCGATGAAAACCGAGGATTGATTGTAATCCAGATTCTGGCGAGTCATGGACATGTGATCAAAAAACTTTAATATGGGCTAAACTCAGCCCTAGTCGGGTGCTCTTTGCTCACGTACTCGACTGAAAATCTGTAAAAGCATGAATGAGAGCACTCAGGACGCAAACTATAGGAAGCTGATACCTTGGTAGTGGATACGGTGTGTTCGGTGATGTTCGTAAAATAATTTTCCCTGCGATCGTGCATATTTTTCTATTTGCTATCCCCGTCGGCTCGGTGCCCCCGCATCGATTGCTATTGCCAACAGCGTCTAGTCGCATACACTGCTGGAACTCATTTAATCAACTGGCCAACACCCGCTATTCACTGCGGTCATGTTCGCATAGTTCCGTGTTTTTCGCTGATCTACCCTCATCCAAATACATTAACGGTTCGCACGTCAAACGCAAACATTTGGGATTGGTGATTTCCAGTCATTGCTAACAATGGAACCGTATTTCTAGGCACTGCGCGTTCAAGCTCTCGAATGGTTGTTTTACTATGCAGTAAAGGCAAGGGCTACTCTACACCACATTGCGCACAACTTTCGAGCAAGTATCATGAGTATTGCATACTCCAAGCAGATCGTGTAGTAAACTATGACCACCACCAATGATGAAGTAACAACACTTCCATTTACAACAAGTAGTTTACTGACAAACAAATGGTTTATATATCTGGTAAACGAATAACATGACAGTAATTGTTTGCAACATCTGGGCCATCTGCTGGACCATCTGCTGTGTCACACATCCTCGTGCTTCTGGCACCATCTTCTCCAGAAGACGTAATCGCAACTTGTTTTCGCTTAGAACACCTGCATTGTCACCACGGTCATCGCCATCATTGCCACCAGGCTCTGCGATCTGTCATGGTATGCTGCTTATGCTCCGTGTTCAAGGTTTAGCGAAGTGTTAATGAAATTGTCCTGCGGTTTTCCATAACTTGAACGCTGAACGGAAAGCTGTCGGTCGATGATGTGACTAGTAAACATGCAGACAATATTCGCAGCTTTGTGCACAGCATTCCGGATATGTATCCAATACACCTCCAAATCTGTGCGTGGAGACCTGGTCAGAATAGAAGGTAAGGAATTCCGAAAGGCAACCAGATTATTTTTAACAAATTTGCCTACTTCAAACTGTGTATGACGATGCTGCTAGGTACCAACAATATGCAGGGCAATTCTAGCAAACACGTGCATGATCAGAAGTGAGATAAGTTAGCTCTCCGTTAAACAACCTCGTCAACAGTAATAGATGACGACGTGGTCAGTCTGTGTCCACGACCGTGACCAACACCAATCTTTGGCCGCCGATCTCCTTACTGCCGTGGCCTAAAGTAACGACCTTGGCTCCTACTGTGACGGTGCGGCGGCTAGCCTAGTAGGGACCGGGCGACGATCATAATCTCCTCAATCCACTTGCGAACGGTGGTGATTGCGCGACTACGAAGCGTCGGTAATGCTGTTGCCTTTCGTTTTCTTTCGTAATCCGTCAGGCGAATACCATGGCAATCCAGATTACCGACATTTTGTTCCTAAGCTTCGAACCCACCAACCGGTGCGCGCAGGCTCCAGGTGATGTCCTTGTGGTGGTTCTTATGACTTAAATCAGAAAGTTGACGGTAGAACTCATCTTTAACTAAATCCGGGCTGCAACCTGTGGAAATATTCAACGTTGCGCCAACCAAACAGTGTTTGCTTGCCTTGCGGCTGCGCAAACGTATGGAGACTCCTAGCCGAATTGCACATAGTGAGATATTACTTGGAGTCTAAGCAAGTAGCGGTGCTTCTGCACGCGCAATAAACAATATTTGTACATCGGCCTGGTCTGCATCTTCTTCACTTATATCTCCCGATTGGTTTGGCTGGAATGTGCCCTGCAAACAATCCGAGGATTACCTAAATTCATGTCCTAGAGTGTTGTACGCACATAGAGCTTTCCAGTTACCCAGGTAGGAACAAGGGGTTAACTTATTTAACCCGAGCAAGTGCCTTAGTTCTTAAAGACCTTACCTGCAAAGCAGCGAGGCGATTAACGTATGTCGCGAATCGTCTAGAGCCGAGAACGCGACTTTCGAGTGACAACAAACTACCCATGGCGCCGGAACAGTACGAGTATAGTGGTAAAGGGACCAAAAGCGTTTTCTGGAACATCCAACTCGTTTATTAAATACGAAAACAGTCGACAGCCAGGTGGCTCAAAAGCCTTCCTCGCGTTCGATGGTAGTCCACACGGAAGCGAGTTGTGATCGAAGTTATTCGTCCAGCCTCCGTTAGATACTTCATTCCGGTTAGAACGTGGGTGGTCACTGGCCTTATAGCCGAAAACATTGTTTTTGTCACTTAGTTTTACGATCGCTTGTGGTATTTAATACATAACCAGATGGCCAGACTCGAACTCCCACGCGCTCATGGTGCTCGGCTGCCTATTAAGCTCATCTGCGGAACAAGCGAGACCCATTCACACTTGCCCTCAGTAGGAAGGCAGTCCCGTTTCACAACCAGCGTGAGCACGCGACTTCATGCAACGAGCTCTTAAGCCGCCCCTAATTAGACATCCCATTCTCAGCCACTCCTTGCATAACTACTACTGTACCCATAGTACATCATGGTATTATCGCAGTATTACTATACGCCTGTAGCAGTACATTTATCTTTGGATTAAGTGGTCCACACCCTACCAAACTACGGACTCGTTGAAATGTCACTTCATTACGCCTACGAAATAGTACCCAGTGTAAATTTCACACATTGCTTTCAAGCGCATTGCGTGCTAACCGTGGAACAAGCACTAAAACAACCCATCTGTCAGCTGCATTACAATCTTATTGGCAATGTTGTTACGTTGCCCATCGCAATCGCATGACTCCATCAAGCTTTCTGCTCTGCGGTCAGTGCTCTAGTGCACGTGTCTGTTTCCACTGGCGCACATGCGATTTAGCGGTTGAACCCAAGTCAGCTGTGACCGCCTGCGCTTCAAGGCGCCACTGGTATTGTGGATTTCGTCCCGTCCACACCATGTATCCACAGCAAGCGATAGATTAGACGGACAAGCGCCCGGGTTTAGCATAAGAACAACGACTGTCGGCTGAGTCTGAATGCGGGAAGCCTTTGGCTTTATTCGACACCAGGATCTGTTCTTGTGATGCTGTAGATCGCGCCCAAATTCCTTATTATAAAGTGACTCAGTTTCCTCTTAACTGGCCTTTGGTAACATCAAATATTAACCCATCCCCTGTTATGCAATCCGTCTCAGTCTAAGTTACAAGTTTCACACGAGCAACTCCGGGTTGTAGGGAGTCCCCTACACCCCGTGACCTATGCATGCGTACATGTTGTCATATCTATGCAACCGATAACTCATTGGATAGTGGCGCACGGCTAAGGAAACCGCCGAACGATGGTGTGCGCATGTCACAGTCGTTCGGCTTAACTTGGTTCATCGGAAGGGCCAGTCTGTTAGCACAACAGTTGGAATTTATATATGGTTAACTCAATTTCTTAACTGTATGGGCTAACATGACTCGGAAATGGTATGGATTATTTTCTTCTCTTCCAATGCGCTATTTCACTACGTAAAATATATTGTTACATTGCGACTTACATCATCGCGCCTTGCTAATTAGTGTATAGTGGGGAGATTTATTCGGTTCCGGTGAGGATTTGGGCCATATAGTCACGAGCAAACTACAAACACCCTTTCAGAAAAGCGCTACTCAGTGGCGCGCGTTCGCCGAATCCTGCCGGAATTAAACCTGCAACCTTATTCTGGTTAACCAGCGCCTTATGCCTCCGAGCCATGTGTGATTGCTGCGTACCGCCATGCTTGATATCTTGCTGCCATACTACCCGGCTAATTCTCTAAGGTGACCCGTCCCAATAGGACGAAGCGACCGCCTCGCGCTTTTCTGGAGGTATGGTGTCTGTCTGCTTGAGTCTAGCTGCGACGAATCTTCCCCGAAACCCAAGAAACCCCCTACTACTCACTAATTTTCAGTTATCGCTTTAGCAGCTTAAGTTCCACCTCGCTTAGTGGCTTCTTGCAAAGGAAGTCTTAGCTCTGAGGGCCAGCTCTATCCTCTGCACCTTCAAAATGTGCATGTCAGTGGAGCATGTGCTTTCCTGGATATGTGCTAGCTCTATGCCTGAGTCTTTCTGCAACATTTTGCTTAACCAAACTCTGGCCTGAAAATAGTGCACTGCCGATGTAGCTGAAGTTCACATACATGCTGCCCACTTGTTTCGTGCGGCATCTTGTTTGCTTCTCCTTCCTAAGTAAAATTAAGCCAAACAGAATATCATCCCTGTGTTTGTAGGGCACAGATTGTCAGCTCCATCGGGTCAGGTTAACCTCTCTTCTGATTGGTCCTTTTTATGTCTGCGTATATCATATTTCATTGAAACGATAGTTTATTCGGTGTGCTAGTTGAATCTATACTTGTTGGCTATTTTTGATTGAATTGTAGTTGTCAATACGCTTGTGCCGGAAGCACAGATTGATGAGTCGTATTGCACTTATTGTTTCTAATTGTTTGCAAATGGTACCGTATTCTAGTGTTGGTCTTGTTGTTGTTGGTTCCGATGGAAAGTAGTTGGCTCATGGCTTACCAGCGATTTGACGCTTAAACTGCCCTTGGGTATATTGCCAACATTCGTGACCCAACTGTATCCTAGTTTTGGAGAAATGTGGTGTTCCGCTTTGATCAGTGATGGGTCCACGCTTATTCTACTTGTTTATCGACGATTTGTAAGAGTTATCCTATTTGACTTCCCGTTTTTCCATGGGTATATACAAGATATGTCGAGCAATTAATAGCAATGAAGATCCCGATTTCCTTCAACGTGAACTGGTTTGCTTTCATGAACGCTCAACGAAAAATCGGTTTGGTTTAACACAACTGAGTGAAATGTGATTCACCCACGTCATCCGACGGTGAGCGCGTACAAACTGTGAGAAAGCAACTTGCAGGGAGCCTCACATGAAAGTGCCCCTGGGATACTTGTTCAAGACGATCTCTGATGCTTGAAATAAGCACAGTAGATGCAAAGGATCGATCATTAACTCCTTGGCCTCCTCAGAATACTCGGTCGGTTTAACCTCTCAATCATCCCACAAATGTTTGACACGTACTCGCGGCCGAACATAGAATACATCATCCAGGCGTGGCACCCGTAGCAGAGGCATCATGTTGCTGCTCACGAGAACTCCTCAAAAACAGGCATGGCGCAAAGTTAGATGCATCTTCCTACTTTGATATCAGCATAGAGTGAAGTCCCTAAGAAGGTAAAGCAGATGATATAAGCGTTAGCAAAGGGACCTCATAATGGTTCACCAAACCATGAAGGACCCAAACCACACCTTCCACTGCTGAAACTGAGCAATAATGGCTAACTGAGAGATCTGTATTTAGAGCTGACTATAGTGTATAGCCGGCTGGAATGCTGCAGAGATGTCCCCTTCCTTCGAGTATGTCGGACATGGAGGGCTCCCTCAAATTATGCCGTCTCTGCACCCAAATTGACGCCACTAAAAAGCCTATCGACGTAGCTATGTCCTATGCAAATTTTATTTCATAACTTGCATTAGCCGGAAGCATATGTAGCGCAGCCAAACGGTTTGTTTCCGAAATTCTTGCCGGTGGCTTCATATTTATCATCCTGTGAGCATCTCGGTGTTTTACGCATGTCTCAGTGCGAACAATTTGACAGTTCCATCATGACATTCGTCATTTATTATAATTATCCTAAATTCTTTCTATCCTATGAGATTTCTTAAGTATTGCATTTTTACCTTAAACGCACCATTATTTTATTATTTCATTATCGGCCTTGGTCAGTAACGGAACTCCGAAACCGCGTATATCATCTGCGTTGATATTAGTCAGGGCAATTTATTCATCGCCTCCAAATAAGTTGTCTTCAGACCCTTAACTGCTTAATTTCTCAAGCTCCACCTTTTCTTGTTCATCGGTCAGTACGGCACTTTAATCGCATGCTGACTTTTGCGTCTTCTCATAAACTGCTAATCACGTCTTTAATTGTAATAAGTCTTCTAATCCCTCATCAGGCGTACCCGTCAGGAAGACCATCCGCGAAAAACGAAAGCTCTTTTCAACGCTTTGTAAAGTCCAGTTTAACTAAGCGCTAACGATTTGCGGAAATATTATGTCCAATTATCAAACTACTCTAGGTAGTATCTCAGGTGGGATCCGTTCTACATGCACGAAACTACGGCGTTGTGTTTGGTACAGACACAATGCATAGGCTTGTGACGAATGAACTGCTTTAGAAGGTTTCTGTGGTCTCGGAAATTCAATTTTTCGTTTTGTTTTTTTCACATAAATTTCGAGTGCATCTTTCCACACACACACAACTGAATCACTGCCCAATTTTAACACGTGATGTGTTGGATTACACCACCAGAGAAATACACATGCATACGCTAACGCAAGTAGTGCTCTCCTGGAAACAGTACAGCTAGAAAAAGTTTATTTTAGTGATGCCTAAGAAAGTCCAAAAGCGCCTGTTTTATCTCCCTCCACTGATTGCCAATCTGCCAAAAATTCTGCTCCAATGAAGGGCTATTAAAGCGCTGCATGAACAGTTTGCAATAATTAGTGATCGTCAAATATATTTTCACTTCCAGATGAATACATCGGCGTTGCTGGTTGCACAGGTGAGCATTAATTGTTTATCACACGAAAGTAACAAGATGCTTGAATCTCCAGTGACTTGAACATCTATATTTCGTATTGATGGATAAGCAATATACAAAGGAATATGGGTTCCCGTGAAATAAACGTTAGTTACTGTACAGAAAGAGACAACATTTGATGGAGATGTATCAGAATGCAGTGTGTCGGCTATGAACAGCGTAGATGTATCTGAAGAATCACAGCAAGCAACGACTTTACTGACATTTTGCGTGTTGATGCTGACCTATAGCCCAGTCGCTTATACTGTTTACAAGCCTGGTGCGTCCCTGCGTTGAAACATCTGAAAGGAATGCAACGTTGCTCTCATTAGCAACTTTGATGATAAGCTTTGGTGCACAGTGCTTAGTTATCTGTTCGCAGTCAGCCTGGTGTCCTTGGCGGGACTGCGGATAGCGTTTCGATTGAACAAGGTTGCAGTGACAGCAGCTGCTTTTGGTCGAAGATTGGTCAACCAAATCCACTCCTGAGACATCTACCTCACTGTTAGCTAGTGAGTGTGTGTTCAATGTGCTAGATTTTATTTTGTACAAAGGGGTATTTTTGGGTGCAGGACCGGTTAGCAGATGCCTGCAAACTGAAGGTACCACATCTCGTACACGAAATAGAACATTCTCCCCGTCCGGTAGGTCACGAAGGTACT
>OX104063.1:6099735-6182659 GCA_944474145.2 Dicrocoelium dendriticum | reverse complement strand
CGGCTAGTTTAGCCGGAATGAAAGAAGGAGATGAACTATTGATGATCAACAACCGAATATGCGGACTGGGATCAGGACACAGCTTCGCATACCTTCGTGACCTACCGGACGGGGAGAATGTTCTATTTCGTGTACGAATGTGTTACCTTCAGTTTGCAGGCAACTGCTAACCGGTCTTGCACTCAAAAATACCCCGTTGTACAAAATAAAATCTAGCACGTTGAACACACACTCACTAACTAACAGTGAGGTAGATGTCTCAGAGGCGGATTTGGTTGACCAATCGCCCTAGCAAAAGCAGCTGCTGCCACTGCAACCTTGTTCATTCGAAACGCTATCCGCAGTCCCGCCAAGGACACCAGGCTGACTGCGAACAGATAACTAATCACGATGCACCAAAGCTTATCATCAAAGGTGCTCGTGAGAGCAATCTTGCATTCATTTCAGATGTTTCAACGCGTGGAGCCACAAAGCTTGTAAACAGTATAAGCGATTGGGCTATAGGTCAACATCAACACTCAAGATGTCAGTAAACTCGCCGCATGTTGTGGTTCTTCAGATACATCTATGCTGTTCATAGCCGACAAGCTGCTTCCGATACGTCTTCATCAAATGTCTCTTTTTGTACAGTAACCAGAGTTCATTTCAAGGGCACCGAGATTCTTTTGTATATTGCTTATCAATCAATACGGAATATAGATGTTCAAGTCACTGGAGCTTCAAGCGACTTGTTATTTTCATGTGATAAACGAATAATGCTCACCTGTGCAACCAGCAATGCCGATGTTTGCATCTGAAAGTGAAAATTTATTTGAGGATCCCTAAGTATTTTCAAACAGTCCATTCAGTGATTTAATAGCCCTTCATTGAAGCACAATTTCTGCCGGATTGTCATTCATTAGAGGGAGATAAAACAGCCGCTTTTGGACTTTCCTATTCATCACTAACATAAAACGTTTCTAACTGTACTGTTTCCAGGAGAGCACTACTTGCTTAGCGTATGTACGTGTGTTTGTCTGATGGTGTAATCCAACACATCATGTAGTAAAATTGGGAGGTGAATCAGTAGAGTGTGGAAAGGTGCACTTGAAATTCATGTGAACTAAAACAAAACAAAAAATTGCATTTTTCAGCCCACAGAAACCTTCCAAAGCAGTTCATTCGTCACAAGCCTATGCATTGTGTCTGTAACAAAAAACCTCAGAAATAAATTAATCTGGACGCCGTAATTTCGCGCATGTAGAACGGATTCCACCTGAGAAACTACATAGAGTAGTTTGATAATTGGATATAATATTTCCGCAAATCGTTAGCGCTTACTTAGCCTGGACATTAAAAAGCGTTGAAAACAGCTTTCATTTTTCACGGATGGTTTTCCTGACGGGTACGCCTGACGAGGGATTAGAAGACTTATTACAATTAAAGACGTGCTTAGCAGCTTATGAAAAGAAGCAAAAGTCATCATGCTATTAAAGTGCCGTACTGACCGATGAACAAGAAACGGTGGAGCTTGAAAGCGATGAACAAATTGCCCTGACTAATATCAACGCAGATGATATACGCGGTTTCGGAGTTCCGTTACTGACCAAGACCGATAATGAAACAATGAAATGGTGATGTACTTAAGGTAAAAATGCAATACTTAAGAAACCTCATAGGATAGAAAAAAATTAAGGATAATTATAATAAATGATGAATGTCATAATGGAACTGTCAAATTTTTGCACTGAGTCATGCGTAAAACTCCGAGATACTCACAGGATGATAAGTATGAAGACACCGGATAGAATTTCGGAAACAAGCCGTTTGGTTGCGCTACGCATGCTTCCGGCGAACATGTCATGAAATAAAATTTGTATAGGACATAGGTAGGTCGAGAGGTTTTCTAGTGACGTTAATTTGGGTGCAGAGACGGCATAATTTGGGAGAGCCCTCCATGTCCGACACACTCGAAGGAAGAGGACATTTCTGCAGCACTCTAGCCGGCTATACTGTATGGTCATCTCTAAATACAGATTTTTAGGTAGTCTTTATAGCTCAGTTCCAGCAGTGGAAGGTGTGGTTTGGGTCCTTCATCATTTGGTGAACAATTATGAGATCCATTCGCCAGCGCTAGTATCAACTGCAGTACATTCTTAGGAACTTCAATCACTGCTGATAGAGAAGAAGAAAGAGGCCTCTAACGTTGCGCCGAGCCTATATTTGAGGAGTTCTCGAGAGCAGCAAAACCGTGCCTCTGCTACAGGTGCCACGCCTAGATGGTGTATTCTATATTCGGCTGCGCGTGGGTATTAAGCATTTGTGGGAAGATTGACAGGTTAAACCGACCGAGGCTTCTGAGGATGCCAAGGAGTTAATGACCGGTCCTTTGCGTCTACTGTGCTTATTTCAAGCATTAGAGATCATCTTGAACCAGTATCCCACGGGCACCTTCATATGTGGCCCCCTGCAAGTTCTTTTCTCCAAGTTTGTACGCGCTCATCGGCGGATGACTTGGGTGAATCACATTTCATTCAGTTGTGTTAAACTAAACCGATTTTTCGTTGAGCGCTCATGAAAGCAAACCAGTTTACCTTAGAAGAAATCGGGAGCCTCATTGCTATTAATTGCTAGACATACCTTGACATACCCCTGGAAAACGGGAAGTCAAATAGGATAACTCTTATAAATCGTCCATAAACAACTAGAATAAACGCGGACCCATCATCCATCAAAGCGGAACACCACATTCCTCTAAAACTAGGATACACTTAGGTAACGAATGTTGGCAATATACCCAAAGGCAGTATAAGCGTCAAATCGCTGGTAAGTCATGAGCCAACTATTTTCCATCGGAACCAACAACAACAAGACCAGCACTATATCACGGTACCATTTGCAAACAATTAGAAACAATAAGTGCAGTACGACACACCAATCTGTGCTTCGGGCACAAGCGTATTTAAAATTACCATTCAATCAAAAATAGCCAAGTATACGTTCAACTAGCACACCGAATAACTTATCGTTTCAATGCACTGTGATATACACAGACATAAACAGAACCAACCAGAAGAGAGGTTAACCTGACCCGAGGGAGCTGACAAAATGTGCGCTACACATACAGGGATGACATTTTATGTGGTTTAATTTTACTTAGGAAGAAGAAGCAAACAAGATGCCGCACAAAACAAGTGGGCAGCATGTATGTGAACTTCAGCTATATCGGCAGTGCACTATTCTCAGACCAATAATACAATACGAAAGTTGGCGAAGATTCGTTGCAGAAAGACTCAGGCATAGAGTTAGCACATACCAGGAATGCACATGCTCCACTGACATTAACATTTTGAAGGTGCAGAGGAAGGGAGCTGGCCCTCAGCGCTAAGACTTCCTTTGCAAGAATCCACTAATCGAGGTGTAATTTAAGCTGCTAAGGAGATAACTGAAATTAGTGAGTAGTAGGGGGTGTATTGGGTTTCGGCGAAGATTCGTCCCAGCTAGACTCAAGCAGACACCACACCTCCAGCAAAGCGCGAAGCGGCCGTATCGTCCTATTGGGACGGGTCACCTTAGAGAATTAGCCGAGTAGTGTCGCAGCTAGATATCAACCATGGCGGTACGCAGCAATCACACGTGGCTCGGAGGCATAAGGCGCTGGTTCGTCAGAATATAGTTGCAGGTTTAATTAAAGCAGGATGCGGCGAATGCGCACCACTGAGTAGCGCTTTCCTGAAAGGGTGTTTGCAGTTTGCCCGAGACTAGCTGCCACAAATCCTCACCGGGACGGAATAAATCTCCCCATTATACTCTAATTAGCAATGCGCGAGAATGTAAGCCGCAATGTCGCCATCTATTTTACGTATCAGTAGTAAATTGCGCATTGGTAGAGAAGAAAATATTCCATACCATTTCCGAGTCATGTTAGCCCATACAGTTAAGAAATTGAGCTAACCAAATATCAATTCAAACTATTGTGATAACAGGCTGTTCCTTCCGATGAACCAAGTTAAGCCGAACGACTGTGACATGAGCACACCATCGTTCGGCGGTTTCCTTAGCCATACGCCGCTATCCAATAAGTTATCGGATACATGGATACGACAGCGTGTACGCATGCATAGGTCACGGGGTGTAGGGGACTCCCTACAGCCCGGGGTTGCTCGTGTGTAACTTGTCACTTAGACAGGGACAGATTACATGACAGGAGATGGGTTAATATTTGATGTTACCAAAGGCCAGTTAAGAGGAAACTGGGCCAGTTTATGATAGGGAATTTGGGCGCGATCCACAGCACCACAAGAAGAGATCCTGTTGGCGAATAAAGCCACTGGCTAACCGCATTCAGACTCAGCCGACAGTCGTTGTTCTTATGCTAAACCCCAGGCGCTTGTGCGTCCAATCTCTGGCGTGCTGTGGATACATGGTGTGCACTGGGCGAAAGACCTAATGTCAGTAGCGCATTGAAGCGCAGGCGGTCACAGCTGAATTTGGTGAAACCGCTAAATCGCATGTGCGCCGGTGGACATAGACGCTTTCACTGGCGCGGTAACCGCAGAGCAGAACGCTTGCTGGCGGCATGCGATTGCGATGAGCAACGTATCAACATGGCCAATATGATTGTAATGCAGATGACAAATGGGTTGTCTTGGTGCTTGTTCCAAGGTTAGCACGCCAAACGCTTCAAAGCAACGTATGAATGCTACGCTGAATACTGTTTAGTAGGGGTAGTGAAGTGGATGCTCAATGAGTCCCATGGTTTGGTAGAGTGTGGACCAATAAACCCAAAGATAAATGTGCTACTACTGGCGTATATTAATGCTGCGGTGATAACATGATGTACTAAGGATAGAGCAGTAGTTATGCAAGAAGAGACTGAAAATGGGATGTCTACTTAGGGAACGGCTTAAGGGCTGCTTGCACGCAGTCGCTTGCTGACGCTGGTTGTGAATCGAGGACTGCCTTCCTTCTGAGAGCAAGTGTGAATGGGTCCCGCTTGTTCCGCAGGTGAGCTTAATAGGTAGCCGCGGATAATCAGCGCGTGAGGAGTTCGAGTCTGGCCATCTGGTAATGCATTAACTACCACAACCGATTGTAAAACTATGTGACGGAAACAATGTTTTCGGCTATAAGGCCAGTGACCACCCACGTTCTAACCGGAATGAAGTACCTAACGGAGGTAGAGCGAATAACTTCGAGTACGACTTGCTTCTGTGTGGACTACCATCGAACAAGAGGAAGGCGTTTGAGTCGCCTGTCTGTCCACGGTTTTCGTATTTAGCAACGAATCGGATGTTCCAGAAAACTCTTCTTGGTCCCTTTACCGCTATACTAGTACTCTTCCGGCGCCATGGGTACTTTGTTGCCACTCGAAAGTTGTGTTCTCGGCTCTAGACGATTCGGGACATCCGTTATTCGCCTCGCTGCTTGCGGGTAAGTTCTTTATGAACTAAGGCACTTGCTCCTCTTAAATAAGTTACCCCTTGTTCCTACCTGGGTGACTGGAACGCTCTAGGTGCATACAACATTCTAGGACATGAATTTAGATAATCCTCGGATTGTTTGCAGGGCACATTTCCGCCAAACTAATCGGAAGATATAAGTGAAGAAGACGCAGATCAGACCGATGTACGAATATTGTTTATTGCGCGTACAGAAGCACCGCTACTTGCTTAGACTCCAAGTAATATCTCACTATGTGCAATTCGGCTAGGAGTCTCCACAAGTTTGCGCAGCCGCAAGGCAAGCAAACACCGTTTGTTTGGCGCAACGTTGGATATTTCCACGGGTTGTAGCCAGGATTTGGTTAGATATGAGTTCTACGGTCAACTTTGCACAAAGACATCACCTGGAGCCTGAGTGGACCGGTTGGTGGGTTCGAAGCTTAGGAAGAAATTATCGGTAACCTGGATTGCCATGGTATTCGCCTGGCGGATTACGAAAGAAAAAGAAAGGCAACAGAAGTACCTGCGCTTCGTCGCCGGTCAATCACCACGGTTCGCAAGTGGGTTGAGGAGGTTATGATCGTCGCCCGGTCCCTACTAGGCTATACGCCGTACCGTCAAAGTAGGAGCCAAGGTCGTTACCTTTAGGCTACGGCACTAAGGAGATCGGCGGCCAAAGATCGGTGTTGGTCACGGTCGTGGACACAGACTGACCACGTCGTCATCTGTTACCGTTGACGAGGTTGTTTAACGGACAGCTTACTTATCTCACTTCTGATCATACATGTGTTTTCTAGAATTACCCTGCTTATTGTTGGTACCTAGCAGCGTTGCCATACACAGTTTGAAGTAGGCAAATTTGTTAAAAATAATCTGGTTGCCTTTCGGAATTCCTTACCTTTTATTCTGAACAGGTCTCCACTCACAGATTTGGAGGTGTATTGGATACATATCCGGAATGCTGTGCACAAAGCTGCTAATGTCATCTGCATGTTTACTTTGCACATCATCGACCGACAACTTTCCGCTCAGTGTTCAAGTTATGGAAGACCGCAGGACAATTCCAGTAACACTTCACTAAGCCTTGAACACGGAGCATAAGCAGCATACCACGACAGATCGCAGAGCCTCGTGGCAATGATGGCGATGACCGTGCATTTTGCGAAGCACCGCCTGAGTTGCGTGAAACATCTAGACCTACCAATTTCCTTCCGACATTCGCGCGGAAGTATTCGAGGAATCGGTTAGCAGACTAGTGTTCCTAACGTGCTGCATCTTTCTTTGTGCCCGTGTCATCGTGACAAATTTACGCAGTTCAGGAGTGGAAATATGTTAGTTGCTTGTGACTTGTCCGCTAGGAAGAGTGCGACCTGTGGCAGCATTTTAATCCGACTACAAAATCTGAGTGTGAGACATTTCATTGGCCCAAGTAGAAGTGAGTTGCAAACAGACAACAACTTACACCTATGAGCCGAAACGTGCTTTCGGTGACTGGTACATTGACTGAAACATCGGCCTACACAATGCTGAACAAGTTATCAAATCTACTGGCGTATATAAGGGGTAAAGCTGGTCTCCTAAGAGAATGAACCATACTTGCCATATTGAATTCACCAAGCACCATAATATTATGGTGTGTTCTGAAGCTGGTAGCAAACTGGGCGAAAACCTGAATTTCACTCAGTATCCTATCAAATACTAGCTTTGTGCAGTGGGGTCGTTATTAACAGCATTCGATCTAGAGGTTACTTTACATCGTCGGCTTCCATCTACCTTAGGGGTTTGGTTAACACCACTTATGGAACCGGGATTACGTACATAAGTAAAGGAGTGCTGCAGTAAGTAGTGAAATTCCATCAGTTGGATTGCTGCGTTTCTTACCCCTGGAGGCAAAAGTGATATACATACCCCCACGGATTAACACATGGCCATAGAGCCTATGCAGTTCGTAGCTTCCACAGTCCATTGGCTTTGTGTGTCTCAAGTCACTGCAAGGGGACAGTTGGGTTCCGTGACCACAAGAAAGGAACTCATGCTGCGGTGACGAATAGACAACGCGGACACGCTTGGAGCTGACAGCAAACAGTTGACCAGAGTTGGGGCAATGAGACCGTCAATTGGCCGAGCCAAATACACAGGCGATTTGGAAGGTGTTAGGAACATGAGTTGTAGTGAAATAAATTATCAGTAACAATGTGAGCGTGCACTTCACCGAAAATCAATGGCACGTATGGATGTAATGCTCGCCACCCAGTGTAAGTGCATAACAGAATAATGAAAAAGTCTGAGGAGGGCGAGGATTGGAGGCCCGTTGCCTGTGTGTTTAAAATAAGGTGAAAACCTGCCGCAGCTGGATTCGTATGTTAACCTAACATAGGAGACAGCATGGAGGCGTTCAACGCAGAGCCTTGGCAGAAGGTCATGTCGACACTCCGGTTGAGTGGGCGTCTACGTAGCCAGAGGTTACACTTGAATATCTTCGTTTACGATTGAAAGCATAACTGGAAGCTGAGATATGCACCAGCATATTCGCCAGGTACTTAGACGGCCGATTAATAAGCATGACGAATTTGCACGCTATTCCGGAGTCCATGAACATGCCAGAGAACAAGAGGCGACGGAAATCATTCGTGTTGCAGCTGATGAATTTGGATGCAGCAGGAAGAAAACCAGTGTGGATAGACGAAACTAATTTCAACCTTTCCGTAGGCGCATCAATTGCCGCTCTCTTGGTGCTACTCTGGCACAATGTCCTCTGGCGAATAGTAAGAGTTAAAAGGTACCCCATGTCAGTGCCATGACAAATAATTGTCAGATTGATCTCCCCTTTTTAAGAGGTAGCTACAATAAGAATAGATGTGCTCAGTGGCTGCGTCAACTTCTTGGTGCATATGGTGCCGCATTCGTCGAAATTTGTCTTTCGATTTGCAACAATGCGCCTTGCCAAGCGGACTTGGAACAGATTATCTTGGAGGATCCTTATCTACCAGGGAACCTTCTGCGACTGGCCCTATCTCTCCTTCGTTTACCCCCATCGAGGGTATCTGGAGTATTATGAAGGACTACGTGAAGCAATCAATGGAAGAACGCTATGCTGAAATGCTTCGAGTTGACCATGCAGGTGTTAAAAGCGAAAGCAAGTCGCGGTTACGTCTTCTAAAGAAGCTGGTGCCAGAAGCACGAGCAAGTGTGACACAGCGTCAATGCGAGCAGATGGTCCAGCATTTTGCAAAGTATCACGGTCATGTTATTCAGTTAGAAGATTTATAAACCATTTTTTGTCAGTATACTACTTGGTTGTAAATGGAAGTGTTGTTACTTCATCACTGGTTGTGGTCAAAGTATAATATACGGTCTGACTGAAGTATGCAGTACTCATGACACTTGCTCGGAACTTATGCGCAGTGTCGTGTAGAGTAACCTTTGCCGTTTCTGCATGGTAAAACAACCATTCGAGAGCTTGAGAACGCGTAGTGTGTAGAAATACGGTTGCAGAGTTAGCACTGATTGGAAATCATCAATCCCAAATGTTTGCGTTTGAAGTGCAGACCGATAATAGATTTGGATGAGGGTAGATCAGCGAAGAACACGGAACTATGCGAACATGACCGCAGTGAATAGCTGGTGTTGGCCAGTTGCTTAAATGAGTTCCAGCAGTGTATGCGACTAGACGCTGTTGGTTATGGCAATCGATGTGGGGACACCGAGCCGATGGGGATGGCAAATAGAAAAATGTGCACGATCGCAGGGAAACCTTTCCTTCGAACATCGCGGAACACATAATATCCACTACCGAGTTATCAGATGTATATATATATATATATATACATATATATGTATATGTATAATTATTACAAGAGCAGCACGACGTACTGATAAATACACAAGTGAGGATGAAGAAAAGTACATTCAAGGTATGGTGCAGCGATACTGTCACCACTGTTGTGATTCTGGGCCCATTCCGCTAACGTTCCAAAGCAGCTGAGTTCAGTGACCTTAGCACCCCAACCGCGATTTGATGAAGGCTCCACTGTGGCCAATTTTAATGACAGGACTTTAAGAACTCAGTTGTGAAATATGCGTTGAGTAACTTTTCGTCGATGAAAACCGAGGATTGATTTTAATCAAGATTCTGGCGAGTCATGTACATGTGATCAAAAAACCTTGATATGTGCGAAACCCTATCCTAGTCTTGTGCGCTTTACTCACGTACTCGACTGAAAGTCTGTAAGCGCATGAATGGGAGCACTCAGTGGCAACCTATAGGAATCAGATACCGCGGCAGTGGATATTATGTGCTCGGTGATGTTCGTAGAAAAGTTTCCCTGCTGTCGTGCACATTCTTCTATTTGTTATCCCCATCGGCTCGGTGTCCCCACATCGATTGCCATAACCAACGGCGTCTAGTCGCATACATTGCTTGAACTCATTTAAGCAACTGGCCAACACCAGCTATTCACTGCGGTCATGTTCGCATAGTTCCGTGTTCTTCGCTGATCTACCCTCATCCAAATCTATTATCGGTCTGCACTTCAAACGCAAACATTTGGGATTGATGATTTCCAATCAGTGCTAACTCTGCAACCGTATTTCTACACACTACGCGTTCTCAAGCTCTCGAATGGTTGTTTTACCATGCAGAAACGGCAAGGGCTGTTCTACATGACATTGCGCGCAAGTTTCGAGCAAGTGTCATAAGTGTGATGTATATCAGCGACGTGCCCCATGCTGAGGCTGTGGTTGTATTCACGATGTTTCTTCACCTTAATCAAGGTCTTTTTAGGGTGGAGAAATTTCATTCCATTTTATTTGGTTGTTCTACCTACCTATATAACCTGTTATTAGCTGGCCAAGTTGCTTACGCTAATTGCGGTTATCTTCGTTAACTGTATCGCGTTTGTGGCAATTTCTGAGTGAGTTGTGGATATATTATACTTGTCGAGGATTGGTTGCTAACCAACTTACTTCATATGCCAATTTAGCGAAGAGGTATGTCGGCATAGCGGTATGCTTTAACATATATCATTTATTTGATAATGTTCTTTCAAGTGATTAGCCGTTGCTTGACAACCACGGTGTGGTTACGCTTGATGTGCATGTTGAAAATGTGCCTACCTGTCTATCCCGCACTACCTCGTCGATACTGGCTCCAGGAGACAGTTGGACGTTGCTGGAGGGGACGGGGTGCACGGTCCTAGTGGCCGTGCTAGGCCCGAATAGTGGTTCCATGCACTCAGCGTGGAATGGACTACGGTCCAGCCACCACATTGTGTGAGCTTGATTCCCCAATTGCAGTGTGCTTGTGTTTGCCTGTGAAGGAGTGTGGGCCGGCTCCATTGATGAAACATTGCTCCCATCCACATGCCTCCAGGTTTTATTTATTCGGATTTACACTGCATATGAGGTGTGTGGTTGGGGCTGTGGGTGTTTCAACGCAAGCCAACCATGGTCTCTTTGTAGGCGCAGGCGTCCTGGGACTGGCCATAATGACCGGCAAATCCGAAACCGTATGCCGCCAACCAAATGATGCGGTGAAGACAGCAACCACGAATTTTTAGACGCACCGCCCACTTTGCGTGATACATCCAGAGTTACCGATTTCCTTTCATCTCTTGTCTCTTGTTAGGATCAGCTGGAATTTCTTCAAAAATTTCTACTACCTGGGAAACTGCATGAGTGTCTGTGGAATCGAAGACAGGATCGCAAACTGTATAGCAAATGCTCCAGACGATTTTGTTAAGCTTCATCACTTATGGCGCCGGCGCAACGTCACTCTCGCCCTGACGGGTAGAGTGTACAAGACCGCCGCCCGTCCATATCTCATTTAAGGTTGTGAAACCTGTCTCATTAGATTAGCCAACATTAGGAGGCTAATTAGTTTAGTTCGCAGGTGCCTCTGCAGTTTGGCTCAGCTCTGCTGGAAACAACGAGTAAACAACGATTGTGTTCAGCGCATCGTTTATGGCACAGGAAGAGAGAATTCACCGCTCAGCACTGTTATTCCAGGCACTAGGCTCCGATGACTCGGCCAAATGTTTCACATCCCAGCCTACCGTCTCTCGTGACCTGCGTTATTTGCCCGCCGGGAATGTCGATAGAGGAAGAGGAGGGGTGGTCAAGCGATGGCTTGGTCGAGACCGATGAGGGCCTTTACTTCGACGTTTGCTTCAGTTGGAGTTACTCAGCTTCATGAATGCGGTCCGAAATACGATGAGCACGTTTGCCTGGATACACTTGCTGATATGGCTAGTATTGCACCTCAGTGTCGTTCGTGTTGTGAGTTTCATTTTCTCTCCTCATCTGTCTTAGCTACCGTTTCCAATCATGAGCTCATTTCTTAGCATACTTCAATGTTTGCATAATAAAATATTTTTGTTGCATGGTAGCCGGCTGGTAACTTTCCAGAACCGTGCCCATTTGTTATCGCGAGCTCAGCTGGCGTGCACCAGTTGTAGATTTCCCTTCATTTTTCTTATACATTGCTGCTCTCTAGCTGAAGTGTTATCCACCTCTAGCCAAAAAGTAAAATGACGATGACGACGAGTTAGATGACTTGTCCACTAGGAGGAATGCGATGTGCAGTTCCGTTTTAATACGAATACAGAATCTACGTTCTCGGAATAGCGAGCGGAAGATTATCATCTGCTCTCTAAACCACTTCGACAATACTCCCTTCTCGTGTTTTTCTCTCTTCTTTCCCCTACCTTCTGCCCCACCCGATGTGCAAGCGACTGTCGCTCACATCCTACCTGCTGTCATCCATACGTATAGCTGTAACATCAGGCTTAGAGTTTCATTTCACATTGGTCCTGTTAACATCTGCACTCTAGGTCAGATCGGCCAGTGGCAGCAATGTATCTCACCCTTCACTCTCCTAAACATGCATGCAGAATAACAGCGTTGTGACAAATCTACTACTCCCTGATTCTGGTTCAGACAATGATGGTTACATCCATCGGGTCTCTCGTGATACTGAGTTAATGTTTCAAGATATTTATGGTGTAGATAATGCCTTCAGAAAACCAGCTAAAGACAATTTGTTCGAATGGATACTGATGGACAGCTGCATGTGTGCGGTCCGACTACGAAACTCTATTAGCGTTAGTAAGCAGCTTCTGAAGTCTCGGTGCCTTTCTAACGCCTCAGCTGATACCCCAAATGAATGTAGTTCAGAGGGTATCGAATCTGAATTATATCAACGGTTCTCATCTATTCGTTGCTTAGCGAAAATACTGTCATCCTGATTGATGCTGGTGACATGAATACCCAATTGGACCGTCGTTCAGACCACGAACAAAACTTAGACGGCCGCTTTGGAGTCGATGCATGCTAAACGGACATTGGTGATAAATTAATCAGCTTTGCGTCTACCACGGCCGTTATATTAGCTGTACACATTTCTAGCAAATATGTTTATAGCTCGTCACAAGGCACCCATCGAATTCCTCAATGGCCTACACCCAAACTGACTATATTGCCATCTGCTACGGAAGGCACAAATCAGCTCAAAATGCCGGTCAATTTGGCGCACGTGCCTAGCTTCCTACCATGGTCAAACGAGCGCACGCTTTGGGCTCACTCATCACGCTTCAGGGAAGCGTCTCTTCTAACTTTCTTACCAGTAAGTTGGATTCACAATCAGACGTTCAGCAACAACATGACGAAATGGCCCACCAGTTTTCATCGATGGGTGCGGTGCTGAGAGGGGCGCTGACTGGAATCGCCTCAACGGAACTTTTACTCTCTTCGTGTATGTTAGACTTGGAACGCTCTCCCTAATTACCTTATTTTCGCCCCCCACTTTGTCCGTGTTTTAAACTGGCTTGACGTTGCCCTATTCCAAGTACACTGCGAGATATAGACTGTGGCTCGACAGACGATATAATGGGACGAAGGTTGCACAACCAGAATTAACGTACACAACTGTGGTTGGCACTTACTGCGTAACTCTGTGTTAACACTGTGGCGAGTCCAGCAAAACGATTTCCATTGTATCCATTTGTTTTCTCTTCACAATTTTCTGGTTTGCACTTTGTCCATCCTACGGGACTTGCTAAGCATCCGCCTTTTTACTTGTAATATACCATTGTTCTATTGTTGCAAATGTGCCAGAGAGTATGCCTTTGATGCATGGTGTGCATCCAACTTCACACGATTTAACAGTGAATGGATCTCTGAGGCACTAATCAGCTTGACTGGAAGTTCCGATAAGCTCCGAGATTCAGCGTTTCCGTAACTCTGAAAAGACTCATCCAAAGGCCCTTCGAATCGGCCGCCACCGTTGGTGGATCGCAAAGGCCCGTGAGATTGAAAAAGCCACTGGTATTGGGAAGAACTGAGCGCCTTTCCAGCTCATCCGGAACACCGGTCCGAGAGTGCCAACAATTAGAGTGCTTATACCTGGGAAAGAGTGACGGTTAATTCATTGAATGTTGTCGACTCTACTGATGGATGGAACATTTTGAAGAGCAGTTTATTAAGCCTGCTGCGACACGGCCGCTCGCTAAATCGCCTGGGCCGATGTACGAAGTAGATGTGATACCAATCATTTTGAAAGAGATTCAACGTTAGCTTGTCGTATTGAAGCGAAACAAGGTTCATGGACCCGACGACCTTCCTCCATCTTTGCTGAAAGATAGTGGTGACCCTTTGTTGACCAGACTTTGTTGACTAGACTTGCTTCTGTATTTAGCATGAATTGGATCACTGAAAAGGTGCCTTCAGACTGGTGACTATCAACTGTTGTTCCAATCTTCAAGAAGGGTCTGCGTACTTTCTGCGAATATCGTCGAAGCCCTGGCTTAGTTCCCGTTGTCAACAAACTTCGCACGGGTGTCAGTATCCGACGACTCAGTGATCCCTGTGAGAACCGAATCTCTGAAAGTTAGGCCGGCTTCCGCCCTGGTTATGTTTGTAACGACCACATACTTAATCTTCGCCATGTTTTAGTGCAGGAATACACATAAAGACGCCTGACTACGGTGATCTACCTTGACTCGAAAACCGCCCTCGACTCTGTTGACTGTGCCAGATTTTGACATTGCCTATACATGAAGGGTGTATCGGCAAATTCCTTTCCATTATGCAGTCTTCATACAGCGAATCTCGAAACTGTGTAAGGGTCCACAGCGGTGGTTTCCAGCCTTTTTGAAGATGTTACCCAAAACGCGGGTCCATTAGAAGCAGGTACCCCAAAATTTTAAGCGCCGATTGCCTAATAACTATTGCGCTTTTTGTGTTATAATCTACAGAAAATGAATACGATATGTAATTACTTTCGATCATACATATAAAGAGAATCCGCATTATGAGCAATTATTCAGCAAATCAAGAGCTGATGAATACTACTTTTTCTGGCATAATTGGTGCGGTTTCGGCTAATACACATCGCAAGGGGTATAGTCGGGCTCAGTGATTCTGAGAACAAGCACTCGTCGTTAAAGCCGTCTTCTTTTATGCACTGAAAGTAAACAAGCAGATCGGAACAAAAGGTAACATCGGTCCGCTTATGTGAGTGTAGTGCGAAGAAAATACATAACTTTCATTAAGTATCGCGTCCAAAGTATTCTTGCTGGTGCCCTAGGTGTGACTTTACTGGTGCTGTTAAAAAGCGATAGCACACTTTGCATTTCTGCATATTGCTGTCTAACTGCGGTTCTCTTTCTTTTTGAGGCTGGTACTCCCAAAATGACTGATTATCGCGCTTTTGCTTCTAATTAGGAGAAGTGGTAGCCATTCGGAATTGCTTCTAGTCAATGAATAAGAACACAGTTATATTGTTTAACACTGAATACAATCAAGTGAAAATGTACATCAATGAGGTGGTTCATACTGCTTAATGCTAACTTTTTCTGGTATATTTGGTAGTTTTCTAAGTCGTGTTGCAAGGTAATAGGACTGCCAACTTTTGTTTTCCGACTTTCCCATTTATAAGTTGCTGCGAATGGAATCAATATTTTCAATAGTCTTTCCCATAGCAATGGAGACTCACTAACAATCTTTGCCCAAAATGTTGCAAGTTGTGTGTTTGATAATCTGTTTTCAATTCGCCATATTCGCGCATTCTCAGAAATTGTGCTTTGAATCCAATTCCAGTATTTGGAAAAAGTTCGTCACCCCTTGAAAATGGTCTTATCACCCATATATTTACTTGAGGATTTCCCAAATCAGGAAAATATTTGCTGATAGAATTCACCATTGATGACTAGTGGCAAGTTATGTCATCTGTGAATGTACATCTTGCATTTCTTTCAAAGAGCCGCATAGTTGTTGCTAGAAGTTTCGGCACGTCCTCAACTGTAGCTCTGCGTTGGTAAAGCTACAATTTACAAAGAAAACTGGCAACCCTATCTTGCGCATTTAAAATATTACTCATATTTACTAACAAGCTAAGGTGCAGCGCACTTATTTCGCCGAATAAATTCGCAAGATCTGCTAGTTTGGAAATAAATACCTTATCTGTTATAAAGTCGAGATACTCCTTCTTCTTAGATTTGGTCAGCAATTCATTTCAACAAACATTGGAATTTCTTCTCGAAGCTCGAGCACATGGTGTAACACGTAGCATCGTACTTCTGGGTGCAATAACAGCAAGTCGGATTTGCCTCCAAATTCATTGTACAACCCTTTGAAAATTCTGTTATACGTCACATTACTGTGGATGACATTTACTATTTTCATTAAGTTGGTTAACGCGTCCAGCAAAGCAGGTGAAAGTGCTTTCACTACTAAAGCTTAACGATGTATAATACATTGGTTAAAGGTAGCATGAGGAGCAAAACGTTTGGCTGATGTTTGGAATCCAGAAGGGACGCCCCATATGAACGGTTCTCCGTCTGTACAGACACCCACCAACTTCGACAACTGTGGCTCCTTATACTGGACAAAAGCATTCACTGTTCCATAAACATCTTCGCCATGTTTAGTTGTGTTCAATGATTCTACGAACAAATACTCTTCTTTGTAATGGTCGCGGTGTATGTACCAAACAGAGACAAGTAGCTGAGGACAAGATGCAACGTCGGTTGACCCATCTAACTGTCTTGCGAAGAAACGACTTGATTTATTTCCTTGCTCACCGTGTTCAAAAGATTAATGTTCATTTCCTCGACACGACTTTTTATTGTGTTTTTAGAAAGTGATGTCATACTACGCTTTTCCGCATGTTGCTCTCTAAAATAACCTTTACGGCATCCATTATGAATGGTTTTATGAGATTCTCTCCTATAGTATACGGTTCCTTGTTTTTGGCGGTTCGAAGAGCGTTGATGTATGAAGCTTCAATAAAACCGTCAGTCGAACAAATAAGAGCCCAAAATATCCAAGCGCGAAAACGTTAACGTAATGACTTCTGATTGAAGAATGTAATATATTTTCATGCGAATTGAGATTGACTCCGTTCGAAGTTGTTTTTTAATTAGCTGGGTTTCATGTTCTCAGCCGTGAGCACTTTGTACACAAAATTACATTGTGGCTTCTCAATATTTTGATCGATAAAATTGGTGAAGCCACATACAGAAAAGCTTCTTTGTAGGACCCCTTTTTCCCAGTAGGTATGGAGACTCCACAACGTTAGACAGCTAATATATATATATATTTATATGTATATTTATATATATATATATATATTGGATGGAGAGCCTATGGTGCGTTGAGGATGGTGGTGGTTATATCCTGACAGGTGGTCTACCCACTGCTGCTACTGTTGTGCCTTGGGCTCATGTCCTGGACGCCTCCACGTGGCGACCGCTGGGTGGAAGTTGAGGTAAGCCATTCTTCCTGCTAAGTTCCAGGACACCAATCGGCATGAGTCAGTGAACTGACCATGTGCTAGACCCGCTACCTTTCGAGTGTACATTTAATCGAAGGCTTTGCCTGAGGACCGGAGTCGTTCTCCTGTCAGGTGTGGGCGCCCTGCCAGTGTCCTGGTCCCTCCTCTTCGGAGGTTAGGAAGTGGTCGATGGCACTCTTCCCGTAAAACCTAGCCATGGGGGCAACAGGTCTACGGGTTATAAGCTCACAGCTCGACTGGCGTACAGCACGAGCACCACGCATTGTCTCTGACGGTGGGAACGCACCTCTGGGTGCTAAATGGTTTGCTACTGCCCGCCTCAAGCCAGGCACCCCATGGTCAAATTGGTACAAACCCACTAACACCCATTTCCGTCTGGCCGTTTTAGCAGGTGCGTGTCCTACTACGGTCGCAAAACGTATCTAAATCGTTCCAGTACCTCCAAGGCTGCGTGTGACGGCGGTCAAAAAGAACCCAATCTGTCTCTGCAATCAGATTCCCGAGCTGGATCTGCTCCCCACTGCCTTGTGGGTCAGGCTATTGACCTAAAGGCGCCGGCTGGAGTCCCTCAAGCAAACCTCCGAAGCACAACGAGCACCTCGCATGCGATTGCCTACCAATGAAATCGTATGCATGTGCGCAAAGCACTCAGCATCGGGTGCTGGAACTTGCGGACACTACTGGACCGGAACTCCAGTGAGCGCCCCGAGCGACCCACTGCACTGGTCGTGAAGGAGCTGACGCGTTACCACATCGATGTTGCGGCGTTCAGTGAAACCCGGCTGGCTGAGCAAGGTAAGTTGCATGAAGCAGGTGCTGGCTACACATTCTACTGGGTGGGTAATGCCGCCTCAGCTCTACGTGATCATGGGGTCTGATTTGCAATATCCGATCGCCTCCATGGCCAGCTGGTGGATGAACCAACAGGCATCAGGGCACGAATGATGACTGTTCGACTACGACTCGGGAGAGGTAAATTTGCCACTTTTATAAGCGCTTTCGACCAGACCCTGTGTTATCCTGATGACACGCGTGATCAATTCTACACTGAGCTATCCTCCGTGATACGGTCTGTGCAGAGGAGCGACCGACTATTTCTGCTGGGTGATTTCAACTTGCGGCTTAGGCGTGATGCATCGATGTGGAGTGATGGTATCGGTCCGCATGTCATTGCTTCAGCGAATGCGAATGGTGACAGGTTGCCCTCACTGTGTGCCACTCAAGGCCTGATGATCACGAACACTCGGTATGCATTGCGTGCGAGTGATATAGCAACTTGGACACACCCACGGAGTGGTCACGCTCACCTGCTCGACTATGTCATCGTAAACCAGTGTGACATGCGTGAAGTGCGCATGACACGTGTACTGCGTGGAGATGATTGTGACTCTGATCCCAAATTGGCGAGGACCAAACTGTACACATATTTTCGCAAATCTATGTATTGCACTCCCGCCGTGCATCGGCGTAAATTTAACATTCTCTCCCTCGGTACTGTGGCGATACGTATTGAGCTAGAGAAGGCGATGGCCGCACGCCTGTGCGATGTGGACTGCATAGCCACAGTGGGCGACCTAGGGCACCGCATACACGACCAGGTGACAGCTGCTGCCGAGGCGACCATCGGGTGCGCAAACTAAGCGACCTGATTGGTTTGATGACAACAATGCGACGACCGGCGCATCGGTGTCAAGGAAGAACGCAGCATTTGCTGCACATATGGCAGACCCTAGTGACTTGGGAAAGAAGAGTTCGCTTCGTGAACTTCGACGGCGACTGACCCGGCAGCTCCGTCGCATGAAAAATGCATGGTGGACGGAGGAGGTGAATCAGATGAAATGCTACGCCGAACGCCGCCAACACAAGGAATTCTTTGACTCCTTGAAAGCAGTGTGTGGACCGAGATTGGAGCCGCTGAGGACGCTGATCGATGGTAGTTCAGATGCTACCTGCACACGGACTGCAGACATAATGCAGATCTGGCAGAAACACTTTGACTGTCTCTTGAACAACCATTCAGAGGTTGACTGGCCTACATCGAACGGCCTCAGGCAGCAGGATGGGAAGACGAGCCTGGCGGACGCGCCGACACTGGATGAGACGCAGAGAGCAACTGCTCAGCTGCGATACGGCCGATGAGCCGGGGCCGACGGGAGCCTGCCTGAAATATTGAAACACGGCGTACCCGCGTTAGTGACTGCGCTGCACCACTTAGTGCAACGCGTATGGATTGTGGAGGAGGTGCTTGCTGAGCTGAAGGATGCCCTTGTGCTACCAATTTACAAGGGCAAAGGTAGCAAGCAATGATGCACGAATTATCGTAACGTCTACTTGCTGCGTTTTGGGGGCCAGGTGATTGCCCGAATCCTGCTCAAGCGCCTCGTCAGCCAGACTGTGGAACCTAACGTGGTGGTAGAGCAGTGTGGATTCCGCTCGGGTCGCATCACTATAGATATAGCGTTTGCGGCTCGTCTGTTGCAGGAGAAGTGCAGAGTAGGACACCAGCCACTTTACTCGCCATTTGTTGATTTCACCAAGGCATTTGATACGGTGAATCGCGAGGCATTGCGGCTGGTGTTGAGTATGTTTGGTTGCCCGCGTAATTTTGTACGTTTAATTGAATGTCTGCACAGTGGTATGCGAGCGAATGCAGCTGAGTGGAGAGACCTCGGATGAGTTCGCAGTTGTCGCTGGTGTGAAGCAAGGCGGTGTCTTAGCTCCTTCTCTGTTTACTAATTATCTTCATGCCATGATGTCTTGTGTTTTGAATTGCCTTGTGCCTACGATGTTCGTGTGGAGCACCGTATTGATGGTGGATTGCTGAACATCCGTCGTTTCGGTGCGAGTACTCTAGTCAGTGAGACAACTATCCGTATGTTGCTGTTTGCTGACGACTGTGCTTTGTTTGCACACAGCGCGGATGAGTTGCAGCACATAAATAGTGTACTGGCTCCGACAGCGGCCAAATTCGGGCTCACCATCAACACATGCAAAACTGTGTTTCCCTTTCAGCGTTCACCGGAGGTGCAATCTTCAATATTGCGGCGAATCAGCATTGGTGCTGAAGTATTGGAAACCACCTCCCGCTTCTGCTACCTTATTAGTGTGGAGTCGACTGATCAGCAGCTACACAGGGAGATTCGTGTTCTAGTCTCGAAGGCAGCGGCGGCATTCGGAAAGCTTGAGTACCGAGTGTGGTACAACCATCAGCTTACCATTGGCACGAAGTGGATGGTTTACAAATCCATGGTGCTGTCCGTTCTTCTATACGGCAGTGAAACGTGGATGATGTACCGGCGGGATGTGCGATATCTCTACCGGTTCCGTCAGCAGTTTTGCGACGAATTTTGCGCATTAAGTGGGGCGACAGATTTGCTGACACGGAAGTGTTGCGACAAAGTGGAGTGTATGCAGTGGACTGCATACTTTCACTGTGACACCTGAGGTGGCTCGGTCATGTGAGCCGTATGTATTTGACGCAGATACCCAAACAACTCTTATACGGTCAGCTGATTATTGGGAAGCGGTATGCGGGGAAACCAAAGTTACGTTACCAGGACATGATCAAAATGAGCCTCTCACGTTCTAATCTTGATTGCAGGTCATGAGAATTGAAGGCGGTTGATCGGCGTGCATGGCGCAATCTAATCACGAAGGCAGTTGCCGAAGTGCCTGAGAAAGACCTCATACATGCAGAGAAGAAGCGGCAAGTGCGGAAGCGGCAAGCATCCATGAGTTGTACTCCATTGACATTGAGCGCACGGTACTGTAACACATGCGGTCGCGAGTGCCTGAGTCGGGCAGGCCTAGTGAGCCATGAGCGAAGCCACTCGGGATAACTACCGAAGTGACGACGGGTCCTGCACAGAACGTAGGCAGAACCGGCGCAGATTTGTAGGCACGCTGCATTCGATTTGCTAACCGCGTGCTTGCATGCTGTCGCTTTATTTAGGTGGTGGGTTTTCAATTTGGTCCCAATGTTTTTCTTTCTCATATACGTGTGTACCTGTACTCTCTTCTATAAGCTTGCACACGTCGCTTAAGCCAATTGTAGCTAATTTCGATAACATTTTCGTGTTTGTGGTATTTCCGTCAAATATACTTTGCGACCTAGTGAACATATCTCTTATTCGTTTGTTAACAACTTAATTCATATGATCATTAATTTAAGATTTATGTCACCGTTTCCTTATGCATTACTTGACTTAGTTTATTTCTTATCGTTCTGTCAATTGATTGGCTTTTGCTTGATCTCCCCGGTGTAGCTGCGCTTGATGTGCATGTTGACAAGGTGCCTACCTGTATATTACCCACTACGTCGTCCATACTGTTTCTAGGATACAGTTGGTCGTTGCTGGAGGGGACGGGGTGCACGGTTCTTGTGACCGTGTTAGGATCAAAGAGTGGTTCCATGCACTCAGCGTGGAGCGGACTACGGTCCAGCCACCGCATTCTGTGTACGTGATTCCCCAAATACAATGTGCTTGTGTTTTCCTGTGATGGAGTGTGGTCCGGCTCCGTTGATGAAACGCGGCTCTCGTCCACATGCCTCTCGGTCTTATTCTTTCTGGTTTACACTATATATGGGGTGTTTGGTTGGAGCTGTTGGTGGTGCAGCGCCAGCCATCCATGGCCCCTCTGTAGGCGCAGGCGTACTGTGGGTGGCTACAGTGACTGGCAAATCCGAAACCGGATGACGCCAGTCATATAGATATATTGCTGGCGACAGTCCGTAACGGATTTGCCTGTCAGCGTGGTCTCCACAGGGACAGCCACAGGACGTCTGCGCCTACGGAGGGACCATGGATGGCTTCCCCTGCAACCGCCACAGCTCCATTCCCACATCCCATATCCAGTGTCAAACAAACTGGATAAGACTGGGAGGCAGGTGGATAAGAGCCACTTTTCATCAACAGAACCGACCCACACTCATTCACACGGAAACACAAGTGCGCTGGATTTGGGGGTCATGCACACACAAGGCGGTGGCTGGACAGCAGTCCGCCCCACACACAAAACGTGTGCGTTGAACCACTCTTCGAGCCTATCACGGCCACGAGAACCGTGCACCACCTATAATCCAGCAACGACCAACTGTCTCCTGCAGTCAGTGTAGAAGCGCTGGTGTATTATAGACAGGTAGGCAGTGGGCTCATTAAGCGCATCCACACCGGAGTTGTCAATCAACAGCCAAACATATGAAATGAAATACCCATTAAAATATGTCGAATGCATCATACGGATATGTTGCTAACTTAGCACATGCTATCAATGGATTATCAACGTGGCTGCGATAAACTGAAGATGGCAGATAAGGGGATCAACAAACATTAGCAACATGGAGGGAACGATCAAAGTCTAGCACGTTTGGTTTAAACGACCTCTGTAAGTTCATAGGTTATTCAGGTAGACATCAAAATGAGATAAGAACAAATGAATTAAGACAAGCTAACAAACCCACACTCACTGACACTCCGTACGCGCCACTTTGACAAATACAAGCGCACTGACGATGTCATCTCGAGTGGTGACGAAACGTTTGCAGTCAACCTACCAAGCTCAGTAAACATTCAGACAACCAACTAAACCCACCTGAGTTTCTTTAAACTCAGCATGCAAGCACGCTGTTAGTAAATCGAGTGCATCGTACCTACCAACGCTGCACCGGTTCTGCTTACGTTCTCAGCAAGACCCGTCGAAGTTTTAGTGTTGGCCAGGAGTGGCCTCGCTCATTAATCATTAGTTTTGCCCGACTCAGGCACTGGGGCTCGCATGTGTTACAGCACCATACGCTCGACGTTGATTGAGTACAGACCATCGGCACCTGTCGTCTCCGCAACTGCCGCTTTTTCTCCGCAAGCTTGAAGGCTTTCTCTTGTACCTCGGCGACTGCCTTTGTGATCAGATCGTTCCATGCACGTCGATAAACCGCTTTCGATACCCAACACCTGTAATAAACATTAGAACGTGATAGACTCACTTTGATCAAATCCTGGTAGCGAAGATTCTGTTTCCCCATGCGGCTGCCCCAGACTCATTTGACACTATAACAGATTCTTCGTCCATACGGCATACATTTCCAAGCCACCGAGTGTCTCAGAAATGTAAGCAGTCCACCGCAAAGATTCCACTTTGGCGCAAAGCCTTCGTGTATATATAAGTATATGATTATCTTCGGTATTTAATATGGGGGGCATTGTCATAAACGTTTGCAGATAAACTCATCACTATCAATATCAAAACCATGGAATTAAATCCCTTACTTACAAAGATTTCTCGTCAAAACAAGTATAGATGAATGGAATCAACCAAATATCTAATGATTACTGGTGTCCAATCTGCTGTTACGACCTTGATTGTGACCCCATACGCAGTTTTTGTGTCCTTTCAAACGCCTGCTGTTATCTCCATTCAAGGCAGCTTATGACAACTAGTGTGTGATTCCTGATCAAACATTAACAGATATCGGTGGCTTTTGATGTGTTGCGTTGCTTCATTCCAAGTCACTAATGCATAATAACTTCCCACCAACAATCTGGATTGATGGGTCGTGAACACTACTCGCCAGTTCTGACCCTTCTGACTTGAAAATAAAAGCGCGCAGCGTTACCTGGTCGTTTGACCAATGCTCCATTACTTGTCTGCAATCGGCTCCATTATTTAACCCGGCAAACGACTGCCTGACTCAAAATAATAACGATATCCGCGGGAGCCGATAGAGGCGAAACGACACCTTTTCTCCCTTAATTGCATCCATAACGCTTTCAACCTCAGCCTTAAGGCAATATGTTTCGTCCATAACTTTTTCAGGATTTCCCTTAAGGCAAACAAATATCACCCACCTGACGAGAGCGCAGCAAAGCGCGCCCCTGGTTGAGTGATCAACCCAACTCAACGAATAGTTTATCAGACGAGTTTACGACGTGAGTTACCGGAGTAGGAATGAGTGTGACGTAGATCGTGCGCGAGTTGGCGGGTGCCTAGTGACGATCGACATTTGTATTAAGTCATAATTGGCTACACTCAAACGATAAACGTGGTCTAAGGTGTACTTGTAAAAAGCTCGTGGTGTCATCTGGGCTTAGCGCTCAGAGTGATCATGGTGGTTGGCACATAACCTTTCAGGCATTTCCATTTCTACGTGGAATATGATTACGAGGTGTGTCTGCCAATTTCATCGCTGTGCTGTCCGTATACTACGAGGCACCCAGGCGAATGAGTGCGAACGAATTGTCCCTTAGGAATGAAACGAAGTCGCTCGCGTCGATTATCGGCTATCATGTAACTTGAGCTAGTGACACTGGAGAGATGTGGAGAGCGTGTGGACCGCGGTGTGTTTCGGAGTGCCACATGCTCATTGAGTGCAATCTTGATAGGTTCGCGTTTGATAAATGCAACGATTCGAATCCAGGTGAGTACGCGCGCAGTGCACATTGGCATCCTCACCGAGGTTTCATTTGCCTATTAAGTTTGTTATGCAGTTGTTCGACCGAGCTTGCTCCTTGGGGAATATTCCATACCGTGTCATCATGGTTCCCATTGTGGTTGCTTGGACACGTAAGTACCTTAATGGTTCCTATAAGCGTTCGCACACATGATTTGTATAGTTGCTAAACAGACCGAATGTGGTGTTTGTTCCAGTGGCGACACACACAAAAGGAAAAAGTAATTCCGCAACATTTCAGGCGGTTGTACCATTCTGCCCGCTTCAAGGAATGATCCCAGTTAGGTGTTATTGCTAAACCGCAGTAAATATCGGCGCACATGAGTTGGTTAAGTTAGAACAATGTAATCATTAGTTGACTGTTAGCTAATCGGCAGTACCGCGTTTCCGTCTTTTTCATATGGCAAATTACCCGTTCCAATGACACACTTAGAAACTCGATATTTAGTTCGCTCCAGATCAGTGACGTGGTGCTTCAGTTTTGGTTGCCTTGCTTGAATACCTTGTTCTACGTGTTGGTTTCCAGCTTATAATGCTATTTCCGTTTGCTAAAAACAAACCGTCATCCCGAACTAGTGACGCAGGTCAGTTTCGACGACAGAAGATTGTAGGGCCTGCGTTTCGAACCTTTAGGGGTAGAAACAATGGTATCGCACTCGGGTAGTCAAACTACCCACGAGAATTGACTCCTTTAGGTGCACAGCTGTAAAACAGATCGTGAACTTTTTGAGTAATAAGCGTTGCTATCATCATAAAATCGTAGTATGTCACAAAAGTGGAAACTGTTCTCGTAATTAAGTCTCAGACAGATATGACACAGTACAATAGCGACGTAGCGGAGAAACAAATCCCATCGAGATGCGACTGTACTCTACCGGGATGCGATGGTTTGTGTACCTTCGTGACTTTTGAGCTTCGCTCGGTGACACCTAGGTGCCATCAGGACTGCTCACACTAAATGTCCCAATGGTTATGGGTTGGAATAACTTAGTCCTCTTCTAGGGTAGAGGTGCTTAATGTGTGCACTTCCGAGAGCTTGGAATACAACCCCAGAGTGTCAGTTTAGCAGCACTGTATTCGCTGACGCATTGGAAGCCCGGTTCACTGTGAATGACCTGCACACATAGTGCCGGTTTGCTGAACGTTTTTGTAACGTTTGTTTTCATTTTTGTCTGGGCAGAGATAGGCACAACCGAGACTGGCTCATGTGTATTTGAGGCCTGTACTAATTGAAGGAATGATCTTAATCTTACTTCTGGTGGCCCTAGTTTCCTTTTGTCATGTCATGCTTGAATCGCCAATGATAACATTTCGGGCGCAGCCAAGGTAACTTTCAAAATTCCTGGCACACTGCCATGGTAGTTTATGGAGCCAACTAGTAGGGTGACTTCAAAAGCCACGACATTTTGCATATCGCAGAGCTCTGTGATGTGCTTTTACTCTTTACTGTCGGGCTTCTGTCGATTACTGCATTCGTCTTGCTTCCATTCTGACATACCATGTACCAATACCATTTTCTTCATCTCGTTTTGACGCGAGGAACTAGGGTTAATTTTCCGCTTCTGTTTTTGCTCATAGCCTCTCAGGAAAATGCGGGCACTGACAGAAGAGTTCACTAGAATGTGGCTTGCAAAGAGAACAACTTCCAGGTCGCGCGCATTGCCAAACGGTACTCGCCGTAACCGAAGTTCATCTACGTGTGCAGGTTATGTATTTCGTGAAAGGCGTTCGAAATTACTTGGGAGGACTTTCAGTCCGATTGCGAAGGTTATTTCAGCCCAGCGGTTTTGTTCATAAGCTTGTCTACATTTTAACGATTCGCTAGTGGCTTCTGGAACGTTTGAACATATCACTGTCATCGCGTTTGGTTGCGTAGTAATTGTTTGTTCTGCAGTTCCTTGTGAGCATAGGTTAGTCGATTGGGAGTGTCTGGCTTGTCTTCCGTGGACGACAGGTCAAGGCTACAGCAAGACTTTTACGTGCAACGTGTTAGTTCCATACTGTAACCTGACACGTTAAGTAACTTCGGAATACAAGGCTACGATCAGTGGAATGTATTTTATAGGGTAGGGACATTGACATTGTTGTTGTAATAAAGAAATGTTTTATTGTGACCCATGACACCTTTTTGGTGCCAGCTTGTTGGTACATGTCCTTTAAAAAATATTCCTTGAAACATAAACACCGTCACCTTTGAACTGCAGACGATTGTGAATTTGCTCAGAAAATACAATGTTATGTTTTCTTCTAGATTCCTATAACGCGGTAACAATTATTACTGGTATTCTTACAAAATAACAACAAGTGCATTAAATTTTCGAAAACCGTCTAAATTTTTAAAAAAATTTGTACCTCATCTGAGTGGAAGCATTATCTCCATCATATGTAAAAAAAAGGAAATGTAAAATTGAAACAGCACATGGGTTACATAGTGAGCTGTTAGAAGTTGCACAATGGAAAACAACTGCTTTTCGGATAAACAAGATCCCGACCAGAATAAATTTAATCTTCTGGCTTATAGGTTCACTGCACCTGACGAAAAGGCGACATTCACACTTGATATATTAAAATGAACAATGATTTATGCCGGGTAAAAATGTGGTTGTTTTCTAACTCTCGCAGGATGATAGGGGCTAAAACTACAATTATCAAAAATGGGTAAGTTGTTCGTTTAATAGTAAGACGAGGACAGCTGTTAGTTGTATACCATCATAAAATAAAATTAAAAAATGAGGATATTCATTTCCGTACCGCATCCTCATTTTATATGTAACAACTTAATCACGTTTAGAAGGATAATTAATATACTCTAACTAGTACAATTAAGGTAACTAAGTGATAGTGGCCAAGGGCAAAATCTAATCGTTTTTTTGAAAATATCTAAGGTGGGGGAGGAAACAACGATTTTTCGGAGAGAGTTCTAGAGTTGGCAACCAGGAAGCGAAAAATAATTCTGCCGGCATTCAAGGCGGCCACACTTTGCACAGAATCTCAGGTGGTTACCTCTGAGATTAGTGTTATGACTGAGTTTCAGCAAATGACGGCATACCTGATTAGGGTCAATGAATATTTGGTGGTCTAATATGAGATCGGCGCGCAGCCTTCCGTATAGTCCACCGAAAACCCATTGACTTCAGCCTTTGTTGCTAGGACAGATTTCGCAGGCCCTTGACGTTGCTTGTGACCCTGTGTACTTCTGCACTTCCAAGTCGCGCTTTACCCAAGCTGTAAAGCTGGTATAGCATATTCAACGTGAGAGCGCACGTTAGAATTGTGCGGCCTGGGAAAAATGGATGGATCGAATCTTCCGAACGCTCACGGCAGCAGGCCAACCTGCTGGTTCGTAACTTCGCAGCTGCATCTGACTGATTTGAACCGTTAAGGTCACTGAATTAACGTACCAAAGTCGCGCTCTTGGGAAGTTTTGCAATACATGTGACCAGAGCCTATACACATAGTTATGCCCGTGGTGTAATTAATAAGCGTGACATTCTCCCACATTGAACGGTGGCGTATTAAGAACTGACCAGTTTGAAATCGTATTGAGATCACGCTGGAGCTTTGCATGGTCATTCGGTTATTTGATTGCTCGCCATAACTTGATATCTTCCGCAAATAGTATTAAATCGAAAGTAACTCCCCTCGTTAGATCGTTTATGTAAATCAGGCTTAGACGTGGCCCGGGTAACGATCCTTGTAGTACGCCGCAATCCACCTCAACTACTTCGGACAGAGATTCTCGTACTCGCACTTCCAAGCGACGTTTCGTGCAGGAAATTGCCTATTCAACGCAGTAGTGGGTCACCAACGCCACAGAGCTGAAGTTTATGCTTCAGAAATCGACGGTCTAAGCAATCGAATGCTTATGAGAAGTCTAGCTAAATGGCATCAACTCTTGCTCTACCTTCAATTTCTTCAGTCTAGCCATTTCATGCAGTTAGCAGGTTCGTAGTGAGTGAGTTCATTTGCCGGAAGCCATGTTGCTATGGTGCTATAATCTTGTGTTTTTGCATATATTACATGAGTGCATCAGCGATGATATATTCCGTAACCTTGAAAAGCACAGGGAGTTGCGTTATAGGACGGTAATCAGTTGGATCAGTTTGGCTACATCCCTTATGAATAGGACGGTGCCCTCGACAATTTCAAGTGCCGCGCAGCTGAAGATATCGCATAACTATGGGAAGAGCAACCTGGGTTAACAACATTGGTTTAAGTTGTATTGAAGTTGCGCTGAAATAAGAGCATTTAGCATTAGTTATACTCGGAATTATAACTTTTTACGCAAAGCAAAATGCTTTGCTAACCAAGGGCTGCACGATGATTGTAAACCATGTTTATTCTTAGGCAGAGTATGACGGTGATGAAAGTTTTTCAAAGCCGCATTACCGGCGAAAGAGCGTAAACCTAGGGCCTATAATATATCCGAGCATGCATCTGAATGCTCGTGGAATGACAGAAGAATAAATAAACAACGTAAGCAATATCGTGAGACTAAAGTATAACGCAATTCAAACGCGCTTTGAGCCAGATGAAGACGGAGACAGGATAGAACCCTCCAGCATTGTTATTATGGGATGTTCTCAGCTATCCAACATCAGTCATTTCGACCAGGTAAACTGAAACCAGGGAAAGGCACAATAAATCACAGTAACTAGCAATAGCAACGCTCATCTGTTTGAATTACCAATGTTTCTACTTTTTCATGCAGAGTTCTTAGGCTCTCTTCTAGTAAAGAATGGAACAGTGGCTGCTAACGAATAATCAGCAAATGCTGGGCAGGTCCTGAGGGATGGTAAAGTCAAAAACCACATAACGGAAACCAGATGGCGCTAGTAAATCTGAGCTGTGTAAGGGTAAGTGCATTAATTCGATCCAAGTTTGAGTGTAGTAAGTCCGCGAAAGATAGAAGCGTACAAACCATGCGACGACACGGAATGTTGCTGTAGGAACTGGTGAAGGAAGGCTTGTGACTTTTAGCCCTGCTGTTGCATGAGCCACGCCACCCAAACATCCTTATTAACTTAGTTGAAAAAAAACCGACACTGTGCATGCAATATTAAGGAACGGTAAAATGTAAGGTGAGTAATAGTCTGTCCGACTGCAAATACTTCATGGTATACCTACGTCACGTGTGGACAGCCAAGCTGTAAGGTCGAAAGGGAAGTAATGGTGGTTAATGGTCCTTTTGGGTTCTTGATTTAGGCGTTGGGAATGAACTACGCATAATCATTCACTTTGGCCGACAATACACTATAGAACTTTGGTTCTTATCGTCACCGACAGAATTCCGACATTAGTTTAGTGATCTATGGCCACAGTGATTTTGTCAGCAGTGTTGCACGTAAACCGTCCATCACATTCCCTTTAATGATTTAATCCATGGAAGAGTGGGATGGCAGCCGTCGCTACTTGTAAAATATTTGTTTTGAAAATCTTATTAAAAGACCACTAGTTTTGTCTGTCGATAATTCAATTCCAATTAAACCTCTAAAATTCTGAGCAGTGGGAGTGTATCCTAGATGAAGTTTCATCAGCTTTGGCTCCTCCAAACGCCGCTCCGTTGACCAGTTTATGTTTGGTTCGAAGTCTTCAGATAAATAAGTAAATAAGTAGAGTTGTACACGGGAGATTCAGGTTAGCGTTGGCGAAACAACCTGGTTACCATGCTACTGGGCTAGTGACGGAAAAGTCCTTTTTGATATTTATATCGCTTTCTGTTGGATACCAATATGTTGTTACATTCCAGTATACCTTAGTGGAACTGTACATTGCCCAGAGTATATGATACCCAGCATGTTACAACGACCTTAAGCACCACAATCAAAATACCTAATGTCCTAAGCTAAAAAGTTTAAAATCATGAAGTTCGTATAGTTGGCCACCCCACTCAAATTAAATTAGATTGAGGTTACGACTTGCTACGTAATATTTCCGTGCTCTTATGGTCACCTCCACCTAAGATTATCGATTGAAGGTGGTCAACGGTGTTCCTGCTAAACCTGCAAATGCCGTCTCCTACTATGCCATAATTGCGAGAGGGAAAATAACCAGCCACCAACTGGCCAACAATTGGACCTAGATAATATTACTTTTGATATATTATGACCTAACAATCTCTCATTGAAAGGTATGCAATAAGCGATTTTAGCACCCAATACCAAACGGATCCTGAAAGAGTATTTCGAAGCTATTAAGCAGCACAAGCAGTTATCAAGTGATATTCGTTATTTAACAAAATGGCGTCATAATTAAACTATTCACAACGATTTTTCACAGCAGTGATGAATTCGGGAAATAACCGACTAGTTTCTAATATGCAATCAAGTAACTCGGGTATACCATCGTACCATACCTGAACGAACCGAGTAATGGAACGAGCTGGATAACATAATCGCTCCTAGTGTAAGTATATAAAGCCGTCTTTGTATTGTTTGAAATTATGCTATACCGGCACATTGGCACACGGGCACAACCTAACGGGGAAGTCCTGCATAAAAGCATATTCTCTTGTTATCGATTATCATAGACTGAAACGAAATCCTTGGACGCAATTTATTGGGAATGTTAACAGATAGATTGCAGCTGTTGCAATTTTCACTAGACGGCTGAATAACTTTCTTCAAACCTCCCCGGTAAAGCGGTCAGTTCTACTGCCTACTGGATACTGCGTCTGACTATACCCAATTTTGCTTCAAACTCAATTACCGCTGGTGACTGTAAATTGAGTTAGTCCTTTGTTTGCAATTGGTGAACCGTAGGGGTGGAATGCCTCTTTAACCTCATTTTACGTAGAATGTGTCTGACTCATCGTGTTTTCGCTAAATTTTTGTACTCCCAGATGCAACAGGTACTTATCTAATAGTGTCATTACACCATCTTTCAAAAACATCAGTTCTGGAATGTAAATACAATAAACTATAAAGTACGATACTACATTTATGAGCACACTGTGGACAAACAAATTGTGCGGAAATGTCCCGCTTGCAACTCTGATCGCCATCGTTAATTGAATTGTTTTTGGGGGGCTTCCGATTGTAATATGGTTATGCCCTAACGATGCGGCAGACGCTGAGTGAACAAAACTAAGTATGCTGCTACTTGCCGACGCCGGTTCGTAATGCCAATCCGGGGAGTAACTTAGCAGTGTAGATAGGTATTATAGCCCATGAAATTATAGTTGAAACTAACTCCATGCTCTAGAATGCCAACCCTGACACGCTGTCTCGTAATCAGACATTTCTTCTAAAAATTGGCCTAATTTACAAAGATGCTTATCCCCCGAGCATGTTCCCTAAACTGCTAACCCATCTAATTTTACATCGTGAACAACGCTGATGAGCCGAAGTCAATACACGTGGGATATGCTATTTTTCCACTAAAAGATACAAAAACCCAACTATCAATGTTTTGCACTGTGTGCTCCAAACGTTTTCTTATTTTAGCCATCTTTCAGGACAAGTAAGTAGTGCATGGTATCAGACCGATCTCAGCATCGAAAATTTGTTTACTGTTTGCTCAAACAGGCCCGCCGTTGATGATAAGTTTGCAGTATCATCAGAATGTGTGAGACAGAATGTTTCATAGTTGCAACGACGCATAACGCTGTCCAACTACCACTGGCCTCCCAAATATAGTATTAAGGAGAAAACCGAGCTGTGTGCTGATAAAGCCTAACGACAACGTAACTTGTTATCTTGATAGTACAGACGATCTATGAGAACCTTGAACTAATGGACCGCATATCCTCTACCTATCGAAAGTCAAATGATCTTATTAACTGAAAATATGAAGCAGAAAGCCACTGCGCATAGCTGGTGGTATTAACTCACTGCTACCCGTAATTGTAATTGGAACAACTGCCAATTGTGTTGTACCCGTGTTTGATGTGGCTTACATCCGTTAGGAAGGAGATGCTAGCGTATCGGACATGTGCTGACCGAGCTCCATGTCACACGGCCCAGACAAGCTAGCTGACAATTTGGAGTAACTATTTTTTACTTCGTCCGAGAAACACGCACCAGTGAGCAAACCAAAGTATGCTTCAAAGTAAAACGAAGTCTCAATAAGGCTTACTTTTGGCAATCCGAGCACAAAGCAGGTAATTTAACTCTAACATTGGCAAAATATCAGTTTATATCTACTTGGTTAATGAACTACGAACACTTCAGTGTGAGCTACTGTACTCCTCAAAGCTGGTCAACTACGTCGCTGTGTGAGACACCGCGTCTATATTTCCTCATGATAAACATAATTCGCTAAAATAACCTTATGTACTCTTTGGTGGAACTGTGTATGGGGTCGTACTTGAAAGCATGTAATGCATTTAACTCAATAAAATTAAAATGCCATTGTTCACTGGTAACTCGAAATATACGCCGTGCATATTTATCGCAAATCTTGACACCAAAGTGGCTTGACATGCTTAAAATTTATATATGTTTGGCATCATACGGTTCTGGATTAGACTGTTGCTGTGACATCCACAGGACATCCACAGGACACCTACGTCTTCTGACAAGGTCCTGGCTGAATCAGAGTGCACTTACAATAAGTGCACGAAACCATTCTTCTATCCAAGCACGGTCTCGAGGACAGTAAACGCCGCCCCTACCAGCAACAGTCAACTGTTTCCTGGAGACAGTGTGGACGAGGTGATGGGTACTAGACCGGTAGACAAGTTGACAACATGCATATCAAGCGCAATCACACCTGGAATGTCATGCAAAATCCAATCAAATGAATCGAAAGGTCGCAAAAGATAGATCGAATACACCGTAAGTGTGTGCTGCTAAATTAGGATTTGAAATAAATTGATTATACAAGTATTAGGAGGAAATGAAGGATGACAGAAAAAGAGACAAAGACACATAAGTATAAAGAAGAAAAACAGCCAATTCAACCAAATTTTGGTTAAGCAAAACGTGCCATTAAAAATTACTTAGGTGCAAGTTGAAAACAGGTAACAAAATAACACCAAGACAAGGCAGCATACCAAGCATCTGCATTTAATAAACTCAGCACAAAACCAGGCAGTTAAAAATCGAATGCAACGTACCTACCAACGCTTCACCGGTTCTGCTTACGTTGTCAGCAGGAATCATCGCCGTTTCGAAGCTGGACCCGCGTAGACTCTTTCCTGGCTCACTAACACTGCCTGCTTTAATCATCTTCGTCAGCACGTGCTACAGCATCATGCACCCGAGGTCGATGGAGTACAGCCAATCGGCGTTTGTCGTTTCCGCACCTGCCGCGTCTTCTCTGCATGCACAAGAGCTTTCTATTGCACCTCGCCAAAGACCTTTGTGATCAGAGCGCGCCTTGAAAGTCTATAGACCACCTTTAATTCCCAACAACTGCAGTCATAATAAGACCACGATAAGCTTACTGGTATCGTAACTGCAGATTTACCACGTGCCGCTTCCCTGAAAGTAGTTGGCCATAAAGCAACAGTTTCAAAATCCTGGTCGAATTCGTTCGATGAGTATGCCGGAGCCACCTCAAGGGCATTAGTATAACTATGGTATCCACTGCATACATGTCATCTCGACGCAGTACATCGGTGTCTGAAACTCGGTCACTTCAGGGGATAAGCGTACTACGACGCAGGCACTACTGATGGAACCGCTCCATATATCCTACCCCCTTCAGATAAATCTTCCAGGTTTTACCGCCGTATAGAAGAACCGACAGCAACATGAACTCATAACCCAGAAATTTCGACCTGACAGTGAGTTGGTGGTTGTTGCACACAAGACATTCCAGGTTGCCAAAAGCGGCAATCGCCTTCGATACGCGGATGGGCAGCTTGCACCTCCTCTGCGGGTCCGTTGTTATTATGCCCGCAAGGTAGCAAATGCACGAGGTGGTTTCCAACACTTCGTCGTGAAACTGGGTTCGGTGTGCACCCACGTACTCTGTACCGAGTGAAGGCTGGAAAAGACAAACGTTTTCGTTCTAGCGATTGTGAACCCGAATTTGGCCACTGTCGAAGCCAGAGCACTAGCCGTGTACTGCAACTCATTCCTGCTGTGTGTAAACAACGCACAGTCGTCAGCAAACAGCAGCATACGGATAGTTGTCAAACACACTACATTTCTCGCTCCAAAAAGACAGATGCTAAGTAACCCACCATGAGTACGGTGCTGCACACAAACACCGTGCGTAAAAGCCGCAAAAAAAGCACGAGATATCATGGCACGAAGATTAAAGTTAAACAGAACAGGATTTGAGACACAGCCCTGCTACACATCAGAGACAACTGTAGCGTTATCCGAGGTCTGTCCACTCAGCTACATACTCGTTCGCATAAAAATCTGCAGACATCCAAATAACTTACAATCTTACTCAGATTAGCAAACTTACCCAGCACCATCCATAATGCATTGGTGAAATCAACAAACAGCTTGTAAAACGGCTGGTGTCATTCTTTACAGTTATCCTGCAACTTCCGAGCCGCAAAAAACAAATCGATGATGCTGTTACCCGAACGGAATCCACACTGCTCTTCCGCCACGTTCGGTTGCACAACCTGAATGACGAGGCGATTCCGCAAGATTCTGGCAATCAACTTGACCAAACAAATCAGCTAGTTGATGCGCCTATCATTCAGCGCACATTGATTTCGGCACTTGTCGTTGTACATGATACCCAAGAGCATCCTTCAGTTTAGGAGGCACTCCTCCTCAATCCATACGAGTTGCACCAAGTGCTGCAGCGCAGTCAACAACGCGGGTCCGCCATGTTTCCATATTTTCGACGGCATACCGTCAGCACTGGCACCCTTGAAGTTTCACAGCCGAGCAAGTGCCCCCTGCATCTCGTCCACTGTCTGCGTGTCCGCCAAACTCACTTTCACCTCGTGCTGCTTCAGGCCGTTCAATGATTCGAGTCAATCTCAGAGCGGTTGTTCCAGAGACAGTCGCAGTGATTTTGCCAGATCTGCATTTTGTCTGCAATCCGTGTGCACGCAGCTCCTGCAGTACCATCGACTAGCGTCCACATTGGCTGTAAACTCGGTCGATACACCGTATTCAATGAGCCAAAGAATTATCTGTGTTTTCGGGGTTTGGCGTAGCTTTCCATCCGCTTCGCCTTCTCCGTCCACCGTACATGTTTTATACGACGTAGCTCTCTGGTCTGTCACCGACGAACTTCGCGATACTGACTTTTCTTCTTTAATACACTGACGTCTGCGAACCTGGTCTCTCTGAACGACGCAAATCCCATATTGTAGCGCGCCAGTGCCATCGCAATCAGTGCAGTGCGCACGCTCCAGGCACTCACTCTAGTTCCGGTCCAGTAGTGTGCGCACTGTCCAGTACCCGATGTTGAGCGCTTTGTGCGCCCATACCCTTGTATTTATGGGCAATGGCACACAGGGTGGTGGTTTTGCTTCGGAGGTTTGCTTGAGAGACTCCACTCGTAGCCTTAGGTTCAATAGCCTGACCCACAATGCAGTGGAAGTTTTGGAATTTTGCCTGATGGACTCCAATCTGAGCTCATTAACTTAGCTCATTAGCGTGTCTCAAAAGGCAGTGGGTGATTTGATGCTTTTCTTGAGGGACTCCACCCGAGATTTTGGCTTAATAGCCTGATACAAGTCCGTGGACGTTTAGGAGCTTTACTTGCGATACTCCGTCCGTAGCATTTGGCTTAATATCCTGACCCATAAGGCTTTGAGAATCAGATGAAACTCGGGAATGTGAATGCAGAAACAGATTTGTTATCAATTTGAACTCCGTCACTAGTAGTAGTTGGAGAGCTGGAACAATTAATGCGTTTTACGACCGTATATATATAAAACCATTTAGTATCATATAGACAACTGATTTTTGCAAGGAATTTGCGCAAAAAGGCAACTGCAAATATTTCGTTACAGTATACTCGGTAGTTAATTGCTTATACTCTTATCTGAATTATCCTGACTTTGCTCACGGCACGCAAAGCAGATAAGCATTTTTCAAGATTTGGTCAAACGTTATGTACCTCGCAGCAGTCACTAATACTGGCTGATTTTAGCCTAATTTCCCATGGTATTTGGAATGGCCTCTAACTATATTAGATAAACTACTTTGCGCAGTCTAGAGAGCAGCTTGATCCTGATTCCACCATGGATGTCACTCCTGGATGGTATATTACACGTGACGCCTCAGGTAGACGTTAAGCTTTTGTAGCAAAACTGAGAAATCAAAAAGGTCGAATGTTGTGCGCAAAAAGTTGATGTGCGGATCGCCGCTTTTTAACGGTTTTCGACGCGTTCGGAGCAGGCAGCATCGTCTTGCACCAGAATCCAATGGTCTTGACCTAGTAGGTATTTCGCGCGATATGGTCTTCATCATATACCTTCTCAGGCTAATGAATCACATGAACCAAATTAGCTTTCGGCGCAAACTAGATGCAATTCTCTATCCAACTGTAATTAACCTCATCTAGTTCCAATTGGAAATAACTGTTATATTCATAACCATTATTCACCTACCATAAGTTGCCATCATTGGGGAAAAGCGTAAACGTTGAACTCATGATGCTTACAAGAGCATTGATGAACATCGGGAATCATTACACTCAACGCACTGAGGCCAGTGGATCATTTGTATTCCATTTGGATCATGTTTCTAAGCAACCTAATGAGAATTTAAAGCCACTCTTAGTAACAAAATGGCCAACCCACCCAGTGACAGGTTTTTGAATCCCGCAGCTTTACATTCTGTGAGGCAGGATGCGGCCATCCAAGTGATCGAAAGCAATGGATAAGTCCATATAGACAACAGCGTTGCTAGCACTACAATCGGGCTCTTCTGTTCAAATCTCTTGTGTCATTAGGAGCCTATTGGTGAGTCGGTCAACTCAGTTCTTTCAGTTTGTTTAGAGGCCGTACTCCTATTATGCTTCTCTAACTTCCTATCATAGACCATTTTTGGATTGCGTATTTTGCATTATATTCCATTGGACTCCGTCTACCTTAATTTTTATGCCCACCACAAACACTGATAAACACATCAGATTAATTCATCTAGCCCACACTCTATTGTTACTCAAATTCGCTTCTACCAAACTCATTTATACTCTACATTCGTTGCATAAAATGTGTTAATTATCGGTAACCCGAGCGAGACTTTATGGCGGCCATGGTTAGAGGACCTTTTACCGGGTTAACTGTGACCAAAACTCAGACTATATTTCTTGTCTGTCTGATTGCATCCCTCGATCATTTATTGCAACTCTCCTATTATTATCGTTAGATTGGTAAGTTTGTATTACCCTACAAGCTTGGCATTATGCCAACCAATCTGAAACCTAACTCTGCGTCTCGTTACTCATTTTGTCTTCGTTTGATATTGTGATTGCAAAATCGACTGAAGATTTGATTGCCATTTTGTGCGTGTGTGGGCATGAGGAAACCGTTTGAGGTGCGTAAGCTTTTGGCATTGATTGTTATTCGTTAGCCCCACAGTCACACCAACTTGGACGGTTTAATCATCCTTGGGATTGTGGATACATTCCGACTTGTGAATTCGCTTCCCGTGACATGCGATCGGTGCGGCTTTGATTTTGGAAAACCGATGACTGCGCATATCGCTCAAGGATTTCTAAGCATTTTGTTGCTTACAGGTTGTGCATGACCAGTGTTGACAGAATCCATGTAGCCCAGAAACAATAAGGTTATTTTTCACCAAGTATCTCCTGCAGCTTGGTTGAGCGACGCTTCCATTACCTGACAGTACGGAGGACTTTTATGCGACAAGCACTCAAGTACCTCAAGTAAAAATGTCGTCCAACGTCTAACATACTACTGAAATCAAGGAGGCAAAAATACTCAATTTCTACTATTGTTGGGTACACAGCACTTAAAATACTATACAGCAATAACAGACGGCATAAGGTTTCATATTTGCCTGTCACTGTGGCCAGGCACAGGACACCTGCGCCTACAGAGGGACCATGGATGGCTTGCGCTGCACCACCCACAGCTCCAACCAAACACCCCATATACAGTGTAAACCCGAAGGAAGAAAAAGGGAGGCTTGTGGATGGGAGCCACGTTACATCAACGGAGCCGGCCCACACTCCATCAAAGGCAAACACAAGCACACTGTATATGGGAATCAAGCGCACACAAGGATGTGGCTGGACCGTAGTCCACTGCACACTGAGTGAATGGAACCACTCATTGGACCTAACACGGCCACAAGGACTGTGCACTCTGTTGCCTCCAGCAATGATCATCTGCGCACGTATGAATGTATATATATATATATATATATATATATATATATATATATATATATATATATATATATATATATGCAACCTGATGCATGCATCCTGATGGATAGATGATGGGAATCAAATCTATACCAACATGCGTGGACCCACAAGGATACCAGTAGTGAGCCAGCCGGAAAGGAGGTAACGTTTGAGTTTACCGGTAAATTGTCGTTTATTGCGCACTTACTATTCGACATGCAAATGCCCGTAACACGGAAAGTTTGGCTGTTATTCTTACCGACAAATGGAAATGGTACACATTCACCTTATTAGAGTTCTTGAGGATAAATGTTCTCTCATTGGAATGGTGATGTATGATGCACAACTGGTGAGCCCACTTGATTCCAGTGCATTGGCGCGAACATTCCGCAGTTGTTAAGGGTCCGCTGACTACAACCTCAATAACCAGACGCATGAATACATGTTCCCATGTACTCTAGGAGTTTTCCTGCTTAGGTGGTATCAGTATCCCCACACACTGACTGGAGCTCAAATGCATGGGAACACGTTGGTTCTTCTCGAACAACAGTGCTTTGCAATCTCAATCACCAGGGTCACACAATCCACGCAGACCTAGTGGTATTGAGTATGGTCTCGAATAGTCACCAAGCGTCCATGTGAGTGTTGCTCATGTGCAATGTCCGCACAAACATAGACCCTCTTCTAAATGCCCAGTTGAAAGGCCCCAAAGTGTGTGTGTGTGTGTGCATGTGTGCATATGCGTGCTTATGTATGTGACGGATTCCAAGGAACACTCATAAATCCCTTCGATTGGTCGCCCATCCTCAAGCATACCCATCTTAAATGCCAGCGGTAATGGTGACGTCGCTAGCGTACATGGGTCGCGTTAACTCCTGGGTACCAAGCAGTTGCTGCTTACAATATTCCACACTCGTTCGTACATTGGATTGAACAATTGGGTGTAGTGATCAACAATTATCCCTGGAGTTCAAGTACCCTACAACTATTCCTCGCTTTGGAATGCAGTGTAGAACTTCCGTGTTCAAGACCCAACAACTTTTGTTGCAAGTGTCCACACGTTGGCTCGTACGTGTAAGCTGATTAATCACGGCAAGTCACTGACTAGCGAATAACATGCTGATGTTGATGCTACATGTTCCATTTCATATATTAGTCATGCGAATAAGTGTAGCTATATTTTCCGCTGTATATCGCTTATACAAAAGTTAGGATAAGCCAGCTGTTGTGGAGATAAGGTGCGGAAGAGCAAACGTTACTGCTACAATTTAAATTAGAAATGCCCAATCATCTAGATTGATCTAAAATTAGATTAGTCCAAATGTGATGGTACGGTAGTGTTTACATAAGTATTTAATTGGAAAATAAATCCACACACAGAAGCAATTGATTTGTTGCGAAGAATAGCTGCAACCAAGATGTATGATGACAGATTGTTAGTAAATTGTAAGTGGTAAAATTCTGATGAGAAATCCAGTTCAAATGGGAATATCATACGTCCAGTTAACCACCTTATCTGCGTCATTTGCCGAGGCTTTTGATACCCATTATTTGTCTACCCTCATATGATTAACCATGCAACGCTCCATGTTTGCATTGCAAATCACACCATGGGTATGGAGATTTACTGGTTCATTGCTTTCTCAGCCATGTCTAAGTGGTTCCATTCCAAATCCCGTTGTGAAGATATCATCATGCCCAGGTGTGTCACGACATACTCATTTGAGACATTAGATAATTAAATGTTGTGCAAGGTACTACTTGTAAGTTTGCTAAACCAGTTTGCACACTCTTTCAAGAGCCGATGATAGAACAGGGAGCAGCGGACTTTTCCACATGTGCATTTAGTACATTTAGTTATGCATCATTCTACCTGGTAACCATACTCACGGCATTTGTTCCCGTATTTCCATATCTGTCTCAATCTATTGTTGATACCCACACTTCTGACTAAACTGAAGGCTGTCGTCTCGGTTCTCATCCAAACGCTAACTAACCACTAACAGTCGTATTGGTTACTTATAATTCTACGTGCGATTTTCTAAAACTAGAGCAATATGCCTGTTCTTCTTTCATTCAATCCAAACTCATGCACATACGTTGTGCTATGATTCATGACGGTTATTATTTCCTCCGCCAGTTTGTGGTAGTCCATACACAAGTGTGAACAAATGCTCGTTCGCAACACTGCAGTAATGTAACTCGAACCAAGGACCTTTGGTGTGTCAACTGATATCTCACGTTGAATGACTAAGTGGAAGCCATTTAGAAACACTTATAAGCACCACACTTCAGCCTGACAGACTGGTGGCATTTTCACTCGCGTAACACCATTATCTGCTGGCTCGATGTCTAAATGGGACTCGCCTAAAGTACAAATCCCGCTAACATCTGTTCGTGTTTCGATACATTCCCACTTGACAGATGGATGTTATTACATTTCATCTCGTGTGACACCGTGAATTATCAGGGGTTGCAATATGAAGTAAATGTATCTCATCTCAAGTGTCTCTATACGCCCCATTGTATTGCTGCCGCCTTCAGGTAAACGCACTGAGATTCAGACAAGTCATTTAGGTTGATTCCCGGAGCAGCGGCAATACGTTGTAACATCCGAATCGAAATGCATGGGCATAGGTAGTATTGTAGACACTGATGGATTGGTCGAGATATGTTAGCGGTCCGAACGAATGACCAGGGGGAAATAAATAGTAACACATGACGGACTGCTTGGTGGTTCTACCTCCCTGTTGATTCTCGCTTACCTCGGACAATAGACGATTAGAACCGGCTCTGGTTTTACTTTACGACACGGATAGCCTGCAGTGGACATAATCGCATCATTTCCCTGCTAACCTGAAAAATTGCTTACGCCATCTCCGTCATTCATTTTGGTGTCATCCTTATTCTATATACCGCGTGTAAGTCGGGGTTGGGTGTAGTTTCATTCTAGAATGATTAACTACCGACTTGGTGCAATGTGGTATCTTTATTGCACCTGCATAGAATGGATAAGCCACAGGTAACCTAACTTTTTTAGGCTTATTTAACCCGGTTGTATTTCGCGATGACTTCATGTGTTGCCCATTACGATATTGTACTCATCATGATCTATGCTATGCTATTCTTGCTACCTCCGCAAGCAGCGTCTAGTATGGTTACATACCGAGAGTGAGCTATGACATCTTCATTTTGGTATTATTATTCGGCCGTGATTCATATCACTATGTCAGCTCCATGGTATTGCTCACCATATCTGTAGCTTGACTAGCTGCTCAATGCTAACTTGCCTGATGCTTAGAAATCCGGTGCATCGCAGAATAATGGTTGAGTCCATCCATGAGCTCATTCGTAATTGATGTGAGTGCGGTATTTCTGAGCGATTTGTGTGCTTGCTACGGATCAATGCTAGGGTGGCAAATTATTGTGTATGTTTCCAGTTCGATGGATACGTTTGAATCGAAAGGTTATCATCGCTTGGCCGTTTACAATACGCGTATAATGTCAAATTTGACATTTGTAACACAATGCTCAACGATTGTCCTTCGTGTGACCACTTTGGATTATGCATTCGAAGAGAAATTTCACTGGAAAATCTGTGTCAAGTGAACAATCCCGACAATTAACAGACTAGCGATTATCACGATATTGCCATTCCATATTCCACTCCGCAGGCTAGTGATGAGAGTGAGTATAGTTATAGTTCCAGTTATCCCTCAGCCATACTGAATTTACCGGGGGCCTATGAAAACACACGTATTAACCGGATGGAAGGCAGACGTGCAGAGACGCCTACCAGAAGTTGCATTGCACATGGCCAATCTTTTGAATGGATTAAATAAAAGGTTGCATCTAACGGGAATGGTACGTCAGTGTGTCATTATATAACATCGGAAATGAATCGGCGCATAGCGACAATGGTTTTATGAGTACCGAATGGGCTGCACCTGGAACGTACGATATAGACCGTTAGCAAATAGCTTATGGCCACAGTAGAGTACAGGTCGGTAGGTATAAACGGTTGAGTACTTGGATATTTGCACAATAAATGTGAACACTGTTTGGAAAGTCGCATGTTTGACAGTGGGCAGCGGGACTTAGTTGATGTCACTTGTCAATACCAAAGGTTGCGCATCAATCGTTCTTTGAGTAGGTGCACATGCCTCGGGCAGCACATGACCGAACCGGTCGGAGACACAGAGAGCCAGAAGTGGACACTGTATCGCATTCGACATGCTGTGTGATCTCCCACATCAGCTACTCAAACCAGACTGTACATGTAGAGGGCAACACCTAAGTGCACACTATTTCACTGTACCAATAGTCTAGTCATCATTCTACCTAGCAGTTGCTTTATTATTGCCACATCGGATTCCTTTAAATATGGATGCCCAAGATTTAAGGCAGTCACGTCTAAATGTGGAAGAAAACATCAACCGTTCGTATGGGGTAGTTATTCTCATACCTGCAAAAGTGGTTGTTAGCCTGACCTCCAAACGAAACCCATACACGTTTGTCGTACCATTGATGATGATGTCTAATGTGTCTCTATCCACTTTGTGACAGCTCACACTTAAGTTTGCATAAACGCATGTACATATGTTGCATTCGAACTGCCATTGGACAAAGATGACGCCAATCTATGTATATATGTATACCGAATGAATTCCACGAGGATCTTCATACCGCTTTTGTACGGTTAACTTGGTGCAGTAGAACGACATTCGAGCAAACCGAAAATAATATTACCAGAACATGAGGAAGGTGAGTTTATGACAAACTCATGTTGATTTCAGGTGTTGCGAATCCAAGACAAATTTGATCGATGCGAATTCCGTGAATTACTCAAAAGGGCGGTTTCTCAGGTGCCGGAGAAGGCACAATTGTACGCGGAATAGAAGCACCATGAGTATGTTCCCATTCAATTTACTAATCCAGGCCAGTAAGGCAGCGTATGTGGTACGTTTGCCTGCGTGATGAATAATCTTGCATTTCAGAAGTAGATGTTGCTTGAGCTGCCCTGTGTGGATGCGCCTGATGTGAATGTTGACAAGGTGCCTACCTGTCTATTACCCACTACCTCGTCCATACTGGCTCCAGGAGACAGTTGGTCGTCGCTGGATGGGACGGAGTGCACCGTCCTCGTGACGGTGCTAGGCTCAAAGAGTGGTTCCATGCAACCTGTGTGGAACGGGCTACGGTCCAGCCACCGCCTCGTGTACGTCTGGTGTGTATGAATTCCCAATTAGGCTGGAATGCTTCCGTTCTGCTTGTTGAAGGAGTGTGGGCCGGCTCCGTTGATGAAACGTGGCTCCCATTCGCATGCCTCCCGGTCTTATTCCTTCGGGTTTACACCGGATATGGGGTGTGTGGATGGAACTATGGGTGGTGCAGCGCAAGCCACCCATAGTCCCTCTGTAGGCGCAGGCGTCCTGTGACTGTCCCCATGGACATCACAGTGACAGGCAAATCCGGATACGGACGCCGCCGAATCATCATATATATATATATATATATATTCAAATTGAACTGATTTTAAGTGGCGGATGCAAAGCAACTAAGCCAAAGCAATCGTGCCAACCAGTGCATTTTGGACTTCTTTTCCAACGGATTTTAGCTGCGCGGTGGGACTACGCAGCAGTAGTTTGATCCCTATCAACATTTTCTTGGAATGTTGGGAGCGATGCGCTAGCATGACTAATTTTATAAAATGTTACGTGTAGCCGACAAAACAGACAGTGTGCATAAACTGTCAGCGGGATTCTGGTTGATAAAATGCACATTTTTCTAATGAGCAAATTGAGGATACTGTACTTTACAACAACCATGTTGTGCAATGCTCGTTATCCTTTTTACTTAGTGTTAGATGTATCATATAGTGAAAGCACCTTCTCTGCACGGTTACATGCTCTGAGGAAAAAAGCAAGAGCATGTTTCACACAAAGCATGTAAGTAAAATGAGTGAGCGTTCAGTATATGTGTCCATGAATATAGTATAGTTCATCTTGGTTGACAGCATCCGGTTTCGGATTTGCCTGTCATTGTGGTCTCCACAGGATAGCCACAGGACGCCTGCGTCCACCCAACAACCATGGGTGCCTTGCGCACCATCAACCACAGTTCCCTCCACAGACACAATGTTGAGTGTAAACCCGAAGGAATAAGACCGGAAGACATGCAGATGATAGCCACGTTTCATGATTGGTATTTACAAGCAAGTTGTATTTGGGGAATCAATCACACACAAGGCAGTAGCCGAACAGTAGTCAGCATGGAACCAATCTTCGAGACTAGCACGGTCAAGGACCATGCACCATGTCTCGTACAGCAACAACCAACTGTCTCCTGCAGTCAGTATAGAGAAGGTAGTTGGTAATAGACAGGTTGGCACCCTGTAAACATGCACATCATTTGTAGCCACAACGGGAATGTCAAGCAACGGCCAATCACATGAAAGAAAATGTCCATACGGTTACGCTGATCCAAAGCTTCACTAAATTAGCACATGAAGTAAAAGAGTTAGCAAATTATCCGAGATAAATTCGATGGCAGAAAAAATATGTAGATTATTCAGACAGACAAAAGGCGGTGACAAAGTAAGTATTATTAAATAAATATAGCAAACCATTCACGTGAAATAAAGGAACTTAGCACCAAAACACGCGAATAGTAAATCGAACGCAGCGTACCTAGCAACGGTGCGCCGATTCTGCTTACATTGTCAGCAGGACTCGTCGTCGCTTCAATGCTGGTCCCAAGTAGACTTGATCCTAGTTCATCACCACTACTGCATGACAAAGCTAGTCGCGACCACATGTGCTATAGCATCACGCACCCGAAGTCGATGGAGTTCAGCCAATCGGCGTTTGTCGCTTCCGCACCTGCCGCGTCTTCTATGCATGCAAGAGTTTTCTATTTCACCTCGTCAAAGACCTTCGTGATCAGAACGCGCCTTAAAATCCTATCAAGCACGTTCGATTGCCAACACCTGCAGTCATCATAAGAAAATGATAAGCCTATGTTTAAACATGTCGTAAATGCAGTATTCCCTACATGCCGTTTCCCTGCAATTAGTTGGCCATAAAGCAGCTGTTTCGGCATCCTGGTAGAGTCCATTCGACGAATGTGCCCGAACCATCACAAGAGCCTCAGCGAACTTATGCCCTCTATAGCATACATGTCACTCCCGACGGAGCATCTCCGTATCTTCAACTCGGTCACTCCAGAGGATACGCGTAATATGATGCAGACACTGCTGATGGAACCGCTCCACATACCGTATATTCTTCCAATAAATCTTCCAGGTTTCAACACCGTATAGATAAACGAACAGTAACTACTTATATAACAGCAGTTTTGCACTGACGGTGATTTGGTAGTTGTTCCAACGCGATACACAAACTTGCCTAATGCAGGAAGCGCTTTCGATAGGCGACGGCGCAGTTCCTACGTCATCAGCAACTCGGTTGTTATAATGCTCGTAAGGTAGCAAAATCACAAAGTGGTTTCCAACACTTCGCCGTGAACCTGGGTTCGGTGTACGCCCACGGACTCCGTTCCGGGTGAAGGCAAGAAAAGGCAAACATTTTCGTTCTGTTGATGGTAAGTCCGAATTTGGCCACTGTCAAACCCAGAGCCCAAGCCCTTTTGCAACTCATTCGCGCTGTATGCAAACAACGCACAGCCGTCAGGAAACAGCAGCATACGGATAGTTGTCTCACACACTAGATTTCCCGCACGGAAATGACGGATGTTCAGTAGCCCACCTTCAATACGGTGCTGCACACGAACAACGTATGCACAAGACATCATGGCACGAAGATTGAAGTTAAACAGAACTGGATGTGAGACAGCCTTGGTTCACACCAGACAAACTTAATACCATCTGAATGCTGTCTCAGATGCTGCACACATGACCGCATAAGGCTTTACAGACTTAGGCTTGGATATGCAAACTTACTCAGACAACCAAACTTACCCAACACCATCCACGATGATTCGCAGTTCAAAGTATCAAATACATTGGTGAAACCAACAAACAGCATGTAAAACGGCTGGTGTCGTTCTTTACACTTCTTCTGCAACTGACGAGAAGCAAACCCCATATCGATGGTGCTGCGACCAGAATGGAACCCACGGTGCTCTTCCGAATGGTTCAGTTCAACTACCGGACAGACGAAGTGGTTGAGCAGGATTCAGGCAATCACCATGCACACAATGCAGCGATTTTTGACCCGATCATTCGGGGCACATTGCTTGCTCTCTTCGCACTTGTACACTCTAGCACAAGAGCACCCTTCACATCAGGAGGCACCTCATCCTCAATCCACACCTGTTACACTAAATGGTGCTGGGTAGTCACCAACGCGGGTCAGTCGTGTTTCAATATTTTCGACGGCATCCCTTTGGCACTGGCACCCTTGCTGTTTCACAGTTAAGCAAGTGTTCTCTGAGTCTCATCCACTGTCTGCGTGTCCGACAAATTCATGTTCATCTCGTAATGCTTCAGGACGCTTAATGTAAGCAAGTCAATCTCAGAGCGGTTGTTTAAAAACAGTCGTAGTGATTTTGACAGATCTGCATTATGCCTGCAGTCCGTGTGCACGCAACGACTGCACTACCATCGACTAGAGTCCACATTGGCTGCAAGCACGGTCGGTACTCCACATTCAGGGAGTCAAAGAATGAATTGTATTGGCGGCATTCGGCGTAGCGTTGCACTTGTTTCGCCTACACCGTCAACCTTGCATTATTCACAGGACGCATCTCTCTTGTCAGTCGCCGTCGAAGTTTGCAAAACTAACTCTTTTTCCTCAAGTAAATGGGGTCCACCGCATTTGCAGCAACCTATTTATCTGCCTTTACCAGAAATACATTGCGCAATAAATTACCACAGCTGAACCTAAACAAAGCAAGTGGTCCGGATGGACTATCAGCCGTTTTCTTTATAGTGTGTCCGAGTTATTGGCCCTGCCTCCTTCTGACCTATACCACTGGGGCATGAAAGTGTGTAATATTGCAGACTTTTGCAGTAGTGCCAGAATTACACGGTTGTCAAAGAAGGGAGCAGATGTATACCGCCTAATCGCACGCAACTCCGTAAACGTAAAGGTATTCGAGAAATATATTCTATAAAACTTGTTAATATCGTGTGTATGCCCATTATTATTATACGTTGTAAGAAGAAAAGCAAGCGGTACGCTTAAAGTGAACAATTGTTTTCGATTTATTCATCGTCAGGCTTCTACAGAAATATAAGTTGAGAAGATGGGTTCATGAGGGAAAACAGAGAGTAACTATTGATTGAACAAAAATATTTACATGCTTAACGTAACCTGTCATGTGGTCAAGTGACTGAAGGCATGTGATACCAATTAGTTAGGTCCGATCCATCTCTATTACTGGCTGGCCAGGGTAGTTGTAATGCCTGTAAATGCTGCTTCTGAATGCATAGATTTGGTTTTGTCAATCTGATGCATACTGCTTCAGCGGTAGCGAGTAGCCGAGCCCCTGACCGGTGGTGTAGCTGTGATGGGACTCGATAGAGGATCTCAAAAGACTTGCGCTTATCAATCAGATGATTAGTGCAGATCAGATGGTTGGTTTTTACACTCAACTTAGTTTTGTCCTGTTGGGTGACGAGCGATACTGGTAAATGTTCCTTGATTCGCTTTTCCAAATGCGTGGTCGTGCGCCCAATGTACCTAGCCCCATAGGAGCAGGTGAACTGTTAGACTACCGTTGATTGGCGTTGATCAGTCATCTTGTCTTTGAACCTAGGAACAAAGAGTGAACTGCTTGTAAAAACGACACTTAGTTGAGCTGCATTAAAGGTCTTTCGGCAAGTCTGTATCAGTCGTCGTGTGCATATCACAGCCGGTATGTCACCTTTAAAGAGAAGTTGGAGAAATAGCTGTTTCTTCTCCACCCTTTGTACTGTTGATCTTGGGCTACTAGACTTTATATGAACGTCAATGAATGGTTCTGGATAACCGTTTTCGAGAAATGTTTGCCTGATTCGTTTCATTTCTTCTTCAATTGTGTCCTCACTACAGATCTTCCGTGCACGATTGGCCAGCGTATGTACCAGTGTTCTTTTTCGGCTTATGGGCACAAAACTTCGGAAGTGGGTGTATTGGCCTGTCCAATACGGCTTTCTATATACTCCTCTCTGAATTGATCCGTCTTCTCGTCGCTTTAAGTTTGCATCCAAGAAGTGCATTTGGTTATCAATTTCTTCTTCAACTGAGAATGTGGCGTTGGGATGTGCTTTGTTAAAACACTCGACGACATTTTGCAAGTTGTTCCTCTGCTCAATTATACAGAATATGTCATCAACATAGATGGCGATAATTTGCACTCAAGATTGTCAGTGAAGTACCTAGGATTAACACTCAGTGGTGATCTTTCCTGGTCACCCCAAGCTAATGATGTTTTTGCCAAGATGAGGAGGCCTTCATTCTACGCTCTTCTTTTGCGATCCTGCTCTGTCCCTGCTAATTAATTCTGCGATTTACCAACGCATGTGTTTTACTGCTCCGGACCTAATGCTTCACTGTGATATTTCCTGGTTTTATTTAAGTAAACATTTCCAATTCCTACGTTGTGTGCTGACTCAATTATCTCGGTGTAGTGGAATTCCCAAGCTGACATTTATTGAAATTCCTGTGTCCACTCACATCAATTCATACATAAGGCTTGCTTCGAGAATACTTACTGATACCAGTCACCCACTTCATGGCGGTCTGTCTGGGTGTTTATCAACATGCCCAACCAGACAAAATACAGACACAATTTTGGCCGCACAAGGGCTTATCACCCTTTCATTATTCATTATCTCGAAAGCTATTTGTCTTGGAGTGTAAAAACAAATGTACATCATTACTATACTGCAGTTTATGCCACTTATTCCTCTACTTGTGTATGTATTGCGTTATTTCTATTACTATGCTGATAGCGTGTGTGCAAAAGCTGAATGTTCCCCTTATGTATGCATAAAGCACATTTTTAAAATTACAAATTGAAGTGAATTGAAATGCTGCATTCGTTTCAGACACCAATGAGCCAATCATCGCATTGTTCTCATCAAACCAATCAGGTCGCTTACAGTTTGCGCGCCCGATGGTCTTGTCGTCAGCAGCTGTCATCTGACCGAGAATGTGTTGCCACAAGTCACCCACTGTGGCCATGCATGCCACAGTACAGACGTGCAGCCATCGCCTTTGCTATCTGCATCCCTATTTCAACTTTCACTCGTCAAAATACGCGCATATGACTTATTACTCCCTTCACATATTTATTTGGCTAGCTGTGTTTGGATGCGATTCTTTAGTGAGTATTAGATTAGCTAACATATTGAAGCAAACATCTTGGTTATCTCTAGTAAATTGATTATGGTTACTAGTTCTTCAAAGGCAGGTGAAGGAGGGAACTATATATTGACAGTGGTACTTCAGTTTACTGGTCTTTGCGAAGTAATACTAGCAAAAATGTTTGAAAAGCGCTGTCGTACATCATATATGCAAATAGCGGCAATTTTGCTCTGAGCGCCGTTCATCTCGATCACAGATTTGACTCATTTGTCCCGATTGCGCCAACAAATGGTCGAATCCAGGTATATAGTATGCATATAAGTCTATGCTCCTATATATGACTACCATCATCAGTTGGGGAGCCGAATCGACTAATAAAACAGCCCGTCTAGTATTAACTAACCCTAGTCCAGATTTCTTAGCCTAATGCGGGTTTTAACCAGATGTGTATGGTAATTCAGAGTTCATCACGGCGGCTTCCAAATCATATATTTCTCTACATACCCGGTAAGGCACTAGATGGTGGTTTTGACCTATTGAGTCGCATCAGTGGTGCGGATCAGTCGGATCAATCAATCCGAACTCGACCATCGGCATATTGAATCACCATCCAGATGCTTACGGTACTGAGATATGAAGGGACAGCCGCAAACCATCATAATCTAAGAGCACCTGACATTGCGATGTTTATTCTTCACTTTTACGCAAGTTACGAACATTGTGGATGAAAAGGTTAACTTTGAAACGCTGATTTACACTGACAATAGTTGCTGCTATATACACCAATGTTATAAAATTGTATAGAATTTTGTGGAATTTTATAAAATTGCTAAATTAGTTCACTCACTACACATGAGCATCATATATGTATTCAATTTATGCGATTTGTCGAATGGACATTTCCTCACCGAATTGTATGCTAACGTCGTGACGCGCATATTTTACAAACAGTGACAATAGTGATCTTGGATAGATCGCATATTTCTTTAGAGAATTGCCGGCGGGGATACGTTAGAATAGACTCCATACCAAAAGGCAGTATTAGACACAAGGATTTGTCCCGTTATGGAACATACAATTAGATTTTATTTTATTAAGCTACTAAGAATCTGACACCCGCCTTTATGAGATGATAAGACTGCTGGTGGAAGATTCACGTTCAGTGGTCTTTAAAGATTATAAATACATCTGGGAAGATCCAGGCGGTTGGAAGTTTCGCAGTATTTCAAGTAGATGAACCTATTACTCGCTACTGCTGCGCATGCAGGTGCTTTCATTTGTTAACCCATATTTTATCGAACTAGTCTTAGAATGCACACTAACCATTGTTGTAATCTTACTGCATGTAATTCTTCACTTGGGCTCAGCTATTTTCACCTAGACAATGGACGTTAAAAGTCAGCGTGTGAGCTGCTCCAAATTCCACGGTTGACATTTGATGAGCAGTGCGTAGTGCGCGCCAATAATTTCCTAGTGCATGCAAAATTGTAACTCCAACTAGGAAAAATGTTATTGTTTTCGCTGATCTGTCGTCCAGTTGCAACATTTCTTCGGCAATGGAACACAACTTATAATATCAATGAGGAGGGTAGGAGATTAGACCTAATAACAAAATGGACATTTAAAGTACTTTTACTTTTGAACACACTATTACAAGGGCTCACTTTGGCTACTGCCTCTATGTATCATGTTAGCAGCATTCACTGGTTTTGATGACAACTGCAGTCGGCATATTGAACTTTCCACCAGATAATATAAGCTTTTCACTCCTAAACTCAGTGAACCACTAATCACATGCACAGAAATGCACTGTACGGATTTGGAGACGACCTGTCACAGCTAGAATCCCACAAAAAGCCACCACACATCCAGCAAAACGGTAGTCGGCCTTTTCATCTAATTAGGATTCATCAGTATGAGCAACCGACGAACCCTGCCCGATTTGAACCCACTACCTTACGCGTGAATCTAAGCGAATTATTCCATTGAGCCATGGCCGACGACGGCGGATCGCCACGACGGATCTCTAACTGTGATTTAACGAGGCTCATCCTCCACTGTCCTGCGCGTGGTGAACATTCAGACGAGAGGGCTGGCTCCTCGAGCTACGAATTCCTATGCAGACCACTACCAATCGAGGTGAATTCTAAGCTGCTAACTCCGTTACTGATTCTTAGTGCGTAACCGCCCTAACAGCTTCCATGTAACCTCCACTGGTGTCAGTTCGCAGAGAAAGTCGTAGCTCGGGGGTCACCCCTTCTCTCTGCAGGTTTACCATACGCATGACACTGGAGGATGCGCCGCGTTATATTGCAGTTCCTTATCGGTCATGCTGGTCCGTTGCTGTCACCCATGTCTCAGTGGGATATGTTGTTGGCTGGTTAGAGTAAGGCTATGGGTTCGAACCTGGGAGAATTCGGCGGGTGCGCGTTAAAGACGAGTCCCAGTTGGTCGAACAGGCAGTTTATCCATTTCCCTGAGGTGTGGTGTTTGTCTGGCTGACTGACTGTAACGGCAACAAAGTCGCAAAAACAAAGAAACTCGTCACCCACTTTCTAATACTGTTTTCATTTCTCAGATTGCACATTTCATCAGGTGCCATAGGGGCCACTACTAAAGATTCCCGAACGGATGAAACGCACGTACAGCGCTATTCCGGGTGTAACTTCCTGTCTAGATGCAAGAAACATGTACGTATACCAATGAATAATAGGTTTTACATATACCATTTAACTCTCCTTACAATCCGCCTTTAATCGGTGAGCAAATTCAACTGCGTATGATGCCACAGGTTAATTGGCGGATTAAGTTGTTTATGCTCACTGCTTGACGAGTGCGCTCTCCTGTCGTTTTCACGATAACAAATTGCGAGTCAGTTGATAGGGACTGTCGGTTTATTACATCTAGTAAATTCGTCACGACAGTCGTTAGCGTCCCCTGTAGCCCATTGGCATTCGTTACGGACTGGTAACTGTCGCGTTGTGGGTTCTATACCCACACGAGCCAGATGGAATGCATACAACTGACGATGCTGAAAAGGATGAAAATGCCGTACAGTGCTCTTACAGATATATGATTTTTTCTATATTTGATATTCCACATAACAGAAAGCGGATGAATTAGCCATCCCGGATGTATGGTCAGCGCAGAATTTTAGAATAATGAAACGTCAGCTGGAAAAGTGTTTCATTATGGGCAAAATGTTTAAAAATTTGCAACTCATAGTGCATTATCCATATTAGAGAAACATATATAGAAATTAAAGTAAGTAGTAAAATATTTCGCTATTGGTTTACATGACATTGTCATCACACTAGTATATGATGGCATCCACGTACTGAGGCAAGAGTTTGTCCCCATTAGATATCTTTCTTATAAGTGGTTTTGTACATCATTAAGTGCTCTTTTATAAACCGACAGCTTGTGCATAGGGATGTGGTAATCTGCACGGGCGCATTTCGGCTGAATAATCTTGAGGAATAATTCAGCTAAATTTCGGATGGAGTGCTTTGCACAGCGAACGTCAACTGATCTACCCTAACGTTGCTAATGAATCTTAGTTGTAGGAGAGTGAAAACCGAACTCACAGCTGTAGCAGCCGTTGAAAAGAGCAACTAACCTACTAAAAACATAGTATGCCATTCCACAAATTGGACGTCAGGGCAAAAGCATGCGATGAACCATATTCACAAAGGTATTAGAAAATATTGAGATACGATATTAGTCACAGTGGTACCACTTACCGTTTCGGTCTAAATATCGCATGCAATCAGCGAGTGCACAAGTGCAAAGCTGGTGCTTTCAGAAGTCATATTGTTCTGTTGCATCCTGAGATAATATTAATTATTCCTCGGATATCTCCGCAATATTTGCTATAGTTCCCTTCAAAGTAATAAAATGCGAACCAAAATATAGCAATCTACGGAATCTGAACGACAGATACGCTTAGGTATTTTGGTGCCGATACCTTGATTCCAAGTAGTGTTGAACCGCTTTTCAGCTAAGGATCTTTGAAATAGCCTTGAGATACACTCGAACAGGTCTGTAGCTGTTAATCCCATCGCTTCTGAATATTACTCTAAACACCAAGGGAACTACGCTTGCCCACAAATAGCGGTATTTTTCTTGCAGCTCCTGAAACATATCTTACATGGGTGCTTATTGGGACTGATGGAAAAATACTGGCCTTCCATTTGGGCTGGCTAAACTTGGGAGTTTGAAACACATTACAGCTACAAATCGTTAGCTGTTTCCACAATTTTTGTAACTTTTCTTTTCTAAACTAGTTTGGAATCTGGCTAACTTCCCTTTACAAAAATTGTCAATCTACTTACACAGTAGCATGGCAAGCATTGAACAATTTACGTTACTCGATGAACAAGGACTGATTTATCGCAGTTAATCAAGTGGGTGCTGACCAGACCTGTAGAAGTTAAGGGTGATAAATGCAAAATAAAAATATATATGAGTTGTCATTTTAAACGTCTACTGAGTTAAAGGCGTTGCTGAATAACTGTATTGTATAAGCTGAATTGTGTTCAAACATATAGAGCAACCTGGTGATCCGGTATATTTGCACAATTTTGTGAGTACAATTAAACTAAGCAAGCTCAATCATTTAATGGCTCCTTGGCTCCCAGTAACATATAAATCCCATGTGGGAGCATGAGTAAATAAGCCCACAGTGGGAGAAAAATGGAACAATGAGGAAATAGTTTATAACGGATAAAAGATGCATGCCAAGTTCTGTAAGCTCTTTACTGCGTAAAGTACACGGTAAGAACTCTCGCTTAAAGCAAACGAAAGAAGCATGACTAACTACGGGATTTGCATTAGCACAAGTGTGGGTACTCTTTCTTGGTGGTTAAGCTAGTTCTGCACTAATGCAACCATCTAATAATCATGGGCCAAATCCTGGAGTGTAATTGTTTCAAGTTATCGTCAGCACGTTTCTCGCATAAAGTGCTCTTGGGGAGTACTAGATCTGTGACACTGGAAGGGAGAAAACTTTTCGTCAACATTCCAGTTTGCTGCAATGTGTGGCCACATAAAGCTGATAACCTCACTGAAATGTGTTTTGACTGAGTTACAAAAGTTGGCGGCTAGCGTGCTTGGCTTGATAGGACTTGATACTTCATTACGAGGTAATCTTCAGACGCCAATAACGCCAACGGTACAGGTTTAGAGTATTCAACCTGAGTTTTTAGAAGGTGGAACAAACCACAGACTCGCTTCATTACCTTGTGTTGTGCATCCTTAGGCGCAGTTAAGTGGCGATTCTGCCTGGTTAACCATTGAAGGAGTGCGCGTTCCAAGTACGTCCTCACGGAAGAAATGCAATACCACATGCAGACACTGTGCTCATAATATACTTCGTGCAATAGAGCTAATAGGAAGTATTTTTCTTTTAATGTGAATAACGAAATGAGTTAACAAATATGTAGCTGATTTAAATCCACATTTTGAGTACAGCGTTCTCGCCCAAACAATAGTAGAGATTTGGGAAAGTAACATTCCCACTTGAAATGACAAGTTTTATTGTTAAAAGACTTATTTTCTGCAACGTGCATATGTATTGGTTTTCCCTCAAGGAAAGCTGTGGTAATACGGTTTCGCAGAACACCTAGGTTATTGCAAGTTTTATGACTACGGTCGGGTTTGTCTACCCCATTCTGTTGAGGGCGGTTACCTGTGAATGATGAAACCAATCTGGAGCGGGTAAACTTCGTTTCCAATGCAATGGTAAGACGCTTACATAAATTTGATAAAAAGGCTTTAGAACAGCACTATCGAGAATGCCATTATCCAAAACATACCAGGAGGTACCATGCACGGGCTTTGTTCGATCCAGCATAAACTACTTTTTCCAACTGTGGTTTAAGTACTAACTGCTTCTATGCAACTTTGGATCTAGTGGAGCAAGTGATGGTAATTCCTAGGACAATATTTGTCATTAGCTGGTAACAGCCAACCTTGTAGATTTCAGGACTGGAAAATGCAATTTTCAAATGGTATTCGTTTGGGTTAACCGGTACCATCGCATGCTTGTTTCGTGACAGTTCACTCGCAGACTGAGGATATCCAACATCTGGATTGTGTACAGATAGCAAGGAATGATTGGCGGAACGCATTCCGTTTACACTCGTCTGCAGGTACTAACACAATGAGTCACTGAGTTGGGTCATCGGTTTCCCCAGAAACTCGCGAACTAAATCGCATTTGCATGCAAAGGTATCAAATGTTCTTTGCTAGAAAGACATTTTTGAATCCTTGGCCTTCTGTTAATCATGATCGCAGCACTGGAAGTTTTAAACTATGGTTTCAAAGTTCCAGGGGTTTCTTAACTATCATATCTTGGTTCACGGTCGGCGGCATCCATTCCGGTATTACCTGTCATTCTGGCCTTTAGGTGACAGCCACAGAACGCTTGCGCTTACAAAATGACCATGGGTGGATTGCAATGCGCCACCCACAAGGCAATCCACACACATCATATCCAGTGTAAACCCGAAGTAATAAGACCAGGAGACATGCGGATGGGAGCCATGTTTCATCAGCGGAGTCAGCCCACACTCCTTCAGAGGCAAACACAAGCAAACTGTATTTATGGAATCATGTGCACACAAGACGGTGGCTGGACCGTAGTCCGATCCAAACTGAGTGCATGGAACTATTAATCGAGCCTAAAACGACCACTAGGACCGTGCACCCCCTCACTTCCAACGACGACCAACTGTCACCTGGAGCCTGTACAGACAAGTTTTTGATTAACAGACAAGTAGGCACCTTTTCAACATGCACATCAAGCGCAGCTACACCGTGGATGTCAAAACCGTCAACCAATTTAAATGGGTAACAAATAATATTTATCGAATAAAGCATACGCCAATGCTGACATCAATCTACGTTAAAGGAGCATATGTAATTATTTGGTTACCATTAAATCCGCGATAAATACATGTGATCAGAAAATGTATTAAAAATATGCCACATGTGCGAAAATGTTAGCGAATTTAAGCAAAATTAGCTTAAGTAACGCGCAAGTTCAGGTAAATATTAAGAATAGGCAAAATATGATATGTATTGAGACACGAAAGAAACCCAGAACACAAGCACGTAGTTAGTAAATCGAATGTAGCGTACCTACCAACACTGCGCCGGTTCTGCTTATATTCTCAGCAGGAAATGCCGTCGTTTCGATGCTGGTCCCGACTGGCGTCGCTCGTGCATCACTTAATCTGTCTTACTCAGACAATTGCTACCGTACGTGCTACAGCACCATGCGCTCGACATGGATCGAGTATAACCTGTCGGTACTCGTCGATTCCGCACCTGCCGCTTCTTCTCAGCATGCACGAAAGATTTCTCTTGCACACCGGCAACAGCCTTCTTAAGTAGATCGCACGAAACACGATGATCAAGCGCTTTTGAATCTGAACACCTGCATTCAAAATAAGAACGTGATAGGCTCACTTTGATCATGTAAAGGTAACGTAGCTTCGGGTTCCGCAAACGTCGCTTCCCAACACTCAGCTGTGCATACAAAATCTGCTTCGGTACCTGCGTCAAATCCATACGCCACAAGTGAGCAATTCACCTCAAGCGTTTCAACAAAATTATCCAATCCACTGCATACATTCTACTTCGGCGCAACATCGCGTCTGTAACTCTGTCGCACCAAACGATGCGCAGAATCCGACGCAGACAATGTCGATGAAACCTCTCGGGATATCGCACATCCCGCCGGGAAACCGTCCACGTTTCGCTGCCGTATAGAAAAGTGGACAGCGCCATAGATTTGTGCACCATCACTTGGTGCTTGTTTTACACTCGGTATTCTCGCTTCCCGAAGACCGCCGTATCATTCGATACTCAGGTACGCAGCTCACTGCGTAATCGCTGGTCAGTGGAAACCTCATTCCCAAGGTAAAAGAAACAAGAGGTGCTATTCAATACTTCGTCACAAGTGCAGGTTCGCGACACCATTGCAGACCGCACCTCCATTGAAGCCTGAAAAACAGGGTTTTGCTTGTGTTGATGCTGTGCCCGAATTTGCTCACCGTCGAAGCCAGAGCATTACTCATGGGATGCAACACATCGACCATATGCGCAAATAATGCACAGTCGTCAGCAAACAGTAACATACGGACAGTTGTCTCACAGATTAGATTTCTCGCACCGAAACGATAGTTGTTCAGTAAACGCCATCAATACGGGACTGCACAAACCGCAACAACAGCACAAAACATCATGACATGAAGATTGATGTTAACTAGAACAGGAGGTGAGACACAGCATTGTTTTCCACCAGAGACAACCACATTGTCATCCGAGGTCTGTCTATTCAGCTGCACCCTTGCTCGCAGACCACTTTACACACATTCGAGCAGACTTGCAAACTTACTCTGATAACCAAGTTCACTTAACACGATGAACAATGCCTCGTTGTTCACCGTATCAAATGCTTTAATGAAATCAACAAACAGTGTGTACAACGGCTGGTGTCGTTCTTTGAACTTCTCGTGCAATTGCCGTGTTGCAAACATCATATCGATGGTGTTGCGACCTGAACGGAATTCACAACGTTCTTCCGCCTCGTTCAGTTCTACAACCTGATTGACGAGGTGGTAGTGCCGGATTCCGGCAACCACCTTGCTCCCACGACTCAGGCAATTTGATGCCCCGTTCATTCGGGGCACACTGCTTGCTGCCTTTGCCCTTCTACAGTGGTAGCACAAGGGCATCCTTCACATAAAATGGCACCTCCTCGATCCATACGGGTAGCACCAAATGATGCAGCGCAGTCAAAAACGCGCGTCCGCCGTGTATCAAAATTTACGGCGGGATGCCGTTGGCACCGGCACACTTGCCGTTTCACAGCTGAGAAAGTGCTCTATGCGTCTCATTCACTGTCTGCGTGTCCGCAAAACTCACCTTCACCTAGTGCTGCTTCAGTCCGTTCCATGAAGTCCAGTCAATCACTGAACGGTTGTGCGAGAAACAGTCGTAGTGATTTTGCCAGATCTGCATTATGTCTGCAGTCTGTGTGCACCCAGCGCCTGCAGTACTATCGAGTAGCCTCCCTATTGGCTGCAACCTCGTGCGCAACACTGTATTAAAGGAGGCAAAGAATAACTTGTGTTGTCCGCGTAGGGGCGTAGAATTCCATCTGCTTAGGCTACGCCGTTCACCATGACTTTTTGCACGACGGAGTTCTCGGATCAGTCTCCACCGAATTTGGCGAAACTAACCCTTCTTCCCCATGTCACTGGGATCCACCGCATATGCAGTGTTATCCTTACTTGCCTTTGACAGACATGCAGTGCGCAATAAACAACTGCATCCAAACCCTTACGATGGAGGTGGTCAAGATGGTCTGTCACCATTTGTTCTCAAAGTGTGTGCCAAGTTCTTGACTCAGCCTCATGCTGACCAATGCACGTTGTGCGCGAAAGAAGGTATTAATGTTGTATTAATGCTGCAGCACTGCCGGAATTACACCAGTGCCAATGAAAGGCGCCGATAAATACCACCGAATTGCCTACACCTCCGTATATTTGAAGATTTTCGAGATGTTTATTTGGAAAGGATGCGGAATCAGACTCACTCAAATGATCCGCGACAGTTCGCTTTTCGTAGCTTGTAGTCTACTCATGCTGCTTGTGCCTTTCTTGTACATTCCGTGCTGTCGTCATTACACAACAGAGTAAGATACGTACCCATGTGTTTTCTCGATTACAGTAATCCATTCGTCAGCGTAAACCATGAGCTTCTTTGAGTGACCAGTATGATGCTTAAATTCAGCTATCTGCTGTCCATCTTTTGAGACTACTTAATTGGACGTGCCCAGTTTACTCTACTTGGATGTACAACTTCCTCGACGCCCACCACAGACACTGGAGCCATTCAAGAGGCTGTAGTACGCCATAAATTGTTTTCACCTATGTTGTCTCTTTACCTTCCCCTGTGGATGCCATAGTGCTGAGATATGCAGACGTCGTACTCTTGGGTATGCAATAAGCAACCGCAGCTAAATCACAAGCGTATATCCACGGTTTTGTATTATGGTCCATAGCACACATTTTATCGCTAAATGCATTAACGTAATTGGCTTCCCAACTGTAGGCCACGGTTATCAGCAAAGTCTGATGGAAACCGCGAACTTCACATAGATGACGAGAATTTGCACTCCAGATTGTCAGTGAAGTACCTAGGAGTAACACTGAGTCATGATCTTTCCTTATCACTAAATGTTAGTGTTGATTTTACAAAGGTGGGGTGTCGTTCATTCTACGCCCTTCGTTTGTGATCCTGCTTTGTCGCTGACAGTTATTTCCATGAGTAATCACCACATGTTTCCTACTCCCTTGGACCTATTGCTCCGCTGTGATACTTTCATTATTTTAAAGGAAGCACTTCAAATTCCTAGGTAGGTCACTGACACAATTATCTCGGTGTAGTGGAATTTCGAAGCCGACCTTTCTTGAAATTCCTGTGTCCACTCACATCAATCCATACATAAGTCTTGCTTCGAGAATACTTACTGATACCAGTCGCCTACTTCATGGCGGACTGTCTGAGTGTGTAGCAACATGCCCAATCAGACAAAAGTATAGATCCACAAGGGCTTATTACCCATCCGTGATGCACTATCTTGTACCATTTTGTGCCACCAGGCATCAGTTGTTCTGAAGCTTAAAAACAAATTTGCATCATTATCATACTGCAGTTTATGCCACTTATTGTTCGAATTGTGTGTGTATTACTTTATTTCTTTTACTATTCTGAAAAGGTGTGTGTAACAGACGCATATTCCCCCTTATGGTTACATAAATCACTTTATTGCGTTGTAAATTGAATTAAATTGAAATGTTGCATTCTTCTCGCACACCAATCGCCAATATTCGAATTGTTCTCCTCAAACCAATCAGGCCGCTTACAGTTTGCGCACCCGATTGTCTACTCGGCAGCAGTTGTCACCTGGTCGCGAATGTGGTGCCACAGGTCGCCCACTGTGGGTATGCAGTCTACATCACACAGGCGTACCGCCATGGCATGCTCCAGCTCAATACGTTTCTTCACAATAACGAAGGAGAGAATGTTAAATTTACGCCGATTCACAGCTAGAGTGCAATGCACAGATTTGCGATAATATGTGTACAGTTTGGTCCGCACCAAGTTGCGATCAGTGCCACATTCAGCTCCACGCACTACACGTGTCATGCGCACTTCATGCGTGTCACGCTGATGTACGATGACATAGTCGAACAGGTGAGCGTGACCACTCCGTGGGTGCGTCCAAGTTGCTATATCACTCACACGCAATGCAAACCGAGTGTTTGTGATCGTCAGGCCGTAAGTGGCACACAGTGAGAGTAGCCTGTCACCGTTCGCATTCGCTGAATCAACGCCGTGCGGACCGACAACGTCTGTCCACACCGATGTATCAGACCCAATGCGTGCGTTGAAATCACCCAACAGAAATAATCGGTCACTCATTGGCACAGACCGTATCATGGAGGATAGCTGAATGTAGAATGGATCACGCACGTCATCAGGACCGGACATGGTCGAACCGTACTTGCCTATAAAAGTGGCCAAGTTACTCTTCCGAGTCGTAGGCATGCAGTCACCAGTAGCGCGCTGATGCCAGTTAGTTCACCCACCAGCTGGCCATTTAGGCGACCGGATATTGCAAATCGGACCTCATGTTCCCGTGGTGCTAAGGCAGCGTTGCCTACCCAGTAGAATGTGCAGCCAGCACCTGCCTCATACAACGCACCTTACTCAGCCAGCCGGGTGTCATGGAGCGCAGCAACACACATATTGTAACGCGCCAGTGCCATCGCGACCAGTGCAGTGCGTCGCTCGGGGCGCTCACTGGAGTTTCCGTCCAGTAGTGTGCGCATGTTCCAACATCGGTTGTTGTAGTAGGGAGAAGATCCAGCTCGGGAATGTGATTGCAGAGGCAGATTGGGATCCGCTTGAGGTCCGTCGTACGCAGCTTTTGAAATTCTGGAACAATATCTTTGTGCTTTACGACCGTTGTAACCTATGCACCTGCAACCGCATCCAGAGTCAGGAGGGTTTTGACAGCTTTGCACCAATTCCACCATCTGCTGCCTGACTTGAGGCGGAGAGTAGCACACAGTTGAGCACCCGTGGGTGTTCACCCACGTCAGAGACAATGCAGGGCACTCCTGCTTTACGTGAATTGAACGGTGAGCTTATGGTCCTTCCAGCCGTTGTCCTTCTTGGCTAGCTAGTACGAGAAGAAGGCAATCGACCATTTCCTAACCTCCGAAGAAAATGGGGTTTTGACTAAGGTACGGAAAGACGCCCACACTTGAATGTAGAACAACTTGTGTCGTCAGCCAAAGTATTTGACGGAAAGTACACACGAAACTCAGCGGGTGTAGCACAAGGTCAGTTTACTTACTCGCGCAGATTGGTGTTTCCTGACTCTTAGCTAACAAAAGGGCGTAACCTAACCCCCACCCAATGGTCGGCAAGAGGAGGCCTCCAGGACATGAGCCCATGGCACAACAGTAGCAGCAGTGGGTAGACGATCTGTAAGGATCTAGCCACCACTAGCTGCAGCGCAATATAAGCTTTCCCAAGGTTTTGTTCATAACAGAATACTTAATGACATAGTGGGGCCCAGTTAGAGCAGCGATCCGAAGTTCGACGTTTATGTCCTGTGTACCATAATATTATTGGAGCAATTTTACTAACAATGATATGTCACATGGGTGTCTCATGTTAATATAAATCCGAATCCAGATTTATTATAGCTTGAATTTTTGGTCACATTTCGAATGATGGTAATGGATGAAGTTTCAAAGTTCAACTGCATAATCTTCTGTCACTCAAATGATGTTAAATGCACTTAAACATGACTAAAAATTGTTAAAAATTAACGAGCAATGCTGATTTCCAGCAAAAAAACTAATCCCATTTATTAAGGCAGTAAGAAGACATAGGTTGCGATATGTTAACATTTCGATTGCTCTCGTCAGTCGCAACGCAATACAGGCAAGACAAAACACGCAATATATAGGGTTCACACTTAGTAACAAAGATAAGCAGATAAAAATGATAAGAATGACGTAATCAGGTCCAAGGCAACCTAATTGATTGTCTCAACTGTTTCTGGGCACAGAGCACGGGACAATTCAACCTTATCAGTAGCGCCTCGCCAATTGCCAACAACCTCGGGTTCCTGTTGCGCAATAACACCTTGAATGAATCGATTGGGTTCACCTGGTGACGAGTCGTCATGAGGTGTTTGGTGATAGACGAGGCAGGGTTCCGGTTAATTCTTTGGTCCGCTCCGCCTTGGTTAAACAGCAACTGCCTTAGCCACATTGGGAAGTGTTCCGCCATCCTTTGAGCTAGCCGCCGACCAGTCTTGCCTATGTAAGTGTCACCGCAACTGCAAGTGAACTGATAGATGATGTTAGAGGCCGAGCTGATTGGCGAGCTACTCGGACGGCTCTGGAGAGGAATCCTTCGTGTAGTGTGGATAAGTCGTAGTTGTGCGGTAGAGTAGGTGCGCGTTAGAGCGGACCTGAGCTTGTGACCAACTTCATTTGCCACGTGATCCCCCTTGAACGGTAAGAACAAATAAACATCCTTCTTCTCCGCTGTTTGTACTGTCAGTTTCTCCTTCGGGGGTCTGCTATGGATCTGAATGAATTTTTCCGGATACCCATTGGCTAGCAAAGTCCGGTATAAAAACTCTTCTTCAGCCTTGAGCAATTCCGGACTGCAAATCCGCCTGGCTCTGTAGAAGAGAGTTTTTACGAGGCCGCGCTTGTATGCGACTGGGGCGAAGCTAGAAAAATGTAGGTATTGTCCCCCCAGGTCGCTTTTCTGTACACAGTGCGCTGCAGTGTGCCATCGGTCCTTCTCTTGATGAGCACGTCCAGAAACGGCAGTCTGTTCTCTTGTTCCCTCTCCTGTGATACAGAAAGGTTAGGATGAATTGAGTTCAGGAGGGCAGAAAGACGGTCAAAATGTTCCTCATTGGTGAAAACGAGAATATCATCTACATAACGCTTGTAAAGCTTGGCTTCACCAATGCAGGCAGCAGCTTTCCTTTCAATCATACCCAAAAAGATATCTGCCAGAACTGGTCCCAAAGGACTACCCATGGCGACGCCGTCAATCTGTTTGTAGGCCGTCCCTTCAAACTGGAAACGCACATTCTCAGTGCACAACAATATCAAGTCTCGCAGGAACTCCAGAGGAAGGCCCACCGAGAGGTTCTGACTCAAAAGAAATTGGCATAGGTCGTCGACCGTTTCACGTAGGGGCACATTCGTGAAAAGTGATTCCACGTCTATGGAATACATGAGCTCCGCGTCGAGTGTAGTTTGTTCCAGCATATTCGCCAATTCAAAGGAGTCTTTCAAACAATGCGTGCTCAGGAGCTTACGCACGGGTTCTAATAGCTTTGCCAACCATCGAGCTACTTTGTGGTAGGGTGAGTTATTCATACACATTATTGGACGTAGTGGAATTCCCGCCTTGTGCAACTTCGGCGCACCCCTCATCCTTGGTGTTTCCGTCCCTGTCGGTTTTAGCTGTCGATATTGTGCCTCGGAGATATAACCATGAAGCAAAAGAATTTGTAGATGCCTTGCAACTTGTTTCTCCACCAATATATTGTTGTCAAGCGTCTTGTCAATACGAAACTTGCGCCTATCTCCGAGAATGGACTCCATTTTTGCGGTGTAATCAGCTTTGTCCATTATTACCACACCCGTGCCTTTATCCGGTTGCAGGAAAACTACGTCCTTCATTTTCTGCAGCTCCTTGATTGCAACATAGTGTTCGGACTTGAAGCAACACCTCTGACTAATAGGCGCATTCAGGAACTGGTGCGAGATATCCACTAATTTTGCCCGAAACCATCCTGCATCATCCGTTGATTTCGGCGAAAGGTCACTGAGTTGATCGTAAAGATATTCGAAATTAATCTGTATGTTGAGCCTCTCCATCTTCTTCGGCGGTATTCGATATTTTAATCCCAGCGAAAGCACTTCCAACTGTTCTCGCGTGAACCGAGCTGTTGACAGATTGTACACATGCTTCTGGCCCTCGGTAGGGAAAGGAATGTTGGCTGCTCTGACAAGGGTACCTTGAAGGCTGCGCAGTGTCTTGGTCCTAGTACGCTGGAGAGTTTCAGCAGAAAATGCCTCAAATTTGAAACGGCAAACCAGTGACAATCCATTCAAAACAACCGCGAATCGCTTTTGTGTCTCCAGGAACTTATGCTCTCGTTCAATGCAAGCATCCATATGTGCGGACGCAATCCTGGCTAGATTCACACTGTTAGCGGGCAGCTTACTTTTCGACAGAGTTTTAACAAATCGAGATGGAAATCGACCTGACTGGATACATTCTTGATAAAATTTAACCCGTACGCGTTCCACCGTGATCTTGCAACGCAACGACAACAATCGATCCAATGACCTCACAACGTCAGCGGGGAGTCTTCTTTTAAGAAACTTGAAACATTGAGTCCCCTTCAACCACTTCATTAAGGCAGTAAGAAGACATAGGTTGCGATATGTTAACATTTCGATTGCTCTCGTCAGTCGCAACGCAATACCTATGTCTTCTTACTGCCTTAATGAAGTGGTTGAAGGAACACACGAATGTGCCGATACGTGAAACGGTCGACGACCTATGCCAATTTCTTTTGAGTCAGAACCTCTCGGTGGGCCTTCCTCTGGAGTTCCTGCGAGACTTGATATTGTTGTGCACTGAGAATGTGCGTTTCCAGTTTGAAGGGACGGCCTACAAACAGATTGACGGCGTCGTCATGGGTAGTCCTTTGGGACCAGATCTGGCAGATATCTTTTTGGGTATGATTGAAAGGAAAGCTGCTGCCTGTATTGGTGAAGCCAAGCTTTACAAGCGTTATGTAGATGATATTCTTGTTTTCACCAATGAGGAACATTTTGACCGTCTTTCTACCCTCCTGAACTCAATTCATCCTAACCTTTCTGTATCACAGGAGAGGGAGCAAGAGAACAGACTGCTGTTTCTGGACGTGCTCATCAAGAGAAGGACCGATGGCACACTGCAGCGCACTGTGTACAGAAAAGCGACCTGGGGGGAACAATACTTACATTTTTCTAGCTTCGCCCCAGTCGCATACAAGCGGGGCCTCGTAAGAACTCTCTTCTACAGAGCCAGGCGGATTTGCAGTCCGGAATTGCTCAAGGCTGAAGAAGAGGTTTTATACCGGACTTTGCTAGCCAATGGGTATCGGGAAAAATTCATTCAGATCCAAAGCAGACCCCCGAAGGAGAAACTGACAGTACAAACAGCGGAGAAGAAGGATGTTTATTTGTTCTTACCGTTCAAGGGGGATTACGTGGCAAACGAAGTTGGTCACAAGCTCAGGTCCGCTCTAACGCGCACCTACTCTACCGCACAACCACGACTTATCCACACTACACGAAGGATTCCTCTCCAGAGCCGTCGGAGTAGCTCGCCAATCAGCTCGGCCTCTAACATCATCTATCAGTTCACTTGCAGTTGCGGTGACACTTACATAGGCAAGACTGGTCGGCGGCTAGCTCAAAGGATGGCGGAACACTTCCCAATGTGGCTAAGGCAGTTGCTGTTTAATCAAGGCGGAGGGGACCAAAGAATTAACCGGAACCCTGCCTCGTCTATCACCAAACACCTCGTGACGACTCGTCACCAGGTGAACCCAATCAATTCATTCAGGTTGTTATTGCGCAACAGCAACCCGAGGTTTCTGGCAATTGGCGAGGCGCTATTGATATGGTTGAATTGTCCCGTGCTCTGTGCCCAGAAACAGTTGAAACAATCAATTAGGTTGCCTTGGACCTGATTACGTCATTCTTATCTTTTTTATTTGCTTATCTTTGTTACTAAGTGTGAACCCTATATATTGCGTGTTTTGTCTTGCCTGTATTGCGTTGCGACTGACGAGAACAATCGAAATGTTAACATATCGCAACCTATGTCTTCTTACTGCCTTAATGAATTGGTTGAAGTTGACTCAATGTTTCAAATTCCTAAAAATATTATGCCATTTAGTAAAGTATAGCTAGACCTAATTTGTGATTGGTGAAGAATTAATTTCGAGAAAATCTTCCTCCAACCCGAACGTTAACGTGCCGGAGATAAGGTGTTTAGCATTATGCCGTAGATGATAGGCAAATTAAAAAAGCAAATTATTACATAAAGTCACAACATTATAACATAAGCAAACCAACTTATGTTTAAAATGTTAGGTAACATTATCCGTCGGCGAAGATGACAATAACAGTCGGAGGCACCTTTTTTGCGAAAATGCTTCGGACTTCAAAAGGCGGATGTTAATAGCTTCAGAAACGGACAGCAGCTGCTTGCAAATGCCTTGCGTGAAGCATTTAGTTAATGTGTACGTGCACATGTAGTCATCCCCAGTGGTAGTGTTGCAAGGTTCGAGGGCGTGTGACATAATAGAGCTGTCTGAGGACCTCACCTCGTCTTTGTCGAAACATGTTTGCGTGTTTGCGAGTCCTCTGAGATAAGCGCCTAGTTTGTCTTGTTATTAAATCTAACGATATTTACTTATCCAACCATAAACCTATTGTTGTACCTCAACAGTGACTAGACGCCATAAGCGATAAGTGATAGCTTTGCGCTATATGAAATACCTGAATTGTTTTTAGTAGCGTCTCCATTCACACATCCATTATTTGTCTATTTACAATTTGTCATACATCTACATGCACCTTATTTTAACACACAATACTTTATTGTGCATTGCTTTTCCAAAGATGTTTCCAGTAAATGTATCATCGTCTAGCTGTCTAAGCAGGTCCTCGGACGGAAGTCAAAGCCGACCCCAGCTAACAGGAAATCGTTTCATCACGCACATGAGTTTAATGGCTGGCCTAGTTACATTCATGCAGCCGTGCAACTCGCAAGCTAATTACCGATCGTTTTGTGTGACCAGCACGGGACAAAGACAGACAGGCGATGACTAAGAATTGGCTAACCTACCAACATTCGACGGTACAACGCCATGCACCGTCACCTGTTAGTAGTTTCCCAGCTCTTGACGCTCGATTAAGCCATACGCATTTCGATACCGCTTTTACCATCAATTGCTTATAGACATCAGCTTACTTGATTAACCCGTTCCACTCGTTGGGCAGTTTTAAAACCTACCACGGACATTTCTACTGAGGCGGTAGCTCAAAAAGCTTGTGGCTCACTGGATAGCACAATACGGTGTACCATAAATGGTTACAACAGATCGCGCAGTGCAGCTCTAATCCACATGCTTTGCACAGTTTGCTGACACTCCCGGAATAAACAGCATTAAAACAACGGCATACTGGAACACTGAAACCGCCAACACAAAACTTATTTGATGGTGTATTCCGATACTAATCCTTGGACCTAGGCATTATGTCTTCAAACAAGGCTTAAAGTAGACAACGGTTGCTCTGCCATAGGGAACAACTTCGGTCGTGACAGTGTCAACGTGTGCGTGCTAATCGTGAAATTCTGTGCTCTGTGTTAACTTGGACTTCTCCCATCACATTCTTGTGCCACCTCTTCGGAAGTATGCTCAATCGACTCAGATCACCGAGCTCTATCCAAGAGGGTCTATATATTTGAAGTACGACCAAAGACACGCCGGCACGCCACAAACGATGGCTTCGGAAGTCAATTCACAAAGGCCAACGTCAGTAACTTTGCTTACTTGAGTTTTTCAATACCTTTGGGATAACATTCGACAAAGATTCTTTAAGCCTGTCAGACAATATATAACTTAATACTGTGCACCACAGTATACCATGGCTACAGGCTTTTGTGTCATCTCACATTACCACCATATTTGTACATTCATTTCACTGCACAAACCCTGTGTGCATTTGGTGACCCGTAGGCCTAATGACGCAGCTGCACCAAATCCTTTGACGGATCCCGCTGACCGGAGCAGACAACTAAGATAAGCCAAACGGCATGAGTTGCGCAAGCAAAAATGCATAAGGACTAACGATCCATGGGCCAGAAAAGTTTGTCGACCGGGAATCAAGTGGGCAACAAACCTGTCAATGGTAGTTCAGACAAGCGGAAAACAGAGATCCTCTCCAAAATCAATTGTTCGTGATCATTACGTGTAACGGAGGTAACAGCATATCGACAGATAGGTTATGGTTCTCTGACTTATGATCAGATATTCCGATAATTATGATTGTTCAGACGTTTGGCATAAGGTGTGAGATGTTGGCTTTTGCGTCGGCAGATAAAAAGGAACTGACAGCGGTACCGGGAGGGAAAACCTCGGAACTGGAGTTGCAGATTAATGGATAACTTATCCCGAATCGCAGACCCCTTAAAGAGCAAAGCTTTCTGGTAACAATACTACATAGACCAGCGAATGGCAAACACCATAAGTGATAAACAGCAGTGAAAACAATCAGGTTGTATGGTCTCATAAGTCTCACGAAATGCTACAAAGTGTGCAGTCAAGCACAGGTTGCGCGACCACCTCCGTCCGTAGCTGGGCATTAAAAGTTGACTACTAAAGCTATTGCAATGAACGGCGTTGCGTGAAAACGGTCTTGCTGTAGCCATTGTTTTGCCTTTCATGGATGACAAGACAGATAATTCCACTTGACAGACCTACGCCTACAAGGAACTGCAGAACAAACCTTTACTGCGCAGGCAAAAGGCTTTGACAGTGTTATGCTCAAAAGTCCCAGAACCCACCAGTGAATCGTTGGAAGGTGGAAAACTGAGGAGCGAAACCACTGGACTGAGATAACCTGTGCATTGATAATGAAACTCCTCCCCATCAGTCTTAATCGTCTTCCACGAAACTTATCATGTCTCTACATAGGTGAACCTCGGTTACTGCGATTAAGGTTTTACAGCACATGTGACAGCACATGTGACCATTAAAAAGCAGTCTAAGCCCCCACTGCAGCATTTCGTTATATTCTTGACTCTCAATTGTTCTCATCTCTAAAAACAAAAGTATGATTCGATTATACGCACGAGGTGATTGAATACAACGCGTAAGCGCGGCCACAGCACTGCGTCTTGCAAAATACTGTGGTTCACATCGTATGAACCTTGGAGATGGCTGTCGTTTCATACAACGGATTCGAAAAGTGATTGGATCGTGTTTCTACGCGAAGCATGCCAAAAGTGCGATGTGCAGATAAAAGTTGATCCACACAAGCTTGCTACTAAATTTAGAGTGCACTAAATAGCGCTGAGGAAGCTGGATCTTAGGAGTGTAGGCCACGTTTGTGTGGTGAAAGCTATGATAGTAAATTTTGTTTGAGTCAGGGGCAAGAGAATTTACATCCGCATAGGTCTCCGAAGTACAGGTACAAGAAAAAAGCTGTAAAATATGGTGCACGACTGTAGTGCTATTTGTCGTGTAACACTAAATAAAAGTAACAAATGGTTCCGAATCACAGTATGTGCGTAGTTAAATGCAGACCAGGGTGAATTAAAAACTCCTGGATTTCATGTTCGCTCTAAAATTTCCTTCTGTCAATGCAACTCGAGTCAACAGTATGCTTAGACGCCCATGAAGCGTTAACACGCAACTACATCACACACCATAGACAGATAAAAGTAAAAAATTAACAAATGTATATAGCGCGACACCAAGTTGAAAAGGTGGCACTGGTGATGTTATCTATTCAGTTTCGTGATAAGGTAATGTACGATTACAAGTTGATCCATTAGACAACGTGGTAAATAGAGAACAATTGTCGCAAAACCGAGTGCGGGCGTAAACTGCTTTGTGCATTTTCCTGATCCAGAAATTTGGTGATACATTCCAATAATGCACCATGGACAAGGGAGTTAGCATCTGTGAGTATTTCGGACGTCAGTTTTTGTAAGAGCGCACGTGATTATGCGCAGCAATGTCAGTAAACACCAAAGCTGATATTCCGCTGCTTCCGGCAAGATAATAGTAACTTGTTGATCCATATTGAATGACTGTTGTATAGTCCAAGAAATTTCACAGGTCAGAGAAACGTCTAGTATGGTATTAGGCAAGCAGTGACGAAACGTAAAATCAAATAATAAGGAACGAATGAAGACCTAAGTCGGGAGACAGGACCGTATGCTCCTAACTATACTGAATCGTTTATTCAAGACCTCTTTTGAAAGACACTTAAAATGTGGTTTATGGCATGAAATTATTCTATTATGTATATCAGTAACTCCGATTTTAAAACGTATTGATCATTTTTGTTCCACGGATAATTTTGAAAAATATTATTTTTTTTATAAATTCACAAGTGGCGCATAAAATAAAAATTCCAAATAGGTGAGTATTCTTTGAGTACTATTTACCGGATATTTCGGACTTCAAGGCACACTTAAAATCCTTATATTTGCTAACAAATCAGCAGTACGCCTTACGTTCCGATGCGCTTTTTGTACGAATGGTTGTGCTGAGGCCTAATGAACTTGAAAAATTTCTATGTTCACACTGCACTGAAAAATCTGTCAAAATATTTTATTACGACATTGATTGTCGCAGCATAATCAGGAACCTCGTGGATTCAGTCTTCTATTTTGTCTAGACGGACTTGTTTTGGGGCTACCAAACACTATGCAGGAACCACATGTTTCGAGCTTGTCTGGCGACGATAAACCAATCAACTATTCAACCATCCACGCTAATATCCCATACTGTCATATATGTGATGGTTACTTAACCCGGAAAACTCAAATGGTTCAACAATGCACTTTGAAAACACTGTCCAAAACACGCACTTGTATAAGGCAGGTTGCAGGTGAGTGTTTGAACATTCGATCTGCGCTTTCACCGGTGATCCATAGATGTACGACAATCCAGACAGTCGGCGAAGCCCGTGTGAGCTTCACTCACATCCGTTTAGATAATTCTAAAGGGAAGTTTTCGGATAGACAGCTGAAACGTACGTCGTCGTGCATGTACTACGGAAGGAATAACAGAATACTTCGAAGAAATGCGTGGTTACATATAATGTAGTCAACAGATGGGGTCAAGTACGATAACATTTTTTAGCGCCAGTCGCAAGCTGGCGAGCAAGGCGAGGCTTGTTCGTTTGCCCCTGCGAAATTTTCCGTGACGTACTGTGCTTCAACATACCGAGAATAGAGCAGCTATAATACACTTCAACATTAATGAATCAATGTTACGGAAGTGGAAGATGCAAGAACGTGACCAGCGCCAAGTTAAGAAGACAAAGAAGATCTTCTGTGTAAACAATGCAAGCCAAAGTTAGAGGACACAATTGAGCAGGGGATTATTGAAAAAAAACAGCGGGTAGGAGCGCCTCCACATTTTCCATTCGGATCAATGCAATAGCCATGTCAGTTGAAATGATGATGAACGACTTTCAAGCATGTCCTTGTTGGTACTTCCGTTTTATGAAAAGACGTCATTGCTCCATCCGCACAAGAACTACCTTTAAGCAGCAACTTCTAAATGATTTCGAAGAAAATTTGAACATCTTCTGCACTTACGGCAAAAACCAGAAAACCGAAAATAAGATCCAGGTAGATAATATCACAAACATGACGAGGTTTTTGTCAGCTTTGACATCCCCATGAAACGTACTGTTTAATAGACAGGGATGTCTACTTTATCTATACGCACTACACGAGACGAGAAACTACCTTCACTGTATTTCTCGTTTGCCAGGCCAATGGTGAGACACTACCACCCATGGTCACTTTAAGAGTAAGACTGCCGAAAGGAAGGTTTCCTCTTGTTGTCATCGTCAAGGGCAACCCAAAAAGCTGGGTAGACCAGGAGAAAATGAGCGAGTGGCTGACAGAAGTTTTCGTCAGGAGACTGGAAGGCTTTTCCTACAGAGCTCCGTCCTTATTTGTCTACGACTACATATTCGCCTATCTCACCGAACTTGTCAAACGCCGTGAAGCAAACTAATTAGGAGCTTGCCGTCATTCCGGGAAGATTAACCAAAGAACGGAAAGCGCTAGATATTGGTGTCAGCAGTGTTCCAAGTTAAAGTGCAAGCCGCGTTGGAGCATTGGATGACAGAGGGTGAGCACACATTTACCACGATAAGGAGGCAACGCCGGGCTAGTTACGCCACCATCTGCTAAAGGATCGTCGATACCTGACCCAAGATATCGGTCTCAACTGTCGTCTGAACTTTCACGAAGGCAGGGATCATCAATGAACCGCAAAGCAACATCAACGAGACTGACTCAGATGATGGCGAAATGGATCCGGGCATGCTTGATGCCGCTAATGCACAAGTGTTAAACTCCTACACTGCAGATGAAGCATTTGGCTAATTGCTAGACAAGGAATGGTTGAAAAAGTGAGTGCATTTTTCTGTGTTTGTGTATGTTACAAGTGGACAATATTAACAGTTATTGTTAATGTGTTGAATTAAGTCTGACCTTTCCGACTATTTTGTTTCGCTTTGTGCGCCTTATAATCCGGTGCACTTTATATGTGAATTTAATCCGTTCGTTGATCCTGCATCTTATAATCGGAAAAATATGGTAACCCAAATGTATCAAAGGTTTGCCACATTTGTTTAAAGAGCACATTATTCTCTTTGATTATCTAAAATGGGTATCATTTATTGCACAAATGAGTTCTAACCATCTGTACTGTTTTCAGGATGCCAGCAATAAATGATGCCCTTAAATGTTGCTTAGGAGAACTTAATACTTGATAGCAAGCTTGTAAGTATTCTCATATTTTATAAATATTCCATTAATTAATATGTCAAATAATGATGTGTGAGTTGCATCGAGATAACATGCTATTTGTCTCATGCCAAATTTTTAAAATATATGTAAACAAGTTTTAAATTAGTTAAATCATTTTTCTTTACTAGGGACTTCAAACTAGATATAATGTTGTCAACATAATGGAATAGACTGAGAAAAGGACAAATTAAAATTACGCCTCTGCTTGATGGAGAAAAGACTACATGAATGAACAAATTCCGGATGCTGGAGCTATTGGCGTTTTGTTGGCGAGGCAGTTACTCATTGATTTTGACGGTAGCGGAGCATAATCTCATGGATTAATAGTATTACTAACAATAATAATAATAGAGTATATTTATCTAAGTGAGAAATTGCGCCCATATTTGGCCCCGATCATATATGTTCATGACATTTAAGTCTTAGATCCTCTGGGAGCGAGTGACCACTCGATGATCATAGCCAACTTGGAATTGCCTCTGCGGTATTCTCCCCTGCTGGAGCCAGCCTCCAACTATTGGAAGGCGGAATTTAACGGTCTCACTCGAGCAGCGTGCCAGGTGGACTGATGTTTATCAGAGGATTCGTTTATTGAAATCTGTTGAACTATCAGTAAAGAGGGAGTAAGTTCGTTGTGCGCCCGATTTGTAAACCTCAAGTATCAGAAATTTGCGCCAGTCAAACCACATTGGTTAGACAAGGAGTACAGCAAGCTGGCCCGACGACGACGCAGACTATGGAACAAATTCGTGTTATCTGGCTCTGATGAGGACTGCAAGGCGTACAATGTACAGGGAAATCTCTGCAACAATGCGAAAACAAAAAACGCAGAAGCTTCAAAGAGCAGCTTGCAACCGCCGTGAAAACTGCACCCAAGAGGATCTTCGCCTACGTGAAGCGGCGCCTGAGGCTTGCAGGCAATGTTCCAGTGTTTGAAGACTAAGATGGACAGCCCCTAATCTCGAGCATAGATCGCGCATCCGCATTGGAGGCACACTTCGCCTCCGTATTTGCAAGTGACCAGGTGTCTGTAACGAGTTCGACGAGTACCGCTCCTGTTGAACTAGACAGCCTGGACGGTAGCATTGAAGATGTACGCAAGCTTCTAGAAAGTCTGGACGGAACGAAGCCTGCTGGGCCAGATGGAATCCACCCACTGATTCTCAAGTCCATATCGGCCATTACCTTGGCTTCTGAAACTGAGCTGTTCAACAGGTCACTATGCAGAGGAATATTACCTGGCGACTGGAAATATTCAGTCGCAAAGTCAATACCGTAAGGTGGTAACCCAAGCAAGGTGAATAACTACCGGCCGATCTGCCTGCCCGCTGTTTTGGCAAAGACGCTCGAGAAGATCGTGAAGAAGAGCCTTCTGCAGCTTCTCAATTCGAAAGCTCTATTGATGCCCGCACAACATGATTTCGTGAAAGGGCGCTGGTGCATCACAAACGTATTGTTTACGAGGCAGGAATGGCAACAAGCGCTGAACCAATCGGTCGACGTCATTTACGTTGACTTCAGTAAGGCTGTTGACAAGGTAACTCATGCAGTGCTCTTTGACAGGCTGAGGGTGTGCGGTGTTGGCAGCTCGCTGCAAAATGGATCAGGAATTCCCTTGTTTCTCGAAAGTAGAGGGTCCAGGTGGACAACCATTTAATCGACTGGTAGCCATCGAGCAGTGGCTTACCCCAAGGCACTGTACTGGGGCCGATTTCGTTTCTCATCCATGTAAACGATGTGCCTCAGCTACTCCACGCACCTAGTGCGTCGTTCTTAGATGACTTGAGCGCGTAGAGAGTAATCCGCACACCAAATTATTGTGAGCTGCTTCAGCAGTATCTCGACCGTCTCTCCACGTGGTCCGCAATAGTCAGCCATCAGATCAACCCGGCCAAGTCTCAATACATGAGGCTGGGTAAGTATGAGCCAGTCGAACCTACACGGTGGCTGGTCAACGGTTGCATCACGCGCCATTCGTGTGCGACTTCGTGTACTGTCACGCTAGGACCTAAAGTCCATGGACCAGGCGAATAGGCTTCATCAAAACAGACTTCGTATGCATTGGGCGCTCAGGCGCAGCTTCAGCACTTGGTCCGAGGAAATTGCCGCTCGCCTCCTCGTCTAACTAATACAACCGAAGCTAGAGTGCGGCTCTCCCGCTTATTATCCTATCACCCGGGGCGAGTTAGAAAAGATTGGGCCACCAGGCTGATTCCCAACTTACGAGGTGTGCCGTCAGAAGACCGGTGTAAGAAACTAGGGCTGTACAACCTAGCTTATCGTCGACCGAGGGTTGAACGCATCATGACGCACCGGATATTACATCTGGGAGATTAGCCCATGTTGAGGCTGCTGCTTCATCTGCGCACACCAAACGGCACACGAGGACACCGGTACATGCTTATTGCATCGGATATGAAGCGGGTCGCTCAGCAACTCTGTTTCGAACGCAGAGTGGTGAATGTATGGAACGGCCTGCCGCAGCTAGTAGTTGAGGCGAAGTCTGTGTTGCAATTCAAGAAGTTCCTGGACCGACACTTTGCCGAAGCGAAATATATTGAACGCAACCCAACGTAACGGGTCATTGTCCCTGAGTGATATTAGATGCAGCTGCACAGAGTAAACTCTACTTGCTGCTTCTAACCAGTAATCCGTAACCAATAATGTACAGATTGTAACATGTGCTAGGATGGGCAATGTCATTGCTGTTAATTATAAGGACAACGGTATTTTCATCTTCGATGCAAATTACGGTCCAACTGCATATTATTCTTGGTGTACTGCAGAATTGCAAAGCACTGATGTTATATTTTACGAATTTTTCCAATCAGTAATAAAACTTGTTGATAAACGTGGCTAATTGTTCGGTTAAAACCTCCGAGCAGATTATGAAGTTGTAAACAACGAGAAGCGTAGATGTACAAAAAGGATATCTGAAGTAATACGGGGACCGCCTCCTAGGGACCTGCTTTCATCCGGGTTATTCTCTCGATGGATTTCAACTGCAATTCCAAGCCCCATTTGGCCGGCGTGGCTTTAAATGCAGGCAAGCCATCACTTATGTGATTCATATTAGGGCTGTTTTTATGTGTATAAAGTATGGGTAGTCAAGTCAATTAGCGCCTACCATCAATTGTTTTTTGAGTAAAGCACTTTTTAGCACCACGGAACTAATTTCAATGCGCTTTGCATGTGTATGGTTATTAGCGTTGGAAGCTTTATTCCATCACCACAGGAGATCGACAGAGTCATGATAAACAGTGAAGTAAAGGAGCATAAAAGTAGGTGCGCATGAAAGACCAACCAAATTGTACAGGGGAAGTGTCGAAAAGAAAAGGCTGCTCAAAGTATCGATATGCTAGAGAATTATGAAATAAGCTTAGGATTCATCGTTATCCGCTTGTGTTCGAATAGTGCAAGAATTGATAGCCCCGAGCAATGAGACTGGTTCTCTGTTCCTGGACTGTAGCCTACGGGACAGAAAGGGTAATATTTAAAATTACATTAAGGGTGCAAAAAGTAGTCATAAGTCGACAAAAATAAACGAACAGTTTATATCTAAGTAGTGAGTGACACGGACCGCGTGTTTAATCCGATCACATTTTTAATTCAATTGTGAAGAATGGTTTGCATTCAATCCGTTTGTAAGAAAAGGGTTCACGAGTCCATGTTTCAGCGGTCCAACCAAACGTGGCAGCCGAGGTGCGCAGGTAGTGATATCGACGGTTTTCTGTAATCACCCCGTAATTTGTTTGCTGATTCCTGCGGACAGAAAAGAGTGTTAGAAGTTTGCTTGATAAATACAAATGCGGTAGAGAAATTGGTCATTTGCTATTTGGCGCTCGGCCCTTCCTCATACAAAGTGGCTATTCTCACGTCTATATTGAGCATATCCTTCACCTTATTCATTGTCAATTCCTTATTAACTGGGGTCCGAAAAATGCCCTTTGGATCAGACATTTGCAGATTCTGGGGTCGTTTGTTCCATATCACCGCATAGCAGTTAAGAATGAAAGTTGATCTTAAACTAGTTCGTATTATTGCGATTTGTAACCTACTGCCTATATTCCTTATATTGTATCTGAGAGAAGTTTGATGTGCAACCACAATGTCTGAGGAAAAGACGTGTTTGTGTTTTAAATCAAACATGATGTTCAGATTAATGTCTAGTCCCCTTAACCAGAGGTATACTATGTTCATCTAAAAACAACGGTCATAGGAGGTAAGATCACCAGCGTTTCGCATTCGGCGCTTTCGAAAGTAGCACTGTAAATTTTCTATTAATGTTCTATCACCTTTTCTCAGATTGGAGTATATTAGTGAGAAACAATCGAGTAGGGGACGAATACGGGGTTTATACAGGTAGAATTCGGTTTCATTTAGAATATAGGATTTTAGTATTAGCCCTTCTGGTTTGCGGGTATTTTCAACAGTATGCTTTACATATTTATCGAAATTGAAGGAGCTTGCTTAGTATATCACAAGAGCATGAATTCTGAGACAGATGGCCAGGGCTTTGCCTTCTAGAATCGAAGAATTTGGTGTAATAATGCGCCGATAACATATGAAGCAGTATATCTCGGATGTGAGTTCCATTTTCCAATTGCTGCACCAAGTTTCCAGCAATTTCAAATCCGCTTGTATGTCGGTTAATGCGTTAATGCAACTGTCCTTGCTCCCTTATTGCTTATTTCTCCAAAGCACCCCCAAAAATTATACCAGACGTAGACTACGGATGAAAGAAATTTGTCTATTTAATCACAAACTCAGGACAGTATTCCGTATGTATACCTGATTACTTAATGGAGGATTTTACATCATGCAAATCATTTTACTAATTTTTCGATAAACTTGTTTGTTCCCCGTTAACACAAAAGCAGATGCATGCGGATTCTGAACAAAATGTCCACAATGCAGCCGCCACAATAAAATGAATCGGAATGGATTTAATGCAATCATGAAGCATCTTGTTCTAACAAATGATTAAGATTTCAAAGCAGACGAGAAATTTCTGAAATTTCGACCACTTCACAACCTTCCCAATAAAAGAGTTTGATATGCATCTCCATGAAATAAAATCTGAGTGTGGATGATATCATTTTATTGCAATCGAGGACTGAAACTATATTTCAAGCAAAGCCATTGGATTCGGGTATAATTAGTTGGGCATTGCAACACCTATATGTTCTGCTGCCTTTTTTGTTCTATACCTACGGGCTCAGATGAAATATGACAAAATATTTGGTTCATGATATGTCATTGTTATTAACCTAGTTAACAAGATCCCGAAGTGGCAATTCTTTCACATCTTTATTTACACTATTTTACAGACTTGTTGCATACGAAGACCTTAACCCACCAATGGCATAGAGCAACAAGATTAGTTCGAAAAAGCAGGACAAACAACTGCCCCATCAACACGCCGACCTTTAGGAAAATAAACATTTTGCTTACGACTAGTGTTTTGACAGACGAGATGACTCATTCGCTTTGTTTTGAAATAAGCACTCTGTTGTGTTTCATGAAAGCCACCTAGTTGATGCATATCCAATAAAAATATTCGTCAAAACACACACTGTCACTTCCGAACTGCAAACGATTGTGAATTTGCTCAGAAGATACAATAGTACGTTTTCTTCTAGATTCCTGTAACGTGGTCACGTTGATTAATGGCATCTTTACAAGATAACAGTCTATGCATTATATTTCCAGAAACTATTTATTTCTTTTAAAAGTTTAGCCTCATATGTGTGATATTTTCTCATCGTCTAACATTTGTAAAAATAAATGAAATGTAAAATTGCAACAGAATTTGGATTAAGTAGCGAGCAGTTATAAGTTGCACAATGGAAAACAACTACTTTTCGCATAAACAAAATCCCACCAGAATAAATTTAAACTTTTGGCTAATAGTTTCACAGCGACCTGGTGTTGAAACTAAAAAGGTGACACACTTGATATATTAAAATGAACAATGATTTATGGCAGGTAAATAAGCAGTTGCTTTAAAAGTCAAGCAGGATGGTGGGGAGTAAAACTATATTTATCAACAATTGATGTGTTGTCTGTCTCAGAGTTTACACAGCAGATACGCGGCAAAACAGAATTAGTGTAAATGGCAATTTAATCGGGATTACAAGGTAAAAGTGGACAGTTATAGTACATTTACTCCGTGTGAAAAGTTAACGAGAATACTCAATTCTGTACCGCATCCTGGTTTATGTAACATGTGGATCCGGTTTGGAAGGATAATTCATGGTAATCAAGCAGCTGTTTAAGAAGGCGCGGCATTGTAAAATGGTACCTAGTGACTGCTTGCTAACTAATTTCGAGGAAGTCCAATGTTTGCTTACGTAGGTTACAGACTGAGTAGATTAGGAGCAATAGGTGTCCCTTTTAGTCACAGTGCATAAAGGGCTACTCTAAGTCAATTTGCAATAAGGTTGCGTTTGCCTGATCTGCTTTCCATTTCCACCTGTCTCAACGGGCTCGTGGTTACTGATTATTGGTTGGAAGCTGCAAGTAGAGTTCGCTCTGTGTAGCTGCATCGAATATCACTCAGGGACGATGACCCGTTATCTTGTGTTGCGCTAAATATATTTTGCTTCGGCAAAGTGTCGGTCCAGGAACTTCTTGAATTGCAACACAGACTTCGCCTCAACTACGTGCTGCGGCAGGCCGTTCCATACATTCACCACTCTTCATTCGAAACAGAGTTGCTGAGCGACCCGCTTCAAATCCGGTGCGACAAGCATGTACCGTTGTCCTCGTGTGCCGTTTGGTGTGCGCAGATGAAGCAGCAGCCTCAACATGGGCTAATCTCCCAGATGTAATATCCGGTGCGTCATGATGCGTTCAACCCTCGGTCGACGATAAGCTAGGTTGTACAGCCCTAGTTTCTTACACCGGTCTTCTGACGGCACACCTCCTAAGTTGGGAATCAGCCTGGTGACTACATGCTGCACTCGCTCAATCATTTCTATCTCGCTATCATTTAAGTCTGCCATATAGAAGAAGAAGATAAATGCATCTACATCGCTAAACAGGAATAAATTCGCGTGGTTGAAGTACTGGAACTTGCCACTACTATAGACTCTACTACTTAGTGGGTTTGAGGTGCCGTTGTGAGTCGCAAAGCCAATCAATGAACTGTAATTGCATTCCATGTTGCAAGCTGGATTTGCAGAACTAGCTTTGTGATTGGATTGCGAAAAGTAAACTCTACTGAGACCTTGGTTCCATTTGAGGTAGACCTCGGTCATTTTGGAAACGGTCCTTGCGATCAGAATGACCGAGGTCTACCTCACAAGGAACTGACGTATCAATAGGGGATGCGTGTCGAAATCCAACCACACAGGCTGTTCTTCAAATCTAGCTTGGAATGTATTTCCGCTGTGCCACATTGCTCGAGGATCGCATTGCATTGGTAATCAGGACGTCAGTCGAGAACCTCTAGACTTTGGGTTCTACCTGATGAGCCCAAAGCAGGACGAAACCGCGGTAGCGCTGTGTCTGTGTTGGAAGGAGAAACACCGAAATGCTTCCATTTGGGAAAGGGACTTTACGATCGGAATGACCGAGGTCTACCACACAGGATGTTCTCCAAATAAATCTTGGAATGTAAATCCGCGGCGCCATGCTTTGCTCGACAATCGCATTGGCATGGTGATCAGGATGTCAATCGAGCACCACTAGACTCTGAGCTCTACCTGATGCGACCAAACCAGGAGGAAACCGCGGTCGGGCTGCGTTGAAAGGAGCAACACCGATACATTTTCATTCCATGTTATTAATCTGAATAAATTAAGTGCAGTCAGCAAGCTACGTGCTGAAACATGGCGACTGCTAGGCTGAAATACCAAAAACATAGCATGATAAGTAAAGCATTCTAAAGGACTCGATCGAGTGCGTTATCAAACTGCACTTAAACGTTAATCCAAGTATACCTTAAGTAGACCATTGGTGCACGTGATCTAAGAACTCAAAAGGCACCTCTAATAGGATTCCGCCCTACGGAACTCATTTTGAGACTATTAGATGAGATTATGATGCAACAGAAAGTATTGCATTCTATGACATGCTTCCGTGTCATTCTTGAAGCAGTTGGAGTGCGGCCGATTGAGTGATAATCGTCGACTGTCGATTACAACCCCTGCGTCTTAGCATCGCGTGTTTTCAGATGCTTAGGAAATGGATCACTTTCTTTATAAAAGATTTAACTACTTACAAGATGTGGTACGTCTCGGTCATCTAATATAACGGAGATGGAATGGCGGCCAAACAGGTCAGGTAAGTAAGTCTTCTCGGGCAACCGAATTAGACAAGTGGCAACATGAAGTCAAAGTAAGGGGCGTGTGTTTTTAAACTATGACTTCAGAGAACTCAGTTGGGATGGATTAGTGAACTCTCAGAAAGGCTAGTGAGCCAATTGGCATTAGTCATTTGGGTCGCTGACTTGTGATAGATTCGGGAATACCAGGCGGATAATGATGTTTAAATTTTCCCTAAAACTGACGCACCAACTGCACTGATGCTTATGACTCGTTGTCGAAGCTTATATTTTTTATTTATCAAACAGATGTCGTGCAGCTTCCTGGATACGCATGTTAATTTAGGAACTTGGCAATGAGCTGGGGCGTAAAATAGACAAAGCGGTAAGTGCACAGCCCGCGCAGCTGGGTAATTAAGTGTTAGGACCACCCAGACAGTGAGTAATTAGGCGGGGAAAATGCAGCATATTTATGAGAAAAGAATTGGTATTTTGAAAAACTGGACAATGAGGCGGGGTGGGTTAAGAATCTGGTGAACAATATAGTGGATTCCACTGTAAAACCCATGTGTCTGTTAGAGGAGAGAGCAATAGGCAAAGCATTAACTTCCGAACTGTACGATTCTTCACGGAGGGCCGCGAGCAGATTTAGTGCATCGACAAATTTCGTTCCTA
>OX104063.1:5885536-6099263 GCA_944474145.2 Dicrocoelium dendriticum | reverse complement strand
TTCGGTCATGCTAGTCCGTTGCTGTCAAACATGTCTCAATGGGATATGTTGTTGGCTGGTTAGAGTAAGGCTATGGGTTCGAACCTGGGAGAATTCGGCGGGTGCGCGTTAATGGCCAGTCCCAATTGGTCGAACAGCCAGTCTATCATTTTCGTGGAGGTGTGGTGTTTGTGTGGCTGACTGTTGCGGCAACAAATGTCAAAAAACGAAACAACTCGCCACATGCCGTCAAATATTGTTGTCATTTCTCGGATTGCACATTCCATCAGGCGTCATGGGGGTCACTACTTAAGATTCCCGAATGGATGAAACGCGCGTACATTGCTATTATGGGTGTAAATTCCTGTCTAGATGTGAGAAACATTTACATATACAAAAGAATAATAGGCTTTTACATATACCATGGAACTCTCCTTAATACCCTTCATTAACCGGTGCACAAATTCAACTCCTTATGAGGCCACAGGATAGTTAGCGGCTTAAGTTGGTTATGTTCACCGCTTGAGGAGTGCGCTCTCCTGTCCTTTTCACGGTAATGACGTGCGAGTCAGTGGATAGTGAGTGTCAGTTTATTACATCTAGTACCTTCCTCATGACGGTCGTTACCGTCCCCTTGTAGCCTATTGTCATTCATCACGGACTGGTAACTATCGCGTTGCGGGTCCTATACCCACAGCAGCCACATGGAATGCGTACAACTGACGATGCCGGGAAGGATGAAAATGCCGTACAGTGCTCTTTCGGATGTATGATTTCTTCTATTTTTGATATTCCACATAACAGAAAGGGGATGAATTAGCCATCATAAGAACAGGTCCCAGCTGTGTAGTCAGCGCAGTATTTTGAAACAATGAAGCATCTGGAATTGTGTTTTATCATGGGTAAAATGCTTAGAAATTCGCAACGCACAGTACATTATCCAAATTAGAGCAACCTATATAGCAAGTATTAGTAAAATAGTTCGCTATTAGTTTACATGATATTGTCATTACACAAGTATATGAGTATATCTTAGTACTGAGCCAAGGGTTTATTTCCATTATCTATTCTCCTTATAATCGCTGCTTTGATCACTTAATACAAGTGATTTTGTACATCCTTAAGTGGTCTTTATAATCCGAAGCTTGGGCGCATCTCGGCTGAAAAATCTTAAGGAATAATTCAGCTAACTTTCGGATGGAGTGCTTTGCACAGCTAACGTCAACTGATCTATCATAACGTTGCTAATGCATCTTAGTTTTAGGAGAGTGAACACCGAAATCACAGCTGTAGCAGCCGTTGAAAAGAGCAACTAACCTCCTAAAACATAGTATACAATTCCACAAATTTGGCGTCAGTGCAAAAGCTAGCGATGATCCATATTCACAAAGGTATTAGAAAATATTGAGACATGATATCAGTTACAGTGGTACCACTTACCGTTTTGGTCTAAATATCGTATGCAATCAGCGAGTGCACAAGTGCAAAGCTGGTGCTTTCAGAAGTCATATTGTTCTGTTGCCTCCTGAGATAATCTTAATTAGTCCTCGGATGTCTCCGTAATATTTGCTATAGTTACCTTCAAAATGATAAAATGCGAACCAAACTAAAGTAATCCACGGAATCTGAACGACAGATACCCTTCGGAATTTAGGTGCTGATACCTTGCTTCCACTTAATGGTAAACCGATTTTCAGCTAAGTATATTTGAAATAACCTTGACATACACTCGAACTGGTCTGTAGCTGTTAGTCCCATCACTTTTGGATATTACCCTAAACACCAAGGGAACTAGAGGGTTTCGGTGTGGCTCTCTCCTATCCCTGCACTCCACGACCGACGGTTTCTTCTTGGTTTAGACTCATCAGGTAGAGATAGCTGAGCTAGGAGTGGAACCCGAGGCATAGTACTTGGCGGCTATCGCCATGATCACTAGGCCATTGAGTTCCGCGAGCAGTGTTTGACACAGCGGTTAGAAGTAGATTTTCGGTTTTTTTTGGAGCACCCGCCGTGTGTCTTGGATTGCGACACGCAATCTCATTAATGGCGGCGGTTGACTTGAAAGTCAGCCTCTGCCAAAGCGGTCACTGGGACCGTCACCGAAGTGGAGGGTTTCGGTGTGGCTCTCTCCTATCCCTGCACTCCACGACCGACGGTTTCGTCTTGGTTTAGACTCATCAGGTAGAGATAGCTGAGCTAGGAGTGGAACCCGGCGGGTGCTCCAAAAAACCCGAAAATCTACTTCTAACCGCTGTGTCAAACACTGCTCGCGGAACTCAATGGCCTAGTGATCATGGCGATAGCCGCCAAGTACTATGCCTCGGGTTCCACTCCTAGCTCAGCTATCTCTACCTGATGAGTCTAAACCAAGACGAAACCGTCGGTCGTGGAGTGCAGGGATAGGAGAGAGCCACACCGAAACCCTCCACTTCGGTGACGGTCCCAGTGACCGCTTTGGCAGAGGCTGACTTTCAAGTCAACCGCCGCCATTAATGAGATTGCGTGTCGCAATCCAAGACACACGGCGGGTGCTCCAAAAAAACCCGAAAAACCAAGGGAACTACGCTTGCTCAGAAATAGCGGTATTCTTCTTGCAGCTGCTGAAACATATCTTACCTGGGTGCTTACTGGGACTGATGGAAACAGACTGGCTTTAGATATGGGCTGGCTAAACTTGGAAGTTTGAAATACGTTACAGCTACAAATCGTTAGCTGTTTCCACAATTTTTGTAACTTTGCTTTTCTAAACTAGTTTAGATGCTGGCCGACTTCTCTTTACAAAAATTATCAATCTACTTACACGGTGGCATGGCTAGGCATTGAACAATTTACGTTACTCGATGAACAAGGACTGATTTATTGCAGTTAATCAAGAGGGTGCTGACCAGACCTGTAGAAGTTAAGGGTGATAAATGCAAGATAAAAATATATGAGTTGTCATTTTAAACGTCTACTGAGTTAAAGGCGTTGCTGAATAACGGTACTGTCTAATCTGAATTGTATTCAAACATATAGAGCAACCTGGTGAGCAGGTATATTTACACTATTTTGTGAGTAAAATTAAACGAAGTAAGCTCAATCATTTAATGGCTCCTTGGGTCACAGTAACATATAAATTACGTGCGACAGCATGATTAAATAAACCCACAGTAGCACGAAAATGAAACAATGGAGGAATAGTTTATGACAGATAAAAGATGCATGCCAGTTCTGTAAGCTCTTTACTGTGTAAGGTACATGATAAGAACTCTTGTTTAAAGCAAAAGAAAGAAGCATGACCAACTAAGGGATTCGCATTAGCACAAATGTGGGTATTCTTAATTGGTGGTTAAGTTAGTTCTGCACTCATGCAATCATCTAATAGTCATCTGCCGAATCACGTGGTGTATATGTTTCAGGGTATCGTGAGCACGTTTTTCGCATAACCTGATCTGTGACACTGGAAGGGAGAAAACTTTTCGTCAACATTCCAGTTTGCTGTACTGTGTGGCCACATTAAACAGATAAGCTCATAGAAATGTGTTTTGACTGAGTTACAAAAGCTGGCGGCAAGTGTGGTTGGGTTTGTAGGATCTGATACTTCCTTACGAGGTAATCTTTGGGCGCCAATATCGCCAACGGTAGACGTTTACTTTTCAACCTGAGTTGTTAGGAAGGTGGAGCAAACCACTGACTTGCTTCGTCATCTCGTGTTGTGCATCCTTGGGCGCAGTGAAGTAGCGATTCCGCCTGGTTTGCCATGGAAGGGGAACACATTCCGCTTACAGCCTCCTGGAATAAATGAAATATCACATGCAGACACTGTGGTCATAATATACTTCGTGCAATAGAGGTAATAGGAAGTATTTTTCTTTTAATGTGAATAACGAAATGAGTTAACAAATATGTAGCTGATTTAAATCCAATTTTTGAGTACCGCGTTCTCGCCCAAACAGTATTAAGGATTTGCAAAATTAACATTCCCACTTGAAATGACCAGTTTTATTGTTAAGACTTTTCCCTGCAGCGTGCATATGTATTGATTTTCCCTCAAGGAAAGCTGTGGTACTACGGTTTGGCAGAACACCTAGGTTATTGCAAGATTTGTGACTACGGTCGGGTTTGTCTATCCCATTCTGTTGAGGCCGGTTACCTGTGAATGATGAAACCAATCTGGAGCGGGTAAACTTCGTTTCCAAAGCAATAGTGATACGCTTACACAAATTTGATAAAAAAGCTTTAGAAGAGCACTATCGAGAATGCCGTTATCCAAAACATACCAGGAGGGACCATCCACGGGCTCTGTTCGATCCAGCATAAACCACTTATTCCAATTGTGGTTTAAGTACTAACTGCTTTTATGCAACTTTGGATCAGGTGGAGCAAGAGATGGTAATTCCCAGGAGAATATTTGTAATTAGCTGGTATCAGCTAACCTTGTAGATTCTAAGACTGGAAAATGAAATTTTCAAATGGTATTCATTTGGGTTAACCGATACCATCGCATGATTTTTTCGTGACAGTTCACTCGCAGACTGAGGATATTCAACATCTGGATTGGGTATAGATAGCAATAAATGATTGGCGGAAGGCATTCCGTTAACACTCGTCTGCAGGTACCAACACAATGAGTCACTGAGTTGGGTCATCTGGTTCCACAGAGACTCGCGAATTGAATCGCATTTGCATGCAAAATTATCAAATGTTCTTTGCTAGAGAGACATTTTTGAATCCTTGGCCTTCTATGAATCATGATCGCAGCACTGGAAGTTTTAAGCTGTGATTACAAACTTCCAGGGGTTTCTTAACTATCTTATCTTGGTTCACGGTCGGCGGCATCCATTCCGGTATTGCCTGTCATTCTGGCCTTTACGTGACAGCCACAGAACGCCTGCGCCTACAGAATGACCATGGAGGGCTTGCAATGCACTGCCCACAAGGCTATCCACACACATCATATCCAGTGTAAACCCGAAGTAATAAGACCAGGAGGCATGCGGATGGGAGCCATGTTTCATCAACGGAGTCAGCCCACACTCCTTCACAGGCAAACACAAGCAAACTGTATTTGTGGAATCAAGTGCACACAAGACGGTGGCTGGACCGTAGTCCGATCCAAACTGAGTGCATGGAACCATTATTCGAGCCTAACACGACCACTAGGACCGTGCACCCCGTCACTTCCAACGACGACCAACTGTCACCTGGAACCAGTACAGACGAGTTGTAGAGTAACAGACAGGTAGGCACCTTTTCAACGTGCACGTCAAGCGCAGCCACACTGTGGATATCAAAACAGTCAACCACTGAAATAGGTAACGAATAATATTTATCGCATAAAGCATGCGCCAATGCTGACATCAATCTACGTTGAAGGAGTATATGTAATTATGTGGTTACCATTAAATTCGCGATAAATGCGTGTGGTCAGAAAATTTATTTAAGAATATGCCACATGTGCGAAAATGTTAGCGGATTTAAGCAAAATTAGCTAAAGTAACGCGCAAGTTCAGATAAACTTTCAGAATAGGCAAAATATGATATGCATTGAGACACGAAAGAAACCCAGAACGCAAGCAAGCAGTTAGTAAATCGAATGTAGCGTACCTACCAACATGCGCCGGTTCTGCTTATATTCCCAGCAGGACATGTCGTCGTTTCGATGCTGGTCCCGAGTGGCGTGGCTCGTGCCTCACTAAATCTGTCTTACTCAGACACTTGCTACCGTACGTGCTACAGCACCATGCGCTCGACATAGATCGAGTATAACCTATCGGTACTCGTCGCTTCCGCATCTGCCGCTTCTTCTCAGCATGCACGAAGGCTTTCTCTTGCACCCCGGCAACAGCCTTCTTAATTAGATCGCACCATGCACGATGATCAACCGCCTTTGAATCCGAACACCTGCATTCAAAATAAGAACGTGATAGGCTCACTTTGATCATGTAAAGGTAACGTAGCTTCGGGTTCCCCACACGTCGCTTCCCCACACTCAGCTGTGCATACAAAAGCTGCTTCGGTACCTGCGTCAAATCCATGAGCCACACGTGAGCAATTCCCCTCAAGTGTCTCAGCAAAATTATCCAATCCACTGCATACATTCCACTTCGGCACAACACCGCGTCTGTAAAGCTGTCGCACCAAACGATGCAATAGAATCCGTCGCAGACACTGTTGATGAAACGGCTCTGCATATCGCACATCCTGCCAGTAAACCGCCCACGTTTCGCTGCCGGATAGTAAAGTGGACGGCACTATAGATTTGTGCACCATCAGTTGGTGCTTGTTTTACACTCGGTACTCTAGCTTCCCGAATACCGCCGTAGCATTCGATACTCAGGTACGCAGCTCACTGCGTAATTGCTGGTCAGTGGAAACCTCACTCCCAAGGTAGCAGAAACAAGAGGTGGTGTCCAATACTTCGTCACAAGTGCAGATTCGCGACACCATTGCAGACTGCACCTCCATTGAAGCCTGAAAAACAGGGTTTTGCTTGTGTTGATGGTGTGCCCGAATTTGCTCACCGTCGAAGCCAGAGCACTACTCATGTGATGCAACACATCGACCATATGCGCAAATAATGCACAGTCGTCAACCAACAGCAACATACAGACAGTTGTCTCACAGACTAGATTTCTCGCACCGAAACGACAGATGTTCAGTAACTGCCATCAATACTGGGCTGCGCACGAACACCGTATGCACAAGCCGCATCAATAGCACAAGATATCATGACATGAAGATTGATGTTAAATAGAACAGGAGTTGAGACACAGCATTGTTTTCCACCAGAGACAACCACATTGTCATCCGAGGTCTGTCTACTCAGCTGCACCCTTGCTAGCATACCACTTTACAGACATTCGAGCAGACTTGCAAACTTACTCGGAAAACCAAGTTCACCTAACACCACCTACAATGCCTCGCGGTTCACCGTATCAAATGCTTTAATGAAATCAACAAACAGCGTGTACAACGGCTGGTGTCGTTCTTTGAACTTCTCCTGCAATTGCCGTGCTGCAAACACCATTCGATGGTGTTGCGACCTGAACGGAATTCACAATGTTCTTCCGCCTCGTTCAGTTCTACAACCTGATTGACGAGGCGGTAGTGCCGGATTCCGGCAACCACCTTGCTCTCACGACTAAGGCAATTTGATGCCCAGTTCATTCGGGGCACACTGCTTGCTGCCTTTGCCCTTGTACAGTGGTAGCACAAGGGCATCCTTCACATAAAGTGGCACCTCCTCAATCTATACGGGTTACACCAAGTGGTGCAGCGCAGTCAACAACGCGCGTCGGCCGTGTTTCCACATTTTCGACGGGATGCCGTCGGCACTGGCACACTTGGCGTTTCACAGCTGAGAAAATGCTCTATGCGTCCCATTCACTGTATGCGTGTCCGCCAAACTCACCTTCATCTCGTGCTGCTTCAGTCCGTTCCATGAAGTCCAGTCAATCACTGAATGGTTGTGCGAGAGACAGTCGTAGTGATTTTTCCAGATCTGCATTACGTCTCCAGTCTGTGTGCACCCAGCGCCTGCAGTACTATCGGGCAGCCTCCCCATTGGCTGCAACCTCGTTCGCTACACTGTATTAAAGGAGTCAAAGCATAACTTTTGTTGTCCGCGTGCAGGCGTAGAATTCCATCTGCTTCGGCTACGTCGTTCACCATGATTTTTATACGACGGAGCTCTCGGACCAGTCTCCACCGAATTTGGCAAAACTAACCCTTCTTCCCATGTCACTGTGGTCTACCACATTTGCAGTAATATTCTTACTTGCCTTTGACGGACATGCAGTGCGCAATAATCAACTGCATCCAAACCCCTACGAAGGAGATGGTCCAAATGGTCTGTCACAATTTGTTCTAAAAGTAAGTGCCAAGTTCTTGCCCCAGCCTCATGCTGACCAATGCATGTTGTGCGCGAATGGGTGTGTTAATGCTTTATTAATGCTGCAGCGGTGCCAAAGAAAGGAGCTGATAAATTCCACCGAATTGCCTGCACCTCGGTACATTTGAAGATTTTCTAGATGTTTATTCTAAAAAAGAAGCGGAATCAGACTCACTCAGATGATCCACGACAGTTTGCTTTTCGTAGCTTGTAGTCTACTCAAGCTGCTTGTGCCTTTCTTGTACATTCCGTGCTGTCGTCATTACACAACAGGGTAACATCCGTACGCATGTGTTTTTTCGATTACAGTAATCCTTTCGTCAGTGTAAACCATGAGCTTGTTTTGAGTAACCAGTATGATGCTTAAATTCAGCTGTCTTCTGTCCATCTTTTGAAACTACTTTATTGGACGTGCCCAGTTTACTGGACTTGTATGTACAACTTCCTCGACGCCCACCACAGACACTGGCGCCGTTCAAGAGGCCGTAGTACTCCATAACTTGTTTCCACCTATGTTGCCTCTTTACCTTCCCCTGCGGATGCTGTAGTGCTGAGATATGCGGACGTCGTAGTCTTGGATGTGCAACAGGCAACCGCAGCTAAATCACAAGCGTATATCGACAGCCATGTATTATGGTCCATAGCTCACATTTTATCGTTAAATGCATTAACGCAATTGGCTTCCCAGCTGTAGGCCACGGTTATCAGCAACGTCTGATGGAATACCCCGAACTTCACATAGATGGCGAGAATTTGCACTCCAGATTGTCAGTGAAGTACCTAGGAATAACACTGAGTCATGATCTTTCCTTATCACTAAATGTTAGTGTTGATTTTACAAAGACGAGGAGTCCTTCATTCTACGCCCTTCGTTTGGGATCCTGCTCTGTCGCTGGAAGTTAATTTACGATTTATCACCGCATGTGTCTTACTCCCTTGGACCTATTGCTCCGCTGTGATACTTCCTAGTTTTTTTTAAGGAAGCACTTCAAATTCCTAGGTAGGACACTGACGCAATTATCTCGGTGTAGTGGAATTTCGAAGCCGACCTTTTTTGAAATTCCTGTGTCCACTCACATCAATTCATACATAAGGCTTGCTTCGAGAATACTTACTGATACCAGTCGCCCACTTCATGGCGGACTGTCTGAGTGTGTATCAACATGCCCAATCATACAAAGTATAGATCCACAAGGGCTTATCACCCATCCGTTATGCACTATCTTGCACCATTTTGTGCCACCAGACATCAGTTGTCCTGAAGCTTAAAAACAAATTTGCATCATAATCATACTGCAGTTTATGCCACTTATTGCTCTACTTTGTGTGTATTACTTTATTTCTTTTACTATTCTGAAAAGATGTGTGTAACAGACGCATATTCCCCTTATGGGTACATAAATCACTTTTTTGAGTTGTAAATTGAATTGAATTGAAATGTTGCATTCTTCTCGCACACCAATCGCCAATCGTCGAATTGTTCTGCTCAAACCAATCAGGCCGCTTACAGTTTGCGCGCCCGATTGTCTACTCGGCAGCAGTTGTCACCTGGTCGCGAACGTGGTGCCACAGGTTGACCACTGTGACTATGCAGTCCACATCACACAGTCGTACCGCCATCGCATGCTCCAGCTCAATACGTTTCTCCACAATACCGAAGGAGAGAATGTTAAATTTACGCCGATTCACAGCGAGAGTGCAATGCATAGATTTGCGATAATATGTGTACAGTTTGGTCCGCACCAAGTTGCGATCAGTGCCACACTCAGCTCCACGCACTACACGTGTCATGCGCACTTCACGCATGTCGCGCTGATGTACGATGACATAGTCGAACAGGTGAGCGTGACCACTCCGTGGGTGCGTCCAAGTTGCTATATCACTCGCACGCAATGCAAACCGAGTGTTCGTGGTCGTCAGGCCGTAAGTGGCACACAGTGAGAGCAGCCTGTCACCGTTCGCATTCGCTGAATCAATGCCGTGCGGACCGATAATGTCTGTCCACACCGATGTATCAGGCCCAATGCGTGCGTTGAAATCACCCAACAGAAATAATCGGTCACTCTTTGGCACAGACCGTATCATGGAGGATAGCTGAATGTAGAATGGATCACGCACGTCATCAGGACCGGACATGGTCGGACCGTACTTGTTTATAAAAGTGGCCAACTTACTCTTCCGAGTCGTAGGCATGCAGTCACCAGTAGCGCGCTGATGCCAGTTAGTTCACCCACCGGCTGGCCATTTAGGCGATCGGATATTGCAAATCTGACCTCATGTTCCCGTGGTGCTAAGGCGGCGTTGCCTACCCAGTAGAATGTGCAGCCAGCACCTGCTTCATACAACATACCTTACTCAGCCAGCCGGGTTTCATGGAGCGCAGCAATACGCATATTGTAACGCGCCAGTGCCATCGCGACCAGTGCAGTGCGTCGCTCGGGGCGCTCACTGGAGTTCCGGTCCATTAGTGTGCGCACGTTCCAACATCGGATGTTGAGCGCTTTGCGCGTAGGCATACAACTGCATTGATGAGTAATCGCACGCGTGGTGGCGGTTGTGCCTCGGAGGTTTGCTTGAGGGACTCCACACGGAGCCTTAGATTCCATAACCTAACCCACGAGGTAGTGCGTGATTTGGAGGTTTGCTTTAAAGGCTCAGTTCGGAGCCTTTGACTCAATAGTCTGTCCCAAAATGCAGTGGGGAGAAGATCCAGCTCGTGAATGTGATTGCAGAGGCAGATTGGGATCCGCTTGAGGTCCGTCGTACGCAGCTTTTGAAATTCTGGAACAATTTCTTTGTGCTTTACGACCGTTGTAACATATGCACCTGCAACCGCGGCAAGAGTCAAGAGAGTTTTGACAGCTTTGCACCAATTCCACCATTTGCTGCCTGGCTTGAGGCGGACAGTAGCACACCGTTGAACACCCATAGGTGCTCACCCACCGTCAGAGACAATGCAGGGCACTCTTGCTTTACGTCAATCGAACGGTGAGCTTATGGTCTTTGCAGCCGTTGTCTTTCATGGCTAGCTAGTACGAGAAGAAGGCCATCGACCATTTCCTAACCTCCGAAGGGGATGGGGTTTGGACTAAGATACGGAAAGACGCCCACGCCTGACTGTAGAACAACTTGTGTCGTCAGCCAAAGTCTTTGACGGAAAGTACACACGAAACGCAGCGGGTGTAACACAAGGTCAGTTTAATTACTCACGCAAATTAGTGTTTCCTGGCTCTTAGCTAAGAGAAGGGCGGAACCCAACCCCCACCCCATGGTCGCCACGAGGAGGCGTCCAGGACATGAGCCCATGGCACAACAGTAGCAGCAGTGGGTAGACGATCTGTCAGGATCTAGCCACCATTAGCCGCAGCGCAACATAAGCTTTCCCACCTGGTTTTGTTCATAACTGGATACTAAATGACATAGTGGGGCCCAGTTGGAGCAGCGTTCCGAAGTTCGAAGCTTTTGTCCTGTGTACCATAATATTATTGGAGCTATTTTACTGACAATGATATGTCACATGCGTGTCTCATGTTACTATAAATCCGAATCCAGATTTCTTATAGCTTGACGTTTCTTGTCACGTTTCGAATGATTGTAATGAATGAAGTTTCATCGTTCTACTACATCGTCTTCTGTCACTCAAGTGATGTTAAATGCACTTAAACATGCCTCAAAATTGTTACAACTTAACGATCAATGCTGATTTCCAGCAAAGAAACTAATCCCATTTAGTAAAGTATAGCTAGACCTAAGGTGTGGTTGGTTAATAATTAATTTCGAGAAAACCTTCATCCAGCCCAAACGTTTACGTGGCGGAGATAAGGTGCTTTGCGTTATGACGTAGATAATAGGCAAATTAAAAAAAGCAAAGTATTACATAAAGTCACAACATTATAACATAAGCAAATCAACTTATGATTAAAATATTAGGTAACATTATCCGTCGGCGAAGATGGCAGTAACAGACGGAGGCACAAATGCTTCGGACTTCAAATGGTGGATGTTAATAGCTTTAGCAACAGACAGGAGCTGCTTGCAGATGCTTGCGTGAAGCATTTAGTTAATGTGTATATGCACATGAAGTCATCCCCAGTGGTAGTGTGGCAAGGTTCGAGGGCGTGTGACATAATAGAGCTGTTTGAGGACCTCAGCTCGTCTTTGTCGAACCATGTTTGCATGTGCTTGCGAGTCCTCTGAGATAAGCGCCTCGTTTGGTCTTGTTATTAAATCGAACGATATTTACTTATCCAATCATAAAACTATTGTTGTACCTCACCAGTGACTAGACGTCATAAGCGATAAGTGATAGCTTTGCGTTATCTGAAATACCTGAATTGTTTTTAGGAGCGTCTCCATTCACACATCCATTCTCTGTCTATTTACAATTTGTCATACATCTACATGCACCTTATTTTAACACACAAGAGTTTGTTGTGCGTTGCTCTTCCAAATACATTTCCAGTTAATGTCTCATCGTCTGGCTGTCTAAACAGGTCCTCGGACTGAAGTCAAAGCCGACGCCAGCCAGCAGGAAATCATTTCATCATGCACATGAGTTCATGGCTGGCCTAGTTACATTCATGCAGCTGTGCAACTCGCAAGCTAATTACCGATCGTTTTGTGTGACCAGCACTGGACAAAGACAGACAGGCGATGACCAAGGATTGGCTAGCCTACCAACATTCGGTGGTACAACGCCACGCACCGTCACCTGTTAGTAGTTTCACAGCTCTTGGCGCTCGTTTAAGTCATATGCATTTTGATACCGCTTTTACCATCAATTGCTTATAGGCATCAGCTTACTTGAATCACCCGTTCCACTCGTTGGGCAGTTTTAAAACCTACCACGGACATTTCTACTGAGGCGGTAGCTCAAAAAACTTGTGGCTCACTGGATAGCCCAATACGTTGTACCATAAATGGTTACAACAGATCGCGCAGTGCAGTTCTAATCGACATTCTTTGCAGCGTTTACTGACACTCCCGGAATAAACAGCCTTAAAACAACGGCATAGTGGAACACTCGTACGGCCAACACAAAACTTCTTTGATGGTGTATTCCGATACTAATCCTTGGACCTAGGCATTATGTCTTCGAACAAGGCTTAAAGTGGACAAGAGTTGCTCCGCCATAGGGAACAACTTCGGTCGTGACCTTGTCAACGTGTGTGTGCTAATCGTGAAATTCTGTGCTCTGTGTTAACTTGGACTTCTCCCATCACATTATTGTGCCACCTCTTCGGAAGTATGCTCAATCGATTCGGATCACCGAGCTCTATCCAACAGGGTCTATATATTTGAAGTACGTCCAAAGACACGCCGGCACACCACAAACGATGGCTTCGGAAGTCTATTCACAAAGGCCAACGTCAGTAACTTTGCTTACTTGAGTTTTTTCAGTACCTTTGGGATAACATTCGACAAAGATTCTTTAAGCCTGTCAGACAATATATAACTTAATACTGTGCACCACAGTATACCATAGCTACAGGCTTTTGTGTCATCTCACATTACCACCATATTTGTACGTTCATTTCACTGCACAAACCCTGTGTGCATTTGGTGACCCGTGCGCCTAATGACGCACCTGCACCAAATCCGTTGACGGTCCCAGCTGACCGGAGCATACAACTAAGACAATCCAAACGGCATGAGTAACGCAAGCGAAAATGCATAAGGACCAACGATTCGTAGGCTAGAAAAGCTTGTCGACCGGGAATACAGTGAGCAACAAACCTGTCAATAGTAGTTCAGACAAGCGGAAAACAGAGATCCTCACCAAAATTACGTGTTCGTGATCATTACACGTAACGGAGGTAACAGCATATCGACAGATAGGTTATAGTTCTCTGACTTATGATCAGATATTCCGATAATTAAGATTGTTCAGACATTTAGGATAAAGTGTGAGATGTTGGCTTTAACGTCGGCAAATCAAAAGGAACTGGCCGCGGTACCGGGAGGGAAAATCCCGGAGCTGGAGTTGCATTAATGGATAACTTATCACGAATCCCAGACCCGTTAAAGAGCAAAAGCTTTCTGGTAACAATATACATAGATCAGCGAAAGGCAAACACCATAAGTGAGAAACAGCGGTGAAAACAAGCAGGTTGTATGGTCTCCTAAGTCTCACGAAATGCTGCAAAGCATGCAGTTAAGCATAGACTGCGCGACCACCTCCGTCAGTAGCTGGACAATAACACTTGCCTCCTAAAGATATTGCAACTAACGGCTTTGCGTGCAAACAGTCTTGCTGCAGCCATTGTTCTGCCTTCCATGGATGACAAGCCATATACTTTCACTTGACAGACCTACGCCCACAAGGAACTGCAGAACCAACCATTACTGCGCAAGCAAAAGGCCTTGACAGTCTTATGCTCAAAGTTCCAGAACCCATCACTGAATCGTTGGAAGGTGGAAAACTGAGGAGCGAAACTGCTGGACTGAGATAACCTGTGCATGCTTAATGAAACTTCTCCTCGCCAGTCTTAATCACATTTCACGAAACCTATCATGTCTATACGTAGGGGAACCTCGGTTACGGCGATTAACATTTGACAGCACATGGGACCTGGAAGATTTACTCTTTGCAAGCCACATTCTAGTGAATTCCACGGTCAGTGCCTGCACTTTTCCGGACAAGCCATGGGCAGAATGGCAGAGGCGGAAATCTGACCCGAACGTGTCATGGCAAAATGAGACGAAAAAAATGATTCTGGTTCGAGTGTACCAGTGTTAATGCTTGAAGATAACAGTGAAACACAAATGCACGACATCTAAGAGTGTAGGTACGTCACAGAAGTCTGTAACGTACAAAATGGCGTTGCTTTTGACTTCACAAGTCTAGTTGCCTTCCCAGACTTCCACGGCAGCGGGCCAATAATTTTGAAATTTACCTTAAATACGACCGAGGTGGTAACCAGGGCAAATTAAACGTGATATGACAACAGGAACCTTGTGTCGCCAGCGGTTTGCTTATGACCATTCCTTTAAGCAACACAAACCTCAGTTGCAGATGTGCCAGCATCGGTTATTAATACCTCAGACCAGTCAAAATTAAAAACACAAGTTTCAATAAACATCAACAGACCGGCATTATTTTTGCCGGTCACTTATAGTTAACTGAGCTCCTAATTCGTCAGCAAATAAAACGCGGCTACACCAAAGCTCAGGGCCTCTACTCTAAGCTGTCCAGAAGTGCGCAATCGACAATTAACATTAAATTGGGACATCACAGCAGTGACTGAGGAGTGGCTCTCGAAAGACGTACTAGAACCAGAGATTGCACTCAGTAAGATACCAGTCATTCGAAATGATCGTCCTTCTCGCGGTGGCGGTGTTGCCGTTTAGTACCAAGGTTGCCTGAAATTTGAGGCGATTACCAAAAAATTCCATATTATTCCTGACGCATTTTTTGCTGACTGCAGCTAGCAGGTCGAGATAGTGATCACAGAAGAAGTAAACGAGGGATTCCTGCTTCTTATCAGTCCTCTACAGACATTTGACCTCCACGGCAGTGATGACGTTCTGTTAAACGCACTCCGTTATGTAACCGCAAAAAATGCTCTCACTACGTTTAATAGGCGACTGCAACGTACCTTCACTTGTCTTAGTGTTCCCTAATGGGCGCTCATTTAAATCGAAGCTCCTTGATTTCGTGGATATGGCAGTTTTGTATAACCAGTTGCATAGACCTTCCAGACACCATGGTTCAAACAAGCCATCATTATTGGACTCAATCCTGACAAATGAAGAGTTGTTGATTGCGTCAGTCGCACATGAGCCTCCTCTAGGCATTAGCGACCATTCAGTCCTAACATTTGTTTATGTGTTATACCAGTGTGTCGACAAAGAATGCGAAACCCAACGATTTATTACTGACTGTTCCATGATTCATAACCTAGCGACAACTGTTGACTAGAGCGTACAGAGTCACAGTTCGGCGAACGATGCATGGACTGGAGTCATAGGTAAAGTTAAATGTGTCGTACAAGCAGCCTCATGAGTTGTACCATTACGAGTATCACGCCGGACCATCAGATGGATCCGTAGCAGAACACTTAAATGCATCAACAGAAGATATGTGCTTTTGAAGTAACATACACTAAACCCACATGATGCCTCGTGGCAGGATTACAAACCAAGCAGAAACTAATGTACGTCAGTTATTACGCCAGACAAGTACAAGTGGCAAGAGAACATGGTACTCTAATTTTGAGTAACGCAAAATGCTATACAGGTATTTAAAGATCAAAGAAGGTTACATCTAGAATACCACCGCGCAAGACGACACGCGGCTGAACGTCTACTGCTGTAAATGCCGCCAAAGATTTTACCTCTGCAGTTTGGTTCCGTGGCAACAAATATCAAGGAAACATGGAACCCATCGGATTCTCCAAGTCCAACTTTCAGCTCCGCTGTACCAAGCGGTGCACGCGGATCTCAGAGTAATGGTGTTTATAGCCTCATCATTGAAACACTAGGCTCCGATTTCCACCCCAGTTCAGGCTATCTGTACCTGATGAGTCCAAACCAGGACGAAACCGTGCTCGTGTGGTTCCAGTGTTGGGATGAACAACAACAAAATTCTTCCATACCATGGAACTCTTTCTCTATCGAATCCCAACAGATGTCATCGACTTATCCAGTGTCACCTTTACTCCGGTGGCTTTTGTGAACAAGTTACAGTCTCTCCGGAAAAACAGTGCAACGTGAATCACCAAATCTGCACTAAGGTACTTAAAACTCTTGCACCCAACATAGCAGTATATCTTGCCGCGCTTTTCCAGGGTCTGCTTAACTCCTATACACTCTCATCTGAGTGGAAAATTAGAACCCTCGCTCCAATATACAAAGGAGGTAAGAGATCGGATCATGCCAACTATTGACCTGTTGCTCTCCTAGCTGTTTTATCAAAAGTGATGGAATCGGTAATCGCAGTTGAAGGTTTGCGATATTTTGATAGTCTGCGAGTGATTTCCAATCTTCAACACAGTTTCAGGCGCAGACGATCTTGCCCCATCAACCTGCTCTCTGACTAGGATTAATGGACCAGAACAGCTGATGAAGAGATTCTCATAGTTGTGGTTTACTTAGATTTTTCTAGGGTTTTCGCCAGGGCCAATCACTTCGTTTTCCTCCACAAGCTTGCTGCCTACAACATCACGGGGTTCACTCCTCACTTGTTTGGAAGATTACCTACAAGACAACCCATCAAGTTAAGAATAGCCAACACTAACTCCGAAAGGCTGTACGTATCCATTGGTCTACCGCAAGGATCCATCCACGGACCCATACTGTTTTTAGTTTACATAAATGACCTCTCAGAAAACATTTATCCCTGATGCAGATATTTGCAGATGATGCTAAAATTTGGAGAGCAAATTGCTCAGCATCCCACCACCATTATCCCCAGTAGGATCTGGACTGGATTGAGGATTAGATAGAAAGAAACCAGCACCCACTAAACTCTGCAAAGAGCCACTTGCTGACGGCCCGTACCAGTTTCCTCAACACCTATCTTCTTGGACAACACGTTTTACAACAGGTGACTAGTGAACGAGACTTACGTATTATCGTCCAAGAATTTTTGGCAATTCGCTTCAATATTCGAAAGCAGCGAATGTGACGCACTTGAACTTGAGGCTTTTGAAGCGAGCTCTCGGCACATTTGAGCGACGGATAGTACCACTGTTGATCAACATGTACCTTCGTCCCCATGTTAAACAAACGGTTCAGGCCTGGCGTCCATGGTTATAGCGAGATATTCGCCTATTGGAACAACCCCAAAGAAGAGCAATAAAGGCAACATGTGGACTATCCTGTTTAAGTTACAAACAGTGTCTTCGTGTACTCGGCGTCTTCTTTTCAGAATACCCACCGTTTCGCGGGGTCTCATCCTTGCATACCAGAAATTAACTGAAAGCAAGCACCCATGTGCATCGCTGTTGACTCTAAGCCATTTACAACAAATGTCGAAATCATCAAATGAAACTAGTGACGCAACACTCCCATTTGGATTGTAGGAAGTCTTTTTAATCTCTTAAATTCTGCTTACACTATACTGAATTAGCAACACACGTGGTGAGCGCACCAGACATTGAGACGTTGGAGAGACTGCTAGACTGTCTTCTTAGTGGTAAACGCTATACCACAGTGTGCTAAGGTGCGATGCGTTTACTAATAATGGTTCCTGTCCCCCGTTGGAATATTCTTGCATTTAAATTTCTTGTGCATTTACCATCCAATAGGAATTGTAAACTTATGTTTTCTTTCCCATCATACACTTGTGGGACAATTGAACTATTGGTGTTTGACGCCATGCGTAAGTTCCCGACTGACTTTGTCCAACCCCTTGACTTAATTGCCATAGACCATTGGAGTTCTATCCGTGTGTTATACTCGATTATGTGAACAATGCGGCTTAACAACGCACTTACGCAACCAAAGAACAGTTACAAACTGAAAAACTTGCCGATGACATCAAGATTTAGCGGGCATTCGACTGTCAGAGAGAGCACGACATGCTGCAACGTGAGGTAGACCATGCGTTTGAAATTCCAAATGCAAATCTAGTTCCGTTTAACATGGAAAAATGTAAAGCCTCACCCATCCGCCACAAGCGCACATATGCGAAGAAGCTTGGAGACGACATGCTAAAAACGGCATCACATGAGGCATTGGGGTTTTGATGCAAGATGATCCCGACTGTTCGGCGCGGTTCTTGAAGGCATCCAAAACCGCGAACCAACAAGCTGGTCTGTTACGAAGGGCGTTCGGACTGTTTGATCACTTCATCTTCCCACAAATGCTCAATGTATATGTGAAGCCCCATGTAGAGTAAGCGATTCAGGCTTGGTAAACCTAGTTGAAAAGTGACCTTGTTGCACTGTAGACCACACAGCGAAGGGCAAAGAAAAATGTGAAGGGTTTGTCCCATCTGCAATACCGCAGGCGATTGAAAGCCATGGGAGTGTACAGCGAAAGATATTGCCGTCTACTTGGTGACCGTATTATGTTGTTGCAGCTTTTGCAAAATTCCGGTCACGTGTGCCGCCACCTCATGAAGCTTAGGCGCAATGTGGAACTGAGTGGTCAAAAGCTAAAACGTACCACCCAATACAGTCGGCTTGAGGGTTGCTGCAATTATTTTTCCCTTCGAGTTTGTCAACCGTGGTACGCTCTTTCGACTTTGTCATTTCTGCACCCAGGCTACCCATTAAAAAAAGATTAGATGATGCTTTACATCACTTACATTACGCGATCTGCTTTCTATTCATTGCGTGACTACAAGACGCAGACAAACATGGGGCTCACTAACCCAAAGAAATCGGATTAGACGGATATACCTATGTGTTAATGTGGAAAAGATGGTGAGTCTACAGAGGTGATTTTATCAATTTTAGCACATTTTGTACAAACGTTGTTTCCACAAACAATGCAACTGGACTTGTCACGCTTTGGATTTTTATTCGTATTTTACCATTGTTCCCATTATTTCAGTAAGATGCGGATCGCCGATCTCACAAGCAACCATAAGAAGAACAGTTTGAGGTGGTTTCGAGTTCTTCCATACAGTGTATTTCCAAAAGAAGTGACAGAGTTATTGTCGTTCCCGTTGACCGCCCTAAAGCCAGCATACATGCGACATCCATCTGAACGGAATTTCAGGGATCCTAGCACCACTTCTGATACGCAGCAATTAACACACCTAGTCGAAACTGCTCGTACTATTTTATCACCTAATCATAAGCCACACGAATAAATGAAAATTCGACGGATACGGGAGAATAGGAAAGTTCATTTCCCTATAAGCTTGGTATACCAAACATTTTAAGTGGCTGTTTACTTATGCTAACTACGCGTTTACTCTACCTGCTGCCACTGTTTTGCGTTTGCTGCCTCCCGATAAGATGAGCGTAAAGAAGAACACTAACAATTTGGCAACAAAAGAAAGAGATTGCGTACGATAACTAGGGTATGGTGTTTTATTTGCAAAGCCATATTTTGCTCCCAACATCTGAAATTTGTAGCTTCAAACAGATGTGTCCCTGGAATGATCAATGGAGTCATAAGACAATCAAATTTATGGTGGTCATCGGAAAGAATCACACTTCACAGCCCAGGGAACCTTATCCGTAAATAATCTGCTACTTAACTAGGAAACAGATATTCATATATTATTTCGGCAGCAGCTTGCAATAGACTTGAAACCTAAAAGGAATTTCCAAACAGGTTGCAGTAAAATTAGACTTTTCTTTAGATTTTTATCGCAACCACGTTTCACTCATGACATAAGTGGTTTTTCAGACCAGGGTTCTGAAATAGCACTTGTATCCAGAACGACAAGTATCCACGAAACGAGCCAGTATAAAACCGGTTTAGAGTCTAAAACATGCCGAAATTATTAGTTCACCAGGTTTCTGTTACTATTGTCTGAAAACGCTTCTCGATTTCTTTTTCCGATGCCAAGATAAATATATTCACAGTTGTTCTCTATGCCGAACGGTGACCCAACATGCATTGTTCAACCATACACCATGCACTAATTCATGAATTCATTTAGACACTTTAGCCGAGCTGTTTGTTTTTGAACCAGACTGGTCTCCCTGGCAGTCTCACCGATCTGAGTTTTGGTTGTATGGCGTTAAACTAATATCTAACTTGTCTCCTATATCCTTTTGGCTTCGCTTTCGACAATGTGGTATCCGCGTGCGAGTTCTGCTGTCATCTTTTACTGTACAAGATAAGCAATTCAGCGATTATCCTTTTCATTAACGAAGTAACTCTGTTGACTAACCTTTCCTTGTAAATATATGTATTTATAATCAGTAGCATCGTATTTACCCACATTATAAATCTATTCAAAGCGAATCCCCGTAATTAGTTCCAGCACTACACATTACCACCATCAGCTGCCATTGCTTGTCAGCATTCGTTAGACTCGCAAAACAACTGCTAACAATTTTCACTGCGAATCAGCAGAAAGTTTTAGTTGGTTTATACTTTGAGCACCAGTTTACTAAAAGGTAGCGAACTACTGGAAATTCTCAGGGAATTTTAGGGCGAAGTAAGGCATTGATTGGACTGTGATATTACTCAAAAACTGATATAGGACGTCAATCTCAAAAATGGAAGTATTTATTTAATTTTTGCGTTTCGATTTCTACACGCAGCTTTAACTGCATCTTTCCAAGGAAGGTTACCTGTAAAATCTAAGGCAACCAAACGAAGCAAGTCTTAAATATCGGTACAAACGCTAGCTCCAGCGGAGCCGGTTGGCTTCTTCATTGAGTGGCCAGGACCAGTTTTCATTGCAGGTAGGGACATTGAATCTGATGAATACCCGAAATGAATGACAGCTTTTGCCTCTCATTGTCACACGAATTATGCGGTGTTATCCTCAAGACGGACAATTGTAGCACAGTGTTTTAACAATCAGTTTGAGCTGTTCTCATCTTCTGTAGCCAAGCAGCAGATTTTCCGAAAGACAGTCGAAATTAAGACAACTATTCTGTCAACAACGGAAGTAACCTGCTGCGAAGCCCATGCATGATTGATGTTTGTGCTTACTGCACTGATATCAGATAAGCCGACATAATGGCTTAAAGGAGATGTAATTTTCTTTTATATCTGCAATGAAATAGAATGATGCTGAGCGAATGGAGGTGAATTCGTTTTACCGAGCAATTGTGTCTCAAAGTAGAATTAACTTAAGTAAAAGTAAGCAAACGAATACGATTAGTTGAAAGTCTGCTCACCTAATACTTACATTGAAGCATCCAAGGAATAATCTGTTTATGAGAAGCGTTCATTAGGTTAGCTTGAGTTATGCTAGTTTGGTACGAGTTGTGTAATTTAAAAACAGCAGCTGAAGAGGCAAATATCTGGCCATTATTGGTCGCCTATTATTTGGTCAACTTTAAAGCCCACCCTAACTTTATAGGGTGTTTTAACTTGATAAATCACTTTATGATATGGAATTAGGAAATTTGTTACAAAAGATGAGAACGAGCAATCTTCATAAATTTTTTTCTCAGTACTGAAAAACTTCGAATGGGAAGTTTGCATGAAAAGTCCGGCATTTACGGTGTATCAACAAAGCACATCTGGCTAAAAACAGCAGCGCTGTACCATGTTTATGGAAGGTAAGTGTTTTATACCTACAGAAACCTTCCTGACTAGAACTTATGGTGCAGCAGGACAATTTAAGTAGTTTCATTACAAAATTCTACATGGATAAAGGGAATGGTAGAGAGGAAGAATAAACGGAAGCCAAACAAATGAACGCCTATACATAAAAGCAAAAGTTAACAATGCAAAGATGATATGATACGGGTAAAATAAATACACGACTTGGGAAATCCCATGGGATGATTTGCGTGAAATACATGAGTTGGAAATAACTGTGTAGATTGAAACGTGCATCTGTTGACTCGCCTTAAGATCCACGTATGTTGATCTAATCCGATGTTCTGGACGTTGGTGAGCCCAATGATTGTCAGCGTCCCTTTGTCACTCGGTGAGTGGAAGTTAAACTTCGCAATTTAAATGGTGCAATACATATACAAATCGCTTTTTAAAAATGGATGTCCTAGGCACAATAATGTCGCAAGTCTAGGGAGCGTTCCACGGCCGACAAGTGCTAGAAAAATTATCCAGTATAGCATTCTAGCCGACTGTGTTGAGTGGACACTTAGGCTGATGGCCCTTATTTTGTGTTACGGCTAAGTTGCACTAGCTTGTGTAAAACGTGATTTTAGTTTTCAGAATATGATTAACGAGAATGAGATCATCATGTAACCGGAGACAAATTCTGCTCTGCACACCTTTTGGATTTCAGTCGTAGTCGGTATGGCAGATGGAAAAGTACTTCATGTCTTTAGTTGTCCATCGCTGTGAGGCCTCCAATGCAGCGGACTTGTGTTTGAGCCCATGCTGTCAGGCCGGAATCGCGCCAGAGTCGCCTCCTGGGGCCTGACATATGCGTTAAACATTTGCGGGATTATGGAAGTGTTGGACAGCCAGGATAGCATCATTAAGAGACCAAAATAGCGGTTTTAGTTTTTGGACATATTCACCGTTTGTTCCGCGCAGCCTTGGTCTTCTTGCATTATTACCACAATCTCACGCTCCTGTGAGGCGGCCTTTAAGCTGAGTCTAGAGAGCTATAGACTTTAACGTGTATGTGGCGTTGATGTTGTGGTTTACACCTGCTCGCGTTGACCTACTAAGATTACTTTTCGATAATTCACAATTGCGGTCCTGATATCGAGGCAGCATTTCGCACTAGTGCTGATTATATCTCAGTCGGCATAGTTTGATATCAGCGAAAGCCAAGAAACTTAAACAATGGTGTAACAGAGATTATTGTTTACTAGGCATTGAGGTGGGCCAAAACTGATCTTGGTGTAACAACGCAGTACATACGAACAGAATCGGAAAAGCAAAACCGGAACCCATGCCCTGCATCGAATAGTCGGGGACAATGTTGTTCATTTCATGACACCATTAAAACGATAAACCGATCGCAGCATGACGAACTTTTGAGGCGACCCTACGTTACTTACCAGCCACAGATATTTCACCAGGTTACAACCATGAATGCCAGAAGAATGGCGGTAGTCTTAATTGAGTGACTTGGCAAACACGTGGTTCAGGTCAGATCTGTGACGGAAGTACGTGACCCTGGTTTGTAAGAACCGCGTAACACAGCCTGCGGAGATTCAACGGTTTTGTCTATCGATGTCAAGGTTAAAGCAAACATCAACAGCGCCGCCTCCATCCTTTCGGAATATTGAGCCATCGCGCCTAAAATGTGTCTACATAGTTCGACGTACTCCAACATCCTTGATGGCTTGAGATAACCACATTTCCGAGCAAGCGAGTACATCGGGATGAGACATATAAGTACAGCTATATCGTACGGTATATCCTTTCACGTAATCGTCTTGTTTTCTTTTCTCTTAGCAATCATTCTACCCTGAAGAAATATTGGCACCATTACCCATCGCAACAATGTAGACGTGAAAACAATCGTTATGCATTATACATATATTTGCACGATGTTCCACGGACATAAAGAACAACGACGTAGATGTTTAAAATGCCCACTATCGTTTTGCTTGCAGAGCAGCGTTTGCCGGTTTTTAGTGGCTAGCACTTTGTGCAAACTGTCCACCGAGATCCCGCGACATGTGTTGACGATGCTCCGTTGCAGTTTTTGCAGATAAGTGCAACTGATTTCATAAACTCAACTTATGACGTACCTCTATAGGAAGAAATATAGGAGCATAAATAAGGTGAGCATGCAGGTCACTCCATTGGTCCTCGCCGACACATCCAACCATGACCGTAAGTTTCGTCCAAGTACTCAAGTACCGTTTGTGCAGAATATGCAGGCGCACCATCCTTTGGTCACCAGAGGTCAGTCAACAACGCTACGGCCTGCAGCTGTGGAATATTACAGGCCTGCAGCATTTATATTTAGGAAGATGCTCGAAAATGTGGAGAATAGTTATGCTAAAAATGTCAATTTAACCGTCACATTGTTAGAAAAGATGGCCCAATAATTTTTCGCTTGTCAATCCAGCCGATGCCAAGAGTTGTGCGCTGTTACACATGGGAAACGCTGCACTGCTTGGTAGCCCAAACATGCCGCTTATCTGCGCTACGCAGAAGAAATCAGTGTCTTATCAATAAACCTGATATCCATAATGTCCAGAGAAAAACAGGAACGTTCCTGATGCTTCACCGGCTCGCATGGATAAAAATCTTAAACCTGAAGTGTACGATACCTTCGAAATGTTCCTTCGTTCAATATACGATGCACAGAATTTGGGGTGGCTGCGCAATGTTGGGCGTTTCTCTTATGGTTTAGATCATTGTTTGGGGCTAACTCATCTACAACAGCTTAAGCCGACACCTCATCCGTGGCGATAAGAACGGTGTTTACCAAAGTATTGAACAAATTTGTCTCCATGATTCATTATTGAGATTCGAAAATACTTGTTGTTACAGCTTTGCAGCTGGATAAATCTAACCACATCTGATAAAGTGACACTGTAAATGTTATCCACTTTTTAGCGTCGATTGGCAGATGGTCTGCTTTGGATAGTTGTGTTAGGAGTATTTACTAACATGGTTCAAACATTTGAAATTTGTCAGGGAAATTCATGGGGAATTAGGGCAGTCCTTGTACTGTCATATCCCTCAAAACTGATCCAGGATGCGGATCTCGCAAGTGGAATAATATATCAACTACCCGCTAGTTTATTTTAGTGGTTTAACTCAGATACCACATCCAAAGTTACCTTTCTCTTATTCTACGAATTTTAACAGTAAACTCTAAGACAGTCAACCAAAGCAAACCCTAAGTAGCAACACAAACTGCAGATCCATCTGAGCCAGCTGACTTCACTCTTGAGCTGATAGGACCAGATTTAGTTGTAATTATTAGACACTGAAGCTGATGACTATGCGATAGGAATGACAGCTTTTTGTCTCTCCACTTGTCAAAAATTATGCAGTGTTGTTGACAAGATGGAAGGTTGATTGATATGAATCACGCGGCCTTTCAGATTATCACTTAATTATGATTTATTCATATCCCTGAACCAGTCAGCAGATATTGCAATATGCATTCTCTTTTAAGACCGATTCTGTCACGTATTGGGCCAACTTCTACAATGCACATGCTTGATTAATGTATGTGTTTTTCCGCTGACGCCAGATAAACCCACATATTCGATTGAAGATATCCTTTTAGTTCTATCCGCATCTGATTACGGTTTAGTAATACTGAATGCAGTTTACACCAATCTGGATGCACGGATTACACTTAATGAAAATCTGCTTACTCAGGAGGCCACATGTTAGGAATCTGCAGTTGCTCGACAGTGTGCATTCGGTTAGATTAATGTCTGCAAAAGTGGTACCACTTTTGCAATACTTGAAATGACACTGGAAGGGGCCTCTCTTGCTCATTGGTCTTGTTGGTTAAAATTAGGGCAGTCGTCAACTTTGATTTTTGTGTTAAGTTGCTAAAACACAATTTCGAACGGAAGTAGAGATCTCAATGTACTTCGGATAGCAACGGACAATTCTCTCCGCTATAATATTATCAGATTTGTGAAATGCAACGAGTGGGGAATTTTCTCCGAACAGGTATCATTCGTCGCAGAAATAAAGCAGGGTATTGTGGCAGTTCATACAAGTAATACACAACGCTTCCTTTCATTAGGTGAATAGGTAGTGAATTACAGCTGGGTCACCCAGCGCACCCGACGTATGACAACTTGTAACTGCGAGTTTACTATGCGCAACTATATACACCTTTTTCCATCAACTGCCTTCAATTCGTAAGAAAATTTCATCCTCTCGGAAATTACTATCCTTCTTAAATTGCTAAAGATGGCCCATGACGCCATAGTATTGCATCCAACTGTGGCAAAATGCTAGTAACTTACTCTGTTTGTTAGTTGGTTAAGCAATCCACGATTAACCAATAGTCTGAAACAAGACTATGCAGCATGTTGTGCTATGGACAGGAGCATTTGTTATCGTTCAAGTACGCTGGATACCATTTGAAAATGCTAAGTAGCACCATGTGTGGTCTATGAAGGAATAAAGTTTTTCGTATGTAGGAATTCGGATGTGATATGGATAGGCTGAATACCAGAATAATAATAGGTTTGATCCGGTGAAAAACCTTTTGCAGGTCCCTTGGAATCGTTTTGTGAGTTACATAAGTTTAACAAAATAAGGATTTACACTTAAGCTAAACTCGCATCTGTGGACTCACCATATTATCCACGTTAACATACAAGCACATGCGTCTACGTCTATTTCGTGGAGGTTGGTGAGCACATCGTTTGTCTGCGTATGTTCTTCACACAAGGAAACGAAACGAAACCAAATCATGTAGGTGGTGCAATTCATCGTCGAGCCTATTTTTGAACCTGGGCAGCTTGGGCGCAAAAATTACAATGGTGGAAAGAGTGTTCTACGTCTGACCAACTCGAAGAAAAATTAATTAACCTGGCATTACAGCCGACTTTAATGGTGACCAGTTTATGCTGGTGTCCTATCAATTTTGTGTTGCGGGATTCAGCTGGTGGCGGCAAGCGTGACCACCAAAACACACCCTATACACGCTAGCTAGAGGTGGGAAACACCTCAGCTACTGTGCTACAATACATAAAAGAAAAGAAGCGAATAAAACGTTACAGTTGCAAGCCAGCTGAGCTACCGTTAACGGATGGGCATCGTTCCGGTAAACTAACAGCCAGCTACTATGCATGGAAAAAATTACTAGGCAAAATTATATCAGGCTAAATAAGGAGATCGTGGTTGGAGGGGGAGGCTAAGATGACTGCGGTGGGTCAAAGAAACTCACAGCACGAACGCCACTGAGGTCGGCCCCTAGTCATTTCAACAAGTGGAGCCCACCAAACGTGTTCATCGTCTTTCGGACCTCAACCAAGTAGACGCGACGCTCCAAGCGAGGCCAGCTTCGAAGTGAGAGACTTCATTCCTCTGGACCAAGTCATCGCTTGACTACCCCTCCTCTTCTCCCATTCACACCCCCGGCGCACAAACAACGCACGACGCGGAAGTCGGTGCGCTGGCATACTTAACACGTGGCCTAGCCATCGGAGCCTGGTGCGTGAAATAACGGTGCTGAGCGGTTCAGTTCCTTTTCCTGTGCCGTAAACAAGGCGTCGAACACGCTCGTTGCTCACGCGGTGTTCCCACCATATGTGAGCTAAGTTGCGAAAGGACCGGTGGTCGAACGTAACTAGACACTTTTTGTCCGCTGATCTATGGGACCAGTATTCACAACTGTACAGTAGGGTCGAACGTACCGCTGCATTGTACATTCTGACCTTCAGGACAAGTGTGATGTCGCGCCGGCGCCATAAGTGGCGAAGGTTAGCAAAAGCGCCCCGAGCATTTGCTATACGGTTCGTGATCTCATCTTCAACCACACTGGCGATGATACTTCTCAGGTAGTTGAAATATTGGACGAATTCTAGCTGATCCCAACCAAGGGTCGGCGAAGGAGGCGATCCAGGTCAATCTTAGAGGAACGCTTTGCACTTCGAGGGTGCAAAGAAAATCCCGAAGCGGCTGACAGCCAGTGCTAATCTGTCCAGTGCCGCTTGGCACGTTTGTGAGCTGTCACAGATTAGGGCAATATTATCAGCATACTCTAAGTCAAGAAGTCGTTCTCCTGGGAGCAGATCTACACCTTCCAAGTCATGTCCTGTAACTACAATCTCCATGACTTCCTCAATAGCGAAGTTGAAAAGGAAAGGTGACAGCGGGCATCCTTTTCTCACACCGCTGGAGATATTGAAGGGTGGCGATAGCTTGCCGTTAGCCCTCACTCTGCCTGAGCTACGCGCGTATAATGCTCGGATAATATTTACATAATTCCCGGGCACACATTTACTGAGTAGGCAGTCCAAAGTGCAAGTCTATCTACTAAATCGAATGCACTTCTTATATCGAGGAACACGACAATGGTTGGCCGCCAATATATGTGACGGTGCTCCAACAGCTGACGCAAGGTGAAGATGTGGTCAATGCAGCCACGACCTCGACGAAAGCTGGCTTGCTCTTCACGAATCTGGCTTTCACGAGTGCCAGTCAGTCTGTGGAGGATGACATAGGCGAGTAATTTGGAGGCGATGGAGATCAGACTGGTTCCTCTGTGGTTGTCGCATTCCGATCGTGAGCCTCCCTTGAAAATTAAGACTATGACGGAGCGGCTCCAGTCGGTTGGGACTGTTTTCTGCTAACACAGTTAGACTAGTAACTCGTATAAACCATCCACAAGAGCAGGTCCGCCGAATTTGAAGAGGGCTGGTGGAAAATCATCAGGTCTTGCGGCTTTATTTAATTTCAACAGTGCGATCTCAAGTTCGACTTCTGAGTGAGAGGGTTGATCCAAATGGACAGCCCACGGAGCGGGGCGATCAGTGGCCGAAGAGAAATCTAACAATTCCGACAGATTAAATTGCCTTTCAACTGCTCAGCCCAACGCTCCAAGCGTTTTGACAAGTAGTGTATAGGCTGTCCACTCTCGTCACGTATAGTTTCACTAACTCCAGGTCTCCTGCTGCCCGATTGCTCTATCAACCGGAATAACTTACGATGGTTACCAAGGGCGGCGACCATTTCCATTTCTGATGCACGATGAGACCACCAGGATTCGCGGTCCCTCTACAGGCCGGCACGGAGATTTGCCCAAAGCTCTTTGCGAGTTTCATTGTGTTGGCTTCCAGCCGGAATATGCCGGCAAGCATGGATAAGTTCCAGAGACCGTGAAGAGACCCAATGTCCGTGCTGGCGATTAGACTTACCATATGAAGATTTCCCTGCTGCCATTAAATTCTGGTGAATATGAGACCAGTGAGCTTCAATTACATCCAGTGAGCGCTTACTCAACTCGCATGACAGGGTACTTTGATTGGGATTCAAACGGCTTGTTGCATCAGTTGGCTAGTGTCAATGCCCTCAATACGTCGTCGTGGGCGTCCTATAAAACGCATCCGCATGTCAACACATACAAGTGCATGGTCGGTGTCCACACCTGTTCTCCAAATCGAGCGACAGTTCTGGACGCAGCTTCTCCACCGGTAACTTATCGATTAGCGTCCATAGCTGGTTCGAGACTGATGGGCGCCAAGTCACCCTCTGGCCGATGCTGTGTCGGAAATTGGTGCTCGCAAAAAATAAGCGAGCAACTTCACACAAATGCAGTAACCGCTCACCGTTATCATTACGGGAGCGTGCGCCGTGTTGGCCGCCCAGATGCAGTTCATCAGTGGATAATTTTCCAGCCGGCTTTACAGTGTCAGAGCTTCTTCTGTGCCGAAGGAACTCGGTCAATTGGCAATAGAAGTCGTCTTTTACTAAATCATCACTAGAGTTTTTGGGTGCATTGGCAGCGATGACGTATAGACACCTGTGAGTCCCGCGCGACTTCGAAGTTTTGAACTAGTCAACGTATCGGACCGCACACATCCGGCTACCGAGTGGGAATTCAGTCAACCAGAGCAGCTTCAGCCCGGGGACTCAGGGCAATACCAACATTGGCTTGGCCGGTGCTCGAAGCTGCATCGTCACCGGATAGGCGCAATGAGAAAGTGCTGCTAGTGTCACCTGAAGGGCATCGCAGAGTGAGCACAGAGCTCGAGGCTTGTAGGCGAGTCTCCGATAAGCAGCGGATATTGATCGAAAGGGTCTCTAATATTCGGGCAAGTGCTGCCTGTTGACCGATCTAAGGCAATGTGCGTACATTGAGGTCTGTCAATCTGAAGGATGATCGAGGGGTTTAAATGTGTCGATGAAATGGGCTTGGACGCTTGGTTGGATATGGGCTTGGCGACAGGACAGGAATGATGCTCCGCGTTCACATGTGCGCTGAAACTATAGGACAAGCGACTATTGAAGCAAGGTGAGGAGGGCCAAGAATTGGGGGATTGAAAACAGGGGGATAAAAGTGAAGCTGGAACGGGACGGTAAGAGAGAAAAAGCGTAAGCGGGGGAATAAGAAGATGGGAAGGCTTGAGAAGTAGCATCCAAACCCCCATCCACCCTACTCGATGCAGCAGATAGAGCACCGTTGTATCTCCTCTGCTGTGGCCAGAGCATCTGAAATATTTTGAGGAAAGCTTCATAGGATTGCGTGGGCAGCATATTGTCAGGTCGCCCAGGCCTAGCCAGGAGAACGGTTAGGGTACTTAACCAAATCCTTTGGTTCAAAAACCTGACCGCAAGGCAGCGGGTTTGGCGGTAGGCTACATGGAGTCCGTTTTAAGGAATATGGAGCCACCCTTATTCCAAACCCTAAGCTGGAGGATCAGGAGGCTGAATTTTTGTCTGGCCTCTAACCATTGACCAATCTGGTATGAGTGGCTCTGAATTTGTAAAAAAGCACCACCCAGCATAACTCAACGGATCGCTGAGGCACACAAACCATCGTACCAAGGTAAGCTCCAGCATCATTGCGATGGGCAAGCGTGACCAGGGTTTTCAAGATCTGGTACTCCAGATTCATGCCACTACAACTACGGCGATAACTTCCGCCGTAAATGTTTTCGGGTTTTAGTCGAAATAGGTGCGTTCGCCATCCCAATGGGATAGAGTTGTAACCAGAGTATCCAGATCAGAATGGCATATTCTACATAGAACTCCATCTACGCATTGAGCATTTGGTGGAAGACTGAAGGCTCGAACCGCCCGAAGACTTTCCGTAAAGGATCAAAATTCGGTGCGCGGTTTCGGACACCTTCAAGGAGTGGGCCGAATGGCCTAGGTCGTCTTGTATTACCACATCAAGATTATGCTCATGTGAGGCGATTTTCAACATGTTATATCAAAGATTATATCTGTTAGTGGACTTGCGGCATACACGCGCAATTTTGCTTTCGTCCTCCCCAAGTGAAAGTAAAGTGGCCTTTGACCATTAAAAAGCAGTCTAAGCCCCCACTGCAGCATTTCGTTATATTCTTGAATCTCAATTGTTCTCATCTCTAAAAACAAAAGTATGATTCGATTATACGCACGAGGTGATTGAATACAACGCGTAAGCGCGGCCACAGCAATGCGTCTTGCAAAATACTGTGGTTCACATCGTATGAACCTTGGAGATGGCTGTCGTTTCATACAACGGATTCGAAAAGTGATTGGATCGTGTTTCTACGCGAAGCATGCCAAAAGTGCGATGTGCAGATAAAAGTTGATCCACACAAGCTTGCCACTAAATTTAGAGTGCACTAAATAGTGCTGAGGAAGCTGGATCTTAGGAGGGTAGACCACGTTTGTGTGGTGAAAGCTATGATAGTAATTTTGTTTGAGTCAGGGGCAAGAGAATTTACATCCGCATAGGTCTCCGAAGTACAGGTACAAGAAAAAAGCTGTAAAATATGGTGCACGACTGTAGTGCTATTTGTCGTGTTCTGGAAACGCTGATCCTAGACTCACTCTGGTGCAGTCTGCGATTAAAACAACCTTACAACTTGTGGCAATTGTATGTCGTCCCCAACTATCCACCCCAGAGATGGACTTCTGCCTAACGTGTCTTCAGAAGTATTGTATTCTTCCCAGTTGTTACTATATCGATATATGCTTAACAAGACTTGTAGCCCCCCATCACTGAAAAACCATAACGCAGAGGAACTAGACGAAGTGACACATTAGCCACTGCCAATAAACACGGTACAAATAAAGCTGCCGTTGGTCGTATTTATGGGTGACTTAATGGCCATCGACTTCTAGAATTAGAAGCTTAACTAGTAAAGTTAGCGGTGTCATACCGGTTCATCCAAACTTCAGATGGCTAATAGTCAAGTGTAAAAATTGGAACATTCCAGGAAGCTAGAAACCGAGGTGGTAATGAGTAAAAATCGAATAATTGCTGCAATAGTGGGTATTCCTGGATGAGTTGCCTTTCCCCGGAAAAGACGTTTTATACGACGTCGACACATCAATGTTCTCAGATTTTGTGTATTCAACGTTCGCGTTTTGGTAGTTCTAGCTTATCCCAGTAAGCAATTAAATACCGAAATAAAGAAGTTTATTGAAGGCGTTCGTCGGTGGGACCGTCAAAGTGGTCGTTTCGTTTTTTCTTAGAGTAATACTTTTACTCTATCTACTCCGATTTTTCAACTCTGTTCTCCCGTTCTCACATTTTTATTTGGATCATTTTGTGAGCGTCGACATTGTCCTACTTTGCCGACTTCTATCTTGTTCAGAGACGCTGTGAAAAACGCATTTCATTTCGCATGTGGTCACAAAGTCAGAAACACAATCAAAGGTGTTTCAAAACAACGCCCTAGCAAAATCAACAAGCACCGAGCCGCCTGGTAAGCCGGACTCAGAGATTTTCTAATTAATAAATTGCAAATTCCCATTGTCATCTCTACCAATGTACGTTTCCTCATTGTTTAAATTGTCGAATTCAGTGCCACTGAGCGGCGCTAGGATATGCAAAACTAAAAACTGTAAGGCCAGGTGAATGTTGGTTTTATCCTTATGTGAACAAACAGATTATACAACTGCATGAAAGAACGTAGTGAGGTCCCATCACCTGGGAAATCGGTATAAAAGCGGAGGATACGTTGTAATTTACGTAAAAGATTCATGGCGTAATTCGACTATCTTGCTCTTTACATACTCACCATCAAAATATACTCTCAACTAATCGAGTGTAAACTGAAATTCATGAGTAAATTTCTTTCTGTCGTCAATAAAAACCTCAACATGACTCCAACACGCCATCGACTGAGCTCATTTATTTTGCGGACATTGTCTCACTAGGGTTACCGCCTAAAATGGAGTGCTCTCTCTGTGTCGTTGCTGGTGACTTTAAAATAAGTGATACAAAGTTCATTAATATACTTGGTCCAATAAATACGTTATCTTCTACAACCAGACTTGAAGTGGTCTTGGACTTGTTTTCATAATCAAAACTCAGTTGTTTTCTATATAAAAGCGAGCGCCTCTCTATAACTCAGACCAATGTGTCCTGAAGATTTCCTCTATTATCCGCAGCAAGGCAAAACTGTTTTAATAGAAAAAATTTTGCAAAACGATCTGCACGCCTACTTCTTGGATTGGAATTGAGCTAACGCAGTTGGGATATAGTAATCTGTCGACGGAGATGTTTGTAGAAGTTTCGATTGCAACATAGTCAACACCTTATTCAGTCACCTAGGGTCTGGTCGCAGAGTTCGGCCAGCCTTGTAGACACGAAGCATTCTTTCGGTGCAAAACGCAGTGATTAACAGTTAGTCTACCTTGTACACTTTTAAGGTTACCTGGATTCTATGCATTCCTGCAATTGCCCAATAGTTGTATGACCTAACACCTAAAAAACGTCAACCAGTCACTGATATATTTTTCCAAGCATAGCCATTAGAAATCGTTTAGCGAACAATCCCTTTCCAATAGATCATTATCCGGGCTGATACACCACGTATAAATGACAAACATCAAGGACAGCTAAATATAAAATTATAGGTGTGTTGCGGTTAGACTTAGGCAGACAGCCACCACGCATCCAGGAAAGCGCTAGACGGTCATTTGGTTCTATTGGGTCTCATCAGTACCGCACACCAGCCGAACCACAATTAACTTTTGATTTTTCCTTATTGACGGTAAAGTGTATGAATTTACGGATAACTTCACTCAGGTTCTCCCTTTTAATCCGCAGTTATTTTCCACGTCTTTTTTGGACATATGTATGGTTAAGGCAACGCACTATTATTTTATATTAGACTACAAATATTTACTGAAGCTGCCTCTTCGAGCTTGATAGATTTGTCTTTGACTATTCATAGTCTTTTAAGGCACTGAGACTGAATATTGTCTGCAATGACAAAAATGATATCCAAGAAAAAACAAATATGGAAGCATACGTTCAAAGACCTAGTTAAATGAGCAAAGTACCTGCATACATGGGAGTATAAAAAATTTTTTATTATGTGGAGGCAAGATTTTGGATGGGTAGTTCGAGGTGATAAGGTAGAGATTGCTTTTGCGTTAGTTTGTTATATTTACAATTTGTTTACAGTAAAAAATGGGAGGCAACATTACGATGGCATAATCTGACCCTCAAAGCGGGGTCCTGTTGAGGCAGAAAACGTTTTCACCTTGTTGACAAACACTAAGTGTAGGCTTCCTTTTAACTTGATTTGTGAATGCACGATGTTCATCAGTCAGAAATTCGTAAAGGCGATAGTGTTGTATCGACTGAAGTCATAGGCAAATCCCATAAAGCATATACCAGATGCTTAACGACGGTAGTTCTGAAATCGTCATTAAGATTTTCACTCTCAGCTATAGGACAGCTGAGAGAATTGCAAATGTTGACTAACAAAATCCGACGACAGGTGCTTAAGCATCGTGGCTTGCATTTCACAGTTATACAGCTAATGTGCTGCAAACACAGAAGAAAATTTAATTTTTGGCGACCTGCATCATTCAGAATTTATGTATATGTTAATGACACAACCAAGTTACCTGTATGTTTATATGGACAGTCATAGCAATGTGTAGTAAATCGGTAAAGTGCCACAAATGGAGCTTCACTGTCATGGTGGAATTGGGTTTCATGAAGCAAATTGACAAAAAGTCGAGAGTATTCAAGACAATGTGTTATACATTTATGCTCTACTAGTTTTCCCACAAATAAAAGTATAGTAGCATTGATCACAATAAGTATGCGCATAAAAATTTGGTTTTTCCTTTGAATTGTGACTGTCCATCCTGCGTAATGGTCTTCGTAGAACCACGTTGTTTCCTTTTCAGCAGCTTCTATTTGTCCTGTGTGGATTGGTCAGAACAAAGCCTATGTTCAAGTTAATGAAGGCGCATAAATTTTAAATTGTTACGACTGTAAGTAACCATGACGCAATCCTCATGACAAATACAGACAAATTAAAAAAAGAATACAATAAAACACAAAAAGAGCGCAGGCGCTGATGAAACCTTTGGACAGTATTCATGAAGTACGGTTAAATTTGAATGCCCTGTCTGAACATGTTTCGTCTTCCGGTTTTATTTGGGAATCCTACTGGAATTATGAAGCGGTAGTCAGTTCGCTTCTAGGAAATTTGTATTCCATAGTTTCTTATTCCTAACCCTCATCTACTCTAGTAAGTAAATCGCATCGCCTTTATATTGCTTCTAAAACATCACGCAGCCAACGCGGTTTAGGTAGCTACTGGTTCTTCAGATGCAGCATGGATTATTGCGAGAAACTGTAACGCGACTACAAGAATGTTAACATGTGATGTATTTTTCAACGCCACTTCTACCTGCTTGAGCCAATATCGCTGAATTAATCCATCTCAGCATAAAAGTAGATATAGAGGTTAAATTTCCAACATGAAGTTTAAACACAACACCTAGCTCAGAGATAAATGTTTAAAATCGTGTGAGCGATACAACCGTCTATAATTCGAGGAGATTACTTTCCACTTCGGGTTTACCAGCTCTGGAACTCCATCCTAAACTCAATTTGTGTCCTCTCTTACGTTGAATATTTTCAAAAAGATGTTGAATGTTGCCCATAACTTTTTAGCCATTTGTGACCTTAACTATTCTATTGTGAGTTATATTAATCATGACCTTCTACCGGTTTTGTGTACCATGGACCGAAGGAAGCGGCTCGTAAGTGAGCGAACCAAGTTAAGATTTCTCCTGCTTCACATCAGTGGTCACCGCACCGGCGTATTACTCTATACTTGGATTCGATTTTTATTTGACACAAAGTTTATTGTCTATATGCATTTATCTTGTTAGACGCTCGGTAGATGACTCACATACCACATGCTTTCAATGTATTCATCCCAGCCTTCCTACTTGACGTGTCAAGCAATTGAAGTTAACTCGTGCTAAACCATTGTTTCATTTTCATTTTAATTGCTCATCTTTACTTTACATCCAACACTGCGTCTCCATCATACACCTGGAGTTTATCATGGAATTATTTGTTGTTGACTGTGGGTGCTGTGAATCTAAAAGGATCGTAGGACTGCAGCGAAGTAAACGATAAGTCTTTATTTTCATATTTAAAGTATTAACTATTTTACTATCCTTATCATCATTATTGTTATGTTGATATCTCCACCAACTATCCAGCGGGACTTGTAAAGCAACGCTTCTTAACCCGTATAAATTCATTGTTCATTGTTCATTGAGTTAATACTGTATAGCTCATTTGCTAACCCTTAAGTAAACAAAATATGATGCAAAATATTTCGTCTGGGCATATTAATCTTGAGAAGCCTAGTTATGTTAAGGATCGATAGAACAGACAGAATAACTACAGAAACTGCGTTTGACACATCGAAATCAATTATCGAACTTCGTTTACTTCGTCGGTACCGCAACATTTTCAACAACCATGATAAATCAGTTCAGTCACCCGGTGCGCTCAGATACACATAATGCCCAAGAGCTCGTAACAAACGTGGGCAAAAATGCCGACAACCCAAGTAGCTGATTACGCTTATCAAAACAGACGAAAACACATCACAAGTCCCTTGGGAGAAATAATATAGAGATTAAAGCAATCAAGCATCGACTGACGGATACCAGCACCCCGCTCCATCAGTGAGTATTTTATGTCCATAACTGCAAACATCGCAGGTGCTTTTCTGGTTTTATTTGGGAAATGATAGAAAGGGTATTAGTACTTTCACACAGTCTTTGCATAACTAGGCTAAGTTTGGTTCCAGAGCTCTACGCATTACAAAGGTTACATGTACATTTATGGAAAGTAGAGAGAAATTTACCGTGTAGGCTAGGTGAGTAACGTGAATGACCCAATGAACAACGCACACTTTGTTCAGATCACAAAGCACAAACCATGGCAATAGTTTTCTTGAATTATTGTATGTTTTCGGTCAAATATCAAGGCTCCCACGTTCACATATCTTACGAACGGAACACAGCTAGATATACAATCACCTTTTAAATGGAGCCACCGTATGAGCAGGGAGACTTGACTTTTCGGAAAAGTTTGTAATAAACCTTCGCGTCATCTTGGTCACAACACAGACGACTCTAATACTTTGCTGGTTTCAATTGGCTCCCTCTCTTAATAGTACGGTTAAAAAAATCTTCAATAGATGCGGTGTTCGCAACTGCCATCACTCAGTGCCCGGTGATCTACCATGAGATAACCATGCGTGTTTCATATTCTCTTTGAAGGATTAAGTTCTTTGTGTAAGCGAAAATGTTGTGGACTGAATTTAAAGACAGCGTAACACCCACCACAGGGCACGAATAGTTTTTAGCAAAGCGAACACATTCAACATTATAACACGTTATGTCGAGCAGGACTAAGCTGTATACACCCATGGTAGATGTATTTATAGCCGCGAACTAAGTACAAAATCTATTCCGCCGTTGTGTTGAAATGAATTCACTAGAACATGGATGTGAAACACTCGAGAACGGCAATGCGAGTTAGAATCCACCGGTGCATTGGCCAAGAACTAGGATGGTTGATGAACTTGCTTTTATGGTTATGGTAAAACCAGTAGATGTCTTGCTTCTAAGACATTGGACAATGACGCTGGCCAGTCTCTGCACCGGTCTTCAACGCGCCTTGCGTCGCTTTGATCAATGGGAACTTTGTCGGCCGCAGCAGGCCAGAAAACAGATGGTTAGAAGCGATAATGTTCTTCTGATTAGCGGAAATTCGTTTACGCGAAGTCCTAGAAGCGCACCGATTGCGTAGCAACCCGTGGAATCTAGGTTGCCAAGATGACAGAGCACATCAACTTTGTATAAGTAAGGATTGAATAATGCTGCAACCCATAACTTGATGTGATTCAACTAAACCACAACTCATGATGAAAGGATGCTTTTTGTAAAATCGTGCAAAATTGGGTAAGATGATTACGTCAAGTTTGATGGAATAAAAGTATTTGCCTTGTTTAACCGTGTTTATGTGATATGCTCAAAATTGCGGTGTAGGCAATATTAGTTGTAATAAAACAATGCATCGGCGGTCATCGTAGTGATGATGGCAGATGGAATTTCGGCTCAAACAACGGTGACTGCAGTTACAGAGCAACAACTGGAACTTACACCGGTTGCATTGTCAATGATTTTCCCTCAGTAAGCCTCAACACATTTCGCTACAGCGCACAGAATGCACGCCACCTCTTTGTCCTCTCCTTTTTATTAGAGAACGTCAAGATTGTGTCGAATGGGGTTTAAACACCTTTATTTAAGTCGCAATTACTTAACAGGGAACGTTAGTTCCACTCGGAAATTCAGTATAACACATGAGAACACAAAATGTACACACATAACAGTGAGTTATATCAAATAGGCTCATCCTTCTATGTATTGATCGAGTTGAAATGGCGCAACGAAAATATGAACTAATATAAAAATACACGTATATACATTCCACAAGCACAGAAAGACCCAAGTGCTTCTATAGACATATTAGTCAGTTAAAATATAGGGATCGGTCGTTTAGCAGCCCATATATTATAAACTTATGCAACCAAACCACTCAAGCAAACGAGTGATTATACTTGGCTTTAATTAACCACATATAAAGAAAGTTTAAATAAGGACAAATTATGTAATATTTTAGTTTCGAATTTAGACCACAGTGAACATATTATTGTGATTGGCAATCTGCGCAGCGGTCGATAACATCTATTTACATCTAAGGCAGTTTCCGGTTACCTGCTAAGTATGGGGTGTTTTAAGTCTAGCAGATTCTTTGTTCATAACTGCTGTTCACACAGTGGACCTAACCAACCTTTCAGATATTGATTGCCTAGTCCTTTAATCTTTAATTTTATATACCCCACCTAGGTGTCACTACAGACTAGTAGGTGGATAGCTCACACTATAGTTTGTTAAGGCTAACTTCCGTTAGCTACTTGAGTACTTAATCGCAAATAACTGTTACGCTTCTACTCAATTTTTCATTATCTAACTTAATATGCCTGTAGCCGCACATCCTCTCGGTTGAGGCTTCAGAAATAATGAGACAAAATCAATTTCAACACATGGACCAAGGGATATAAACACAATGTCGTCTTCAACGTTAAGTCATATGAAACCTCCATTTCAGAACGAATAGATGTACCCATCACACCAGGCTGATGGACGTCGAATGATGGCATCAGTTTTACTCGGTGAGAATAGTTTAAGTTCAGCGCCAAATTATCGAGCAGGATACAAAACGTTCAACAAAAATAGATTTATTTAATATTTCTTCGTCAATAATCAGTGACCATTGTTCCAATCGGTCATGTATGCTTAACGTTAGCTAGATTAGGTCAACTTTAACACGGCCTTCGGGCAGTGCAAATTTTGAGCAAAACTTATAATCCCGTATATGCTAACTAGCGTTTTGCCTTAATGCGAATTATTTCAGTGTTGATTATCTTCAGTAAATAGTAAGGTTATATCTGGTATCAATTTTGAACCCTAACATCCATCCTGCAAGTTTCAAAACAAATGATGCTTATGGCCAACACATTACTAACAGACTGGTAAGAAATATTTTGGGGCTTTTAATCTTAAAATTGGAATACTTATATCTTGGCTCAAGCGTATGATTTATAATCGGAATAAGACCTATTTGTATCGACATAATTTTGCAACCAAATTCAAGTTTCCTTATCGTAGGAGAATAAAATTCCGGAGTTCTGGTGGCAGTGAATTCGTCGAGTACGGTTTCAGCAGCTTGAGTTTTAAAACATTTCTCTCGAAGGAAATTTTCCATTTGCTTGAAAAGTTTTTGATCGGTAGAATACTGTCAGGTCGGTATGGTGGGTAAGATAAAACGTCGTAGTCCGGATCGTGTAGTTTTCTCAGTTAGGTGAGGAACGTTCGGCCTAGCGTTAACGTAAAGAAGAATTAATCCCTTCCTGTTAAGCATTGCCTGACACATGTGTTGATGTTTACGGCGTGTTTCCGCAATTCGTTGCCAATTCTTCTACACCCTGATGGTTTCCCTGAATTACGAAACTTGTGAAGAGGCATACCAGTCGCAGACCGTCGAACTTTAAGTAAAAACATGGTGGGCCTAACTGCAGCTCTTGGAAGTGCCGTGGAACTACATCCTGATCCAAAAATCTAAGCATTCTGTCATCGATTATCGTAAAGTATCCACTTAGCAGCGCGTGACACAATACGGTCGAGAAGCGGATCGCTTTCGCTACACAGAACGACGACACTACAAAAGGACGAGTTATTCTATGTTCATTCAATTCAATCGGCACTAACTAATCACTTTTTGCGCCATTTCAGTCTCTTGTAACCGAACGAGTTACATGCGATAGCGCAAAACTCGAAGAGTTTTACTCGGCCCCGCATCAACTAAGGTCTTTAATTAATCGTCGCTTACTTCCGATGCTTTTCCACCAGACTCGCCATTTTCAAGGCTCATGTACTTTCAAAATTTTTGTGATCACCATTGTTCAGTACTGTTATTGTTGTTTCCAAAAGCCTAATGCACTGTTGATGTCACAATCTCTTTCTGCCGTATTTCGACAAATATTAAAGCAGAGCAGGTAAATCTTGCTATGTTTTCTTCCATTCATGTTGCATTGAATGTTTTGTTACAGTGTAAAAAGGTATCTTTTTGGCTAAACTGTAGCTACTGCTTGAGAGACAAAAAATGGGCTTCACACTGATATATATAATCAAGATAAATTTTAGAACATCTTGGAACACCAAAAACTACGCTAACTTTATGAGCATCCTAATAACTAATAAGGTAATTGTCTAGGAGATGCGTGCTCCCAGTTTTTCATTTGACCCGCAACAGTAAAATTTTAAGGGTGAAATATGAGGCATAATATTGCTGTCCTTTTCGAAAGATCATCACCGTGATGGTCGCGGAAAGCACGGAGAATTTGCACTATCCATGAATGTAAAAGATAGATTTGTGCTGCCAACTTCCTATTTTGTTTTGCCACTTTAATTGCTGTTCAAATGAAGTTTCTGGATGTTGCAGATACTTTGTTTGCACTGAGATGAATGAACGATCGAGGATAAGACCTGTTGGATGGCAGTGCGTGCGTCATTTAGTCGCACAAGGGCACAAATTTTCCACCCTTTGAAATTGTTTGATATTACACATTTCTCTTGTGAACTAAGGAAGTTTCGTCGTGCATTGGAGAGAAACAATTTAATAAAACGTATAAGTGCTAAACTAATCACACCGTGTCGGTTACCACGTAATAATCCCAAGCAGCGTTTGTTAATTGTTGAATCACAGAATACCTGCTGTATCTTGCTTTCGACACACACAAGTTATAATGAGTCCGCAGTTCGTTTAGATGCAAAATTCCTGGGACCGCATACGAAATTATGGGTTCCGGAGCTGCTCTCTCCTAAGCACTGAAGTTGACATTCGTCAATTTCACCACAGAGGCTTCCGTTGATATTGTCTTTGCGTTAGTAATACAGCACGGCATTTTAAGAAGTCTTAATCTCATTGGAGAGTGTACCAGAGTTTTTATTTTCTCACAATTGACTCAGTGAATGAGCTACAGAGCCACTGTTCTACTCACTTCTATATTTGATCGCCTAAGTAACATGGGCAACATGGTGACAAAACGGAAAGTCGAAGACGTCCATAAAACTGGTAATAAAAAAGCAACCGCCAGACATTCTGATAATTGTCCCGCTGTCATTCGAAATCCACGGTTGATCTGTTCAAACGATGTATTTATGTGCTATACTTTGCGAAGGAAACAGTAAGTGCTTAGCGCTATCTGACGGGACAAAATTGGGGAACACAGGTTACAGCAAACATTAACATACCAAGAAATTTGTTGAAACACACGTTAAATATTATGTTTGTTCTAAGAAGTCTCTAAATCTAGATACTGGTCTTAACCGATGAGGGAAGTCAAAATAAATTTGTTGCATGAAACATGCTGTTTTTCACAGGAGCATACACTAAGTATTGCATGCTTTAAATTAATGCACTTCAAAAACCATCCTCACCCCACATGGAATACAGCGGATAACAGGTAGTATGAGCGACAGTTGCAAGCAATAGCGACATAAGCACGAGTTTTCTATTATCGTAGCCACCAACATATACATGCGCAGGCTTTGTTCGCGAGATATATTCTTTTAGTGAAAAGTGTGATTCGCTTTCATGTGTACTGAGTTAAACGACATGCGCTATAAATTGAATGAAGCAGCAATGTCCAGAAGATAAATTTAAGTGGATACAGTGTTACCCAAGCGGCTTATGAGAGTCGTAACTTTTGCAGTCGAATTCGGAAGCAGATGATGTTGCTTACTCGAGTACTTGAATTATCATCATGATCTTCTTTCCGTTAAGCTGAATTACCAGCACACACACGCATTAATACACACATACCCAGGGGCACCATACCATTTCCGAGTCAAGTCAGTTAATAGAGGAAACAAATTGGTTCGCAAACATTTTCAACTCGGTTCGTAAACATTTTCAAGTTGTTGCGTTTCAAAGTTTGGCTTTGGTGCACACGCGCACCGACGAGTAGCTTCATCATTGGTCAGACGCCGTCGCCAAACGGGTAGCCGTGTGTCACTATAGAGCAGGTGTTCTCAAAATTCTCGGCTCGTGCACCCCTGTGTATTGTAACCTAGCACGACGGACCCCTGAGCTTTTCTTATTCACAGAACTAAGCTTTAATAACATAAGAATGAGGTGGAGTTCATCGTTATATACTGAATTTGCACAGCTGTTCAGTTATGTTGGCAAAAGCGAAGGCTGTTGAACTTACATAGAAATGCAACAACATTTAGGCTTAATACCTTGGATAAAATTCCTTCCGACATGCAGCGCAGACTTGTTTGATGTTAGGTGTTATTGAGAGAAGCTGTAACCTCGTATCTCGTTACGCGTCAGATCTGTTTCGGTACTTCGTTTTGTATAGAGATAATGTGAGAATGCAATCTCACACAGATAAGTTGTAGCAAATGGGAGAAGCACGGCGATAACTGTCTACCATGACAAGGTACACATCGTTCGCTTTGCATCAGAAATCACAAAGAGACAGTCTATGAAAAGCTTTTTGAAAGGAAGAGTCTTAGGTCATCTCCAAGCATTTTGTATACATGGCCGGATACGTTTCTCGGTTCTGCTGTAAGCGCATTACGATAACTAACCATGTACGATAATTCCGTAGGTGTTTTTAAGTCTACGACGCGTGAAGCTTGTGCGTTTGGGCGTTCAATATTTCATTTCGCATGCGCTGTAAATACTTCTTTCTGTCTTTACATTCCGTACGAATTGTTCTAAATGCCGCTACATTTTAATGGGCAACATGTTCAGAATAACTTTTTTACACAAGTCACATTGTATACAATTATTGGACTCTATAAATCCAAAACGAAGATAAATGTTGTTGTATTTCCGCCTCTTACCCGCTGGTAGAGAGGATCCGATTGGCACAGGTTTATATTACATCACATCAGGTAGTACAGAAACATCACAAGTCTCAGTTACTGCATGCTTAGAAGGCATATTAATGGCCCAAATACTATTACATCTGAATTCGATGAAGATTATTCCTGTGAAACATTTAGCAGTATTCCATTCTTCATTTCATTGTCCCTGTTGATGTTACATGTCTAACTACCACAATGGAGATAAATAACTAAACATAAGAGTCCAAATCACACCAGGAATTTGATTATTATGATAAGTTGGGCTTTGAAAGAGGTGAAGTAGTGAACGAAACAGCCAACATTTTGCAACGTTGCAGATGTAGTTTCGCTCGAATTCGCGGAATCGGATGAGCACATTGGTTAAACCCAGAAATATTCCCGCATTCTTTCTGAGCTTCGGTGGACGCGATCCCGCAAAGGAGCCTCTCCTTCCGGTTTCTTTATTTCGGAGAATAGTAACACATGAAATGACCGCAAACTTGAGCCCCATCACATGGCATATTTCTCGCTGCCCTTCGAGGGACACAGCCTGGATTATGTGAGCTTGAGCGGACGTAGAATGACCTATCCTGCCACTACCCATGGCATCACGGTGAAATAACCACACTGCCTATCTGAACTTGGAAAGCCTCGTTCGCTCACATGTTAACTTCCTGCCAAAACAAGCTTCCTCCCTGAAAGCGGTATGTAGCCACGGACAATGCACAAAGCTATATTGTAAACTGTTGGATTTTATTCAAAATTTTTCACGGCATTTTTGTCATAAATTCATGAAATAGACTGATCACGTCTAATAAATTTCCTAATAGAATTGTAACACCCTGGGAGATAACGCGGATTCCTGAAAGTAGCCCACGGACACCCTGAGCATTCGCTGACCACCCTTTGGGAAACAGTACTTTAGTGATTCTTATACTCATAAGGTATGCCCATTCAGACATGAAGAGAACAATTACGAAGAAACTTCTTATCGATAAATATCGTCAAGCGCTACATTTATGAAGCAGTGAACTAAAGCTTGCAAAAAGCTATTGCTAGCTACGTACAAGGAAAAGGACGTCAGATGATAGGGGAAACAGTTAAGCTGCGAATATATTATGTACAACAATCAATAACAGATTCAAAGGAGTCCCGATGGACCGGTTACCAGTGACGCTTGCACGAGAGCTTGCTGTTTACATAATTCCGACTAAAGGCGTCCGACAGCAAGAGCTTTAGCTATAGTTAGGAAGCGCTTTTGAGTCACTTTGAGCCTCGCTATGAGGCAACTAGGAGAACCCTAAATGAGTATTTAACACGACATTGATGCGCAGTGTTGATCAGGTGCACACAGATGCGATGATCGCAGAGCAGTAACTCTTCTCACTGAAGAACAGTGTGGTTGCCTAACTGTGAAAATGCACACTGATAACTGCACACGGTCAATCATATGACAACCTTAGTGCATGTGCCACGATTGAACTGGTCGCATTTCGAGTTAGAGGGACGCTTACAGGAAATAATGTAATAGCACGGGCAATGAAGAGAGTGCTTGGTAAGTCTCTTATTTTGTTAGGGTGAAAGCCACAAGCAATAGTGCACAAATACAACGGTGATCCGTATATGTACTATGAGAGGGAAGTATGATTGCAATACGCAGCTGGGAAGTGGGATCAACAGAAATGGTACAGGTAACCAACTTGCGCTATTTAACCTATCATCGTGACATATGAGCTCAAGTTGTCAACGTGGCGTAGGAACGAAATTTGTCGATGCACTAAATCTGCTCGCGGCCCTCCGTGAAGAATCGTACAGTTCGGAAGTTAATGCTTTGCTTATTGCTCTCTCCTCTAACAGACACATGGGTTTTACAGCGGAATCCACTATATTGTTCACCAGGTTCTTAACCCACCCCGCCTCATTGTCCAGTTTTTCAAAATACCAATTCTTTTCTCATAAATATCTGCATTTTCCACGGCTAATTACTCACTGTCTGGGTGGTCCTAACACTTAATTACCCAGCTGCGCGGGCTGTGCACTTACCGCTTTGTCTATTTTACGCCCCAGCTCATTGCCAAGTTCCTAAATTAACATGCGTATCCAGGAAGCTGCACGACATCTGTTTGATAAATAAAAAATATAAGCTTCGACAACGAGTCATAAGCATCAGTGCAGTTGGTGCGTCAGTTTTAGGGAAAATTTAAACATCATTATCCGCCTGGTATTCCCGAATCTATCACAAGTCAGCGACCCAAATGACTAATGCCAATTGGCTCACTAGCCTTTCTGAGAGTTCACTAATCCATCCCAACTGAGTTCTCTGAAGTCATAGTTTAAAAACACACGCCCCTTACTTTGACTTCATTTTGCCACTTGTCTAATTCGGTTGCCCGAGAAGACTTACTTACCTGACCTGTTTGGCCGCCATTCCATCTCCGTTATATTAGATGACCGAGACGTACCACATCTTGTAAGTAGTTAAATCTTTTATAAAGAAAGTGATCCCTTTCCTAAGCATCTAAAAACGCGCGATGCTAAGACGCAGCGGTTGTAATCGACAGTCGACGATTATCACTCAATCGGCCGCACTCCAACTGCTTCAAGAATGACACGGAAGCATGTCATAGAATGCAATACTTTCTGTTGCATCATAATCTCATCTAATAGTCTCAAAATGAGTTCCGTAGGGCGGAATCCTATTAGAGGTGCCTTTTGAGTTCTTAGATCACGTGCACCAATGGTCTACTTAAGGTATACTTGGATTAACGTTTAAGTGCAGTTTGATAACGCACTCGATCGAGTCCTTTAGAATGCTTTACTTATCATGCTATGTTTTTGGTATTTCAGCCTAGCAGTCGCCATGTTTCAGCACGTAGCTTGCTGACTGCACTTAATTTATTCAGATTAATAACATGGAATGAAAATGTATCGGTGTTGCTCCTTTCAACGCAGCCCGACCGCGGTTTCCTCCTGGTTTGGTCGCATCAGGTAGAGCTCAGAGTCTAGTGGTGCTCGATTGACATCCTGATCACCATGCCAATGCGATTGTCGAGCAAAGCATGGCGCCGCGGATTTACATTCCAAGATTTATTTGGAGAACATCCTGTGTGGTAGACCTCGGTCATTCCGATCGTAAAGTCCCTTTCCCAAATGGAAGCATTTCGGTGTTTCTCCTTCCAACACAGACACAGCGCTACCGCGGTTTCGTCCTGCTTTGGGCTCATCAGGTAGAACCCAAAGTCTAGAGGTTCTCGACTGACGTCCTGATTACCAATGCAATGCGATCCTCGAGCAATGTGGCACAGCGGAAATACATTCCAAGCTAGATTTGAAGAACAGCCTGTGTGGTTGGATTTCGACACGCATCCCCTATTGATACGTCAGTTCCTTGTGAGGTAGACCTCGGTCATTCTGATCGCAAGGACCGTTTCCAAAATGACCGAGGTCTACCTCAAATGGAACCGAGGTCTCAGTAGAGTTTACTTTTCGCAATCCAATCACAAAGCTAGTTCTGCAAATCCAGCTTGCAACATGGAATGCAATTACAGTTCATTGATTGGCTTTGCGACTCACAACGGCACCTCAAACCCACTAAGTAGTAGAGTCTATAGTAGTGGCAAGTTCCAGTACTTCAACCACGCGAATTTATTCCTGTTTAGCGATGTAGATGCATTTATCTTCTTCTTCTATATGGCAGACTTAAATGATAGCGAGATAGAAATGATTGAGCGAGTGCAGCATGTAGTCACCAGGCTGATTCCCAACTTAGGAGGTGTGCCGTCAGAAGACCGGTGTAAGAAACTAGGGCTGTACAACCTAGCTTATCGTCGACCGAGGGTTGAACTCATCATGACGCACCGGATATTACATCTGGGAGATTAGCCCATGTTGTGGCTGCTGCTTCATCTGCGCACACCAAACGGCACACGAGGACACCGGTACATGCTTGTCGCACCGGATTTGAAGCGGGTCGCTCACTAACTCTGTTTCGAACGCAGAGTGGTGAATGTATGGAACGGCCTGCCGCAGCACGTAGTTGAGGCGAAGTCTGTGTTGCAATTCAAGAAGTTCCTGGACCGACACTTTGCCGAAGCAAAATATATTTAGCGCAACACAAGATAACGGGTCATCGTCCCTGAGTGATATTCGATGCAGCTACACAGAGCGAACTCTACTTGCAGCTTCCAACCAATAATCAGTAACCACGAGCCCGTTGAGACAGGTGGAAATGGAAAGCAGATCAGGCAAACGCAACCTTATTGCAAATTGACTTAGAGTAGCCATTATGCACTGTGACTAAAAGGGACACCTATTGCTCCTAATCTACTCAGTCTGTAACCTGCGTAAGCAAACATTGGACTTCCTCGAAATTAGTTAGCAAGCAGTCACTAGGTACCATTTTACAATGCCGCGCCTTCTTAAACAGCTGCTTGATTACCATGAATTATCCTTCCAAACCGGATCAACATGTTACATAAACCAGGATGCGGTACAGAATTGAGTATTCTCGTTAACTTTTCACACGGAGTAAATGTACTATAACTGTCCACTTTTACCTTGTAATCCCGATTAAATTGCCATTTACACTAATTCTGTTTTGCCGCGTATCTGCTGTGTAAACTCTGAGACAGACAACACATCAATTTTTGATAAATATAGTTTTACTCCCCACCATCCTGCTTGACTTTTAAAGCAACTGCTTATTTACCTGCCATAAATCATTGTTCATTTTAATATATCAAGTGTGTCACCTTTTTAGTTTCAACACCAGGTCGCTGTGAAACTATTAGCCAAAAGTTTAAATTTATTCTGGTGGGATTTTGTTTATGCGAAAAGTAGTTGTTTTCTAGTGTGCAACTTATAACTGCTCGCTACTTAATCCGAATTCTGTTGCAATTTTACATTTCATTTATTTTTACAAATGTTAGACGATGAGAAAATATCACACATATGAGGCTAAACTTTTAAAAGAAATAAATAGTTTCTGGAAATATAATGCATAGACTGTTATCTTATAAAGATGCCATTAATCAACGTTACCACGTTACAGGAATGTAGAAGAAAACGTACTATTGTATCTTCTGAGCAAATTCACAATCGTTTGCAGTTCGGAAGTTACAGTGTGTGTTTTGACGAATATTTTTATTGGATATGCATTAACTAGGTGGCTTTCATGAAACACAACAGAGTGCTTATTTCAAAACAAAGCGAATGAGTCATCGCGTCTGTCAAAACTGTAGTCGTAAGCGAAATGTTTATTTTCCTAAAGGTCGGCGTGTTGATGGGGCAGTTGTTTGTCCTGCTTTTTCGAACTAATCTTGTTGCTCTATGCCATTGGTGGGTTAAGGTCTTCGTATGCAACAAGTCTGTAAAATGGTGTAAATAAAGATGTGAAAGAATTGCCACTTCGGGATCTTGTTCACTAAGTTAATAACAATGACATATCATGAACCAAATATTTTGTCATAATTCAACTGAGCCCGTAGGTATAGAACGAAAAAGGCAGCAGAATATATAGGTGTTGCAATGCACAACTAATTATACCCGAATCCAATGGCTTTGCTTCAAATATAGTTTCAGTCCTCGATTGCAATAAAATGATATCATCCACACTCAGATTTTCTTCCAATGGAGATGCATATCAAAATCTTTTATTGGGATGGTTGTGAAGTGGTCGAAATTTCAGAAATTTCTCATCTGCTTTGAAATCTTAATCATTTGTTAGAAAAAGATGCTTCATGATTGCATTAAATCCATCCAGATTCATTTTATTGTGGCGGCTGCATTGTGGACATTTTGTTCAGAATCCGCATGCATCTGCTTTTGTGTTAATGCGGAACAAACAAATTTATCGAAAAATCAGTAAAATGATTTGCATGATGTAAAATCTTCCAATAATAATCAGGTATACATACGGAATACTGTCCTGAGTTTTTGATTAAATAGACAAATTTCTTTCATACATAGTCTAAGTCTGGTATAATTTTTGGGGGTGCTTTGGAGAAATAAGCAATAAGGGAGCAAGGAGAGTTGCATTAACAGATTAACCGACATACAAGCGGATTTGAAATTGCTGGAACTTGGTGCAGCAAGTGGAAAATGGAACTCACATCCGAGAAATACTGCTTCATATGTTATCGGCGCATTATTACACCAAATTCTTCGATTCTAGAAGGCAAAGCCCTGGCCATCTGTCTCAGAATTCATGCTCTTGAGATATACTAAGCAAGTTCCTTCAATTTCGATAAATATGTAAAGCATACTGTTGAAAATACCCGCAAACCAGAAGGGCTAATACTAAAATCCTATTTTTTTATATGAAACCGAATTCTACCTGTATAAACCCCGTATTCGTCCCCTACTCGATTGTTTCTTACTAACATACTCTAATCTGAGAAAACGTGATCAAACATTAATAGAAAATTTACAGTGCTAATTTCAAAAGCGCCGAATGCGAAACGCTGGTGATCTTACCTCCTATGACCGTTGTTTTTAGATGAACATAGTATACCTCTAATTAAGGGGACTAAACATTAATCTGAACATCATGTTTGATTTCAAACACAAACACGTCTTTTCCTCAGACATTGTGGTTGCACATCAAACTTCTCTCAGATACAATATAAGGAATATAGGCAGTAAGTTACAAATCGAAAAGGTACGAACTAGTTTAAGATCAAATTTCATTCTTAACTGCGATGCGGTGATATGGAACAAACGACCCCAGAATCTGCAAATGTCTGATCCAAAGGGCATTTTTCGGACCCCAGTTAATAAGGAATTGACAATGAATAAGGTGAAGGATATGCTCAATATAGACGTGAGTATAGCCACTTTGTATGAGGAAGGGCCGAGCGCCAAATAGCAAATGACCAAATTCTCTACCGCATTTGTAGTTATCAAGCAAACTTCTAACACTCTTTTCTGTCCGCAGGAATCAGCAAACAAATTACGGGGTGATTACCGAAAACCGTCGATATCACTACCTGCGCACCTCGGCTGCCACGTTTGGTTGGACCGCTGAAACATGGACTCGTGAACCCTTTTCTTACAAACGGATTGGATGCAAATCATTCTTCACAATTCAATTAAAAATGTGATCGGATTAAACACGCGGTCCGTGTCACTCACTACTTAGATATAAACTGTTCGATTATTTTTGTCGACATATGACTACGTTTTGCACCCTTAATTAAATATTACGTTTTCTGTCCCGTAGGAAACAGTCCAGAAACAGAGAACCAGTCTCATTGCTCGGGGCTATCAATTCTTGCACTATTCGAACACAAGCGGATAACGATGAATCCTAAGCTTATTTCATAATTCTCTAGCATATCGATACTTTGAGCAGCCTTTTCTTTTCGACACTTCCCCTGTACAATTTGGTTGGTCTTTCATGCGCACCTACTTTTATGCTCCTTTACTTCACTGTTTATCATGACTCTGTCGATCTCCTGTGGTGATGGAATAAAGCTTCCAACGCGAATAACCATACACATGCAAAGCGCATTGAAATTAGTTCCGTGGTGCTAAAAAGTGCTTTACTCAAAAATCAATTGATGGTAGGCGCTAATTGACTTGACTACCCATACTTTATACACATAAAAACAGCCCTAATATGAATCACATAAGTGATGGCTTGCCTGCATTTAAAGCCACGCCGGCCAAATGGGGCTTGGAATTGCAGTTGAAATCCATCGAGAGAATAACCCGGATGAAAGCAGGTCCCTGGGAGGCAGTCCCCGTATTACTTCAGATATCCTTTTTGTACATCTACGCTTCTCGTTGTTTACAACTTCATAATCTGCTCGAAGATTTTAACCGAACAATTAGCCACGTTTATCAAAAAGTTTGAGTACTGATTGGAAGAATTCGTAAAATATAACATCAGTGCTTTGCAATTCTGCAGTACACCAAGAATAATATGCAGTTGGACCGTAATTTGCATCGAAGATGAAAATACCGTTGTCCTTATAATTATATATTGCCCATCCTAGCACATGTTACAATCTGTATATTATTGGTTACGGATTACTGGTTAGAAGCAGCAAGTAGAGTTTACTCTGTGCAGACCTGGCTCGGAGGCGGCGCAGACTGTGGGACAAATTCCTTCTCTCTGGGTCTGCCAATGATTATGAAGAGTATAAATGTCAGCGGAATCTTTGCAACAGTGCAAAAAAGAATAAACGCCGACACTTTGAAGAGCAGCTCGCATTAGCCGCGAAGACCGCCCCAAAGAGAATCTTTGCATACGTGAAGCGACGCCTGAAGCCGGCGGGTGATGTGCCAGTGCTGGATGGCACGGATGGACAGCCCCTAACCTCCAGCTCTGAGCGTGCGTCCGCGTTGGCGGCGCACTTCACTTCTGTATTTGCGAATAACCAGGTGTCTGTTCCGAGTTCGACGTGTACCGCTTTTACCGAACTCGATAGTCCTGCATTGTGGCGTCGAAGAGGTAGCTCAACTACTCGCCAACCTTGACGGCACCAAACCTGCCGGACCTGATGGGCTTCACCCACTGGTTCTCAAGTCACTTTCAACCATCCTCTCTCCTATCGTGACTGACCTTTTCAACAGGTCGCTCTCCGAAGGTTTGTTGCCGGTTGACTGGAAATGTGCGGTGGTGAAGCCTATTCCGAAAGGCGGCGACCCTAGCAAAGTAGACAATTACAGGCCAATTTGTCTGACACCTATATTGGCAAAGGTTGCTGAGAAAATCGTGAAGAAGAGATTGCTGCAGTTGCTACAGTCAAACGAGGTCCTGACGCCCGCACAGCACGGTTTTATGCAAGGTCGCTCATGCATTACTAACCTGCTTGTAACGAGGCATGAGTGGTTGAAGGCAATAAACAAGGGGAAGTCTGTCGACGTGATATTCATCGATTTCAGTAAAGCGTTCGACAAGGTCAGTCATGAAGTTCTCCTTCACAAACTCAGCATGTGTGGCGTCGGTGGCTCACTGCACCGGTGGATCCGCGACTTTCTTGTTGGACGAAAGTGGAGGGTACAGGTCGACGACCATCTAACTGACTGGTACCCCTCTACAAGTGGCGTGCCTCAAGGCACTGTGCTGGGGCCCACTCTGTTCCTGATCCACATCAACGATCTACCGCAACTTCTCCGGTCGCCGTGTGCCTTGTTTGCGGACGACCTGAAGATTTGGAGAGAAATCGACGCTCCCGATGACTGTGGCCTACTTCAGCAAGATCTCAACCGCTTATCCACATGGTCTGCAGAAGTTGTTCTCCCGGTCAACCCAGCCAAGTCGGTATTTATGAGCCTGGGGAAGGGTGCAGACGGCCGAACCTACACCCTTGACGGCCAAACGTTATATCCCACACCCTCCGTGAAGGACCTAGGGGTACTCTCACGCTACGATTTGAAGTCCGTGGACAACACGAACAGGCTATATCGGAACGGACTGCGCATGCTTTGGGCGCTCAAACGTAGCTTCGGCACATGGTCTGAAGAGGTAGCCACTCGCCTGTTCTCTTCTATCATTAGACCAATGCTAGAGTACGGTTCGCCCGCCTACTTTCCGATTACCCGAGGCGAGGCACAAAAGATCGAACGGGTCCAACACGTTGCTACCAGGCTCATCCCGAGTTTACGTGGCTTTGGATATGAAGACCGGTGCGAGAAACTAGGACTCTACACCTTGTCCTACCGTCGGGTGCGAGTTGACCTCATTATGACCTACCGAATTCTACATCTCGGTGAGTTCCCCATGTTAAGGCCAATGCTGCACTTACGAGGGCCATGCAGCACACGCGGACACAGATACAAACTTGTTGTGCCGGATATGAAACGTGTTCCCCACCCACTGTGCTTCGAACGGAGAGTGGTAAACATTTGGAATAGTTTGCCCGAACATGTGATTGAGGCAACATCGGTGCAACAGTTCAAAACGTTGTTAGATTTGCATTTTGCCTCTATTCGATTCAGAGAACGACTGCACACTTACGATGACATCACATTTGTGAATCCTGAAATATCGTAAGTCGCATATTTTAAATATTACATGAGAACGACAATGATATTCACGGTTGACAACTTTTATAACGTTTTTCGCCATATCTCGAAAGAGTTGTACAGAATCCATTTCTACTTGCTCTATAATACAGTATTCAGTATTCAGTATTCAGTATTCAGACTAACCGGCCGTCCAGCGCTTTTCTGGATATGTGTGGCTGTCCGCTTGTGTCTAGCTGAAACGAATCTGCATAGAAAGCTGTTGGAGGTCTCATACGCACACCACTTCTGCGGATCCGGTATTCGTACTGAACGCGAGTAACACTGATTGCATAGTAGCAATGAGGGCCAATGGCCTCAAAAGTTTGATGGCTGGGCCTATAAGTGCACGTAGAAGGACGTCGTGTTTGTCGTAGTATACCATTCACCCCTTGGTGCGTCTAGAGTAAGTACTACTTCACCGAGGATTGGCAAGTAAATGAAAAGGGTTAACTATGGACCAAACTGAAGTGCCTACAAAGGAACGCTAGCAGGCCGCAAGCGGATGCGTTGTGCAGTGAAAAAAGTAACGGTGAGGCACGGCCAAACGGATGCTTTGATTAAGATCACTTCTCGCAGCATCCATGTAGACGTTTACAGTTGAGTAGAGCAGAGTGCGGTCAGATCTAATACAAACCAGGAATCTTCGTCGACGCAGGCTTAAATTCCTCACACTTGCTCCGCTATGGTTATTCGAGATACCTGTGAACGGAACCTAATGGCCCAATATATCGTACACTGCTTACTTCTTAATTTGCCACGTATGAAAACAACAGAAATTTTGTTAACTTGTCTGCGCCATCCTAATGGTGGCTCAGTTGGTCAGGATTAGTTCACAACTTCTGTATGACCTATGTGAATATGATGGGCTTTGTATGTTGCCCGCACGAAAACACTGCACTTCAACACGCGTTTCCTCTTTATTTGATATCACCAAGTAGAACTAACAAACACAAAACTCAGCGCCATTCAGATATTAGCCACTGGACCCCAACGGGCAACGATTGGCACAACGGGTAATTGTAGCTTGGAGGGTCATTTTGTATTACTCGTTGTGATTAGATTGCGACGCGTCTTCTAAGTGCTGACCTGAATTCGCACTAAAGTAAACATTTGCAGTTCTAACACTGGGACAATAGATGGAGCGGGTGTGAATTGGGTGCTTACTTGTAGTTCAACACGAATCCGTTCCCTGGCACTTAGGAGTGGAGATTGCGTCGTCTGATAACGAGTTTCGTCATGCAATACACTCCCCACACAACGACGCCGTCGAAGTTTACGGTCATCTGTGTGCTCAGCTTTGGGAACCTGCGCTCAGAGACAAGCAGACCTTATCAACTGTCAGATGTACACGAACGGCGCACTTCAAAATTTGGTAGCAATCCTCAATTCCGATACTCATCGTCTGTGCACATTGTTAGTGTGAGAGTCCTTCAATTTTTGCCCATTAATTGCTCGATACTATCGAGCAGTCTACAATTTTGTAAGTCTTTAGCTCTCGAACGTCGAGCAGGCTGTTCAGCTGTGTCAAATATAACAAAATCGCATTATCGTCTTCGTAGCCACGAGTTGCAAAAATATCAGAAATATCCGCCTTACTGTATTCCAGGCGTCACCAGAAAGAACACATGGAATTTAGGATAGCTGTGCTGTGCTGTGTCATGTCATATACTTTTTGAATAATTGTATCCCTATCTTGTCGTAAGCTATTGTATCATGCTGACAAAACTAAATCATCGGAAACTGACGTAGCACCACAGCCGCGTAGAACATCGCTAATTTTTCTTTCTGTAGTTACATTGGAGAGATCTGGTATTGCCGGCGGTTTGTGGCCCATTTCTTCCACCAATTCGGTTATAATCAGAGCCATTCTCTTTTCATAGTGAGGAACCTTTGCTAATACCTTCCACCGTTGTTGCGTTTCAAGTTAAAGTAAAAGACTGGTCACAGAAAATGGGTTATTTGTTTTCTCTCTCGGAAGTCTCATTAAATTGAAGGATGTCAGCTGTTGCCTGCACACAACAGCTTACCAAACGACAAGGTTTGCAATTATATGCATTCTTAAAACACATGTAGAAGGACTGCAGTTCAAAACCTGGATGTTTGAATGTCAACCAAACCTTCTACCTATAAGCAATCGAGTCGCGGTGGGTAACACTCAGCTGAATCACTGGGACTGCATATGAGGCAGATGGTTAACAAATTCAGCTGAATTACTAATGTCTCGGGTTCGAACTTTAGTTAGGTTGTATCGCTTGAAGTCCACCAGAGTATGGAATTGGGGTGCAGTGGGACGAGCAGGAGAAAGTTTGCGTTCACTCCGTTCAAGTGGCGTTTTACACGAGTTCATCGACTTCACCAGAACGTAATATGATTTTTCGACAAACGCTGCATTTTGTCGCAACCAGCGCCCTTACTAACTTACGGGAACTGTCAAGCTTTAGATTTTTTGTACCCGTATTGAACCATTATTAATGGTTCCATTGCAATAAGCAGCCATTTCTTCCCGGTAGAACACATCTTTTGCGTGCCTATCTCTAAATTCTCATGACATTGGAACCCAAAGGCATGGTTTTACAAAACAGCTAATCCGACCGTTGAAACACGGGAGACAATTACAAGCTATCGGGAGTGATTAATTATCATACTGGAATAATTTACTATGCATCGCATTGACGAGCGGATAAATCTATCCTTGTTTACAAACTGTGCAGGATCGTAACGTCTGGTTAAGTAAATTCCACTAGACTTGACGTCTAGCATTACCAAGGATGAAGCAGCCAAACAACAACCTTCGGTACCTGAAGCTCAAATATTTCTTGTCGAGACCAAGCCCCCAGGAACCTCAGTTACATATTCAGAGATTGCCGCAGAGGTCAGCTGGGAGGCTGCCTTTGCAGAATCTTCTGATGTAAACACCATTAATGCGAATAGAGTGATAAACAGTAAGCAATCAATAGTTGTCAGCAGGTCAGGACGAACGAGTACCCTACCTTGTAGATCAAGGAAAATAGATTCAAAAATATTGCCCGGACTGTTGTATACTGAAATGTTCCTGAATGTACCGCCATCACATTACTGGATAAGTTATCGAACGACCAAGACCAATGGAACTCATTGTGCCTGCTGATAAGTGTAAAAACTAAGCCCATAAACCTATTACGAATTACTTGTCATCCCAAATCGCCACACTATGGAGAACCCAGACTTATTCGAGTAAAACTAGAATCCTCCACCAACGTGGAAAACGTTTTGCTCTTCACAATCGCGCTAAAACACGGATCCTGTGGGATACACATCTATCCTCATGTCCCTCGGAGCGCGGGAAAATCGAAAAAACACCGAAGAGGGGCACAGCAAGCAAGACAGCCTAAACACAATTTTCATACTTGGCATGCCAGAACATCCTTCTAACGAAGTTCAAGAGACCGGAAGAGACGCTTTAGAACAGTGGCGGTTCATTCGTGAAACACTATCTTTGGATAACATTGTGGCGCTATCGCTCACCAGGATAACATTCTCATCAAATTATAGAGGATATGACCTTAGAATCCTAAAAATTGGGGTTCAGTCAGAGCAACAACTAACGGATTTTTTGGATCGGTGGCGGAGAAATCGGAAATGACTTCCTTCTGAACTCCGGTTAACGGTCGCAGAAGTTTGGCACAGTTCAACTAATAAAGTACCTAAAGCAGCAAACTTACCGACGATGACGCAGGAGCTTAACTTGACGGCTGCTTCACTTGACCCGGACGTAGGTCTAAACGAAGATTGCAATGCACCTTGGCCGAATCGAGTTTCAGACAAGGTATCATTATCCCATCAAAATACAAGTAACTGCCGAACTCCCATCAGTCGGCATTCTCCCACACTTGACCCCTTCACCCTCTGTGGGCTCCTAGAGACAGAGAAACTGGCCTACTTGTATACGAATGCTCAGAGTATTTTTAATAAAATGGCCGAACTGAAACATCGCCAAGCTTCTGAGTCATATGATATCATAGCTATCACCGAGAGATGGTTACACACGGGAATGTCGGACGCTGAAGTTTCGCTGCGGGATATTTGGATGATCCGACAAGATAGGTTCACAGAAAGATGAGAGGTAATCCTGTATTACCGAAGCGACTTACATGGCGAAGCCTTGGAGTATTCAGACTCGCATTTACCCGACTCTTTGGTACTGCTTGCAGTTACAAGGCAGTGACGCTCGACTTATTGCTTTGGTTTACCGCCCCTAACTCCACCCAAAACTGACTTCCACCTAGCGGCTGTTTTAAGATGCAGTTTACAGCGACATTACACTCAAATACTTATCATGGGTGATTTCAACATATAGTGCGTAGAACCTCCTGCCACGATAGGAGAAAAATTCAAAGCAGATCTTCAAGATCTCTTTAACACTGTTCCTGTTTACAAGCCCATCAATTTTTCCACTTGGTTCAGAACAGGTACCAGGCCATTAATGCCGGAACCTGTGCTTACCAATTAGGGGCATTTGACCGATCTGTTGATTGTAGACTACCCCTTTGGGTCGCAGTGATCGCGCAGTCATCAGTTTTAACTTGGTCTGCTATGCGGAATTTCAGAATGAGGACGATGAGATTGTGCGAACCATCACAAGCTACGATTGATTAGACCAGATTGTCAGCACTTCAACTTGGTCGTTCCTTGCCGAAGAACCTCCTGAAGTCGCCTGACTAGATTCCGTCAAAATATTCAATTAGCTAACTGCAGAGGCTTTGGGGATAAAAGTTTGCAATTAGTGTACATCAGTTCCTTTCGTTAGCAGCAGGACGCGAAAATAGATGCCAGTACTCAAAACCGTATGGCGACTGTACAGAGAAGCTCCAGCACAAGAAACTTGCAACAAATACTTAGCTCTACCTAACTACTGCACTCAACTGCTAAGAGAAGACAAAGACTCATATCAGCAGAACGTCGCACAAAACTTCAGTGCTAGCCACAAGCTGCTGTGCAAGCACGTTAATAGCCTGCGAAAGGTGAGGCAAGGATTTCCTCCACTCAAGACGGCTGATGGCCCAAGTGGAACGGCTGTGGAAGTAACAAACGCGCTGCAGATGAAGTACGCCCCCACGTTTCAAAGGGTCTTGTCACCAAGCGATCTACTAACCTTTGTCTTCTCCTAGCCAGGACTAACCCACATCACTTTAACCGCGGAGACTGTATTGCAAAAGCTGAGGTCTCTAGGCAAACACAGCTTGCCAGGTGTCGACACCTTTCGTTCAGAGACACTGGGAGGAGCAGCAAGCCGACTGGCGAGGAAATTAGCTGTTTTTCCAGCGCTGCTTAGACCAGAACCAAGTTCCCGGTACGTGAAATCTTGGAATAATAACCCTGATTCACAAAGGTGGAAGGGGACCTGATCCGTCTAACTACTGCCCAGTATCCCTTCTTCCTGTGCTCTCCAAGTTCATGGAATCCATAGTTGCAGATGCACTGGTGTGCTATCTGGAAAGCTGCAACCTCATCACTCCTGAGCAGCACGGTTTCCGTCGACAGCGGTCATGTACAACGAATTTACTGATTGCACGCAGTAGTTGGACCGAGTCAGCTGACGCTGGAGAAGGAGTTGATGTGATCGACCTAGATTTTTCGAAGGCTTTCGATCGTCTAGACTGTCGCATACTACTCTCCAAGTTGAAGCATTATTGGATTGGCGATCCCTTTTAAGCTACATTTCCAACTTGTAACTTAAACGGCAATTAGTGATCCGAGTTCGGAGCTCGTTAGCCGACCCATACAATTCAAGTGGTTTGTGCCGAACTGCTCAGTTCTAGGTCCACGTTTATTTTTATTGTTTATTAATGACCTTGCACAGGGACGCTTCACACCTAATGTTTGCCTAGGATATCAAGATTTGGCGCAGGATTCAGGTAAACGTCGACCAGCATCTGCTTCAGAGTGATCTGGATACGGTATATCATTGGTCAACCCAAAAGTTACTGCATTTCAACATTAGTAGGTGCAAAGTACTTTCTATCCGAGATCAGAGCAGCTACTGATAGCGGCTCGGAACGAATGTACTGCAACAGGAAGCTGTCGAACGAGATTTAAAGGCTCTAGTTTAAAATGACTTGGGTTGCTCCAGGCAACCCGAAAAGGCCTCGAATACTGAAAACCAACAAGTCGGGTTGTTGCGACGGACGTTTGGACAAATAAACAGCTCCAAATTTCGACAAAGACTCAGTGCTTATGTCCGCCCCATGTATAATAAGAATACATGCCTGATATCCATGGCTGAACCACGACCTGAATGCACCGGAGCACCCACAACGTCGGGCATCTAAGAAGGTAATTGGAATGCGCAATCTTTCATACCAAGGGAGGCTGCAACAATCGGGGTATTCAGTTTAACCTATCGCAGACTACGAGGCGACCTGATTATGGCATACTTGATTCTGCGAGACCCACATCCTGTGTGGTGGAGCTGTACGCTTTCGGGCGCGTCGCCAGGTTGCAGATTGGGAAATGCCTTCTTTGTGGAGGCAACTGCGAATAAGTCTCGTCTGCTTTGCAGGCGAGATGAATAAGCAGTCGAGGACAATCAGAGGCAGCGCCTCAGAGCGTTGGGGGTTCTGGGCTCGTCATCTGGTTTTTCATCAAATACCACAAGATCTGGTACAGCGCTGTGTCATAGCCAATGTGACAGGCTATAGGGTCACTGACCACTCACTTCTGTAACTGGAGGCGAGTATTTAACGGATGGCGGATGAAAAACCTTGCTGACCACAGACTCCTCTGTGGATTGCAACCAAACACAAAGAGGGCGAATGAGCTACCTGGCTGTCAACGGTCTTCGTATTCGCCCCATTGCCTTGCGCATCAGGTCTTTAAGACCAAAGACCCGGGATGTGGTCCCTCGGCCTGGACAACCAGGAAGCTCACTGCCCACACAACACATAGATCTTTGCATCTCTTCCCCTGACACTCCCCTCTCCTTTTTGTTGCTGTTACTCGTGTTGTGGCACTCTACCAAATGATTATCGGTAAAGTGTTATATATATATATATATATATATATATATATATCATGTGAGCTGCCCTTTACTACTACTCGGCACCAATACAACCCTGAGGAGTCACACATTGAAACTCGCTGTACAGTATTGCCGCCTGGATTGCCCCAGATATTTCTTTCCCATTCGTGTCTATCACCCGTGGAATGCTGTCCCAGAATAGATCATCTCTGCGCTTACACTAACAGTACTAAACGACGGTTGGATGACGCACTCGTCCACTTATGCTTTACCACTTAATGCTACATCTCCATTATACACCTGGAGTTTACCATAGATTTATTTGATGCTAAATGTGGATGCTGTGAATCTAAGTGGATATCAGGACTATAGCGAAGCAAACGATATGTCCTTAATTTAATATTTAAAGTACTAACTGTTTTACTACTATTATTATCATTATTATTATTATTTCGATATCCCTACAAACTATCCATCGGGACTTGTAAATCAATGCTTCTTAATCCGTTTAAATTCATTGTTCAAATTCCCCGTTCATTAAACCACTAACTTCGTTACCGTCCCACACTGAAGCTGGTGTCATAATCCCCAAGCTGTTCTTTTCTAAGCAGGTGTTATAATGTACGCGGTGTGTGTATGAGCTACACCTTTTTGATATCATCGTGTGGTTTTTAGCTTTGAGAAATCCTTTACCCCATTCTATTACCAATATTTCAGAAATTTCTCTTTATTACTTACAGCCCATCATTTGTATATTTGATAAAGTAACAACGGAATCGCTAATGTCTCATATGTGAGTTAGCTGAACTGGAATCTGCGTTGTACTGAATTATGCGGCCAAGTTAATCCACCTAATGGTTAGAGTATCCACCAAGACTTCCGCAAACTTTGCAGTTTTCCAACCCGGAAACTGCAAGAGGTCCGAGAGACCTGTGTACATAACTCAGTATTTTTCCTATGGCTTTTGTTCCAATGCATCGTTAGAGCTGGTTCACAAGCATCTTTGTAGTGTTACGATTTAACATTCCCTGTATAGTACGCTCTGGTTGTCTAAGGTGCAGCTTAGATGTGAATGTTTATATTGATGGATAGAGAATTTTTGAACCCCTGAATATTGTGATATCTTGATTTATGCGCAATCTATCGAGTCTAAACTTCTTAGATTTTGAGACCACAGCCACAAAATTCAGTTTGAATATTTGTCCTTTACAAATAAGCTCAAACCATGCTGATAGGCTTGGTTGCCTAAACTAGTTTATGGTTGCAGGAATATGCAATCATAAGACGATAGTAGTTATTTGAGATGGATAATTTTGAGAATATACCTATTTGAAGTGCGGCTTTTTCTAGCGTGGAACACCCAAGTTTCATTGGTTACAGAAATTATGGCCCCAGTGATCGCATTGACCAATATCCCCTTAACTGTGACTCGAGGTCTGTACTGAGATTGCGCATCACAATTTAGTCACCTAACAAGTACTTCAAAATGGCCCTTCAATCAATCACTACTCGGTGGTTCAAGTAGTATAGGTCCCAACTAATTTTCGGTGTTCCGACTTAATATCTGCTATCTCTACCTGCTTGGATCAAATGAGATAGAAACGCGCCGTGCAGTGCAATATTTACTGAGTTCATTTTCCCATGATCCATATGAACGATATATCTGGGCTCCTCCGTTCGCCTTGCGCGTTGTTTTCAAATGACTCGAATGTGCTGAGAGCAATCAGTCCACTAGATAACTGTGGCATGCTTCAGCGGGACCTTGACCGCATTTCCACGTGGTCTGCAGAGGTCAACTTCCCGATAAACTCGGCCAAATCGCCATTCATGAGATGGACACGGTCGAACATACACTGGGGCTGGCCAACCGTTGCATCTCGCACCTTTGGTGAGGGACCACAGTGTACCCTCGCGCTGCGACTTAAAGTCCTTTGGCAATACAAATAAGCGTTATCAAAACGGAGTTCCTATTCTTTGGGCGCTCAAACGCAGATACAGCTCTTATCCTGAAGAGACAACTACTCCCATCTTTGTCTCAATCATATGACCAGTGCTATGGTACGGCTAACCTGCTTACTAGCCTATGTCTCGGTTCTAGACAGAAAGGATTGTGAGGGTATGGTACGTGGCCACCAGGCTCATCCTCAATTGCTGGGTATGCCCTACGAAGACAGGTGATGGAGATTAAGACATTACCCCGTATCTTATCATCGATTGCCAGCTGGCCTCATCATGATGCACCGGATATTACATCTTGTTGATTGCCCCATGTTGACTACGATGCTGCATATGCCACACCAAGCAGCACATGAGGACACCGGTACAAACTTTTAGTACAGAGTTTGAAGCGGGTCACCCACTAACTCTGTTTCAAACGGAGGATAGTGAATGCATGGAACAACGTTTCACAGCAAATAGTAGAGGCAAAGTCAGTGTCAGAATTCAAGAAATTTCTATACAAACACTTTTCCGATATGATGTATCGCGAACGCTCTCTAATATACCAGGTTATTTTACCTGAGTGATTTTGGACGCAGCTACACACATATATCCTTTTTTGCTGCTTCCAGCCAGTATTCAGTATTTACGATTCTTTTAAAGCCCAAACCACCTCCATAGCCAAATTGCACTGGAACTAAGTTCGATTGCGACACAGTGTGGAAAACCTTGTTCAGCTGCTCTGTTCATTCTTATAAAATCCCTTTGTGACTTGTGTGTCCAACATTGCCTTGTGGCCGCAGGTTTGTGTGTTCAACCTCGTAAAGGAAAATCGATATCTATAACATATCCAGATGCGTGCTGACAGTCAGGCAAGTTTCAAAGTTGAAGAATTTCTTTTGATTTTCACTCGATTACTACAGATGCACAAGCTCATGGTTGAGTTGCAGGGAGCTGGGATCGATAAATATTAGGTTCAACAGGATACCATCTGAACAGTATATGAACAGCTTCCTTGATTTGAGTCGAATGGTTCACGAATTTGCCTTACATGCTGACGATCAATTCAGCCATAATTCACCCTTTCGCGCACAGAGGTCATTGTAGTGAAACGCTATCACCGGCTCGTTCCACAGCTGCACAGGCATTTTTCATGATCCCTGATGCATGCAGTCCGCTGCAGAGACAATGCCCTGTATAAAGAAATCACTGACCGCGGTAATTTTTTTCTTTCTTTGGATCAAAAATTTATAAAATGATTTTTTATCGTCACCCCAGAAATCTATGAGCGAAAGGTTTAAAGAGACCACGAGACACCTGCCACAAATTAGGAAGTGATCATTAAAACAACACACAACTTAGAGCTTAGATCATTAAGAAGCAACTACGTTGGAATTCGAATTTTTAATGGATTACAATCACTCACCGAGACAAGAGATACATTGCGGGGACATTGAGTCAGCTCATCTCTCTCGACTAAACAAGGGATTCGTCCTTTCCTTTGCACTTGTGTAGAAACCTTCGTCGTGGTTAAAGTAGGACTTACATTATCGTTTACAGAATTGGCTGGATCTGCAAGATTACCCGCTGAGCGACTCTGTGATATCTTGTTTGTCGATGTGAATTTACGCTCTAGTGCCGTCCATACTTGACGAGCTCTATCAGTGAATAAGATCAAACCTCCATTTTTCATGACAGGTTCGGTGTTGGAGAAACTTCTAGAAGCTCGTCTTGGTTGCAATGTTTGTGATCGACAGGACTGTTTGGCTGCAGTCATTATATGGAAACCTTTAGACTTTGTCTTCTTGAGGAGCGGTACATTCCAGTCGGATGCTGGTGAACTTTGCTCCGATGGTGACGATGTTGCGGACGAGTCCCTTGAGGGCAAAGAATCAACTTGGGAGCTGTTCACACAATCTGATCGAGGTAGCATATGCTTGATGGCGTCGCTGCTCCAAGAGTTCTGGATCCGGTTCACGGAACTGGAACATCTGATCTTCCGCTCTGATGGACCTCGAACCATTTGTCGGGGACTAAATACAGGGTTATCCCGTACACACAAGGTTGGAGATTTGGTTGGCTGTACATTGCAAGTGAGCAAGACCCTGGGAGATTTGCAGCATTCCGGTGAAGCACAGTATTGTAATTTACAAATTGCAGGAGATAAAGGAACCACGACGGACTCCGCTGTTTGACTGTGCAGGTCGTTCGTTATGAAAGCGTATGTGGTTTGTGCTATTGTGGCCATATTCGTATAGTGTTAGCGTGAAATGCTGCGTGGCTGGGGTGAAAATATGGAAAAGTGGGAAGTAAGACATGTTTGCATATATATGATTACCTGGGAAAAGTTAGTGATAAGCAGAGGAAAATGACTGGTCAAAAATCAACTCCTATTGGGTTTGCTGCAGGTAGTTGAACCGGATCAAACTGCCTTGACTCTCCGTGTGCACTAGCTCTTGTCAATGACTATGAACCCATTGCAGCAACTCAAAACGTACCGATCGGCTAACAGTTAGATAACAATCGATAACAAGTGAAGTAGAATGCTGGACATATTATTTATCACACGTGTGTGTGTCTAAGGAGAACGCATGTACCTGTGACTCTATCTCTTTCTCTGCGCTTATCTAATTTTTTTTCAAAAGTATCAAAACGACTCATTGTCTCCGAGTTGTGTGAATACTCGCACAGCGTCGCTGGAGTAAGGCACAACAAAGAACAATTATGTTAATTCCCAACACCAGCACAAAGATACAATTGTTTGTTTATGGGTCTGAAAAATTTTAAATACATAGAAGAAATGAGTCATTTTATGCCTTTTACACTTCCTGGATATTATACCACTGAATGCCGGCCAAGCAGATATTGTCACGCAAATACCATGGCTTTATTCGTCAGAATGTTGGTATTCTTGTGGGCGGTACCTTTAAATCGGCCGTTGACGTTTTTGCCCAACAACATGTTTACATTATCTATTGTATATATCTCAGTATTGCACGAGTACCCCGGCAGATATTTTGCCCAAACAACTTCCAAGGTGACTAAGGCACTTTGCCTCATCCACATTTGAACATACATGCCAGATATCACGCGCGATCTGCGACTTATTGTCTTTGGACACTAAATTTACATCAACTGAATCGAATATTGAAAAAACATTTTCCGGAAACCTTTTCCGTTTTCAATGGATCCAAATCCCGAAGATTTAGTCCCGCTTTTTGCAGTCGTTTCTCGATCGATTAATTACAATGAACCTTCAATTTTTCACACATTGTAAACTTTACGTTGTTAATGGTAAAGTCTGAAAAGGCAACCTTTTGGGTACATAAAGCTTATACTGACTTGAGTTGACTTGATTCATTGACCTTAGCAGCTCTCTAAACTGGTTTGTTTCATGCTGTGTAGAAGTAGATACTTCGAAAAATTAGTTTATCTGGATTGCTAATACGTTAGCAAGCAAAATGCTTATGGTCCTAACCGAGTAAGAACTCCTGATTTTAACATTTTGAGTCCTGAGTTCATTTACCCATTGTTCGAGTTGAAGCAAAATGTTACTCCCCATCCTGAGAGTAGGGTATCGGAGCTCTGGTTTTACTTAATTGTCGACAGATAGATTGTCAGTAATCTCGCGAGTACCGGCAGGAGTGAATTTTGCACCGAAGCAATATTACAATTTAAACAGTGCTACATATTAGTACCTCCAGAACACAAACGGTTAACTAGTCAGCTCCAGTCAAACAAATCAAATATGTTTGTTATGCAGGAGGATACATAGTTTTGTGCTCACATTCTATATGGCTTGCACTGATAGAATTTACTGCTACAATTCTCATCAAGCACCCTTGTGCTTACACTCATTCGGTTCAGCTGTACCAGCGCTACATAATGTACACAATCTTTCGAACCCAGATTGTGTGCATCATCTTTCACTTCCTCACCGCAGTTTTTGCGCTGTTCTCGCAGAAACCTACACACAAAATATCCCGAAGCGCGAGCCACATAAATATATTTGTGGTTTTAATCGAAACGAAATCCGTGATACATACCACGAGTCATAAACCACAGAAATCCACAACAAAGACCGTTAATTATCAGCTTTTTTATCCCTTAGCTCTCAGTCGCTTTGTTTAAACTTGGAGGCGATTACAAAGCAAACGTCCTAGCTGTTTAAGCCTGCCCCGCAAGCCCAGTGACGCACGGTAAGTGCTTGGAGGTGTCGAACTTGTAAATACAAACGATTCGTCGTGCCGTTTACAGCGAGGCAACCATACGCGCTAGGCCGTTTCCCTGAAACTCACCGATCGAAGTAACCACCAATCACACGTCTAGTTTGCGGTGACTGCAATGAAATAGCAAGTGGCTAGTATTCATGCTAGAATATTGTACGGACGGCTTCCAGTTTTCTAATTGCTCCAGCATGTTTCATTCTGGGTGTTTCCAGCCCCAAGTTACCGAGATGAAACTACGCAATAGAAGACCACGTGCGCCGTGATTCTGCGCAATGTACCTTATCATTCCAATGATTAAGCTTGTACGTAAACTACCGCAGACACATGAACGACTATTAGAAACGACTGTGCAAGTGAAGAACACAATATTCGCCTTATTAGGAGAACGCGTGTAAGAGAGCAAATCCCGGTCCAGCCAATTAGGCTCCACTACAAATCTGAGAACAGAGGTTGGACAATTCGGTAAAAATGTGTCATCCGTAGCTTTGAATTTCCACATCAACAGTGGTCTGCCTCCATCCAAACAAGGACCGCCAGTCCGATTGGAATAAATAAGATCATGGCCTCGACCACCCTACAAACGGTAACAAAATTTCAGTAGGACCAAGTCAAAAGTAGGGGTTGGAACATGTTTGCAGCCAGAACCACAGGATACTTAGAAAGTGGTAAGTAAGGAAAGTAACTCTGTACTTATACGGTTTCCACCAGTTAGATGCAGTCCATACTCATGCAGTCATACTTAAACCGTGTTCCACAGACAGTCATTACGAGACCACATATTGTACCATCCGTAATATACACTGACTTTCCATAATCGAAATAAGGTTTATTTAACGGAAAGTAACCCCATGTTGCGAACCAGTGGAAGTTCATATGTTACATGCTAGGTTTGTGGCTAAGCCCGCATAGTTGACACCCGTCACCTATCACCCAAGCTCAGAGTACTAGGGTTAACCGATATTTCTCCGAAATGTATTAACCCGCCGATGAAGCAGTATCTCTTCTGGTATCGACAACTCGCCTACTGAGTGGGTCACATGCTCGCGTCACGTTCTTCCTCGATATTTTGTAGGGCGCGGGCAAAAATTAGGGTACCTTTTAAAAGCATACCGAAGGGGTTCCACAACCAAGACCTTATTTGTACATGGTATTCCTAAAGCTGTAGAAATGCGAGCGCGAAGCGACCACCCACAACCAGCGAAGTTGGCTCTACATTCGCGCATTTTAACTAACGGCTGCGCAAAATGCCAAATTAAGAAAGATATGGCCCAAAGATTGTGAATCTGGTAATTTAAGCGGGACATGTTATTACGGGTATTGGAGTGATGGTATGTGGGTCACAACAGCTTCCGTTCCGAACTCCAAAAATATGCACAGTTCCCTAAGAAACCACAAGCGTGAAGCCACTTAGTCGAACAACTTCACGAGTACGGTTTGTATAACATCAATCCGCTGGGAGATAAAACTGCTGAACATATGCTATACGTTAATTAAAGAGTGAGGTGTAAGCAGGTAAAGGCAGGATCCCTGTATCTGACACAAATGTGTTCTGCAAGGCCCAACCTAAAAAACGATTGGTGACCGAACTTTAACTTAGCAGTACATCACACACAATACAAGTGTCCCCCGACTCTCCGCTCAGATCAAAGTAACAAGCTTTCCAAACTCCTGCTATTTCAGGCATCATCATTTTTCGTGAAGGTTATTTGGCTGCACTCAGAACGTTTTGACGACATGGTCGCGACACATGGTATGTCCCTGTTCGAAACGATCACCCCTGTAAAGACAGTAGCTTAGTTTTATACTATCGCTGTGACCTACAGTGCGTATCCGCAGACGATCCGGAAACATCGCTCATTTACTCACACTGTTACAGTCTGCGACTGAGAAGCCACGACACTTGATTTTTGGCTTTTGTTGATCGTACCACAGTGCCCATCCCAGTAATGGATCCAGTCTAACGTGGGTCTTGAGGAGTGACCTGCGACGTAAGTAAAACCATGTTCTCAAATCAAGTGACTTCAAATTTCACTATCTGGAAGATCCGGCACCAAAATCGAGCAAGTTGAGGTCGATTTGCAGGAACTTATTGAACAATAAACACTGAACAATGATTTATGCTGGGTAAAAAAGCAATTGCATGACAAGTCCCGAATGATGGTAGGGGTGAACCTGCAATTACCAAAATATCGGTAAGTTGTCTGTTCGAGCGTTGAGCTAACAGATACGCTGCTAAATACTAGTAGTGATAGTCAGAATTTATAGCGAACGACAAGAGAAAATAACGACAGTTATAGTGTTTGTACTCCATGCGAAAAGTGCAACGAGCATATTCCTTTATGTACCTGCTCCTCAGATTTACTTAAAGGTTAATCCGGTTTGGAGAGATAATTAATATGTTAAAATATGTGTTACAAAATAGCACAGATTTGGCAATGAAGTGGTGGAGGACAAGTGAAAGAGCAAATCGATTTTCGAAAATATCCAATGCAGGGAAAATACAACGGTGTTTAGGAGAGAGTTCAGGGTTATTTGCAATACACGTGACCCATGCCTATATGCGTAGTCACGTCTATGGCGTAATTGAACAGCGTAGTAGTTTTCCACATTGTACCGTAGTGTATTTAGAACTGACCAACTTGAAATCGTGTTGACAGCACACTGGAACATTTCATGGTCCAACCTGAATGTACCGCCATCACATTACTAGATAAGTTTTCAGACGACCAAGACCAAAGGAACTCATTGTGCGTGCTGATAAGTGTAAAACCCAAGCCCATAAATCTATTACGAATTACTTGTCATCCCAAATCGCCACGCAACGGAGAACCCAGACTTATTCGGGTAACACTAGAATCCTCCATCGACGTGGAAAACGTTTTGCTCTCCGCAATCGCGCTAGAACACGGATCCTGTGGGATACGCATCTATCCTTATGTCCCTTGGAGCGCGAGACAATCAAAAGCAACACCGAAGAGGGGCACAGCAAGCACGACCGCATAAACACAATTTTCATACACAGCGTGCCATAACATCGTTCTAAAGATGCTCAAGAGACCGGGAGCGACTTTTTAGAACAGTGGTGGTTCATTCGTGAAACACAATCTTTGGATAACATCGTGGCGCTATCGCTCACTAGGGTACCATTCTCATCTAATTATAGAGGATATAACCTTAGAATCCTAAAATTTGGGGTTCAGTCAAAGCAACAAATAACGGATTTTTCGGATCGGTGGCGGAGAAATCAGAAACGTCTTCCTTCTGAACTCTGGTTAACGGTCGCAGAAGTTCGGCAGAGTTCAAATAATAAAGTACCTAAAACCGCAAACTTACCGTGGAAAATTCAGACTTGCAGTTACCGGACTCTCTTTGGTGCTGCTTGCACTTACAAGGCAGTGACGCTCGACTTATTGCTTTGGTTTACCGCCCCTTACTTCATCCAAAACTGAATTCCACCTAGCGGCTGCTTTAAGATGCAGTTTACAGCGAAATGACACACAAATACTTATCATGGATGATTTCAACGTATAGTTCGTAGAATCTCCTGCCACGATAGGAGAAAAATTCAAAGCAGATCGTAAAGATCTCTTTACCACTCTTCCTCTTTACAAGCCCATCACTTTTCCCAATTGGTTCAGAACATGTATCAGGTCATTAGTGCCGGAACTGGTGCTTACCAATGTGGAGCATATGATTAGTGTTGGTTGTAGACTGCCCGTTGGGTCGCAGTGATCACGCAGTCATCGGTTTTAACTCCGTCTGCTATGCGGAATTTTATAATGAGATGAGATTGGGCGAAGCGTCAAAAGTTACGAGTGGTTAGACCAGGTTGTCAGCATTACAACTTGGTCGTTCCTTGCCGAAGAACCTCCGGGAGTCGCCTGGCTAGAGTTCGTCCAAATATTCAGTCAGCTAATTGCAGAGGTTTCGGGAACAAAAGTTTGCAATTAGTGTACATCACTTTCTTTCGTTAGGAGCAGAACGCGACAATGGATGACAGTACCCAAAACCGTATGGCAACTGTACAGAGAAGCTTCAGAACCAGAAACTTGCAACAAATACTTAGCCCTACGTAACCAACTCACTCAACTGCTAAGAGAAGACAAAGACGCATATCAGCAGAATATTGCATAAAACTTCAGTGCTAACCACAAACTGCTTAACAAGCACGTCCAAAGCCCAAGAAAGGTGAGGCAAGAATTTCCTTCACTCAGGAAAGCCAATGACCCAAGTAGAACGGCTGTGGAAACAACAAAAGAGCCGCAGATGAAATACGCCACCAAGCCATCTACCAACTTTGTCTTCTACTCGCCAGGTTTAACCCACATCACTTTTACTGCGGAGAACATATAGCAAAAGCTGAGGTCTCCACGCAAACACAGCTCGCTGGATGTCCACACATTCGTCTAGAGACATTGGCAGGAGCAGCAAGCCAACTGGCGAGGAAATTACCTGTATTTTCAGATCTGCTTAGACCAGAACCAAGTTCCCGATATGTGGAATCTTGGAATAATTAACCCAATTCACAAAGTTGGAAGCAGAACTGATCCCTCTAAATACTACCAAGTATTCCTTCTTCTTATACTGTCCAAGGTCATGGAATCCATGGTTGCCGATGCACTGGTGTGTCATCTGGAAAACTGTAACATCATCACGCCTGAGCAACACGGTTTTCGTCGACAACGGTCAAGCACAACGAATTTGCTCATCGCAAACTCAGTAGCTGGACCGAGTCGGCTGAAGCTGGACAAGCTGATGTGATCTATCTAGGATTTTCGAAGGCTTACGACCGTCTAGACTGTCGCATACTACTCTCCCAGTTCTAGCAATATGGGATCGGCAACCCCTTTTAAGCCATATTTCTAATTTTTTACTGAAACAGCAAATAGTGGTCACAGTTCGGAGCTCTTTAGCGGACCCATGAAAATCAAGCGTGATGTGCCAAAATGCTCAGTTCTAGGTCCACGTTTATTTTTATTGTTTATAAATGACCTTACACAGGGACGCTTCAAACCTAATGTTTGCCGAGGATATCAAGATTTGGCGCAGGATGGAGGGGAACGTCGACCAGCATCGGCTTCAGAGTGATCTGGATCCGGGATATCAATAGTCAACCCAAATGTTACTGCATTTTAATATTAGTACATGCAACGTTCTTTAAATCCAACTTTAGAGCAGCTACTGATAACGGCTTGGAACGAATGTACTGCAACAGGAAGTTGTCGAACGTGATTTAAGTGCCCTGATTTAAAATGACTTGGGTTGCTCCAGGCAACAGGAAAAACCTCGAAGACTGGAAACCAACAAGTTGGGGTGTTGCGACGGACGTTTGGACAAATAAACAGGTCCAAATTTCGACAAATACTTAGTGCGTTTGTCAGCTGCTATGTCAAACACGACATACCAGCCTGACATCCATGGCTGCAACATGACCTTAATACTGGAGCAGCCACAACGCCAGGCATCTAAGAAGGTAATTGTAATGCGCAATCTTTCATATCAAGGGTGGTTGCAACAATCGGGGTATTTAGATTAAGCTATCGTAGACTACGAGGCGACCTGATTATGGCATACTTGCTTCTGCGAGATCCGCCTCCTGTGTGGTGGAGCTGTACGCTTTCGGGCGCGTCGCCAGGTTGCAGATTGGGAAGTGTCTTCTTTGTGGAGTTAAACGCGAATAAGTCTAGTCTGCTTTGCTGGCGAGATGAATAAACAGTCCAGGACAATCAGAGGCAGCGCCTCAAAGCGTTGGGGGGTCTGGGTTCGTCAACTGGTTCTTCATCAAACTCCACAAGATTTGGTACGGCGCTGTGTCATAGCCAATGTGACAGGCTATAGGGTCACTGACCACTCACTTCTGTAACTGGAGGCGAGTATTTAACGGAGTGAGGATAAAAAACCTTGCTGACCACAGACTCCTCTGTGGATTGCAACCAAATACAAAGAAGGCGAATGAGCTAGCTGGCTGTCAATGCTCGTCGTATTCGCCCCGTTGCCTTGTGGACCCAAAGACCAAAGACCCGGGGTGGGGTCCTTCGGCCTGGCAACCAGAAAGCTCACTGTCCATACAACAGATAGATATTTGCAAATCTTCCCCTGACACTCTCTGCTCCTTTTTGTTGCTGTTACTCATGTGTTGTGGCACTCTACCAAACGGCTATTGGTCAAGTGTTATATATATACATATATATATATGCTACCCTTTAATGCTACTCGGCACCAATACAACCCTGAGGAGTCACTCATTGAAACTTGCTTTACAGTATAGCCGCCTGTAGTGCCGCAGCAATTGCTTTTTCATCCTTGTCTATCACCCGTGGAATAATCTCCCTGAATAGGTTACCTCTGAGCTCACATTAACAGTATTAAAAGACGGTTGGATGACGCACTCATCCACTTACGCTTTATCATTTAGCGCTACATCTCCATTCTGAAAACCTGGAGTTTACCATAGATTTATTTGATGTTAAATGTGGATGCTATGAAACTAAGTGGATATCAGGACTAGAGCGAAGCAAAGGATATGTCCTTAATTTAATATTTAAAGTACTAACTGCTTTACTACTACTACTATTATTATTATGATTAATTTGGTATCTCTACAAACTATCCATCGGGACTTGTCAATCAATGCTTCTTAGCCCGTTTAAATTCCTTGTTCAAATTCACCGTTCATTAAAACACTAACTTCGTTATCGTCCCAAACTGAAGCTGGTGTTATAATCCCCAAGCTGTTCTTTTCCAAGCAGGTGTTATAATGTACGCGGTGTGTATATCAGCTACACCTTTTTGATATTATCGTGTGGTTTTTAGCTTTGAGAACTCCTTTACCCCTATTATATTACCAATATTTCAGCAATTTCTCTTTATTACTTACAGCCCATCATTTGTACGTTTGATAAAGTAACAACGGAATCGCTAATGTCCCATATATGATTTTGCTGAACTGGAATCTGCGTTGTACCGAATTATGCGGTCAAGTTAATCCACCTAATGGTTAGAGTATCAACCAAGACTTCCGCAAACTTTGCAGTTTTCCAACCCGGAAACTGCAAGAGGTCCGAGAGACCTGTGTACGGATCTCAGTATTTTTTCCATGGCTTTTGTTCCAATGCAACGTTAGAGCTGGTTCACAAGCATCTTTGTAGTGCTACGATTTAACATTTCCTGTATAGTACGCTCTGGTTGTTTAAGATGCAGCTTAGATGTGAATGTTTATAATAATGAATAGAGAATTTTTGGACACCTGAATATCGTGATCTCTTGATTCATGCGCAATTTATTGGGTCTAAACTTCTTAAATTTTGAGACCACAGCCACAAAATTCAGTTTGAATATTTGTCCTTTACAAATAAGCTCAAACCATCCTGTTACGATTGGTTGCCTAAACTCGTTTATTTTTGCAGGGGTATGCAATCCTATGAATATAGCATTTATTTGAGATGAATAATTTTGAAAATATTCCTGTTTGAAGTGCGGTTTTTCTAGCGTGGAACACCCAATTTTCATTGGTTACAGAAATTATGGCCCTTGTGATCGCATTGACCAATATCCCCTTAACCGTGACTCGAGGTCTGCACTGAGATTGCGCATCACAATTTAGTCACCTAACAAGTACTTCAAAGTGGCCCTCCAATCAATCACTACTCGGTGGTTAAAGTAGTGTAGGTCCCAACTAATTTTCAGTGTTCCCGAGTTAATGTCTGCTATCTCTACCTGCTTGGATCAAAATGAGATAGAAAAGCGCCGTGCAGAGCAATGTTTACGGAGTTCATTTTTCCATGATCCATATGAACGTTATATCTGGGCTCATCCGTTCGTCTTGCGCCTTGTTTTCAGATGACTCGAAAGTGCTGAGAGCAATCAGTCCACCAGATAACTGTGACATGCTTCAGCGGGAACTTGACCGCCTTTCCACGTGGTCTGCAGAGGTCAACTTCCCGATAAACTCGGTCAAATCGCTATTCATGAGGTGGACACCGTCGAACATACACTGGGGCTGGTCAACCTTTGCATCTCGCACCTTTGGTGACGGACCACATTGTACCCTCGCTCTGTGACTTAAAGTCCTTTGGCGATACAAATAAGCGTTATCAAAACGGAGTTCGTATTCTTTGGGCGCTCAAACGCAGACACAGCTCTTGTCCTGAACAGGTAACTACTACCATTTTGTTTCAATCATATGACTAGTGCTATCGTACGGCTCACCTGCTTACTGTCCTATCTCTCGGTGCGAGGCAGAAAGGATTGTGAGGGTATGATACGTAGCCACCAGGCTCATCCTCAATTACTAGGTAGGCCCTACGAAGACAGGTGCTGGAGATAAGGACATTACCTACTGCAAGCTGGACTCATCATGACACACCGGATATTATATCTTGTTGATTGCCCAATGTTGGCTCCGTTGCTGCGTTTGCGCACACCAACCAGCACACGAGGACACCGGTACAAACTTGTAGTACAGGGTTTGAAACGGTTCACCCACTAACTCTGTTGCCAGCGGAGGACAGTGAATGCATGGAAAAACGTTTCACTACAACTAGTATAGGCAAAGTCAGTGTCAGAATTCAAGCAATTTCTATTCAAACACTTTTCCGATATGATGTAACTCGATTGCACTCTAATATAACAGGTTATTTTATCCGAGTGATTTTAGGCGCAACTACACACATATATCCCTTTTTGCTGCTTCCAACCAGTATTCATTAGTTACGATTGTTTTAAAGCACAAACCACCTCCATAGCCAATTTGCGCTGGAACTAAGTTCGATTGCAACACAGTGTGGAAAAGCTTGTTCAGCTGTTCTGTTCATTCTTATAAAATACCTTTGTGACTTGTGTGTGCAACACTGCCTTGTGGCCGCAAGTTTGTGTGTCCAACCTCGTAAAAGAAAAATCGATATCTAAAACATATTTAGATGCGTACTGAAAGTCAGGCAAGTTTCAAAGTTAAAGGATTTCTTTTGATTTTCACTCGTTTACTACAGATGCACAAGCTCATGGTTGAGTTGCAGGGAGCTGAGATGGATAAATATTAGGTTCAACAGGATACTATGTGAACAGTACAAGAACAGCTTCCTTGATATGAGTCAAATGGTTCACGAATTTGCCTTACATGCTGACGATCAATTCAGCCATTACTCACCCTTTCGCGCACAGAGGTCACTGTAGTGAAACGCTACCACCGGCTCGTTTCACAGCTGCACAGGCATTTTTCATGATCCTTGATGCATGCACTCCACTGCAGGGACATTGCCCTATACAATGAAACCATTGACAGCGCGCTACATTTTTTTCTTTCTTTGGATCAAAAGTTTTTAATATGACATTTGATCATCACCCCAGAAGTCCATGAGCGAAAGGTTTAAAGAAACCACGAAACATCTGCCACAAATTATGAAGCGATCACTAAAACAACACACAACTTAGAGCTTTGATCATTAAGAAGTAACCAATTTGGAATTCGAAATTTTAATGCATTGCAATTACTCACCGAGACAAGAGATACATTTCGGGGACATTGACTCAGCTCATCTCTCTCGACTAAATAAGGGACTCGTCCTATCCCTTGCACTTGTGTAGTAACCTTCGTCGTGGTTAAAGTAGGACTTACATTATCGTTTATAGAATTGGCTGGATCTGCAAGATTACCCGCTGAGCGACTCTGTGATATCTTATTTGTCGATGGGAATTTACGCTCTAGTGCGGTCCATACTTGACGAGCTCTATCAGTGAATGAGATCAAACCTCCATCTTTCATGACAGATTCGGTGTTGGAGAAACTTCCAGAAGCTCGTCTTGATTGCAATGTTTGTGATCGACTGGACTGTTTGACTGAAGTCATTATATGGAAACCTTTAGAATTTGTCTTATGAGGAGCGGCACATTCCAGTCGGATGCTGGTGAAGTTTGCTCCGATGGTGAGGATGTTGCGGACGAGTCCCTTGAGGGCAAAGAATCAACTTGGGAGCTGTTTACACAATCTGATCGAGGTAGTATGTGCTTGATGGCGTCGCTGCTCCAAGAGTTCTGGATCCGGTTCACGGAACTGGAACATCTGATCTTCCGCTCTGATGGACCTCGAACGATTTGTCGGGGACTAAATACAGGGTTATCCCGTACACACAATGTTGGAGATTTGGTTGGCTGTACATTGCACGTGAGCAAGACCCTGGGAGATTTACAGCATTCCAGTGAAGCACAGTATTGTAGTTTACAAATTGCAGGAGATAAAGGAACCACGACGGACTCCGCTGTTTGACTGTGCAGGTCGTTCGTTATGAAAGCGTATGTGGTTTGTGCTATTGTGGCCATATCCGTAAAGTGTTAGCGGAAATTGCTGCGTGGCTGGGGTGAGGATATGAAAAAGTGGGGAGTAAGACATGTTTGCATTTATCTGATGACCTGAAAATATGTCAGTGATAAGCATAGGAAAATGACTGGTCAAAAATCAACTCCTACTGGCTTTCCTGCATGTAATTGAACCGGATCAAAGAGCCTTAACTCTCCGTTTGCACTAGCTCTCGTCAATGACTATGAACCTATTGCAGCAATTCAAAACGTACCAATCGCCTAACAGTTAGATAAGAATCAATAACAAGCGACGTAGAATTCCGTACATATTATTTATCACACGTATTTGTGTCTAAAGAGAAGGATTGTACTTGCTACTGTAGCTCACTGTTTGCACTTGTCTAATAATTTTTGCAAAAGTATCAAAACGACTCATTGACTCCGAGTTGTGTGTATACTCGCGCAGCGTCGCTGGAGTAAGGCACAACAGCGAACATTTATGTTAATTCCCAACACCAGCACAAACCTACAATGGTTTGTTTGTGGGTCTGAAAAATTTTACTTACATAGAAGAAATGTGTCATTATGTCTTTTACACTTCCTGGATATTATGCCACTAAATGCCCGCCAAGCAGATATTGTCCCGCGAATACCACGGCTTTATTGGTCAGAATTTGATATTCTTGTAGACGGTGCATTTACATCGGCCGTTGACGTTTTCGCCCAACAACATGTTTACATTATCTACCGTATATATATCCGTATTGCACAAGTACCCCGGCAGATATTTTGCCCGAACAACTTCCAAGGTCACTAAGTGTTTTATCTACACGTAAACTAGTCCCCTGCACACATGGTCTTGAACAAACACGACCAAAGCCCCGAACGAGGAAGCAGAACTCTATCAAATGATTGGAAATCATCTCTTGTATGGCCTTTTCTACCATCGTACGTTTGGCCATTGGAATAGGGCGTGGCTGCGAAATCGAAAACGGTTTAGCGTCCTTTTTAAGGCATATTCGATGAGCAACAGATGGAATCCGGCTAATCGACTCAGTAAATAATTTGGGATATAAGCTTTTAAGTACTGATGTTTCGAGTGTCATGATGCGCATTCGCTCGATAGATGGTGTTATGTTGAGGGCAACCATAGCATTTCGCCCCAGTAAGGCTGGACTGTCTTCGGAGGCAACATACACAGCAACATCAGATGCGACTGAGAGTAAACTGAGTTTCGTCATTATATATCCCCAAATTTGCACAATGAATTTGTGTACGATTCGAATTTATACGACGTAGGATGTAATGGAATGTCTTGCAGGTAATTGTCGTAAACGCTGGACGGGATAATTTTTATCGGCGATGCCGAGTCTAGTTCCATAGTCACTGGTACAGAAGTGTTAAGGCCATGGAGTGTAACGGTACGTATGTCAGGAGAAGGGAGCTTGGGTTCCAGCGAAGCAATTCGTCGTGTTTCTGGTTGTAATCGTCTTCTGCTAGAAAAAAACATTCGGTGTAGTCGGTGAGGTGGAAACATCAATTTGTTGGTCAATTAACGCGACTCGACGCGAGCGGCAGCATCTGGCGAAGTGGCCCAGTTTACCACAGCTTTTACACTCAGCTGTACGAGCCGGACATGTTTGACAGTCAGCTATGTGGCGAGAACTCCAACAGAAGCTCTTTCCCTCATCCACATTTGAACATACATGCCAGATATCGCGTGCTATCTGCGATCTATTGTCCTTGGACATAAAAGTTACGTCAATTAAAGCGAATTTTGAAAAAATCATTTTCCGGAAACCTTTTCCGTTTTAAATGGATACAAATGCCGAAGATTTAGTCCAGCTTTTTGCAATCGTTACATGACCGATCAAGTACGGTGAACCTTCAATTTTTCACACATTGTATCTTTACATTTTTAATGGTAAAGTCTGAAAAGGCAGACTTTTGGGTACCTAAAGCTTATACTGACTTGAGCTGACTTGATTCATTGGCCTTAGCAGCTCTCTAAACAGGTATGTTTCGTGCTGTGTAGAAGTAGATAGTCCGAAAAATTAGTTTATCTGGATTGCGTAAGGCATTAGCAAGAAAAATCTTTATGGTCCTAACCGAATAAAATCACCTGATTTTAACCATTTTAGTCCTGAGTTCCTTAACCCATTGCTCGAGTTGAAGCACAAATTTTATTTCTCACCCTGTGAGCAGGGTATCGAAGCTCTGGCTTTTACTTGATTGTCGACAGAATTCTATTATGAGTATTCTCGCGAGTACCTGCGGGAGTGACTTTTACACTAAAGCGATATTACAATGCAAACAAAGTGCTACTTATTAGTACCTCCAGGACACAAACGGTTAACTAGTCAGCTCCAGTCAAACAAATCAAGTATGCTTGTTATGCGGGAGTGCACACAGTCATGAGCTCACATTCTATATATAGCTTGCACCCAGACAGAATTTACTCCTACAATTCTCATCAAGCACCTGCGTGGTTAAACTTATTCGGTTCACCTATATCAGCGCTACATAATATGTACAATCTTTCGAATCCAGATTGTGTTCATCATCCTTCACTACCTCACCACAGTTTTGCGCTGTTCTCGCAGAACCTCACTCACAAAATATCCCGAATCCCTAGCCATACAAATATATTTGTGGTTTCATTCGAAACCAACTCCGTGATATATATTATGAGCCATTAACCACAGAATTCGACCACAAAGACCATTAATTATAAGCTTTTTTATCCCTTAGCGCTTAGTCGCTTTGTTTAAACTTGGAGGCGAATACCAACAAACGGCTCAGCTGTTTAAGCCTGCCCCGCAATCGCAGTGACGCACGGTAAGTGCTTGGACGTGTCGAACTTGTAAATTCAAACAATGCGTCGCGCCGTTTACAGCGAGGCAACCATACCCGCTAGGCCATTTCCCTGAAAGGCACCGATCGAAGTAACCACCAATCAAATTTCTGGTTTGCGATGACTGTAATGAAATGGCACGTGGCTAGTATTCATGCTAGAATAATGTACAAACGGCATCCAGTTTTCTAATTACCCCAGCATGTTTCATTCTGTGTGTTTCCAGCCCCAAGTTACCGAACTGAAGCTACGCAATACTAGACCATGTGGGCCTTGATTCTGTGCAATGTACCTTATCATTCCACTGATTAAGCTTGTACGTATGCTACCGCAGACACATGAAAGACTATTGGAAACGACTGTGCAAGTGAAGAACACAATATTCGCCTTATTGGGAGAATGCGTGTAAGAGAGCAAATCCCGGTCCATTCAATTAGGCTCCACTACAAATCTGAGAAGAGAGGTTGGACAATTCGGTAAAAATGTGTCATCCGTAGCTTTGTATTTCCACATCAACGGTGGTCTGCCTCCACCCAAACAAGGACCGCCAGTCCGATTTGAATAAATAAGATCATGGCCTCGACCACCCTACAAACGGTAACAAAATTTCAGGAGGACGACAACAATAGTAGGGGTTGGAACATGTTTGCAGCCAGAACCACAGGATACTTAGAAAGTGGTAAGTAAGGAAAGCAAATCTGTACTTACACGGTTTCCACCAGTTAGATGCAGCCCATCCGCGCAGTCATACTCAAACCGTGTTCCACAAACAGTCATTACGAGACCACACATTGTACCATCCGTAATATACACTGACTTTCCATATTCGAAATAAGGTTTATTTGATGGAAAGTAACCCCATGTTGCGAACCAGTGGAAGTTCATATGTTACATGCTAGATTTGTGGCAAAGCCCGCATAGTTGACACCCGTCACCTATCACCCAAGCTCAGAGTACTAGGGTTAACCGATATTTCTCCGAAATGTATTAACCCGCCGATGAAGCAATATCTCTTCTGGTATCGACAACTCGCCTCCTGAATGGGTCACATGCTCGCGTCACGTTCTTCCTCGATATTTTGTAGGGCGCGCAAAAAATTGGAGTACCATTTAAAAGCATACCGAAGGGGTTCCGCAACCAAGACCATATTTGTACATGGTATTCCTAAAGCTGTAGAAATGCGAGCGCGAAGCGACCACCCACAACCAGCGAAGTTGGCTCTACATTCGCGCATTTTAACTAACGGCTGCGCAAAATGCCAAATTAATAAAGATTTGGCCCAAAGATTGTGAATCCGCTAATTTAACCAGGACATGTTATTACGGGTATTGGAGTGATGGTATGTGGTTCGCAGCAGCTTCCGTTCAGAACTCCAAACATATGCATAGTTCCCTAAGCAACCACAAGGGTGAAGTCATTCATTCGAACAACTACCCGAGTACGGTTTGTATATCATTAATCCGCTGGGAGATAAAACATTTGAACATATGCTATAGTTAATTAAAGAGTAAGGTGTAAGCAGGTAAAGGCAAGATCTCTGAATTTGACACAAATGCGTTCTGCACGGCCCAAACCACAAAACGATTGGTGACTGAACTTTAACTTAGCAGTACATCACACACAAAACATGTGTCCCCGACTCTCTGCTTGGATCAGATTAACATTCCTGCATGTACTATGAGACTAGTACTTTTGAACAAACTTTCAGAACTCCGGCTATTTCAAGCAGCATTCGCCCGAGACCTCCATTTCGTGAATGTTATTTGGCTGCACTCAGAAAGTTCCGACGACATAGTCGCGATACATGGTATGTCCCTGTTCGAAACGATCGCCCAGGTACGGGCAGTGGCTTAGTTGTATACTATGGCCGTGACCTACAGTGCGGATCCGCAGACGATCCGGAAACAGCAATCATTTACTCACACTGTTGTAGTCTACGGCTGAGATGCAACGACACTTAGTTTTTGGCATTTTTTGATCATACCCCAGTGCCCATCCCTGTACTGGACTCCAGCCTAACGTGGGTCTTGAGGAGCGACCTGCGACCTAAGTTAAAACCATGTTCTCAAATCAAGTGTCTTCAAATTGTACTATCTGGAAGCTCCGGCACCAAATGCAAGCAATTTGAGGCCGATTTGCAAGAACATATTGAACAATGAACACTGAAAAATGATTTACGCTGGGTAAAAGATGCGATTGCTTGAAAGTCCGCAGGATGACGGGGGTGAAATTGCAATTATCAAAATATAGGTCATTTGTCAGCTCGAGCTTTTAGCTAACGGATAAGCTGCTAAATAATAGTAATGTTAGTTAGAATGGAATGCGAACGACGAGGGAAAACAACGACAGTTATAGTTTTTTGTACTCCGTGCGAAAAGCACGAAGGAGCATACTCATTTCTGTACCTGCTCCTCAGATTTAGGTAAAAGGTTAATCCGGTTTGGAGAGCTAATTAATATATTTCAAAGTAGCACAGTTTTGGCAATGAAGTGGTGGAGGCCAAATGGAAGATCAACTCGTTTTTTGAAACTATCCTAAGTGGGGGAATACAACGGTGTTTAGGAGAGAGTTCAGGGTTATTTGCAATACACGTGACCCATGCCTATACGCGTAGTCACGTCTATGGCGTAATTGAACAGCGTAGTAGTTTTCCACATTGTACCGTAGTATATTCAGAACTGACCAACTTGAAATCATGTTGAGGGCACACTGGAACATTTCATGGTCGTTCGGTTCTTGGATCGTTCGCCATAACTTGATATCATTCGCGGAGAATAGGAAAACGAAAGTAATTTCCCTCCCCAGATCGTTTATAAACTCAAGAATGGACGGGGCGATAAAAACCGGGCTTTGTGGTATGCTGCACTCCACCTCAATTGCGTCGGACAGAGATTCTCGTACTCTCGTTTCCAACCGACGTTAGTGCATGAAATTTCCTATCCAACGCATCAGTGGGTCACCAACGCTACAGAACTAAAGTTTATGAAGGAGAATTCGGTGGTCTAATCGATCAAGCGCTTTTGTGAAGTCCAGCTATATGACCTCAACTCCTGGTCAACCCACAACTTTTCAGTCCAGCTGTTGCGTGCAATAAACAAGTTCTTAGTGCATGAGTGCTTTTGTCGGAAGCCATGTTGCTCTGGTGCAATCATCTTTTGATTTTCCAGATACAGCATGAGTGCATCGGCGATGACAGACTCCATAAATTTGGAAAGCAAAGAGAGTAGTGTTATAGATCGGTATTTGGTTGGGTTTGTGTGCTTACTTTTCTTTATGAATAGTAATGATTACCCCACGCTTCCATATTGTTGAAATATCTTTCTCCTCAATAAAGCGCTGATGGAATATAGCCAGATATTCCACCAGATAATTGGCCGCTGCCTGTATAGGCTTCGGTCGAATGCTATCGACACCAGAAGTGCTGTGGATACACAGGGACAACAGTTTTTTTGACACACTTCCTGCATTAACAGTAATATTGGATAAGACTGATGGTGGGACAATAGAAACTGAGAAAACCGTTGGTCCGTTACTTTCTGGAATGTCTGTGAGTAATGGAACCGGAAGTGCTCGGCTTCTTCCTTTGATGTTCGCGTGCATCCGTCAGTCGTGATCAGTGTTGGAATTCCGCGTTGCACCTTATGAAGGCCATTAACATGCCTGTATAAGAGTTTACGGTACGTGCCGAATCTCTCCTGTTGATGCGTCACCTTGTCCTCGCGGATCAAACTCACACAGAGTTACGCTGTGCTACATAGGCAGTTCAAGTTTCGGAATTCGGGGAGTCCTTGTGAGCCCTCCATATTAAGTCCCTCAAGGACATGCATTTGCGTGTTCTGTTGCTCAGAAATGATATCTTCTCCTTTGACGGCAGTATGATTTCCGCTAAGACGCGTACATTACTATTGAGGTAAATGTCCTTATGTAAGTGTCCCAGGCGATGTTTTGGAGCATTCAGTTAACAAGCGCGGATAACACGTTGTAGTGCATGACAGTATACACTTTAACATCCTCTTCAACTGGATATTCCGCATAGCATACATAGTAAAACAGTAGAGTCACTGGGTCCTGCTGCTTAGTGGTGTGCTTGTAATTATTCCATTGACCATGTGTTCTTCGTTGGTGAGCACAAGATCAAGTATCGACGGTATGTTAGCAGTTCGAAATCTGGTGGGAAAGTCACGTGGTTGCACAGACTGTAGATGGAAAATACCTCTTGTAACCAGGTTTTGAACTACATGCCATCAGTCTCCGCTATTTTCAGATCGTGCACAATAATTTCGCCTGCGATGACATTGTGCCTGTGCGTCGTGCGCAAAGCAAATTTAAGAACGAAATTTAGTTTGGAGTCCATCTCATACTTAGAGTTTGGTAGACGGTTTATCATAGCTATAAGACATGTGTCTTTGTTCCATAACCATAGCCTGCACCAAAGCGGATCTGGGGCACGGATCTCTGGGTAGTAAATAAGTTTATATCGAAGGTTAGCCTTGAAATAAAGAATTACGCCATCACCTCTTCCAGCTCTGTCACTCCAAACCAGGTAAATTGATTTAGGATCTGCTATCTCAAGGTTCAACCAGGTCTCCGCTATCATAATGTGATCCTGAAGTTGTGACGCCTGGTCTTGTCTAGGTTCGGCCAAATTACTGAGAAGATCTTGAACGTTAGTATACAAACAAGTTAGAAGCATATAGGTGACAACAAATTCGTGTGTGGGGTTAAACCTACCGTTCGTCGGTCGGTCGCTAATCGTTTTTGCGTAGGTCATTGGTTCTTGAATTTCAAGCGAGCTGCATGGTAGCATGGAGCATCCCAGATCGAGATGTCCTCTAATGTGTTTCCATGTCCCATCAGATGTCACTAATGTCCTATTTTCTATAGCTCTGCAGGATTACGGAGGTAAATATTTTTCTGAGTATGCAAGTTCCAATGAAGTGCTGATAACTAGTGGCTTTGCGCATCCTATATTTAGCCTAAACTCGGTAGACAACCTAGAGCGATGATTTAACCAGCCATCCAATAAGACTTCGGTCATTCCATCAGAATTTAACACGAGTTTCAATATTTTTGGACCGCAGCCCTCGCAGTTTGGAGATGAAGGAATACTCGTTAGTGATTTGGCGATAAAATGGTCCAGAGAGCCCGCTTCGCGGATGTAGCATCCATGCAATCGGTCATGTTCTTTCGCTTCCTGCTCAGGAGAACCCAGTAGTTCAGGAACATCATGCAAAATACGGTTTCTTTGCTTTGGTTCTTAAAAGAGCCGTCATAGTTTTATTTTTTCTTTGACCGTCTTTTCCAAGGGATATCGAGCATGATGCGTACCCCGCTCGATGATTTGCGAAGATGAACTACTGAGAGTAGGACTATCTCTGTCTCCTCAGTTGAATTCATGGTTACTCAGTGAAATCGGGCTTCGCCCCAATGCACTGAATTAAGGTGACGCGCAACGCGTCGTAGCCCAGTTGGATCAACCCGAATAGCAATCACATCGCAGATGGAATGCCACTGGTTGCGAACATCTACTAACGTAACCTTTATTGTGCCAGACCTGGACTCAGAAACGTTAGTGCACGCGACGTTTAACGCACTTTGGTTCTGCTTAGCGAATGTTGGTTTGAGTGTTGTGGTTGTTAACTTGGATTGTTTGGCGGGCACTAAAGAATGTTGTGAAAGCGGGGTCGCATCGCTCGTGTTTCGTCCAGAAAATTGACCTAAGGGTCGCTTTAGGCTTTCTTATCGAGGCGATCGATGCGTATGTTACCCGGCTCTAAACGACCTGTGGCTTTGTTCTAACCAACTCGTGAGATTTTGCCTCTAGAGATGAGTGAATAGCAGTCACGCTGGATGTGTCTTTTCTACTTAAAGGCTAACTAATAGTTGCAGTAGGTGGCGTAGGTGCCATCGGACGGTTACTAAGCCAGACTTTAGCCTTCGACTTAGGGACAGAGCTCCGTGAGTTTACCTGTATAGGAAGATTGCACTTCTAAGATTCTAATGGCTAGGCCCTGAAGCTCGCTACCTGCTGGACTATTTCATTTAGTTTCCCACACCTATTCAAGAGTGATATTATACAATCGACTATTGAGAGTGCTCTGCATGTTTACAAAACCAGAGCGAATCAGTCAGCTTGATTTGTCTCTTGTATTGTATTTGGTTTCAACCGGTACAGATGGGGTTAAACGGAAGGTCCCAAAATTTAATAATCATATCTCGTTTAACTGGGCGTGTATCCTTCTGCCCGCGGCATTTTAGGTTGTTTAGGATTAATTCCATTGAAGGCTGTTGTTGCAACCGAACGTTGTCTTTGTTTGCTCACGTGAGTTGCAGGGCGCGTGCTGCTCGCTTTCTTTGTCCCAGTTGCACTCTCGACGTCGGTTACCGTGGGTGAATGTGCACGATGAGGACACATGTACAAGAAGTTTGGCTAGCTTATTGAGCTACATTGGTTCCTGTAGAAAGAAGCCGTTGGAATTGGTTTGTAGTAAGTGAATGACAGCGGAAAATACCGGCGATGGGCGAATGCAATTAAAAATACAGATTGAGTCGTAGCTTCATTTGCATCGACCCTATGGATTTTTTCTAGGACTATCAGATAGCACGGAGATTTTTTCAAGCACAGTATCGCAGAAATAAATACCGTTAAAAACCACTGAGTGCTGCGTCTGGATAGAAGCACAAAGCGCGCTAAAGCAACTTAGGTAGGAAAATCACATTACCTAAGAAATATTTTAGGAAAAATATGCCCAATGAACACCGGAATTAATTCGATTCGAGTGAGTGTATGGTGACTGCGCTAAGTCAAGAAGAAGACATAATACTCTGACAAAGAAAAGCACGTTTACTATCCGGCTAGTCTGAACTGTCACCACTACTTTGTTGGAAGTATTCCGCTCTTCAGCCATGTCAGTTTGCCCAGCCGATTCGGAGCGGGAAATAAACCATCCGTGCTTGATTTAGTGCTCACGAACGAACAGCTTATACTCGAGAAACCAAACATGCGGGTTATTGCTGCTGAGTGCTTACTTAGCAACACCACTATTTGTATGCGAATTATGTAAAACACGGACTTCATTCTAACAGTCATACACTAGGATAAACCAACACAACTTTGTAGAGAATCCATCTGGGAATATTTGACGATAGTTCCATTGATAGTGCTTAGATGGAGTTTGCTGATAACTTTAGTGTTCCAATTAAATCACATCGGAAAACAGACCCCTTTGTTCTACAAGAGCACAATCATTCATTAGGAGCAGAACCCGAAGACGAATAGCAGTAAGGGTTAAACCTGGCATGTGTACTATCTAGTTCATCGTAAAGACGATTGTTTGCGAGTAGAAATGTGCACACCAACAGAGCCTAGCGGAAAGGGTTTTGCTGAAAATCTTCTGTACAAACATCTGGACAGCCCTTGAGAATGTGAGGCTTGTGTCCCTTAACTTAGCAAATCGATTTGTTCAAACCGCCAACGTAGTAATTCTGCAATATGCTCTGATAGTTCGACGAGCTACCAGCATGCCAACTACCTGTCTCATTTCCAAGGCGCTAGCAATCAAACGCCTCGCTTTCAGTTCGGCGAACATTTGGCGACAGCCGCCATAGTTACGCACCCACATTTCCACCGGCGTTGACAATACTTCTTCAAAATCACTGCAGCTGGCAGTTAGTAGAATAACTGAGCTAATAACTCTACTTTTCCTAAAATGCTTGGAGGAACAGCCGGTCTCCAACATGTGAAAGCAAGGTATCAATACTCGAGTTACAAGGATGGCAAACGTCCGGAGCCCGCTAACTAACGCTCAGCATTTCTTCTCCAGGTGCTCTCAAAGGTGATGGAGTCGATCATAGATGATGCATTAATGAAAGAACTAGAAAGATATAACCTAGCGCCACAGCAACAAGGACTCCGTCTGCTTCTGACATGTGTCACCAATTTGCTGTTTGCCCGTGGCAGTTGGATCGAAATAGCCGATAGTGGGACAGGCACTGAAGCCATCTACCTCGACTTTTCTAAGGCTTACGATCCTTTACTTCACCGCATTCTCCAAAAACTGCAACCATGCGGAATATGGAATCCTGTCCCAGGATGTACAGGAAATTTCTTTATTCAGCAAGTGCTTCCATTCATTCCACGGGGCCTATGAATCGTTAGCTTTTGTGTCCGTATTACAACAATGGTCCTATGTACCATACTCATTTAAACTCGTGAGACAATGGAAACCCAATTGGCATATAATCGATTGTATGTAGAACATCTAGACCGGAATATCTACTCCAAGTTTACCCAATTAAATATGGATAGAAAACAGCTGTGGTTGGAAAAAGCAATATATCTGCGTTGCTAGTCTGAGAATTGCACAAACTATAGGTAGGTGGACAACATTATGTTGCAAGCAATGGCTGGACATTTACAAGCTGGATAGCTGCAGATACCCTCTCAGAGCTATTAACCAGCGTGAGTAGAAAGGCTTTAAACGTTTATGGACAAAGCCGTTCATCGGACCTTTAATCCATGTGCATCGATAAGCAATGCAGTGCTTAATATAGAGTGGTGCAACAGACAGACTGACAAGCCACACTGACTAAATACTCCGCGGTAGCTATATTTGCTTTCAATTAAATTCCTTGCAGATGTAAGACCTTGGAATAAATTTGGTACAGACTGGGAAATCATAATTTCCAAAGTATGATGATACAGAGCAGTTTTCTGTACGCTTCTACTGTGGTCACAGTACATGCATACAGAAAACCGATTTGTTTTATAATACTTAAGAAATTTAGATGTAAGACTTATTTATGGTAAAATAAATTATCTAAACTTTCTACTTGTGCACAAATATAGTTACCACAGAAGTGTTTGAAATAACATTTCCGTCTGTAGTTACCAAAAGAGGTAGCTGATTTTCCTACATTGTACACAAAAACTAGCATTCTAACATTATGGATGAATTAAAGATCATGTTTATCAATTTTGCGAACAAGATGAGTTAAGATATTCGGCTCTTCTGGGTCCATTGATGCAAGAAATAGCGGCTGCCTTGTGAGTTTGTTTTGCGATTGAGTTGATTTTCGCAATTACCGCAAGACATTCAGCGGTTTTGGGGAAATAAGCTTGGGCTACACCTTCTGCATTTGCTTCGTTGCTGATTACGTCCCATTCACGTTTATTTTCTACATTTGTCACAACCTACTTTTATCATGTTGCAACTAAACTGACAGGTTCTTTAACTATACATCATACATTCGACACCTAGGTGAAATCTCACGTGAACTTCAAGTTACCGGCACCCTAGTTGCAGCCAGTGTGATGCACTGATCGCCTCCAAATAGTGTCTGTTCACAGAATGTCAATTAAGGCATTCCGTTCTCTTTAAATATTTTCTTGTGACTGTTGTAGACAAACAACGTTCGTGCGATGAACTACCGTTCAACTCGCCTTAAAGCTCTCATCACAATGATAAATTCCAAATGGAATAGACAGCAAATAAGCGAACCCGTTAGGATGGAACAGCTTTTATTGCTGTTATCTGTGAGCATCAAACAAAAGTCATCCACTACGCTAGCATTATTTTGCGCTTGCTTTGATCCGACGTCAGAATAACCATAAGTCTGAGTTGCGAACAGACAGAAACAACTGGCTTGGGTGACAGAACTGAATTGTTTTTACTAATTACAAGGAACACACTATGCACGGGCCCCGTTGATTAGGCACAGAGTTAGAGAAATCAAGCGCTAAACAATTCCCAAGAGAGGAGAGATAGTAATAGTCTTACTTGCGGTGTTTTAACTAATAGTCAACGGATCTGAGAAGAACTAGATTTTGTTAGAATAATTGTCCCTGGAGGGTCTGAATAGTTCCATACTGTCTTCATATCATGCGACGGCTTCACTATGACTGCGTCTAAACAAATTTATCCGTCATGTTTATTTTAGTTTGCAAATTCCAGTAACATAAATAGCTGCAACTAAACGGGAATTGTTGAAGGGGATAAAACTGCTTCACCGGATAGCGCGCATAAACTCCGAGTAAACAATTGGATAAAACGCTGAATAGCAGTGACTCCAAAGAGTTCCTTTTAATGTTTGGTTTTAATTCCATTTACTAGAATCCGATCGCTGAATGAGCGAGGAATTGCTTAGGATACAAAGGGATTGACAAGTATTAAAAGTACTTACTATTTGGGTTCGAATAAGGATGTCCGTTTGTCCTCCGTGCACCTGGAGTCAATATGAATCAATAAACCTTTAGACATAGAGGCTAACCATGACGCTACGCGCGACAAGCCTGAAATGCTCATTATCTAGCAAGTGAACATTGCCAGCAATTGACTTAATAATTCCGTTATTCATATACCAGCTGGTTGTAGTTTACATACCAAGGTTGCTTTACGTGACCTCATCCTAAGACACATTCAGAGTATGCGCAAATACGAAGTTATCCATTAAGAAAACATTTGCAAATATTTAGCCTAACCTAACTTTCTTCCCTAAACCGTACTCTATAATATTTAATTAAATTTCTATGAACTAACACCTGCAGGTTTACGTTCAGGGCATACTTCATGTCACCTTAATGGCCAAATCAATTTGAAGCATTTACCATTTAAGTTTAGCTGTGAAAGACGGAATTATACTCGAGAGTTGTGGAGCTTGTTTACATAGTACTCAAATGAATTAGATAACACTAGATTAAGTTCCGTGTTTAGTACCTCGATAATTTTCTAACCCTTGTGAATCGTACTATACGGCTTCAGGCGTTACGAATATATCATACGCGTCGGGTGTTACTGAGTAACATGGAACTTGGTTCAGCTTTTGGTTCTGCAGCATCTGACAACAATTTGTGCCACCATTTAATATGTAGTAAAACACTGCCATCCCAGCTGCTGGGACGGCTTGCAATTTGTGGTATTATCCATATGTTGAATGCATTCCTGAAATCTAAGAATGCAGGCCAAACATACGCATACCGCCCCAATCGGCTATTCACTTACAGACGGAAGTCGGTGGTATATCGCCAGGCGTTGTTTTCACAGATCGTTTAACTGATGGCGACATATAATCCAATTTTGTTCATCATTCACCCCAACAGGCCGGTTACGCTATTTTTTGACTTTTTTCAAGCACTAAATACGAGAAGGCAGTACGGTGTGATTTTTAGCGTCAGTGAAATATAGCTTGTGGGTAATGATTATTCTCAGAGAACTTCGTGACCGAAACACAGAATGCCACTAGCTTTCAAGCGTATGTCACATGGTCGTGAAGCTTGGGTGCGAATAGCTACAATAAAAGTACAAGGGACGCGAGATTTACAGTAGATTGACAGAAACTGACAGCTGTCAGAATACCAACTAATGAGCCGCTGTGCTTCTCTCCTGCACAGGAACTGCGCGAAAACTGTGTAACAGTGGTTTACTGCAAATCGAAGAGTCAGGATCAACATGACTGGTTCGATGGGGAAATTGTAAATACAATTTTAAGGTGACCACGTCAATAATTATAAGTGAACAAAGAAATATATTCCAACGAACACGGCTGCAAACACGACTCACTCGGTTTTATGGGAAAACCAGAGGAGAATTATAGGTTTGTTTCTGTTCTTCCTTTCCTAATTAACAAAGACGCCATAACATAAGGCACAGGTGTTAGCTATCTGTCGAATCGGTATTTAAATATCGACATTGGAGTGCCATCAGCAACGCAATTTGGAAAGACATTTCTGTGCTACGTCACTCGGGGTGTGAAACTACTCTGGTTATTTTAAATGGTTAATTTATTTGATCGCCATTCAGGATACGGACGAGATTAAGACTCATAATTGGAGCTGTTGAACATTGTATCTACCTTGTAGACGCCGATGCCATCCACTGTTAGCTGCTGAGGCTGTCAACCTGAGAAAGGCTCAATGTACAGGCCTTTATCATTCCCAGCTTATTGTCTCAAGCTTGACCTAATGTTTGCTGTCAATAGGTTTTGTTCAAATAATTCATATTGCAAATCAGTACTAACAAATTAGTTAAATCGCGGACCGAATGTATGGCCGCATTAAATGGGATTAACATCCGCAAGGTTCTTATGTAAGTGGCACTGAACTGGCCAATGTCAATAGAACACACTGCACTGGTCTATTACGACGTGCAGTTTGCTTGAACTAGTAGGCTGCTGAGCTCAGTGTGGAAAAGCGAATGCCGTCCACAAACTCACATGTGACACAAGTCATTGTTGTGGGTCAAACAGTGTATGTTTCTATTAGCATGTTTGTGTCGATCACCCCATTCCGGGAAGATCTACATTTCTGTACTGTCTACTTTACTAACAAGTGAATACAGATAGATATATACCTGTACCAAACAACCAAGTTGATAACAGTGATCACTTGTTTTCTTCCTGGGTGACCTGTCTGAGTGATATTCTGTGTTACTTGAGAATCTCCTATCTACCTAACTATATAAGTGGATAACTCTCAGTGGGATACCTCAAAATTTTTGGATTAAATTGGTTTGTTCAATACTCCCTTTCGAGACTTGATTCTACTCGATTAGTTATACAATAATTTATGTTAATTCTCTTGTCGGCTGCTTCTGATACCATAATGTTTTTTCCTTGATATAGGCTTTGACTATGGGCCCACTATTTAACGGAGGTTTTCGTTATTCTTTTTATAGTCATGTTCATCCTATAGCCTCAGGTTTATTAAATTTTTGCTATCTTCACAGTTAGGTCCCGAGAGGAAATAGACTAAATGTGAATAACACTGAGATTGTTGCTTCAAAATTATTAAAAAAACGTATGTTTTAGTTGACATCTCGGCAAACTACAAGGCAAGGAAAGCAAGTTTGTGTGCTGTCACCGAACATACCCTCTACATGAATTGTATTATGCGTCCCACATGCATGTGTCCAGAAGGCGGAACAAGTTGGAAGGACGCATTTCTGAGCAGCAGCCGTCGAGTTTGTTGAATTCTGTTTTGCTTGCAAATGCTGGCACGAATTACCATGGTATGGAGGATATAAATCCTCATGTTTTAGACATTACGTGCAATCGAGTCAAGTAAGCTTTGTAATGAATACGCTTGTTTGAGACATGACCACCTTTGTCCAGAAGACGCGAAGAACTTATAAACATGAACACAGCTGTTGATGTTCTGGCTATGGTATTGCCGATGTTGCAACAAAAAAGCTTGCTTGATTATCGAAAGCGTAGTACGTGCTCGCTAAGTACAGTGGAACATTTATTGTAACTTGAACAGAATAAATTATTAAGCAGCGCCGTTTATTGTTGAAGTTCATGGTAACAGTCAAGGGGGTGACGTAGTCGTTTACGTTTCTTGGTTTCATAACGGCGGTGCCGGTTTACTACCTCGAAGTGGTAGAGAAGATACTCGACACTGTTACAAGTGCTGAACAGCCCACGCTGATTGTAACCGCTAGTTATTTTTAACTGCCTGCTCAACGGATTGCAGTAAATGATTTCAATGGTTTCAATGATGTATGATGGGATAAAAAGCATAACTTTACAAGACCCACAGGATGGATATGCAAAAAAAAATTAAAATCAAAATGTTCCAACGTGGAACGCAAAGTATCAGTGGTTAAATCATTGCACTTTAGCAAAGTGTTGTGTATCGTTTATCACTAAGATGAAAATCTAAGAGTCTTTCGAATGTCGTCATGTCTGGTGCGCTCACCACATAGTTTGGTAATGCATTTCAGTAAGAACAGATTCTAAGTGAGAAAAAATACTTTCTACAATTCAAACGGGCGTGTTGCGTCAATAGTTTCAGGTGGTTGCCTCGGTTTTGAATGTATGGGGCTACAGTCAATAGTGATGTATATGGATGCTGGCTTTCGGTTAGTATCCGGTATATGAGAGTAAGATCTCCGCGAAGCCGTCGGTATTCTAATGAGAACACACCGAGTACACGAAGACGCATTTCGGAAGTTATATCGGATAGTCCACGTGTTGCCTATGTGGCTCTTCTTTGGGGCTGTTCCAAGAGGCGGATGTCTCGTTTTAACCATAGATACCAGGCTCGAATTGCATATTCAACATGAGGACGAATGTAGGAGTTAATCAATAATGGTACTAGCCGCCGCTCAAAAGTTGCATCGGAGTGGCATCCTAGGACACCTGATGGAAATCGAACACCAATTTAGGACTACCGATGTTTTTAGAGTATGTTATCTTGTAAGTTAACTGGCTCGAACCAGCAACTCACAAGCACGACATTCTATGCATCAAAGCGGAAAAGCACCAGGTGAAGGTTTCGCCAAAGTCTGCTCTTCATAGCACCGATGATAAGGGAATGACCCGACGATGTATTTTGCCACTTACTTTACGCTCTTTGACCCGTTTTCATTGGATAACGGCACAAATCAAACAATAAATGCGGCACTTCTGAATGCTTGGATATGAGGGAATTCCAGGTATCCAACATAAATTCGAAGACGATCCACTATACCAATTGTATTATGCCTTACATTCCACATTTTTCAAGGGATGAAAAACACGAACATGGTGCGCAGTAACCCGAGAAATCGAGCTAAGCGGTTTTACTGGAGCATAACTCATAATAACATGGTCGCTGCACAATGTGTAATTTAGCACATTGACAGCATCTAGCCTTGAAAGCTCGGTTTTTATCCTGATCTCGCTGCGGAACATGTAAAGCTTTAATTATTTTATTTGCTAAGAAACCGTGGTCCCCTTGCCTGTAGGGTGGTGTATAAGAGATAATCAACGTGTCTCCACATCGTGCCCTACCGGAATGTGGCCTACTGACCGTGGACTTCAAAGGACATGTGTTCCCGTGGGTTGTTAGGTATTTCTGTCGTGCTCACTTTAATTGAGACATCGGTTATGGTCACTGTGGCCACAGCGCCTACCGAAATGCACCATGGCAATCGCAACCAACGTTTGGTGAAACTCTGTTACGCTTAGTAGATAGACTAGTTGATATGTTACAGACGTATTGAAAACGATGAACACCATATCTCTTCGTAAGACATATCGATTATTCGAAATAGCAAACAAATTGTTGAATGAGGAACAGTAGTGGGAGAATTTAGATCCATTTAATTTGCAGTATACGCCCCGGAAATACGTGAGAGACGGCCTAAGTCACTTTCTTCTGTAGCAACTAGTTTGGTATCAAACTAGTATCAGCAGGAGACAAATATCACCTTATTAACGCGTCGTCTTCAACAAGTTGAAAAAACGGAAGCTACTGGACACTGTTATAGAACGATATAGGCTGGAATAAGAACCGGAATTATCTTTGTTGACATTGCTCATTTCCATCTTAATGAGGAAGCAGTTTAATCCTACGTGCATTTTTTAACCGTCGACCGCTCTGGTGTATCTCTATCACGTCGGTTACTCCTTCCGATTAAAAGCATGTAGATCAAGAGAGTATGTGATGTGTGGAGAGCCACGCAGTAACTAGGTGATCTCATGTGTCGTTTTGTATAGTTTCGGCGGGAATTAGCTAAACTATATATCAGCTGGTTGAGTGTGCTGTGGAGAGACATTAAGCCGAAAACACAAAGTCGTCAGCCGCCGTTTTCTCAACGTAGATGTAAGGTAACTCCCAGTCAATGCATTACTAGTTATGCAAATGGAATATGAGCTTCACATAAGAAATACCTAATGGGCTGATCCGGAAGCCCACGTCAATCAGATGGGCACTCACGGTGAAACCGTTGGGCTAGCAATACTGGGTTAGCAGCAGTGCACAAAATACCACGTTTTAGGGTAGATGCAACTGCCGAAACTTCGGCTTACTGACTGATTTATCAGATCTATTTTTGTTTAGTAGGTGATTGCTTTGAAATCATTAGCGAGCAAACCTCAATTTTTTCAAACAGATAAATCTCTGTCTTTGTCAGCATTAAAATTGAGTTCATTCTGTATCCCAGCTAAACAACCATCACTACTTATAAACCATATTATGTGGAGCAACCAGGTAGTATACAAGCGCCTTTCGCGACTTGACCACAAACTGAAGTCAGCGGGCAGACAGATTACCTTGATTTGATACTGTCACCTGTCCATCAAAAGGACTGATTGGGCGGCAGAAATATTGATTACTCATGCAACAGCATCTGTCTTTTCTAAGTGCGGTTCGCTTGTGGAAGAAATGCGATTACGTAGCGTGTTGCACTCTCCGTTTTATATCGTATTTATTGCTGGCCCAGTAAAACTTACGTTATGACGTGGTTACTAACTGAGGATCAATTCATAGTATATAGAAGATGATTCTATGTGCATAAATGTTACATTTTGTCCTTGGGAGCATCCCCTACCTCATTAGTATCAATGTCTAGTCTGTCGGACTAAAGCTCCACAACAGACCATCACTTCACAGTCATCGTACGCACAAGTCGGGCGCTAGTAGTATATCTTAGTTATATGCGTTGCGTTAATGACAAAAATTTAAGACTGGTACTCTGCTACCACAATCGCAACCATCCTATTTTTCTAATTGGTCACTTCCCTGAGACTTTTATGGAATGGTTTGGAAAACGTTGTCCATTACACTCTAGTGATTGGCGTTTTACTTCCATATCAGTAGAACCAGACAGCGACCATTCTACATGAAAAGGGTATACCAATCGTTCCAGCTGAACCCAATCTAGTTTGCAGTTGTGTGGACTCTGTTCAGATGCCTTCTACCAAGCTGAATTCCAACAGAAATTATGACCTCACCTCGTTATGCCGGCTGTTATCTTCCACAAATTCTACTGTAATATTGCGATGAGCGAAAACTTTCCGTTTATATGTACAAACAGAGGCAAAATGCTAAATGATATAGTGCATGGTAGAATTCTAATTTCGTTATTTTCTTGGGAATACTGTCACATCCTAACCAGTAAAGTAACTTTCGGAAGCAACGAAATGTTTCAACGATCACATCTAGTAAATATTGATTTCATCAACATCAAATATTACTTGCAACTACAACATATCATTCACATAATCACAAGTGACAAGACCTGTTTTAATCCAAAGTATTCTACTACTTGGGTAAAATTTCTGTCCTCGACATCTATCAACCTGTGACCGACGCAGTGCTGTTTATAAGAACCGGAGGATCACACCGAATAAAGTCTGTCTCACCAAATCTGGAATGAACATATTTATTTGATTACTTTAATAATCCTCTTTTATTGTCTTCCCTTAGTATATTAGACCAAACCAATTGCTTGGATCGTGCCTATTGCTGTCATTGTGGCGGGGCATTTCGCTCGGCCGTGCTGTTGTCACTAAACATCGTTCTTACAAAATCCTTATGGATACCTTAGGTTGCTCAGAATATTTCAACATTGATATTAGTCAAGCTACTTCCATGGTCATTGTTGCTGTCCCTTGCGTAATATTCAAGGAAATTAAAGATATTGCGCACGTGAGGATGGAAGGTCCCGATAGAAAATCTAGCTTGCAATGCTGGCTTTAAGTTATTCTGCCCGGAACTGTTTAATTATGTCTATTTTACACTGATCGTTTATTCAAGTGACACTTCCACACAGTGTCCTTTTGTCCATTCCTACAAGTTTAGTTGCGATAATGTAATGTTAACATATCCGTTGTCCATAGTGTTACGTGCTAAAAAACACCCATCTGGATAGATAAAGCTTATTTTGACGACTTGAATAAATAAACTAAATATTTACCTAATGAAGAGCCATTTGAAGTACATGTTTTGTGATTGGATTGCAACGAATAATCTCAATGTAAACCACAATTCACATTGAAGTGAACCCTGGTTAATACGATCACTAGAACCGTAGCCGAAGGAGATGGAAATTGGGTGTTACCCCTGCGACATCACGACACAACCACAACGCGTTTCGATATCATTTTATCTCATTAGGTGGAGATAGTAGACCTCGAACCTGCGACCATTTGATTAGTAGCCAAAACCTCTACCTATTTGGCTAACGGGTTACAGGTAACGATTGAGTGGAGGACCATTTGGTGTACACGTATTGTATTTGAATTGCGAGGCGCAGTTTACTTGTTCTTCTTACTGACCGTGGCGGTTTGTCTGTATGAGGGATTAGTACCCCGTTTGTTCTTATTTACTCGCCATTTGTTTATCCGTCCCCAACGTACTTGGCTACTGCAGCCGAAATCTTTATAGGTGCCCAAAGCACATTCCGGACTTGGCAATTATATTGCCATTGCAATTCTAGTTTTATGCTGGTTACGAAAACGAAGTGAAGGACATCAGCATTGCGTCGGTACGCAATACCGCGCGTTATTATTTACTAATCAGTTCACTAGCTCCCAACTTACTCGGCTACTTCAGCCAAAATCTTGAAGACAGCTGAATAATCATCATTCAAGAGTGCAAAAAGCACAATTCCTACTTGGCGTTGAGATTGCTACAACCACTCCAGTTTTCCACTGGTTAAACCCTTTCTAGTCTCACTTTGCTATTTCTAGTTTTCTTGTTACTCACAGACAGCTTAAGTCGAACTGTCAGTTTTGTTGCTGTTGCTGGTTTGAGACACGATTGTGTCAAGCACTGCTCGCGGATCTCAATGACTTGGTGAACATAGCCGGCAACTATTATGTGAAGAGTTTTGCTTCCGGATCAGGCTACCGGATGCGTGCAATTAAGGACGAAGCTCGTTGTGGAGTGCAGCTATTGGAGAGAAAAACACCGAAATCCTCCACAGATGTTCTTCTCATCTAATTTTCAATAACGCCTCCAGTCCGGTCAAAATTATGCTCTCCGATATATACAACTAATGAAACAACTCAGAAATATCGTTAATTAACTGAAAGCGGCGATAAAAGCTCCTAAGAAAGAATTGTTTAATCAACACATCCCTACTGTATGAGCGTTCAGACAGTAATCATCGGCATTTCTGCATGTATCATCATGCGGTGTACATAAATATGAGTATTGTCTTTATGGAAAGCTTTTCATAGCACCTGGATAAGTGCACAAATTCGGCATTCGTTCCTTTTTTCATGCTGTCTAGCAATAGGCACTAGGAATAAGTGGCGCATGATTGCTATAGTAAAAATTTACATCGGGGAGCGTAGGGTATAACCGTCTGCATCCTCCACGCATAATTGTATTCGCCCAAGCAACTTGCTAATTTTTAACGAACACGGAAAATCAGTAGCAAATCGTAAAACAGCTAGTTCAAGTCGAACTACATAAATCAATGAATAAATACAAACGTTTTCAGTTAAGCTTAGCGAGTCCGTCTGGTAGAAACGTAATATTAGGCATACTGTGTTTTCCGCCAACCTTATTTTCCCATACTATAATTCTGCCATGAATTGCACAAGCGCGCTCAGTAGGCAGAGAGGTGAAAAAAGTTTATCTAAGCCAGTGACATTTGCTCAGTCTAGCTTGAAGTTCGTTAGGTATTGCAGTGCCGGTTTCTGTCCCCTTGTAAGAACCCAGTTATGTTTGGTTTGATTGACATCTGGAAGGGAAGACTTTTTCAAAGCAGCTGCTGCTATTGCTTTATATTTGAACTGGTTTTATACCAGTCTTCAACAAATTGTGTCAAGTTTTTCCGCACATATTTTGGTCAGTTTTGCTCTACCAGTTGCTTAAATGCCAGTATGTTCGAAGATAACAAGAGATATGTATCTGATATCCAGGGTTTGAATAAGAAACATATTCTCGGCTTCTGCGTACACCCGGTTTAACCTGCAGGGATCAACACGATTCTTCCCTATTGAGTGAAGCAGGTTACTAAAATAAAAGTTGGTTTTTGCCAGAAATTTGTGAAGCAGGATTAATTGCTAACTACCATAGTTCCTAACTCGAAGAATTAATATGAATAACTACAGGGAGTATTATGGGGTTTGTGATTTGAGAAGATTCATCGCAGCCGGAATCAACCAAATATAAGCCACACATCCAAGGAAGAGCTAGTCGACCATTTTGTGCTATTGGGTCTCGTCAGTAGCGCGCACCCGACGAATCCTCATGGATTCGAACCCAAGAGTATACTTATACTAACCATCGACTTATACCACTGAGCCAGAACGCGATGAATTCCCCTACTACTTACTAATATACAGTAATCACCTTAGCAGCTTATTTGCCACCTCAGTCCGTGGCGGCTTGCATAGGAAATCGCAGCTAGGGGCCAGCTCTGTCCTCTACTCCTTCGTAACGTGTATGATAGTTAAGGATGGACCGCTCTATAGCGCAGTTAGATATCAGTTTTAGCGGGCCGCCTCCACCACCTATAGCTCAGCGGCAAAAGCCGCTGACTCGTAATAGGGTCACGGGTTCGCCTCCGGCAGGATGCAACGTTTGTGCGCTACTGACATTCCCAATAGAACAAACCCGTCGTATATCCCTTTCCTGGATGTGTGGATACTGTCCGCCTGAGTCCAACTGCGAAGAATCCTTACTAAAATGTATCCATACAACTAAACGCCAGGAACAGTGTCCTACCATATGATAACCTTTGTTAGCCTTCAAATTACCCGTCGTGTTTGGCATGTTTAGAATAAAGCTGCTGAAGTATGATTTTGTAAGTAAGCTTGCGGAATTCCGTAGAGATACAGAATGATCTTTCCTATCATCCATTATTCAGCAGTATCTTGGTAACCCCAAACTTGAAGTAAGAGCATAATTCGAATACATTCATCAGCACCGAACTGACATTATTGTCGTCTTCTCTACAGTAAAGTGTTATGTGAAACAGCGGATCAACAAGTGTACCTAGGTTTGCATCATTCAGTTGGCGGGAGAGCCTATGGTGCGCTGAGGCTGGTGATGGCTAGATCTTGACAGATGGTCTACCTACTGCTGCTACTGTTGTGCCATTTACTCATGTCCTGGGCGCCTCCTCGTGGCGACCGCTGGGTGGGATATGAGTTTCGCCCATCTCCCTGCTAAGATCCGGGACACCAATCCGCATGAGTCAGTGAACTGACCATGTGCTAGAGCCGCTGCCTTTCGGGTGATCATTTAATCGAAGGCTTTGGCTGAGGACCCGAGTCGTTCTCCTGTCAGGATTGGGCGGCCTGGCAGTATCCTAGTCCATCCTCTTCGGAGGTTAGAAAGTGGTCGATGGCCCTCTCCCCGTAAAACCTAGCCATGGGACACAACAGGTCTATGGGTTATAAGCTCACAGCTCGATTGGCGTAGAGCACGAGTGCCACGTACTGTCTCTGACGGTGGGAGGACACCTCCGGGTGTTCAATGGTTTGTTACTGCCCGCCTCATGTACTATTCACTGGTCACGTTACACAGCATTCATGCATTTTGCTTTACAAATGTGGTCGGAAGGTTTTTGAGTAAATAACGGATATCTACTTAACTATCGTGCAAAAGTAAAATGGCAGTGGTTTTGCGGTTGTACTTCTGCCGAAATATCAATCACAGGATAGCGCAGTCTCTGCTAGGGTTGTGTTTAAGTACAAGATCTTTACCCGGTGAAGCCATGCAAACATACCGCCGATCACTGATAAAACTACCACCAACGAATGAAAAGTTGGATCGACCTACTATATCCGCTTCACTTAAACTATTCTTCCTAATGAAAGCAAACGCTTATAATTGATTGCAGCGAACTAATATTTTTTTATGCCCGTAACATTAACAGTGAAGAACATACAACACCCCAGACCGAAACATTAGTTGGATTACCTTTGCCTTTTGTCGGTGTGGACGACTATATGACGCATGAAAGGTGCTCAAACATTCAATAATCCATTTTCCGTATTTTTAGCTTATCCCGTTTTGGCCGGACTGTTTTGCTTTCGTGCTAACGTCTGTTCGCCGGAGAATTTAATACAAAAATTATTAGTGATCTGTTAAGGCACCAAGTGCGAGGTTTAGCTATTTCTTTGGACGAATAAATTGTCAAAACTGGCGACTAGTAAATGACATTCGCTGGATCAGGGTAGGTTATCCACCGCGTTTACCTTGACCTAAAGCTTTAAGTCTCTAGTGTGGTAGTGAAGAAGGATCTCAGGCCTTTTTGGATGCCTCTGGCAAACTAAATATATACGAAATCACAGAATGGCCATCTATTAATTTCTTGATGCCAGTAGCGTTTTCGTCCCTTGTAGACTGATTAGCATACAAGAAAATCACGTACTTACCAGTTGTGCTCTATGGAGAAGAGAATATTTTAGATTAACCGATCAGTTAAGCAAATGAGTGATTTTAGCAGCTACACGCATGTAACACAGTTTCAGTGGCAGAGGAGAAGACTTTTGCGCCGTTCAAGTAGTGGTGAATGCATTTTTCTTATATTTTCATTTAATACCCTTGCTTTCGTCTGCGAGGATTGCGAAAGGCTGCATATTTCATTGTGTGGGAATAGAAAATTGAAGAGCTGTACCATAACACAACAGCAGTCGTACCTTTCTATGTAAACTAACATTCTGGCTCCTAACAATTAACTAATGTCCAATATTGTTGATACACATAAAAACAATTATCATAGAATTGATAACACTTCTTTCACGTCTTCTCTTTTACACATGGCGCACGGAGGTTTTTGAACAAGGCTGGATGCGCTAAGAATTGCTGATGTGATCTGCAGCCCCCTGTCACCAATAAACTCCAAACGATCAACATACCTGACCACGGAAAGCGCTCTGTTTGTCCGCAGTTCAAACTTGACAGATTGTGCCCGCGCACCCACCCTAAAGAAATATTGTTCTTTCCGTTCGATAACAGACACTTAGAGTGGAAGCCGGTTAGTTTCATTTGGAGACGTGAAAAGGAAGACAGCATTGGCTTCAACAGTGCTGCAACGTCTGTAACAGCGAAGAGTAAAAGTACACCGTTAGAAACTAATATATATCCGTCGGAAACAACATTCCTTGCTGTTTTGCTACTGCGCTTTAACTATAATTTAAGCTACACGTGCTTTCAGAAACAAAAATTATGATGCTTTTAAACATGAGCAGAGTATCAGTATCGGCGAAGCCTAAAACTGCACTAATGTAGGAGTGTTTGTAATCACCTATCTACAGTGAACACCGACGAAATCGCATATTGACTCAACCCAACAATAAATGTGAGCAAAATATTTAGCGAAATTTTCCGCACAAAACACCAGTTATCACGAAGAGATTCAGCCTGAATATCACTTATTACCAACGAACCATAATTTGCATTTCCATCACACCATCAGATGCAACAGCGGGAAATATATGTAAATGTTGAAAAACTATTGAATTGCGCCGTCAGATTCTACTTTTCAGCTTCAGGTCAATTCTTCGTCACACTTGCTTCTGAATGAACATTGCGCTATGTCATGATTTTACATCACGGTGAATGTGAGCATTATTTCTCCATAAACGTCGAGTGGCTATGTCCAGTAACTCTGAGCGACGTGATATTTCGTCCTGCGACCCAGGTACGTAGGATGTATTGTTACGGCACAGATGATAACTTAAGTGTGCGAGGGAGTAATTGAGCAAAGCGGGTCATTCTTAGCAAAGAATCGGAACACCTGTAGCTCTGTTCGTCTTTCCAGGTATTTGTTTGTTTATCACTCCGAGAATGTTGCTGCAAACGTTTCATTACCAGTCGAGGTGATTAAGTGGTAGGCAATCTTAATGCCTAGTAGAGAGTTGCTCGATGAGCGTGTGACGTTAGTACCTAGTCTGCACTGGCGAAGTCACCTCGACTGGTGATGTAACGTTTGCAGCAAAATTGCTCAGCTCGGAGAATTGAGCAAAACCGGAACAGAGACCCTGAGCACCAGGTATTCCGATTTTCCCAAATATTATGCGCGCCCGAGCTTCCGCACTGCTTGCCGATGGGAGGATTTAGTCTGTAGACATGCACAACAACAAATTGCTTTCCTCCATTACTGCGTACAAAGTGATGTTCTATCCCTAAGTGTAAACAATAGCCGCTGATGAACCATTAGCAAACGTGGGCCATTGCAAAATAATTTGAGCAAATGATGATAAGGATGATGAATGTTGGCGCTCACGGAGGAGACGGCTGGTTATTTTTGTAACGTATAGTAGTCCCGCCCATTCTGGTAGTTTAGCCTCAATCCAACCCCCTTACCAGCTGAGCATAACCAACAGTAACTTGTGTGGTACGCAATCACTTGCCTTTTGCATAACTAATCACCGCCATCGCTCTGTCAATCATAGTTGTAACTTGGTCAAATGATTGTAACTGGCAGGTAAGGCAGGAGGGCCCTAAATGGAAGTCATGATGTGATTGACTGCTTAGGTCCAGGTGTGTAGGAAATTGAAAAACGACAGCACACTATTCTTTCACCATTAATATTGTTTCATGTCGTAAACAAATTTGTGTTTGGTTATTATCTACAGTGCTTCCATTTAGGCGCGAAGCAGTTGTTAGTTCGTGATAGTATAATGACATTAGCAATAGCCAAGGGACGCCATTTAAGCCAACAGTTGGGTGCTGGTTTTGTGGATACGATGTCACTCTGCACCTATTTCTATGTTCCAGGGATATTACGAAACAGGCTGTTCGGTTTTCATGGAATTAGAGGAGCAGATTCATGAGTTTGAATGACATAGGACCTTAAAACGAGGTTTGAATGACTCACATAGGGAGAAAATTTCGTGTGGTATGGTGCCATCGTAAAACCTGAGCATTTTAAGTTCCTTTTAAAATTTCGAGTTTCTGCTGCAAACTAGGTACTATAGTGTGCGCAGCTTTTCAGGATTTTTAAATGTTCGAATAACTTACGTAATTTAGACTCCTTCGGATACGCATGGTAACTACAAAAAGTTTGCATTTACCAATAATAGTGTAGCCTAGCTATTGGCCCTGCGCCATCGCGCCTTAAGTTTCTGTTGGGTGGCCTTGGCTTTTTAGGTGCCTTTTTCTGTTCACAGTATATACACTTGTTGCTCCATACGACAGGTGTCAATAAATTGGTGGAACATTTATTGGCAGCTGCAGCTGAGAACGATTTTCCTTCAAATTTTCCGTTGTAGTTCCTTCTTCTTGGAGCACTGTTTTTTGAGCAATTTACTGCGGATACATCCATTATATTGTGGTGTTTTCGGAATTTGTTTACCTGAACGATTCTAAGGTCATCGATGATATCCTACGCTGCCGAATTAATGAAAGCGTTTCAAAGCGCCGTACGATGCACACCTTATGCCGAATGCGGGAAAATGGCCAGGCACGTCAGTGAAAAGATTTTAAAAAAAGCATTTGGGTAAAATGAGAAAATAATGGCGCGGGTTGGAAAGTTGATCTTAGACACTCCTTTAGACAGAGAACAAATCCCGATGATTCTCTCCAGCAGTCTGCGCTCTCTCCTCAATAAAATCGCTGAGCTTACTACCACTATGATGCGTAAGTCATTTGTAAATACAGGTGTCGTGTTGCTTCAAGAAATTTGGCTGCATCCTGACATTGTGGAGTATGTACTCCAAGTAAGTGCCTACCGTGTCATCAGAACAGATAGACCCAGAAACTCGCATAAATGTGGAGGAGGCGTCATCAGTTGTACCAACGAACTCTGGTGCGAATTGGTGTCCTTGTTGTTTGCCCACTAGACATCGAGGGTTAACTTCATTTAAATGAATGTAAACCAAGTTTTTTGAGTGGTTTTCATTATGTAGTTGTTGGAATTGACTATATAGTTCCTGATACATCACCGTCTAACTTAAAGAACTTCGCCGATTGTTTTTTCTCTAGCGTTACTCCCCGGAACCTAGGGCTCCATCTGCATCGTTGTTAGTGATTTCAACGAGTGACAGAGCATTGCTCAGATCTCTTTGTCTGACAAATGTGACAATCTTCGAAACCAGACTGAACGCACTGTCAGATTTTGTCTTCACAAATAAAAGTCAATTATTATCTGCATTACAAACGGCTCCTTTCGGCAACTCAGATCACTATATTCTGTAGGTATGGTCAGTTATTTACTACAAAACCAAGTTTCACTATATGACAAAGAAGCCATTCATAACCGTCAGACGAAGTGACTGGTCAACAAAAATTATTGCGTAACTCCAAGTGACCTTGATTTCAACTGATTTTCAGCCTTCCAAACCGAAAATCTATCATTCGAGTGCGACTACTTGACGGAATACATTAGATTCTGCTTCTTTTTCTACTGCTCCTTGGAGACAATTTACTTACGGATGGATACATGTGCTTCGCCGTTACTGGAGAAAATTAGTGAAAAAAGAACAAGCCTATAAATGCAAAATGTGTGCTCAAGTTAAATGACGCGCTAAGGCAATCAAATCCGTGATAAAATGGTTGAACCGCCTATACATTGCAACAGTTCTGGGCTCTAAAGATTGTCGTGATTTTTGGTAACTTTTGAAACACCTATGTGGGCAACCTTGTCATAAGCGCATTGATAATTTGGATGTGCACTAACTCAAGGCTCAATTTTGTTCGGTAGCTCAGTGGTAGAGCAGCGGACCGGAAATTCGTTGGGCCGGGGTTCGATTCCCCGTCGAGGTACATTATTTTATAACACCGTAAGCAACACGACACCTAGATTCCAGAACATCAACAGCTGTCCCAATACCACATGTAGCTCACATTTGACTAAAGCGGTTCCCAGTTCCATCGGAGTAAATACACGTAAGGCTACTTCCAAACTCCCGACGGAGTGCGTAGAAAAAGAGCAAGCCGTTACGAGCGAAAGTTGGGTTACGGTTGCTGCCAAGAAGAGCCGTCATATAAAAGTAACATCACCCTCAACTGGATCGGAAACTGAGGAGCGTGGTGGAGTTTTCCAGGTGCAAGCACCACCGGTTTCCTGCGGTGAATTTCCGATTACTTCAGTCACTAAACGCGACATGTCGAAAGGCCTAAAGAAACAACTACCTGTACTGAGCGTACTGTGCTCCAATATCCCAGAATCAAATTCGACATCGATAAGAGGCAGGCAGTTGGATGACCACAACCAGTGGGACATTATTAGTAACCTAATAGGTGTTGTACTTAAACCTGTACACGTAATGCGTATTACACGACACCCCAACTCTAAACATTTCAGAGCCGAGACTTCTGCGTGTTGTGCTGAACTCCATCAATGAAGTATAATCAATACTACTGTCGGCAGGTAGTCTCAGAAATGAACACTGCTCAATCCGTATCTTTCCAGACATTCCATGAGGCGAGCGTTATCGAGTTAACCGCACCTTAGAGGACTACCGGGAGGAAACTTCAACCAGAACCATGCTACTTCACGGGGTTCCTGAAACTGAAGCATGTGATGAGCATGAAGCAACAACGCATGATAGAGAACAGTGGTGTTATATTCGTGAAACACCCTGCTTGGATGATGTGTTAGCGAAATCCGTGTCACGTCTGCGTACCTCACCGAACTACAAAGGAACTGGTCCGAGAGTGTTGAAGGTGGTCCTTCAGTCAAAACATATGGTAGCACGGATGTTAAAAAGCTGGTACATGTTCGGTTGCAAGCTACCATCTAAGGTTCGGCTGAAGACAATCAGCGATATGCCTCCTAGAGATGATATGTCACTCAAAGAACCAAACGCAATGGGATCTGTGAGAGAAAAATGCACCAGTTGAGTGCCGAATGAGCCCATACTTCATGCAGAAGATGACATTTACCAGACAACTTACACTGTACGTCGCAGCTTAGATGCGGGACTAACTACGCGGACGATGAATATGATGTTAAACCCTTCAACAAGTACACATCTAAAAAACTATTAGTCGTCGGCTACTCACTGGTCGGCGAAACTTCACATTTGAGTTGCAGAACCTCCGAAACATTGCTTAAATCTGAGAAACTTTCGTGTATGTACACTAACGCCCAAGGGCTCCTCAGTAAAAGTACCGAACTTCGACTACGTCAGATTGCGAATGCTTGGGACCTAATTTCTATTACCGAAACTTGGTTACATCAAGGGGTGACTGATGCTGAAGTTGAGATAGCCGGAATGTCACTCATCCGTAACGACCGCCCCAGCAGACGAGGTGGGGTCCTACTCTACCACCGCAGCGATCTACAATGTACAACCGTTGATGATCTGGAAACACACGTTACTGACTCACTCTGGTGCCGTCTCCGACTGAGACACAACGACACATGTCTAGTAGCTGTCGTTTACCGCCCCCCAACGTCCACTCTGGAAATGGATTCCTGCTTGATCCGTGGCCTAAACAGAGTAACACTCACTAGGTACAGCCACATTCTCATCTCCGGGGACTTCAATCTACACAATCTGGAGGTATTGGCATCGCCCAGTGAGCAGTTCAAAGCAGACTTGCGTGCACTGATCGCTAATATTCCTTTGTACAGTTATATCACCATGCCCACTATATTCAGGACAGCAAACAAACCGTCCATATTGGACCTTGTGCTCACAAATGAAGACCTCATGATTGACAAGTTATTGATGGAAAGTCCGTTAGATCTCAGTGACCATGTAGTAATAACTTTTGACTATGTGTGTTATGCAGAGTATCCATCTGAACACCCGGAACTAACTCATACAACCACACGCTACCACGTATTGAAAGAACTCGCCGACGCAGCTGCTTGGGAATTCTCAAACAAAAGTCTCCTTGACAACGTTTGGGCAGAGTTCGTTAATAAGCTAAGCGACATCGTCAACAGAGCATCAGAGACCAAACCCCTTCGTCCCGCGAAAATGCCTTCAATTATAAGGAGTAGGACTCGCAAATTCCTGGCGATAAGAGATGCAGCATGGCGTGTCCACAAGATTAACCCCGACTCAGAGACTTGGGGAAATTTCCTGACCCATCGCAACCATTGCACTGCACTTGTCCGTGAGGACAAAGCAACTTATCCATAGTGCCTAGCCAAAAAGTTCATGGCAAACAACAAACTGCTGTATAAGCATGTCACTAAGCTTCGTAAAATGAAGCATGGAATACCCGCACTATTCACTTCACGCGGTAGAGTACAAAGCGCCGAAGAAGCAGTTAAAGCCCTGCGGCTGCAATACGCCCCAATTTTTGAACTTGCAACATCTACCTGTTCCATAATATCAAGCTCATTACCGACACCTTTTTTTACAAACGTTATTTTCAACCCATCATTTGTGCTAAGGAAGTTACTCTCACTGCGTGAGCATAGTTCTCCGGAAGCAGACAACATCCGCTCGAAGGCACTGAAGGCTATGGTCACCAAGATAGCTGAACCACTGTCACAGTTCTTCCAAAGGTGCTTTGATGAACAACAAGTCCCCACTAGGTGGAAGTGTGGCATTATAACCCCTATTTTTAAAGGCGGTAGCCGTTCAGATCCTGCAAACTATCGTCCAGTGACTCTCCTCCCTGTGCTCGCGAAGGTGATGGAAGCAGTCGTTGCTGAGGCTTTAATGGACTACCTAGAAAAAAGCAACATTTTGGTACCGGAACAGCATGGCTTCCGTCAACACCGGTCATGCACCACCAACCTACTGATTGCATGAGGTAGTTGGACCGAAGTGGCCGGTGATGGGGTCGGAGTCAATGTCATTTATCTGGACTTCTCCAAAACTTTCGACCGCCTTGATCACCGCATCCTACTTCAAAGACTACAAAGTTACAGAATAGGAGATCCTGTACTTGGTTGGATTGGCAACTTTCTTTACCAACGAAAGTTTCAAGTACGTGCTAGGGGAACACTTTCTAACCCAATTGAGGTGGAATTTGGTGTCCCACAAGGCTCAGTGCTGGGACCGCGTTTATTTCTGGTGTTTATCAACGACCTGGCAAGGTTCATCTCCTCAAGTTTCCTGCTTGTCGCCGATGACGTCAAGATATGGCGGGCGATTGGTAACAAACCAGATCAGGATCTGCTCCAACATGACCTAGATTGTATTTACGAATGGTCAAGAAGGAACAAGCTTCAATTGAACATGGCTAAATGCAAAGTGATGCATCTGCGTCACCAACCGGTGAGCGCTTACAAGATTGGAGACCACCATGGCGAAGGTTTCTCAGGAGCGTGACCTGTGTGTATTGGTGCAGGAAGATCTCGGGTGTTCAAAACAAGCAGAGAATGCGACGAGAACCGTAAATCAACACTTCGGCCTTCTTCGCAGAGCCTTCTGTCAGTTTGAACCCTCAATATTCCCCAAATGCTTAACGCCTACTTGCGAACTCACGTGGAATATGCTATTCAGGTGTGGCAGCCTTGGCAGAAACAGGATCTCCTTGCGCTCCAGACTCCTCAACGACGGGCAACCAAGAACGTCAGGGGCCTCTTTCATCTGCCCTATCAGCTTAGACTGAAATCTCTAAAAATCTACAGCAGTCGAGGTCGGCTTTTGCGGGGGGGATCTCATAATGGTTTACCAGATTCTGAAGAACCCAAACCACATTTGTCGTCCACTGCTGGAATTGAACCACAACACTAAACTAAGAGGTCACCCTCTGAAACTGACAATTCAGTATAGCCGGCTTGAATGCCTTAGAAATTTGTTTTCTCTCCGCGTCTGTATACTTGGGTACACGCTGGAATGACGGACACTCAATCTCGGTGACAGACATTTTACTCATCAGAGAGGACAAATTTTCACAAGAGGTGGGGCAGTTCTGCATTGCAGAAGCGGTCAAAGGTCTGAGGTTACTGTGGATCCAGAATCGTGATACATCAAATTCTCCTTAGTGCCACCAGCAGCTAAAACACATATACGTCTGTATTTTTGTACCGCCCCGAAACTCCACACCGGAAACGACCGGCCGCCTTGCAACAGTTAAGATTCAGTCTAAAGCGAAAGCAAATCCACATAGTTAATCATAAGCGATATCAACGTACATCTTTGGGGAACCCCTGTTACGATCGGAGAATAATGCAAAGCCGATTGGCAAGAGCTCGTAACAGGTGTTCCCCAATGCAATCATATTAGTTTGCTCCGACATGTCAGAACATGTACCAGACTATATTTTCCGGATCTTGGATTAAACAACAAGCAAAATGTGATTGATGTGAAGGTTGTAGACTGTCCCATAAGTTTCAGTGATCATGCAGTCATTAGCATGAACTTCATCTGTTATGGGAATATCAGAATTAGACCCCTGAGATGATGCGCACCATTACACGCTACGACCGCTTGAGCGTGTCACTACCAAATCCTTCCTCGCCGAAGGCCTCTGGAAATCGCCTGACTTAAAACCGTCAAGAAATTCAGTCGGCTGATTACAAATACTGCAGCAAAAAGAGTTTTCAATGGGCTCAAAACATCAAAGCAGGAAAAGTACATCGATTGCGGTATGGAAACAGTTCGATCGTTCTCATAAATCTCAAACACAGTGCAAGCCAGACAAGCAAGATATACTTGGCTAAATTAACACCCTAATTAATATGTAATAATCAAGGCAAAGGCAATCAAACTGATTAGCTCGAGAGTTTTCATGCATCTGCAGCAGGCTGATAGACCCTAATTATAAAGCTTCACCGATTATTAATATTATCCAGGTCTTGTTTCCTAATACAAGCTTAAATGCAGTCTCCGGGTTCACAGGGGTGACCAGGCATGATGAGTCGCTTTTTGATAGATGATGACGGACTCCGGTTTATTGTAAGATACATCCCGTTTGGTTAAATAACATTTGTTCCACTCAATTTAGCAATAGTTCAATCAGACTTCGAGCTAGCCGACGGTCATCTCGGTTTATGTTAATGACACCGCAACTTTAGGCGAACTGCTAAACAACTTGCGAGGCCTACCTAACAGAAGAGCCGATCTGATCGTCGATCTGATAAATTGCCGGTAATATGTACCTTCATTCTGGTTTGATGTAGTGGATGAAGGGGACCCATTGAGTCACGGATCTAAAACACTTTATTTCGTAAGGAGCAGACCTTCAACCTGGATAACGGTACACTACGCAGTATGGCGAGCGTATAGGTTAGCTCTAACGCCATAATCTTGACGTAATTACGTAGCCCAACGTAACCGTTGCACTCAAATGCTCTGAGATGACGCGACCACAAATCAGCGAAACAAGACGAAAACATTAGGCACGTCAATGGGCTTCGCAAATTAAGGTAGCGAATCCTTTTAGTCCAGACGTCTGATGGTAACAAGAACGATCGCTAAAGCAGCAAAGTAGATTTGGTCGTAATATGCTTCCATATATCAGATGATCTTAAAATCAGGCGAATCTCCAGCAGTGTTGCCCAACCGCCATAACTTTCCCGCACATCTTTTATTGCTAACATTATCTTGTACAATCTGAAGGATCGGCTTAAACACGTCTTCCCGGATGTTGTAGCTATTTGCATCGAGGCACAGACAGCAGCAGCAAAAAAACTGGCAGGAGCTCTGGCTCAGATTTTTTCAGTGCCTTTTAGACAAGAACCAATTTCCTGACATGTAGAATCTTGGAATAAAAACTACGATTCACGAAGGTAGAAATAGGACAGAGCCATAAATCTGCCGCTATGTATTTCTCTTACCTGAACTGTTCAAGTTTATGACCTCAATCAATAATGATGCATCGGTGTGCCACCTAAAATTTGCAGTTTTGTTGTTCTTAAGCAACACAGCTTCCGGCGACAGCGATGGTATACAACGGACTACCTAATCGCACCTATTTGTTTAACAGAGTCAGCTGACGCTGGATAAGAAGACACGAACTTTTAGAATTTTCGACAGCATTTCACCATATAGATCATCAGATCTTCCTTTCCAAGCTCCAGTATTGCGACATCAATCACTCTCATTTCAGCTGGATCGCCAACTTTCCCATTCAGCAGCCGTTTGTGGTCAGAGTTTGTCTTGTTAGCCGAACAAACTCTTGTAGTGCCAGTGGGGTTGTTCGGGTGTGTCCCCTTCCAGCATGTAGTTCACTGGCAGTGTTCCAGGAAGTGGTGGGTTTTCGCTTGACAAGCATTTCCCCATAAAAGCCACAAATGTCCATTTATCAACACTGTGACGGAGCAAATGTGACTCGCCACAAACTACAGTCACTGCCCCGTGGACATCTGGATAATTACATTTAATCCATGGGCAATGATTGTTTATTTTTACATAGCCGAAGCTGTCAAACAGTCACAAATACAACGGCACACTTACAGACACAAGCTACAAACCTATAGCTATGCACAGTTATACTCATATGCACGAAAATATTTACTGTTATAACAAGCGTGTTGTATTCTTGCGCATTTTTGTTCACACATTGTTATCATAACTTAATCATGTCCCTGAAGGCGTTCGTCGGGTTGCTGAGCATATAAAGGTTCATTTTATCTTATTTATTTTATTCGTATTTTATTTAGCTGACCTCATTCAAATCAAGTGTAGTGTGTTGCAGGGCTTAGTTCCCAGATCACATTTATTATTGCTACAATGAAAGAATTGAACCATGGTTTATTACAGATAAAATCATTGCTTACCAAGTACCGTGGGATGGAAAGTATTGCGAAAAGTGAATTGCGTGATAAAGTGAAAAGCGCTTTGTTGGACACACCACAGACTTATGTAGACTAGCGGAGATGTTGGCGTATTAAACGTATAAATCCCTAAATCCATTGGTTGGGAGTTTGGCATGACACGTTTAACTGAGTTTTGTGGCCCCTGGATAACAAGTCACAAAATGAAATGTAAATGAGACGATGCACCGTCAAGTCGTCTTTTAACTAGTAGTTAGTTATGACCGTGCATAAACAAGCGCTTTAAATTTCCTACTATTTGCTGTTGACATCGACATATGACGCAGGATTCAGGCGGATGCCGAGCACATTTTGCTTCAGAACAACCCTAGACATGGTAATTCAGTGGTCAACCCAAAATTCGCTCCAGGTCAATGTCAGAAAATGCAAGCTACTTTTCATACAACACCAGAGTACCTACTCCCGCATGCTATGATTGGCGGCAAGGCGGGGTATTCAACACATGGGCCTCCTGCAGCATGCATTTAGCCGATTCGACCTTTCGATTTTTCCGTAACCCGGCTGACACATATGGCCACATGGGATACACAACACGGGTCTCGCAGCTATGGCTGAGAAGAGATCCTCCCGCCTTGGAGATGGCTCAACGCCAGGAAACCAAAAATTTCAAGGGTTTGTGTAATTTTCCGTTTGAACCATGTTGAATACTGCCTCTTGAATACGTCAGGTTCTAACAATGTGATACCAACTCTCCTAGACGGATGAACGAACGAGACTCAGAATTATTTCTCGCACAGCACGGCAACTGACAAATCTCGAAGTCTGTGGGTTCTCGGAACGTAGCCGCGAAAGATTAATTCACGCGAGTAGAACAGGTTCCTAGACCGAAAGTAAAGTTTCTAAGCACGATTTCCCAACCCAAGCCTGAAGCAAGAACAAGACAGGATTTTGCCACAGGCTCTTTTATTGGCCAAAACTAAGGCGATTCTAGCGTTGTACAGCCTCATTTTTATATCACGAAACAGTGATGAAGGGGGTTTTTCCTTGGAGGGGTTTGCGTAAGCAAACGCTGGAAACAAGAAAAATGATTTTATGTTAAAGTGCAAAGTCTGTAAACTGAGCAGAAATGTTGGAAGTTTGGCGAGAGTTGTCCGGCAAAGTGAATGTTGCTTGGATACAACAATGCGTGTTTGGTTGGAAACAAGACTGTTTCTGGGTGCAAAGGATAAACAAAGTGCATGTTACACGAGTTGGAAGGCTGATTGAAACGTATGCGTTTTGTTTGGTGTGAGTACATGTGCACTCGAGTGAATCGGGTTTTCAGCCTTCCGTAATTAAGCCTGTAATAATGATAGGAACATGGGGTCCACATAACAAACCATGACCGCAAATGCTCGGGATCTTCAGCGGACCGTATCGGCGATTGCGCAGTGACCTGATTTTGACCTACCAGATTTTGAGATATCTAAAACATACTTACCGCTACTAGACTCAACTCAGAAACAACAGCAACGTGAGAGGCAAACATCTCAAGCTGGTACAGCTATACATTCGTTTAAAATACTATCGCAATTTCTTTTCCTTACTTGATTGTAGAACTTGAAATGCACTACCAGAGTCTGTTATGTGTGCTCTCACGCTAGCAGTGTTCAAATCCCCAGTTAACCGTGCACGGATTTCTTAAATGACTCATTACCCATTGATAAACTCAAGTGTCTGTAAGAGATTTCACTGGCGGTCAAATCCCAGGTTTCATCTTAATTTTCTTCCCAGCTATGTATGCACCAGGAGGAGACAAGTCTTTTTGCAACATCCCATTTGCCGTCATACATTATGGATTTACCATGAATTTACAGTGTATACTAAGTGTACTTCAGTGCGTTTACCAGTGTAAACCCATATTTTAAGCAATATTTTATATATTTTATCCTTCACCATAACCATTCTACGGGTCCTGTAAAGCATTAACGCTTTTACCCGATTAAAACCATTGTTCCACTGAACGCAAGTAGTGAAACGGTCTAACGTCGAATGTGTAATGTTACGAATAACTTGCGTTCTTTCCCGGCAATCCGCAAATGCATCGTATAGTAAGCAAGATATTGGGCAGGTGAGACCGTCCTTCTAATAAACATACGTCTCTATTTGCTAACGATTACTAAGGGCGTATATTTGCCAATACTAAATACAAGCCTGGTAGATATGGTTGAAGCACGACCTCACTTCACTGGTTTAACCTCAGCGGCCAGCTTTCAATTACATCCTTGTGCACCTTAATTAAAACAAACTACGATTGTGTCTGTTTTTCTATGATACTCACATTTATTTCAAATCACCCTTGCTTATCGGGCGAACTTTAGATTCAAAAATTAAGTCGGATGTCTAGGCAAAATTTACGAATTCACATTAGTGAACGCGCAATGTCCACTTTTTCAACAAATTTGAGATTGTCGATTTTCTACTTTAGACAAATTGTTAGATTCAAGTTGTTAACCTATGGTTGCACATTGAAATGGTAACCAGCCAAAATGTAGTTTAGAGCATGACATTTCAAAGAAGGCTAATTGGAGCGATATGTTAACTTCTGCAAGAAAACTACCCTTCAAAACTTGTCAGACTGATTGTTGGCTATAGGAAAAGGAAATAAGAGGAATTAACTTCATCGCATCTGTTTTTGCATCGTGAAGTTTAGATTGCTTTTGGGAAACTAATTGGAAACATTTGCTACATGCATAGCTGATAATAGTTACTTGTTTTTGGGTCATTGCGATTGGTATTATGTTCAATGTTTCCCACTGATATCAGAGGGTTGCAATTGTCGCATATGGACTTATATCGTGCACTAAACAAAAGAACACAATACGCTTATCTGCGTTACATGCAGAGACGTTGACCAAGTGAAAGGCTAGTTAAGTTTTAAGCCTATTTTTTTACTAAACCAAGGGGTTTCCATTCGCATTGCCAAAGACGAAGGCTTATGAAGTAAATAGATTTACGGTGCATATAAAAATAGTCTTTCCAAGGTTAACAGGATATTGGCCTTGAGCTGCAAACCCCCTGTGATAGAAAAACGGACGTTATATTTTGTATAGAGAACGCTGTAAGCAAAAGTAGTACACTTGGACTGCAGAGAATTCCATGCATCTTGCAAGAAGATTGGGCTTTTGGTACCATGTTACCAATTCAAAAAAGCCATGAAGGTACATTATAAAGCTTTGGCTTGCTTTGTATCTCATCTACAAGTTGATCGCATGATTTAGAAAGGCGAAGATTCGATCGCTGCCTCAAACCACCCTAGTTCTGTTTTATCAACGAGGATAACATTTTAAGCCTTTTATTCCACGTTGACCGGTAAGCTTGTTAAGGTGTAGCTTCGCGATTCCGAGACTACATGGATTTATAAATGTGTAACGTTGTTGTGTTTAAGGAAACAGAACAGTTGGATCATATGCAGCATATATTGGTAACATAAAAAACAAACTGCACGGGAACAATTCTCTAGCTCACTGAGGTTTGCATAAACAGCAGTTTTGCGTGGCTTATAGATTGTTAGAAGGACTTCACAAATTAATCAAATCCCAGATACACCGCTTCTCTTATTTTGACTGGAATAAACTAGGAACCATTCATAGAGTTTAGTTATTTAGAGCTATTTATAACCAAAAATTCACATGATGGGTACATTATATGCATTTCATCTGCGTTACACCCCTAGACAACATGGTATACAATATATACTTCCTAACGGTTTCATCTATGGAACTAAAGATCTTATCACTCGAACATTCATTGATACGTTTCACCAACCCCCGTGTATCAGAAAGTACAACCGAGACCTGCGGCTCATTATACACGTTAGCTGTAGGTAGAAAACCCCTCAACCATAGTGTCGCAATACAAAGTAGACTAATAAATGCAACAACGGTACGCCGGCTGAGTCAACAGTAACGGATGGATATCGTTTCTGAGAGCTAACAGCCGACTATTGTGCCCAAAAATCATAAGATGCCTAATAATAGAGAGCCTGGTTGAAGGGAGACGCTAAGTGGGTGGAGTGGGATGAAGAAACTCAGAAAAGAACGCCACTGAAGTCGACTCCTAGCTATGTCAACAAGTGTATCCAACCCAAGGTTTTCATGATCCTTCGATCCGCAACCAAGAAGCCGAGAGGCTCCGACCGAGGCCAACTTCGAAGTAAGGACCTTTAATCCTATATACCAGGTAATCGCTTGGCCACTTGTCTTCTTCTTCCATCCGCAACCCTGGCCCGCAAACAGCGCACGTCGCGGGATTCCGTGGGCTGGCATGCGCAAAGCTCGACCCAGCAATCGGAGCCTGGTGCGTGAAATTACAGTGCTGAACGGTTCACTTCTTTTTCATGAGTCGTAAACAAGGCGTCCAACACGCTTATTAATCGCACAGAGAAACATTAGTTATAGCACGAGAAGATTACTAACATAATGTGAGAATGGATGCCTCTAACTTCTGTTATTCAGTGAATGCAGTTTGTCCCAGGACACCCATGTCTCTATAGAACGAGATAACCCCGTTGACAAAGGTAACAGTTGTCAAACACGGAGCTAGTTCCAAGAACCATCGGATTCAAAACTCCACGGCACAGCCACGCCTATTAACCAGAGTTTATCACGGATTGTACCAGAGCAGGCATTAGCAACCTTGCTCTTCCAAATCATTTTCGCAGTCACAAACAGCAGGTTGTGGTACTTTGCTATAAAAGTTGGTCTAACTACGCACCAATCATATGATTTCCAAATCATTAGTGTTAACAAATAAGGATTAGTGATTTACCTCAGCCTTATCCGGTCAGGTAAACATCTAACATCTGGAACTGCGCCGGGTGGAAACCTGGTTCTATTAAGACTGCTCTTAGCATGCATCCACGAACACACACTAAAATCATCGAAGAAAAGGTAACAATAGTATACTACAAGGATGGGGTAATAGCAACCATGAAATTTGGCTCAGCGCGATCTCCTGTACGCGTATCTCTTTTGCCTTCTATAATGCGCATATATTGGAATAAAGACAATGTAAATTTCAGCATCCCACTTAGCGGCAAAATTTTAGATCCACTGATGGCAATGTTGCTTAGTAACCTGCTGATAAATATTGTTCTTCACCTCACCCTGAAGATTTGTTTAACATCCTTCTCATCCTACGTTACACTTGCGAAAATGCTTTAGCTCGATTTGTGCCTACATTTAGGCTAACCAACGCGAGGTATCTTGCACATGAACTCTGGTTTAATTGATGCACAATTCAGATTTCTAGTTCTATGCTGCTGGTCACGTGTCTGACCTAGATACAGTGCAGTGGCAAGTGATATACCTGGTCGTTGACTTTGCACTTCATCCTACCGGACATCGTTTCAAATTGTGCTGGTTCAGCCCGGTCACCAAGTAGTTGTGCTTTAAGCATAGTGGTTACCACGTATAATCCACAGTTCTGTACATGTATCTGACACAATGCCGCATTATGTGTTGTTTGACTAACAAGCGTAGTTTTTTGATAGCTCTGGAAGAATAGTACTTGAGGCTTAGTTTGCGATTAACATTGAATTTACTTGGGAATTAGATGATATTGACTCCAAACATGCACTCTCCGATTAATTTCGTTCTCCTTGGGATTGGTAATCAGAAGCAATGACCTAAGTACAACAAGTATGGATTACCTTCACACTCAGATTAGCTTCAGACTACTTCATCGGGCGTGTTATGGATAGCAAAACTTTCGGCGTTGCGAATTTCGTGCGACTATAGTCTTGTGATTTGCACGAAATAACGACTTCGACAGCACAGAAGTGAAGTATTTTTGTGCTTTAATACTCCTTGTTCCAACCGGCAAGATGCATCTAAAATGGCAGGCGCTGGTCATCAAGCTAGCAGACTAATCACCAGGAACGTGATTTTGGTATGCCCATACTGACTGACCTCAAACTTTTAGAAAATGCGCAGGTAGCTTAAGAGGAAGGAAATGACACATTGGTCTGCTGCTCAAAACATTCTTTTGGTCCATAAAAACTTCTACATCCGTACTTACGCCGAGTATTTCATCCAAACTTTGAAACTCAACGTCGAAAAGTGATATATACCACAACACAGAGAATAAGGTAAGGCAATGGCCAACGCAAACATTCCTACCAACAACGGCTGGGCATACTGCGAACTTTCAGTAGAAGCTACCGAGGTCTAAGCGAAATTCTCTTTTTGTGTGAAAAATTGACTAAACCCAATCACCTATACTGGCAATTGCTGAAGCTCAACCGCTATACCTGACTAATGTAATCAGCCAGAATTGACTGAAGAGTGCAACCGTCTAAAATACCGACGGAATTATCATTACTCCTGGGTTTGCCAATCCCGGATCGCTTGGCCGAACTGAGTCATTTATCATCCTAATTTGGATATATTCAATCAAGTATACGACGTTGTTTTACCTAATTCATTCGGTTACACGAACAGCGTTATTGTGGAATATATTTGTGGTGTATCCATACTGGATTTACATACGGTTGGACACAAGGAAATAATACTTAAGTGAGCGCTTTGTGTGCTTCTCAACAAACGCAAATTATAACTATTGCCACATTCCAAGCTTCCCCTATCGTCACACAACAGTGCATACAAAGCGACAAGTGTTTAAGCCAGTAAAACCTCAGTATCTTTTATAACATTTACCCAGACGAGCCGCCGGGTCTTGATAAGCATTGTTGACCGTGACAAGGCATTGAGCTAAACTACTTTCAAAATTGTTCTTGATTTAACTCATAGTGAAAGGTATCAGTTAACACTTCTACCTGGATTTCCTCTTTTAGAGATTTCCTGAAAGAAACTTCAATGAACTCAGTGTTATGGGACAAACGCAACTGTTTCGTGAACAGCTAATTCTTAAGTTAATACTCATGTACTATATTAGCTATTGACTCCATATTTTCATCGCAGTATTTTTTACGAAGATTGCAGTACGGTACTAGCAAATGCTAGGTATATCAGACTATCGTGTAGGCCTGTCAACTACATTTTGTACAAAACCGCGAACAACATAAGTCGGCACTCATGAATAACACTGCATGTTCAATGGTGCATAACACACCGGAATTCAGTAAGTTCTCTCATGTAAAGTGTTCGCACTGTACGTGACTTCTCGTATTTGCGTTTCATCTGTAAATATTAAAAAAGTTCAGTATACGCTCTACTATATTTTTTCACGTAATATAAATCTGGGACCAGAATCCTACGGTAGAGTTTAAATCACTCGCACATTTTTGCAGAAATACGAAGTCCCATGATGATTTCACATGGCTGCCTTAAACTCTGAAAATAGCTAGATCCATGCCACGCCGCTGGTGTCTAAACGCTTGAGCCGAGTAGTAGTTCAGATGTATTTACTCAATTCTGATGGTTAAACGGTGCTCACTTGTTCACTTATAGACGATGAGTTTCTACAGTTATTCCAATCCCCAATACAAGCGAGCCCGCACTGTAGGTGTGGCAGGTTTACCTTTATTGCTCGTGGGTTAGCGAGTACCATAAAGGCTTTTTGCTACCGAAAAACTAAGGTAGTTCGGAGTTCAAAGGGATGGTTAGAAAGAACTAACAATTCTAACTGCAAATGTGCCATTTTGACAGATTGGCAATGCTCGAAATGTTTGATCCGTAGACTGCAGACGTTTGTTGGCAATCATATAATGTGAGAATACAAGTAAACACGGTAAAAACACGTAGGGAAATTTCAGCATTGAAAATGTGGATGCCCAGCAACAATCTTGCGCGAATTGCGCTAGTCATAACTGCGATCTTCCTTACACTGTATGATGAGTGACTGCCTATTTGCAAGCGCCAGAATGTCTGACCTTGTTAGGTGTTATGTGATAGAGTTTCCAAGTTTACACTGGCCACAGTGCTACTGGAATGAACTGAAACGGTGAAACGATAATCTGTTATTGCTAAACCGCTGAGCATTTCTCACGAAATAATAAACTAAAACAACCAGATATGGATTTAGTGAATCAGAGTGCTTGGTGGCTTTGTATGAAAAATAGCAAGAATGAGTTGAGTGACGCAGTGCAAAGTGAAAATACAGGCATACGCAGATGAAGAATCAAACGGAAGATCTGCTATTCGATTGAAATGCAGATTCTTTTACCCGATCTACATTCAATAAGTCAAGCAACCGAATGGTACGTTTAAATTGTACATATCCACGGTAAAGTATGGTGGTATTTTTGTACTTTACAATTTCCTATGATCTACACATATCCTTGAGTCCTTCCAAGAAATTCCTGTAGACTATCTGCACTCTTATGATCTCAGTCTCAAAAAGCTATCCGCATTCAATACCGTCACTTCAACGTTTATAAGTGCATTTCTTCTCCTCACTGGTTATAGATCCTCTGTTATTTTCGGACCTCTTCCAAAGGATCATAATCATCCTCTGCGCTCATGCAAATTTAGTTCCGAAGAATCCGTAAGCAAACATTTGTATGCATGCTTCAACCTTACTTTCAAAATGCTAAGCTGCCACTCTGCGCGTGCACATTTTTCTGGTTGGTGCAGTATCTATTTTCCCCCCGATCAAAAGAAAACTTTTCCTTCTCTTGTGCCTTGCCTCTTTACAAGTTGATATTGTTCCATTTTTCCTGCCTGTGAGTTGTCCCAAAGTTAGGGGCAAATTAATTGTGAGACTGCTTGCTTTATTTATTGGGACTTAACTTGCTTCCCTTGTAGCCACATTTTCCTTACGATTGCAATATGCTAAGTATTCAAGGTGTTAGTTTAAATTGACATATGTTTAAATCTGCATTTGCTATTGTTCCTGTTTTTTTAATTTCTTTAAGGTCTTAATCCAGCCAATTACCTAAGTACCTGTTTTGGATCCATTGTAAAGAAACGTGAACAAATTGATGGTTTTTGGCGAGCCTGTTGTACATATTGATCAGACCACATACTTGGACTGCACCTCGAATCGCCGAGGAATACACTATTTATAAATTTATTTAACTACGGAAAGTGCCTCTCCACACGGTTGCACCAGCTTATGCTGACTTGATCACGGTAACTTGTCTGTGAACTATTATGTTATTTTCTATTCAAATACGTGTTAACATACATCACCTAATATCCGTAATTTAAATTATAATTTTGCCGTCAGTAGGTGGGTTGAGAATACTGGGTTGCACCCATCAATATAAAAATATATATATATATATATATATATAACTGTCGAATGAGTGCTTGAATTCTGTCAAATCAGATAGTGAAATGGAGCGCGTGATCGAAGCCGCAGAACGCTTGTGCATAATCAAATGATGGGTTGGTGCACGCTGGAACGCACGGAAAAAGAAGTAAAAGTATGTAAAATTTATTCATTACAAGCATACCCACTAGAACTCGCAATAGATTGATGTATTGTAAAAACCACGAAAAGCTGAAGCTCATCCAGGATATACCCATGGCTTTAGTCAGTTGATTAAAACAAAGCTAATTGAAAGCATCCAATTTCTGGACATTCAACACTGAACTGAGTCAGCTCAGCTTCTCCATAGAAACGAATAAACACTGACATGTATTTTCATCTTGGCCTGTACAAGAAATAATAATGGCCATTGTTCAAGGATTGACTATTCTAGTGAAAACTGATAAGTACCGCTCACAGGGTGACCCCCAATACAGTCTTGAATGGCACTTGAAATGAAAAACGGGTTTCGATGAATAGCGAATTGAAGATGCCTACCCGTGAAATATAAATTGTCTCTTAAGGCCAGTAAATATCTGCATTGGTATGGGCACGAATGCAAGTGCATGCAGCAACAGTTTGGGAACAAAAAAATGTAATCAGGTGCTTTAAGGGAAAAACGGAAGTGCTAGTGTAAACAACGGCAAATGAAAACGGAAAACTACAAATGTTGGCTGACAAAGACAAGTGTGAATGTAATTAGAACGGTTCACTTATAATTGAGAGTGTTTACGATATGAGCTAGAAAATTATTAATCTACAGTTTATTTGAAAAATCAGTTAAATTATTAGGATTCTGCAAACCCTCATACATCTCTATTCAATTAACCCAGCGAGCGCGGAACGTCTGATATATGTATAATGAGGAGCAGTTTTGGCCCATTAGTCTCTGCGTAAAGTTCTCATGGCTGACCATACAAATAAGTTAATTATATGATAGCCGTCTACCGGATTCTAAGCCTGAACTAGCTGAGATTCGCCAAGGGAGAAGTGTAGTGGCTAACCATCTGCACAAAATTGAAATGTGGAAGCAACGACGCTATTATCTATAATTCCCGGATTGTTATTTACTAACATTAAGCTTACCTTGATAGCTTGAAGCTCAGCATTTCTCCTTCGGAGGAGTCATCAATCGATTTCATGTGATTTTACTTTGAACTCTTTAGTGGTTACGCACAGGTGGTTAGGGAAAACGTACGAGGAAACAGTAGAAGCTTGCGACTAGCATCTTACGATATCCGATTAAGCCTCATTGGTTTGACAAAGAGTATGGAGACCTGGCTGTGAGGCAGCGCAGACTGTGAGACAAATTCCTCCTCTCTGGCTCTGCCAGTGATTAAGAAGGTATAAATGTCAGCGAAACCTCTGCAAAGGTACACAAATGAATAAACGCCTTCGAAGAGCAGCTAGCATTAGCTGCGAAGGCCGCCCCAAAGAGAATCTTTGCAAACGTGAAGCGACGCCTAAATCCGGCAGTTTACGGGTCAGTGATAGATGGCCCGGACAGACAGTCTCTAACCTCCAGCACTGAACGTGCATCCGCGTTGGCGGCGCACTTCACTTCTGTATTTGCGAATAACTAGGTGTCTATCAAGAGTTCGGCGTGTACCGCTTTTACCGAACTCGATAGTCTGTATTGCGGCGTTGAGGAGGTAGGTCAACTACTCGTCATTCTTCACGGCACCAAACCTGTCGAACGGATGGGCTTCACCCATTGGTTTTCAAGTCACTTTCGACCATCATCTCTCCTGTCGTGAATGATCTTTTCAACTGGTCGCTGACCGAAGGTTTGTTTCCTTTTGACTGAAAATGTTCGGTGGTAAAGCCTATTCCGAAAGGCGGCGACGCTAGCAAAGTAGACAACTATAGGCCAATTTGTTTGACACATATTTTGGCAAAGGAGGCTGAGAAAATCCTGAAGAAGAGATTGCTGCAGTTGCTGCAGTCAAACGAGGTCCTGACGTCCGCACAGCACGGTTTCATGCAAGGTCGCTAATGAAATATGAACCTGCTTGTAACGAGGCATGAGTGGTTGAAGCAAAAAGCAAGGGGAAGTCCGTCGGCGTGATATTCATCGATTTCATTAAAGCGTTCGACAAGGTCAGCCATGAGGTTCTACTTTACAAAATCAGAATGTTTGGTGTCGGTGGCTTAATGCACCAGTGGATCAGCGACTTTCTTGTTGGACGAAAGTGGAGGGTACAGGTCGACGACCAGCTAACTGACTGGTACCCTTCTATAAGTGGCGTGCCTCAAGACAGTGTGCGGGGCCCACTCTGTCCCTGATCCACATCAACGATCTACCGCAATTTCTCCGGTCGCCGTGTGCCTTGTTTGCGGACGACATGAATATTTGGAGAGAAATTGACCCTCCCGATGAATGTGGCCTACTACAGCAAGACCTAAGCCGCCTATTCACATGGCCTGCAGAAGTTCTTCTGCCGGTCAACCCAGCCAAGTCTGTATTTATGAGCCTGGGGGAGGGTGATAACGGCCGAACCTACGCCCTTGACGGCCAAACGCTATATCCCACACCCTCCGTGAAGGATCTAGGTGCACTCTCGCGCTACGATTTGAAGTCCGTGGACAACACGAACAGGCTATATCGTAACGGATTGCACATGCTTTAGACTCTCAAACGTAGCTTCGGCACATGGTCTGAAGAGGTTGCCACTCGCCTCTTCTCTTCCATCATTAGACCAATGCTAGAGTACGGTTCGCCCCCCTACTTTCCGACTATCCGAGGCTAGGCACAAAAGATCGAACGGGTCTAACACGCTGTTACCCGGCTCATCCCGAGTTTACGTGGCTTGGGGTATGAAGACCGGTGTGAGAAAATAAGACTCTACACCTTGTCGTACCGTCGCATGCTAGTCGACCTCATTATGACTTACCGTATTCTACATCTCGGTGACTTTCCAATGCTAAGGCCAATGCTACACTTGCAAGGGTCATGCAGCACACGCGGTCACAGATACAAACTTGTCTTGCCGGATGTGGAATATGTTCCTCACCCACAGTGCCTCGAACGGAGAGTGGTAAACATTTGGAGCAGTTTACGTGAACATGTGATTGAGGCAACATCTGTGCAGCAGTTAAAAACGTTCTTCGATTTATATTTTACCACTATTCGATTCAGAGAACGATTGCACACTTACGATGACACATCACATTTGTGAGTCTTGAGATATCGTAAGTCAGATAATTTAAATGTTACATGAGAACGACAAGGAGATTCATGGCTGACTACTTTTATAACGTTTTTCAGCATATTTCAAAAGAGTTGTACAGAATACATTTCTACTTATTCTGTAATACAGTGTTTAGTATTCAGTATTCAGTATCCTTTCAAAGATATATGTGAGTCCGCGTTTTACATTAGGATTTTAGGGTGGCTAACTGGGAAAGCATAAAGTAAAGACAAAGCTTGATCTTGCCCACATATTTGACGCAGGTATAAAGGCTTGGCAATGGGTTGGCAAATTGTACCTAGGTGTGTTTCTAATGAGCTTTTCCACGAAGACGCGATGACTTATTTTTGCTGTGAACTGGTTTACAGAGTAAGACTGCTCAATTTTTGGAGGACCCAAGTTGTGTATCGTTTGAAATACGAAGTGGGAACATGACCTCATCGCGTGACTGCACATTCAACGTCCTAGTTGCCATATCGCAACGGTCTGGTAATACATCAGATGGCATATGTGCAGAGTTTTCTGAATCAAATATCCTCATCCTCAGCTTGAAGTGTAACGTCGACGCAAAGGTGACGCACTGGGTTCAGGCAACAAAAAATATCAAAGAAGCACACTACCTCCCAGAAGAGCAAAGACATCATGTTATGCGAGCGCTACTAACGTTGCATTGGACTTATGACGGATTCGTAGGTATTGAATGGAAACAGTCGGGTGTACTCTTATCTAATGTACCTCAAAATATGCACTAGGTTGGAAGGAATTCCACTGAAGTTGAGCGGGTAATACGAATACTACTTACAAACAAATGTCTACAGTTGCAACGGGATTTTCTTTTACATTTTGTTTTCAGAAGCAGGGTAGCATTACAGAGTTTAGAGGGTTTTGGTTGTTGGTTCATCCAACACTTACACCCGGTGTTTTGAAGCAACCAAATTAAAGCCCTTCCAGTGTGCATGGAACTCTCTTGATCGAAATGACGGCAGTCTAATTCATAGTAAACCAACATCTCCATAGAGATATCGTGTCACAATCTAACCACACGGCTAGCAGTCCAAACCTAAGTTGACCTTTCCATATTTAGTTGTTCCAGATTCCACAAGGTTTATCCTTAAAAATCATTATTAAACTGTAACCTAATTGGGAACATCGGGATAATGGATTTGCCACGGATATAAGACTAACCCCTTAAAATTTTTCCATAGGTAAAGTATGCGCGCAAATCGAATGGATCAAAAATGCGTAGCGGTGAAGTGCTCGCAAATTTCAAATGTACACACCGTTCGGCCACGTTGTCGCTTAACCCAGTAAGTTGGGATTAACCATTTAATGCAAGTGACGTCATGAATCAACAAGTTACTTTTGAAGTCCAACAAACTTGGATCCGATATTTAAAAAATGCGGAAATAAGTTACACCGTTGGGATACAAAAGTGAGTGAAAGTTCCTGCTGCATCTAAAGTGGCTATACGGTGTTGTCAACTTCAAATTTTCGTCTCTCGGTCAGGTGTTGTGGCTGAGTTTCAGTCAGCCTCGGCATGGGTGTTTAGGATCCTTCAGGGCCTGATACGCCAATACAAGGTCACCTAGCAGAAGACAATATTCTTCACTCAAACTTCTAGTCTTTAGTCTGAACTGGTTAGTGAGGTTGAGCAATCCTTTCATATTTTTGTCGCCCTTTGTTGTGACGTCTCAAGAGCAGTTAGGTCAGTTTTTGCCAGAATGGCGTATTCAATGTGTGGTTTCACGTAAACCTTGTGAATTTGTGAAATGAAGTTGAGATCAAACCGACCAAAGGCCTTCGCAGTAGGCACAAATGTTGGCTAGCCTCTCCACTGCCTTCTCATCTTGCTTTGAGCATTCGTGATCGTCCTGCAATTGCACCCCAAGTTCAGTTTTATGAGCAGGACGTGTACTACAGGACGTGTACACGCATTCGATAATTGTTTTGCATTAGGCTGTCAAACTGAAGCGTGTTCTGGATGGACTCATTCGTAAGCCCTGTTGAGATCACCTTGCACGGGAAGAAGACCAATCGGGCGGTAGTTTGAGGGCACTGCTCGATTGCTTCCTTTGTAAATCGTGATGACTATTCCGTGCTTCCACATTGTTGGACCTGCGTCTCCTCGAGAGGGCACTGAAATACTAACATACAAGTTTATCCAATCTCGTGGCAACTAACAACAAAGAATTGAGGTGTACGAAATCGCAACCATATACATCAAGGCAACCGATTGAAGGCTTTTTCACTCTACACTACATACAATAACAAATTATGCTTTGATTTTTTGTTTCTTATTTGAACTAAACTAGTGACAACCAGCTGGAGGTTAATTTCTGAGAGCATCAAATACGTCGGCACATAACTTCCCCGAAGCGTCTTTCGTTATGTTGGTTGTCGCATTTCACTTTTTGATTTCCTGGTAAAGCTGTGTGAATTGTTATGTTTGCGCACACGGGTTGTTTAACTGTACCACATAAGTGGTACATAAAAATTTATGGTTGCTGATATTTCTGAAAATTTATAAAGCACTGTCTGACGGTAATTAAACATCATTTTGGTTATTACAGTCTACCTTTTGAAAAATTTATGGATTCTATAGCAAAACTGAGGTGAAATTCACGCCAGGAATTTTCAGATTGTAGAGAAGCACATTTCTTATATGTTAATTTACCACGAATTGAGCCATACGTTATTCTTTGCCTCCTGTGGCAGCATAATAGCGGCCACTGTGACAGCTAAATCCGGACACGGATACTGCCAAACATACCTATTTAAGTACTTCTATCAACTGTATTTGCGTTTTTCAACGACCCATTATCACAACTGTTAAGCTGCATAATCACTTCTGCAATGTCAGCTTGCGTGTTATCGCGGCAATACTGCATTGGGGCTAGCCCGTATACTTTATAATATTTTGTACATCCATCTATTCAGATATATGTTTGGAGCCGATAGGACACTTTATGGGATAACTGAACACAAGACGGATTGTGTATCTGTTAAAAGTATCCAGCGCGCTCAAAGTTGGACTTGGAGAATCCGCTGTGAGGTTGGGTTTTTACAAGCAACCTCTATTGAGATCTCGGTTCACTTGAGGTGAAACTCGGTCATACCGATCACAAGGACCATGGGTAAAATAGAAATATTGTGGTGTTATTCATCCCATCATTGGCACCCCACGACCGCAGTTTCGTCCTGGTTTGGACTCATCAGATGGAGATAGCTTGATCTGTGTTGGAAATCAGAGGCAACTGGCTCACGGTTGACGCCATAAGCGCTATGCTGCTGAGCTCCGCGACCAACGCTTGATACAGAGGAAACGAATTCGAAGTTAGATTTGGCGAGTCCTCTTTACGGTTGGATTGCTACAAGCAACCTCTATTGAGATCTCGGTTCACTTGAGGTGGACCTAGGTCATTCCGATCACAAGGACCTAAAGAGTCAAAACCAGGACGAAACCGCGGACGTAGGGTGCCAGTGTTGAGATGTGCAACAGCATAATATGTCCATTTTACCTATTGTGCTTTTAATCGGAATGACCGAGGTTCACCTCAAGTGAACCGAGATCTCAATAGAGATTGCTTGAAGCAACCCAATCACACAGCGGTTTCTCCAAGCTCACCGTTGAATTCGTATCCGCTGTATCAATTGTTGCTCGCGGATCTCAGCGGCATTGCGCTTATGGCGTCAACCATGAGCCAGTAGCCTCTGATTTCCAGCACAGATAAGGCCATCTCCACCTGATGCGTCCAAACCAGGACGAAACCGCGTTCTTGGAGTACCAGTGTAGGGATAAACAACACCATAATATTTCCTATCCAGCGCACTGTTAGCACAGGCTACGGGCTTTCTCGATAGATGGACATATTTCGGTCATTATTTACGAGTCTGACTTCAATTACGAGTCAAATATTGTTTGTATTTATCTGAAATATTGTTAGCTCGGATTAAGTGCTTGGATGTTAATCTTCTAGTCTAGCTGCGCAACTCGATTGCGAACGTTTCATTACCATTCGAAGTAATGTCTTCAGCGCGTAAAATTGGTGGTAGCCGTATCAACGATGGCATTGGTAGCCAGAGCTTAGTTTCACAGCAACACACTAAAGATATCATCTCGACTGTTGACGCAACGTCTGCTACGGAAATTCTCAGTTCGACAGGCAGAGTAACAGCATGCAATTTGTGTTGAAAGTTGCGATTCCAAGCTTTTTGTCGTTTCACCAAAACCCTAACGATACGCCGGATGAAGATATTCACGCATCTGCCGAGGCAGTTGTTTGTCAACTGATGCAGACCACCAGCCTCCTTTTTACACCGTAATTCTAACTCGCCTGCATGCGACCTAGGGGTTTATACGTATGGGTTGTATTTAACTACTTGTAGTCCGCGTAAACCTTAGTCACGTAGCATTATCCATAATCTGCACGCAGTCACTCGTGGTTGTGTAACAGTGCGGGGTTGGTGCAACCTTCCAGTGTGGGGCTGATGTGCCTCTCTCGTCGTTTATCCACCTATGAATGTATATAATCGTAACCATCATTACTAATGGTATACTAAGTGCAAAGGACTGTTTGCCTCTGTCTCCTTACAACATTACTCAGATCAGCTGTCCAAAGCCCTCGCTGCATAGCCCCCACTGTACGTCGTGCGCGTTTCGTAAGCTCATGCAATCACAAATTATTCCATGTCCACTTGTCTCCACGACAATTACGATAACAAGTCACTACACGAAAATTTACAAACTTTAGCTAGCTCAAGCCAAAATGATATTGCGACTTGCCACTGCATTTTAGTACATTGTGTGTAGAAATTCCCGACCGAGTAGTCCCCATAACTAGTATTAGCTCCGATACTTGTCCTCGTCACCAGATTTCGTGATTTGATGTCTGGTCCTAAGTTGTTCGCATGCAACATTTGGAACACTGTTAGCGCATAATCCCAATCTGTCGGGTAGTGAGAGCAGCAGCAGATTTTGGGATAGCATTCAGGGAAAATAAACGCTCTGGTTCTAGACGAATGATACAAAAGCAGACCAATTGCACCATGGAGAAAGTGGTGAATTTTGGTACCCCATCTGTTCCCACTAAAACAAGCATTAGGTAAATGTCAAAACCTACACCTTAGTGTGTACACAAAACCATTTATTTTATTATTAATAAAACGGTGTGTTCAGGTAGCGTGTACATGTGTTTCCACAGAACGTAACAACTACGTAGCCCAACTAAGCCACGCCCAGAAATAGGCGCGCCTCAAAAGTTGGCACATGATCTGAATACGAAAGACCGAGCTAGGTTGGACAAGAGTTAAAATATCCTAGTGGGTTTTATGTGTTACATTACTTCTTTTGACTAAACCTTCCAATATATCATTGTCTTAAGATCCATCTCTGTGGAATTAATAACAAACGCGCGCTAACATTTTAGTTTTTGCCTAAACATCCGTTTATCACGATTATTACCATAAGTGCGAAGCCTGGTTATATGTGCGTTGCCGCGCCTGTGAATGGTACACTTTCTAGCGGTCGCGTAATACAAAACAGACTGCAAAGAATCGACAAACGTGCAATAGTTCTGTTAGAAATCCTCGTACTTGATAGAGAGTTGCAATTCATAAAGAAAATTTGCATTATTTGAGCCCGCTTGCATTGTTTGGCGTAAACATCCATTCGTTCCGACAATTTAATTAACTTTGAGTTTCGTCTGTTATCAACAGCGAAAGATAGCCATGGTATTTTGGAGAAATTTATATAGTGTAAGCATAAACGTATCACACAATAGCCCAGACAGAACAGCATCACATTCTCAGAAAAGCCTTGTACGACTGTTTCTTCTTCGCTGGAGATGTCAGCTGTGCGCCTTCCATTTGACGTCTGTTGAACCTGAGCCGTTATTCCAACTGTTACTAGTTCGGGCTGAAGATCTTTATGCTATGAGCACGGAAATATCCAGCATAAATAAGTTAATAGAGGCGACACAATGTCGTTCACTATCCCCTCACTTACCCGTTAAGGTCATGTAAAGACAGGGTAGATCCTTCACAGAACGAGGAGCTTAGAAATATTAGCCTACGATTATTTTATTTCATCATTAGCACTTCGGTCTGCATGCACATTCCAAGAGAGCAATATATATAAATAATTAAATAGTTTGACTAGAAACTCGCCACATCTAAACGCCGTCAACTAGCTATCACACGTCTAGAAAAGCACCGCATGGCAGTTATTCCTTGTGCGAATTTGGAAGGTCACCGTTGGCTCAGCGATTATTAATAGACACTGGTAGCAGTTGCGTGTCAGATTCTAACCTCATATGGGTCAGATAAATTGATCTCTGCTAAGGATATCCGACGGGATGTAATGCCATCCAATGCTCTAACTGTAACGTGACATCTGTCTCAATGAGATTACATGTAATGAATTTCACCACGCACTATTTCTTTTGAATTGCCAAATTATAATTCATGAATAAAATGTGATTATAGATTCCTATGCATAACGTAAATGAAACTGTTGGTAATAGTTGAGAGAAACGGAAATGCAAGCACGACATCAATCGGTAAATATACAGCGATGATTTAAACTGGGAGAACTTGATATACCATTGCTACTGATGAGCATGCTCACTCTATCGCTGGAATCTGGCCGCTTTCCAGGCAAATGGAATATGTCATTTATTATGCCACGGGATAAATAAATTTCTAAATAAACGATTGATAACTGCCGACCAATTCACCGCACTCCGATAATTGCTCAGCTATTTGAAAAGCTGGTCAGAAAGGAGATGAAGTTTGTTGACTCAATTGGCCTGATCAAAAACTCGTAGCATGGTTTTCTTAATAAACGATCGTGCACCACCTGTCAACTGAACTAACTTAATCATATTTCAGAAACAATCGATTCCGGATATGCAGTAGTAATATTTTTCTTAACATAGACCAAGCATTCGACCGAATACCGCACAAGCGACTACTGCAAAAGTTGGAGAAATTTGGTTGGCTATCGTTCTACCTGAGTGATCGTCATCACATAGTCACTTTAGGTGATTATCGCACTTTCCCACGCTCAATCACCAGTGAAGTTATTCAAGGTAGCTTGTTGTGTCCCTTACTCTTTTTGCTCTACGTCAATGACATCACCACATCTGCAAAACATGATCCGTAATTTTTATTTGCTGACGTTATCAAAGTAGTCTAGAAGTTTCGGCATGACGAGTTTCACGGGAAATTACTGCTCATGCAAGATGATTTACGTTCCCTTGAGCCATGGTGCTGCACATGGATGATGCACCCCTTGGCTAAGAAATCCAGCATCATGTCTTACGACTGCTGCATCCCTGAAGGATCTATCACCCTAAACAATGAACGAGTTCCTACACAGTTGGCCACGCGAGATCTCTGCATTAGGTACTGGTCTACCTTCAATTTCTACCAACAAGTCCAATATCAAGTAGCATGTGCCAGACAGTCTATGTTCAATATATCAAACAAAATACACACAACTCGTGATAGAATTGAGGTTTTCAAGCTACTCACTCGCCCCATCCTCAAATACTGCAGCATAACATACGGCAATATAAGAAAGAGTGACAGAATTGCTGTGGAGAACTTGTAGAGGTCATTTACTAAACTGCTGATTGGTAAATACTGCTTTGAGTTATCAAGAACGTTGCAATTAACTTCATATCAAATCACTTTGGATTCGACGACTGAAGCACAACTTGTTGCTGCTTTTCAACATGGCACACAAAAACTATTGCACCCTGCGTACACGCAGTTTACAAAACTGTTCAACTCGAGCGTTTCGTAAAAAAGATTTTACATTGAATATACCGTAGGCTAGAACGAACGTCCGCTCCAATTTCTTTCTGGTCAGCTATAGCTATCGGTGGAATAAACTACCAATAACACTCGGGTCATGTGGCAATGTGACAATAATTGGTAACAGACTCGCCAGATACTTTGATGTAACTACCCTACACTCTATATTCACATGGGAAAAATCCCTCGATGAGCTATTCTAAGTGGGGCCTGAAAACATAAAAACTGCTTTTTTCATAACTAGACATTGATCTCAGCCATTCGGCATATCCCAATACTCCACGTATGCATGTCAACCATGCAAGAGCATGGATTCTTCTGTCCAAACAGAACTGTGCCACTATAGACATAGTTTCTGTTATCAAGAGAGATATACGTAATATTATTTTTAGTTTTATTTTTTATTAATATGTTAAATCTCCGATCCAGTGAATACAAGATATCCACTTATTTCGTCGAAAATCAAGCACTTATTCATTGACAAAATGCGAATATCTCAGGAATTTATTAATAATGCGTAACTACATGACAGTATTTTGTATTTACCATGGTTGTAAAAGTGCGTGAGAATGGTAATGCTTTGCATTGTATAGGCGACTTCATATTACATAAGAAGCTCACAATTATGATAAAGCTTTGTGTACTTTTAGTTGCTTGATGTTAATTACGGAAACGAGATCCCTTGCAAACCTGAACAATGACACCGATGTAAAAAATAGAATAAGGGTTAGTAGTTCCGCCATAAAGAAAGTACACCAAACGCCACTTGGAACACTTTGCCGCTGTGCCAAATGTTGCTCGCGGACCTAGGAGCCATAGTGGTCAGGGCGTCAACCTTTGAACATTATACCTCGAGGTCCATCCCAGCTCAGGGTATCTCCATCTGATGAGTCCAAAGGAGGACGAAACCGGTCATGGGGTCTCAGGGATGGGAAGAGCAACACCGAACCACCAGTTCGGTTACGGTCCTTGTGATCGTAATGACCGAGGTCCACTTAGGACCGAGGTCTGAATAGAAATTGCGAGTCGCAATCCAACCACACAGCGAGTACACGAAATGCCACTTGGAAAGTAAATATTCCTTTTGCCAGTTGGTCCACTTCCAGCGTGTAGCCGATTAGACAATGTAGTGTTACATTTTAAAATAAACAGGGCGATTTCTCCGTGTTGTTCTTCCCAACACTGAGTCCCCATAACCGGTTTCGTACGCTTTTGCACTCATCAGATGGAGATAGTCGGAGCTGGGGTGAAACTCGGTACCTAGTATTTAATGGCTGACACTTTGATCACTTTGCCACTAAGGTGCGTGAAATACGCATGGCATAGCGGTATGCAACAAAAAACGTTAGATGTGGTGTACCCGCGACACACAATCACTGACATAAATTACATCTACTTATAATAAAAACATTATTTTGCACATGCTGAATACCGGCTCCAGCTACCTGGTGTAGCAAGGTTCGCGCTTTATGTGTTGAACGTGCCTTAGCGGGTGTTGTCCACGTGTGTATTAATTTGTGCGAACTAGAGGCAAATGTTTTCTGGTTGCACATCGAGGAAAGGTTTGTTGGATTGCCGATGGCTTTAGCCATACCGCCGTTACACAAGGGATTACCTTCATTACATCGTGTCTATAGGTTAAAGACAAGGTTCAGACATCAGCCGGGGAACTAGTTTAAACTAAGCACATCCATGTAATATTACCGTATGAATTGGACTGCATGAAACCACCAAATGTGCAACAGTATTAATACTGGTAACATCAATCATATAGTATTCATCGAGTACACCGTTAATCTGCTTATTAATATAAAAGCTAATTTACTAAGACCATTTAGCAAAAATCAAAACTAACGGACCGTGGCTCTAGATTTATGCACATGAATTAGGAGTTTATAAAGATGCAACAGAAATCAGTATTGAAGCAGTTAGCCCGAATTGCAGAATGTTGAACGAAACTGTATTAATGGAAAAGGTCAGAACTTTTGCTTTTTCCGGCAAGACCAGTAATTGTGTCGTAAAATTTACACGCGAAATATTACTGTTAAAATAGACGAATGTAACCGAACAAAGATGGATATATTCATGAAGCTAGCATGAGACTCCGGTGGCTGAAGCGAGAGTGTGTAGAAATGAGTGTTTTGATTAACCCACCAAACAACCTTACAGGCAACAATTAAATATTAACGCATGGTGAACGGCGGTGAACTTAGAAGAGAAAAACAAACTTGATCTAGAGTTCGTAAACATTATAGATATGAATTCACATGAGGTTGCTCAAGATTTAAGCGAAATGATATCAGTGTGAAACTATCGGTTGAGGAAATAAGCACAAACGCTGAATAACACTGAACAAGCCCGAGAAGTTATAATTCCAGGTGAACGAATCATTAAGATAATAACATTAAACTAAACCTGTGATAACTAATAACAACGATCAAAGTTGGTGTTTCAGTGTTAAGAAGAGCAAATCCGAACTATTTTTATTTCCAATACGGTCCTTTTGATCGGAATGACTGAAGGCAAGCTCAAGTGAGCCGAGCTGGCAACAAAGTTTCGGCGTTGCAATTCAACAACACAATGAGTGCTCCGTTGCCAAATATGAATAATCAATATTACCTTGTTATTATGTAACTCTTCATCGTAGATAATATAGCTGCACTATTTAAGTAGTTTTAGCTTAACACACTACGCCCAGCTGCATCCCTATTGGAAGCAGGTGGTCGCGGTTGTAGTCATAGCTTAGAGAGAATCGACGCCGCTGTCTCTGCATTCCATGATCTTAAGGACTATCCAGCCAGGCTGCGTTTGATTTTCGTTTGTTGCAGTGTTAGCAATGAACTGTGTAGTTTGTGATCCTACTACTCAATAGGTCACAGTCGTTCATTAGAGAATGTTAAATTGCAACACCTCCGCTCGTAATTGTCATTAGATGTTATTGAAATTTTGTCTATTTAAAAGCTGGGTTTTTGTAAAGATTAAATTTTTGCATATCACTACTCGACATGCGCCATACTGAACTTTGCATTATTAAGGATGATAACTGCGAGTTCGTGAAGCACGCGCACTGATTACTCACAGGTACAGTTGTACGAACGATCGATTGCGAGAGTCCACATCTCTAGTTTGCTGCACAGTGTTGGTTCTTGTGTAAGCTACTTTGTAGTTCATACAAGCAGCGCACTTAAACACAGCAAGCGTGGAGCAGTTATTAGGGACAAATATGCTGTTCTACTTTCCTTCACAAATTAAATTTATATACCTTAGCAAACAGCTTCATATTCCAATGTATAATATCGAGGGCTGTTTCATAAATGGACAAAACCACGTATGTCACCTACACTACCGACTGATGGATCCTAGTTACTATTTCCTTAAGCACGGTAGCTGAAGTAGTCTTGGGCACTTGAGATGCCCGTAAAACATATAACCATTACTATAGACTGCCAACTTCACTGTCCGATATGAATAATTACAAGTACTAGGAATGAACGTCCCACAGCAAATAAATTTGACTTTACTCGAATGTAAGATGCAATACAACTGAGTTGAAATAACACAGAAACCTGCACAATCAGTGTCGTCAAGACTCTAGTGCAACCGCCCAAACTAGGTACTGTTTGCCACCAGCTGCTAGGATAACACTAGGATTATATCTGGAACACGGCCGAATAGAGCAGATCACAGCTAACTTTCAGTATGTATTACTGTTCGTAACAACTTTAATGGCACTAGAAGGAGTTATCAACTAAGACTCTTGAACATTGCTCCTTGAAACTAGTTAAGTAATCTACCGAAGTCTCGAAACTGGCTACTGTCCAGTCATAAATGAACATGAGCTACTTCAATAGATGACTTCTTACTGCAAGTAGCACATTGAAATTACTATGATGCACGGACTTGGAGTAGCCATTCATTCACTACTGCGAAATTTGGCCAACCACGGCCACTGCAACTCTGCGGTAAGCCACAATTTACATGCTGATACGATAATGACTAACCATCTGTCACTATCTGTGCAGGGTACATAAAAACATTGTCTTACTCTACAAGCTGAATACCCAGAGTCTGAAGACTCGTTGCTATAATTCTTAACTGACAACTTGCTTCTAATTGCTTTGGAATTGTTCAGTGTGATTCCTTCGGACACTTTATATGATGTGTAAGACCTATCGATCATCCGACTCTATTGAGAGGCTGTGCTGTATCCCAGCCGTTGGATGTATTCGTAAACCCATCCGTGATTTCTGTTGGTTATAATACTGGACCCATTGGCTAAAGGGTTAGAGGTCACATAGGACATTTCGATGGTCCAAAGTTCGAGGCCTTCCATCACCACCTGATCAGGTCAAACTAGATAAAACTGCATTGTAGAGTGCAGTCTTTCAGGCGTGTAATGCCTAATATCCACCTGCTTCATCAACTACGGTCTTAGTGATCAAATGGGCCAGGTTCATTCAAACGTGAATCATGTACTACATTGGAAGTGCAGGTCGCAATCCAATCACACAACAAGTACCTTTAAATGATCAATCAAGAAGTATGCTTACTTTTTTCCTAGTCCTACTTTTACAGAACTAATTGTACTACATCTGCTCATTTGTCTTGGTTAAGCTTAAGAGTATAGCTTAGTATCTAGGAGCACCCACCCTTATTTAGATTTATCTACAAGTTAGTTATATTTTAACTGGTTTTGAGAGCGCCAACATCGAGAGGATATAAACAGATTGTTTCCTCCATTATAAGACCGTCTATGCTACTGTTGCCTGTCAGTAACTCTCACAATCCGTATCCTAGTTCAAACAAACGCTTTTAACTTAAGTTGTACAGTGTTTGGTTTGCATAATATGTAACCTGTAAGCTTATGAATGACATCGTAAAATAAGAAAAAATGAAGCAATATTAACTCAAGCAGAATGTCTATTTATTTCGTCAATTTCAGATAGATAAACAAAACACGAAGCTTTAAGCGAACAATGGTTTTTGTTTAATTCTTCTTCAGGCTCACATAGTAATATATCTTAGGTTTACGTCAGTTGTTGGAGCACCATCACACATATTGGCGGCCCAACGTTTTCCTGTTCCTCGATATCAAAGGTGCATTCGATTCAGTGGATAGACGCACTTTGGGACTGTCTACTCAGGAAAGGTGTACCTGAGAAATATGTGAATATTATCCGAACATTATATGCGCGTAGCTCCGGCAGAGTGAGGGATTACGGCAAGTTGTCATCGCCCTTTAATATCTCCAGCGGCGCTAGACAAGGATACCCGCTGTCACCTTTCCTCTTCAACTTCGCTGTTGACGAAGTCATGGAAATCGCGTTTACAGGACACGACTTAGAAGGTGTGGAGCTACTCCCAGGAGAACGGCTTCTTGATTTAGAGTATGCTGATGTTATTGCCCTAATCTGTGACAGCTCACAAACGTGTCAAGCGGCACTGGACAGATTAGCACAAGCTGTTCGTCACTTCGGGTTTTGCTTCGCACCCTCGAAATTCAAAGCGTTTCTCCAAGATTGGACTGGACCGCCTCCTACGCTGACCCTTGGTAAGGATCAGCTAGAAGTCGTTCAAAAATTCAAATACCTGGGAAGTTGTATCAGCGCCAGTGGGATTGAAGATGAGATCACGAACCTTATAGCTAAAGCTCGGGGGGCTTTTGTTAACCTTCGCCACTTATGGCGCCGGCGCGACATCACTCTTGCCCTGAAGGGTAGAGTGTACAATGCAGCAGTACGTTCGACCCTGATGTACGGTTGTGAAACCTGGCCGCTTAAAGCAGCGGACCTGAAGAGGTTAGTTACGTTCGACCACGGGTGCCTTCGTAATTTACCTACACATTTGGTGGGAACACCGCGTGTGCAACGAGCGTGTTCGACGCCTTGTTTACGGTAAAGAAAAGGAAAAGGACCGTACAGCACCGTTATTTCACGTATCAGGCTCCGATGGCTCAGCCACGTGTTACGCATGCCAGCTCACCGACTTCCGCGACGTGTGTAGCTTGCGCGCCGGGGGTATGGATGGAACAAGGGGAGGGGTGGCCAAGCGATGACTTGGTCGAAAGGAAGGAAGGTCCTCACTTCTGACCTGGCCTCGGTTGTAGCGTCTCGGCTCCCTGGTTGGGGTCCGAAAGACGATGAACGCGTTTGGTTGGACACACTTGGTGATCTGGCTAGGAGCCGACCTCAGTGGCGTTCGTGCTGTGATTTACTTTGTCCCACCCCATCCCTCTTAGCCTCCCCCTCCAACCACGATCTCATTACCTAGCCTTATATAATTTTGCATAATAATTTTTTTCGGTGCACAGCAGTCGGCTGGTAACTTACCGGAACGATGCCCATCCGTTACCGGTAGCTCAGCCAACTTTCACCAGTTGTTTTATTTTTCTCTGCTTTTCCTGTGTATTGCGGCACAGTAGCTGCGGTGTTCCCCACCTCTAGCTAACGTGTATGATGAGGATGATGACGTCTGTTGCATTCGGCAGTGTAACAAAGCAACCAATGATCAGAAAATTTATCTTGTGATCATAATGGCAGTCATCTGCTCACATGAGTTAATGCAGGTGAATTTGCGGAGTACCATTACTTCTTTCGCAACTGGTGGTCAGCCAGGAAAGTTGAAGCTATCGTATCAGCTTCTTCTGGACACAAAAGTCCGGATTTGTTAGGCGTATGCATACTGCCTCAGCGGTGGCAAGTAGGCTTGCTGTTAAACTATGGTCTTGCCTTGGTGGTATTATGTAGAGAATCTGAAAAATATTTGTTTGTTTATCTCCTGTCCTGTGTTGCTTAGACGGTTCGTAACCGCGCTGAAGTTTGTCTTGTTCTCTCTATTGTAGAGCCAACCTGGGAGGTGTTCTTTAATTCTCGAACCTAAATACCTGGTCGTCCGTGCAACGTACCTGGCCCCGCAAGGGCAGGTGAACTGGTAGATTAACATTGATTGGAGATGATCAGGCACTCGGTCTTTGAATCTCGGAACTGGTAATGATCTGCACGTGAAAAGCACCTTCGGCTGAGCCGTACTAAAACGTTTTTGCAGCTTTGCTGTAATCGATGCGTGCATGTATCAACCGCCCTATTTCCATTGAATGTAAGAGTCAGATAGAGCTGTTTCTTTCCAACAGTTTGCTTTGATACTTTTTTATGCATCGCCTCATATAGGTATCGATACATCGCTCCGGATATCCATTTTCGAGAAGCCTTTCTTTGATTCGTAGGAGTTTGGTTTTTGTGGTGTCTTCGCTGCAGATTTGGCATGCCCGATCCGTTAGTGTTCGCATCAGCGTTCTCTGTTGGTTCAGTGGGGTGAAACTAAGCAATTTCCTGCATTTTCCCGTCCAATACGCTTTCCTGTATACTTTTATTTGTATTGATCTGTCGGTTCTTCTGATAAGACTTGCGTCCGAAAAATTCATTTGGTAGTTGTTTTCTTCCTCATCTGTAAATGCGGCATTGGGGTGCGCATTTTTGAAACAGTCGATTATATCCTGGGGTTTGGTGGTCCGATCACTTATACAAAATAGGTTAACCGCATAACGCCGGTAGAATTTCAGACGCGATATGAGTGGTTTTAATGGACGGCTTTCTAGCATTCCCATATAAATAGCCCCCAACAATGGACCAATCTAAGGTCCAATTGAAACGGCATCAACCTGTCTATAAAACTCGCTATTGAATTGACGTTGAACGTTGTACATACATCTAAGTATCAGTTGTTTCATTTGGTTGGTTCGTATACCGATGTTTATACCATGCGGTCAATGTACGAGCACAGGTGGTTTTATTGTTTCTTTCAGAGGCCCGTTGGTAAACAATGAGACGAGGTCTAATGAAAACATGCGATACGCTTGAACAATCATATCTCGAATTTCGTTGACGTACTGGAATGTATTTGACAGTCTATGAGGAGCAATCATTTTCCTGACGGGATTCAGTATTTTTGTTAGCCACTGCGTAATGTTTTGAAAAGTCGAATTCCTCATATCTAGTATGGGTCTCACCGGTGTGTCATGTTTTCGTATCTTAGGGAGACCATAAAGGCGAGGACTAGGGGAGCTTATGGCACCTGATAAACAAACGAACATACTTTCAAATTCTTTACAGAATAACACCAAGGCATAACAATTGTTTTAGAGTAAGCCTACTTGTCTCCGCTGAGGCAGTATGCATACGCCTGACAAACCCGGACTTGTGTATCTAGAAGAAAATGATACAAACATTACAACTTCCGTGGCCGACCATCAGACGGAAGGAATTGATGTTACTCCGCAAATTCTCCTCAGTTCTGTCATGTGATCAGATGACTGCTGTCATGATCATAAGTTAATTTTTTTGATCACTTGTTTCTTTTAAGTACTCACGCGAATCCCTTCACATGCGATCACTAGTTTGGAAACGGATTACCTTTTCTGGAGGTAAATATTATCCGTAACGCTGACGGGTCTATCTGCAGGAAGGAGCGTATAAGCACACATTAACTGGGTAATACAAAGACTTTCACACTGCAGTGCAAGCGACGTTTGATCCCAGTGCTTGACTTCACGGTGCGCATTATTCATTTGTAGGATACTATCAACGAAGAATTGCGGTACACCAGAGACGCCCTGAGGGAAAAGGTCTACCCAGGTAAATTTATTTCAAAGTAACTGAGAAGAGAAAAACGCAAGACGCATTAGAGCCTTGATCCTGAATCGTGCTCTTCACGCACTTGCCATTTGAAAGCGATTCCGTTACTGATACTATACCTCGAAGTTTGGGAGATGCTGTTAAGAAGAATTATCTCGCAACTGTATTAAGCATCTTTCAATACAATTAACTTTTGTTTGCAAAACCACTGAAGGATGAATTGCCTTCATTGAGCCGTACAATACTTGTGGTATACGAAACATGCGTCGCAATATGAGGCGCTTATCTCAGAGGTTTCGCAAGCACATCCCGGCATGATGCAACAAAGGTGAAATGCGAGACTCAAACGACTGTAATAAGTAAAGCTGGGACTTTAAATCGGCCGTGCCGTTATCACTGGACATCTTTTTTACAACCACGCTGTAAAAACATTATTTTTCTCAGAATCTTTCAACATTCATATTCGTCAAGCTATTTCCAAGGTCACTGCTTCTGTTCTTTGCGTAATCTTTGAAAAAATGTCAAAATAATACACATGTGAGGCTGGACGGTCCCGATTGAAAATCTAGCTTGCAACGCTGGCTTTAACATATTTTGTCCGGAGCTTTTTAGTTGTTTCTCTTTTACACGGATTTTATTCAAGTGACACTTCCACACCGTATCTTACTACGCCTTCCTACAACTTAGTTCTAATATGGTATTTTCCCTCATCCATTGTTCATATTGTAAAGCGTTGAAAATATACCAATCTAGATAAATTAAGCTCTCTTTGACTCGCATTGACTTGACTACATCACAACACCGAGCTCTTGGTCACACAACCTCTGCAGATGAGTATAAAGTCATACACTTATTACCGGAGCAATTCGCGAAAGGAGTCCGAAAACAATTCCCAAACATTGCGCGGTATTTATACATCAGCAAATCGAAGCCCGAGTAAGGTGTAAAAAAGCGATACATACATCCGTTATTAATCACTAAGTCAAAAGAAAATGTTGCCCAGCAGTTTTTATATGCCAATTAAATTAATACGTGTCCCCTTTATATTTAGGTTAAATGTTCCACAAAAAGGAATTTCTCGGTCTGTGTGAAGAAAGCTCCCTGCAACCCAATGTGGCTGGTCAGTGCTCACGGGAACTTCCTAGCCATTGCCGCTGTCTACTCATTCCGATGATCTCAAAAACAAGGTACTTTGCAGAGTTACAATAACAACCGGTCTTACCGTGTAACTTATGATGATGCCGAAGCGAATTCTACTCGAAGTTACTCCTTTTTGGCCCTCGTTATATGATCCCTCAGGTTGTAGGTTATTTTGCGTTCGAAAAGTGATGAGCGTTCTTCTACATTTAAGATAGCTGGTGCCTTTTATTCATTGATTTACCGTTCATCTCCTAATGAATATTGATATTCCTTGCTGTTTCAATACATCATAATCAAGGGATATTTAACAAAACTGCTTTCAAATGTGGTGGTGACTCATTGCGATTTTTTTGTATAAATCACCCTGGCTGCAGCCTGACAAAAATTTGCCCTCTTCTGATTTATCAGTTACTTTCCACCTCAACGGCCTGGTCACGGCTTGCTACCTAGCGTATATTTCCGACAAAGTGTATTTCTGGTCTACTGAGTTGAGTTTTTATTTTCGTTTTTTCGTTTGTTGGACTGTAGGATGAAGTCAGATCCAATTTTTCTCTCATTGTGGTAGCACGCAACAGCAATTGCCCTGATATGCCATCATTTTTACTAACATCAACGAATCTGGTATCCATTAACCGTAGCAAATCACCGGAAGTGACATTTTCCGGACGCCCAATGCAGCTTCTAGGATCCGCTTTTCAAATTTGCTTCACCCGGTCACAATGTATATTCAAAAGGTGACATCAACTTCCCGATGCACCTCAAGGATAGACGAAAGCAAACCACCACTCAATTGTTAGCCTATAATGTCCTCGTTTTGGAGCGATTTTGTGTCATCTGTGTACGCTGTTCCGAGTGCAAATATAGAATCCGATGCTACTGCTTGTCTATTTGAAACCTGTATCAACAGCGTTTAAGTACAATTTCGCATCCGTTCATGGTATTTGTAACCTACCACTGTAGTTCCGCAGCCCTTATGGTTTGAATCATTTGAGTACACCACGCCAGTTTAGGTTATGTAAACCATAGTCAAGAGTCAAGTCAAACCCAAGTCAAAATGATCTCTATGTATGCAGATGGGTACATTTCCAACACTTTACAATATTGACTAGAAATGGCCTAAAATCACATTATCAGACACGTAAATGTGTGTGAGTGGAAAAAGAGACAGTGATTACTAGTATCACTTGAACCAACAGTCAGTATAGACGAGCAACAATTGAACATTTCCGGACAGAATGATCTAGTGATGCAATCCGTGGACAGTCCAGCGTCGCAATCCAGATTTCCAATCCAGGCAGCCATGTGAGATCGGATGTAGGTTTGAGTTTTAACAATTGCGCCCGTTGTTTACAGGCTGCGCTGAAAGAGTATCGTTTTTCGCAGGTCTTTTTCAAGGAAAGCACTCAGGGAATATATGGAAGTTGCTGAAGTACAATAAGACGGACCCACTAAATCGGATATTATTATGTTGGAAGTTTCTCGACTGGTCATCAACTGCCCTTTGTGAGTTTCGATGCGTTCTCGAAAGAAACACTTATAACTCAGCGGCGCTATTTTGGATACAGTCAATGGTACATCCTTGTCTGTGTGTCTCAAATGTGCAGTCACATTCTCTCTGCTCTCTTACATCCCCAGTATGTGAATTGGCGTCATCCGAATCCGGACTTGTCTGTCAATGTGGTCGCCATGGGGACAGCCACAGGACGCCTGCTTCTACAAAGATGACAATGGGCGGCTTGCGCTGCAACACCCACAGTTCCACCCACACACCCCGGTGTAAAACCGAAGGATTAAGACCGGGAGGCATGTGGATGGGAGCCACGTTTCATCAGCGAAGCCGGTCCACAATCCTTTAACAAACAGAACGGAATCATTCCGGCCTAATTGGGAAATTATGTACACCAGACGTACAAGAGGCTATGACTAGGCCGAAGCCCGTTCCCCACGAGTTGCATGGAACCACTCTTTGAGCCTGGCACAGCTACAAGGAAGGTGTTACCACTCCACTCCAGCAAAGACCAGCTGTCTCCTGGAGCCAGCAATCGAGGTGAAGGTTATTAGTCACACAGTATATACAACCCTAATTATCGTCACACACGTGTGCTAGCTTGTGAAGCAACATTTAGGGTACTACGACTTTGGACCAATTGTACAGATCACCATTTGCTTCCAAATCGCAGATTTTCTTCACCTACAGGCGAAGTATACGGGCGCAATTTTCCAACCTTTTACTTTCGTTCGTGAGCATGCATGAAACTGTATTTGTCAGGGATGTTGTGGAATCTAGTGGATGAATTTCTATCTTCATCCCCATATTGGCCCCACCAATTACCACTGAGATGCCGTCGATCATGTGAATGTGACAGTGTTGCTAGAGTGCCTCAGTGGATAGGAGCGGCCTGTCGTGCGTTATCAGCACGGCGGTCTATTGATTTAATGCTTCCTTTCCTAAGGTTTATACCACGTCAACCTTATTCACTCTTCTTCCATAGACCCTGGTGTACGTAGTGCACTCTTTAGCCGGACGGTAAGCCAGTAGGTCAAAGGGTTGAGCCAAAAATAAACACTACATCACGAACCAACAATGTCTCGCCTGGTGAACGCGACGGGTCGTATGGTATTGGTCTACTCCTCATCGATAAGATGTGTTCTCCTCACTGTGGGAAATGCCCAAATCGACGAAACGGAAGCAAAAAGACAACTACTGCGCAGGATACTTACTCAAGCACGGAGGTTACAACATCGAAAATAGAATGACAAACATCACAGGGTTTTAAATTTTCAGGTGTTTTACCTTAATAAACGCGTTAATGGCTGCTTTTGCCCCAACAATAACGGGCGTTATTTGCGGCATTCGTGGTATGTTTAGTTCGTAGATCTGTCAACATGAGTCAACTTGGAACAGGCCATTCTCTCAGACACGCTGGACCTATACATTACAGAGCTTGAGTAGTTACATGATCGGCATTTATGTGAAAGTTTAAGTACCGGTAACGTGTGAATATTACTTGTTGACGAACAGGGAATATATTTAAATAAACAGACATGGAAGCATCTGATAAGAACTGGCAGATTGGATACTGGATAAAAGCCACACTGTATGTCTGATACCATTGTAGTCGGTAATCTCGGTCAAATAGACCAGGTGTTTGGGTGCACGTATCAATGGTTAACCGCATAGATGTTACAAGCCAGGATCACCTGCTGTGCAGCCGCAATTTAACTCGGCTCTAGCGTTGCCCTCTTTGGCCACTCTTATTCTCCCCACACAATATTTGTGTGCGCGCTCGTTTGAACCAGTTCGACGTGCTCTACTCAGTGCTTCCCAAATCTTGGATCTAACTTGTGTGGATTATACTCTTGCCTTAGTTCCCAGTTTTCGGCATACTCCTTGCTGTGTTCCACCTGTGTAACCACATCAAATCTGAGTTTTTCGGAAAGAGTTTGGTCTCATCCGGAGAAAGAAACAGGCGGCTCTCAAACTACGCGTCAACCATCCCTGCAATTTGCAGCATAACAAAGTTGCAGTCATTTTGCTTCGCTAATCAAGTGAACAGCTCTAGGGACTCTTATCAGCTCTGCATCTCCATTGTCGCTTAAGGCACGCTGATTAACGCACGCTGGGTGCGTGTTTAACTACGAGTCGACTGATCGCTTAACCCGACAGTCTAAGGTTTACGATCTCCATCTGTCTCGACCGCCTGATATTGCTGCGATTAAACAACCCAATTCGTGTGCGTGTTTTAGCTTGTTAGTTCGTCACGCCTGGCGCAAAGGACACTCATCAAGGTGGACGCTCAACTAGGCCTTGCTGCAACGCTAGGAGGATGACTAGTATTCCAATGGCTCAATGTCGCTTTTGCTGCTCAGACAATTGCAGTACAGTCTGTTGTTTTGGAGTCCTCCGAACTGGGCAACTTGGTTGTACATGTTTCGCCACCATTCGATGATCTGGACAGGGTCTACGAATGGTCGACTCAGAAAATGCTTCAGTTCAATGCTACAAAGTGCAAGGTGCTGAGCATACGCCATAAAGCCACTTGTGAATACAGACTGGGAGATCAAATATTGCAGCGCACAACAACGGAATGCGATCTAGGTTTGATGGTGTAGGAAGATCTGGGCTTTTTCCGTCAGGCCGAGAAAGCCTCCAAAAAAGCTAACCAAAACCTTGGCCTTTTGCGGAGGGCATTCGGGCGCTTCGATCCTTTCATCTTTTCCCAGATGCTGAACGCCTACATTCGGTCACATTCTGAGTACGCCATCCACGCTTGGCAGCCATGGCAGAAGCAAGGCCTTACCGCGCTTGAACTGCCACAACGAAGGGCGACCAATAACGTAAAGGGCCTGTATCATCTCCCTTACCGATTGAGGCTGAAAACCCTCGGGGTCTACAGTGGACAATATCGACGTCTGAGTGGCGACTTGATAATGACTTATATGATCCTGCGGAATCCAAACCATTGTTGTCGTCACCTACTTAAGCTGAATAACAATACAACACTCAGAGGACACCATCTAAAGCTGGCCACACAATATATCCGGTTGGAATGCCACCGGAATTTCTTTTCCCTTCGTGTGTGCCAACACTGGAACGCTCTTCCCACATACGTTGTTTCTTCCCCCACGCTATCGCTATTTAAAAGACGTCTGGATGATTCGCTTATCCACCTACATTACGCTATATAATCAGAGATGTCCACGTTGAACAAACACGAAAAATATACGGTGCTCATTCTCAGCTTTTGTGCTTCACTATTTACACACTGCTGTCGTGGAATATAGTATCGGATATATTACAACTGCACTCATCAATTTACCCCAGTCCAAGAAAGCGGCGCACGATTAAACGCTGGTCGTTTCTCTTGTTCTTAAGACCTGCCTTACCCATATTACTTCCCATAATACTCTACAGTAACAATTCAGTACATGTTCTACAGCGTTTCTATGAATAAGACACTTGAATTCACTAGAAGCTTAAACTGACGATTTACACTGATGTTTACTTTCACTTCAACCATCCTACGGGACTTGTAAAGCAATCGCTTTTTTACCTGTAATATATCATTGTTCATTGTTCATTGATGTGGTATGTTCAGTGCGGGATTGATAGCAGTTAGTTGGCAGTAGCTAGTAGAAAGCAACCCCAATAATGGATACTGTCAGAAACCACTCCGTTCCTTATATACGTGGATATTAACTTTGTCTCGTTCTCACTGATGTACCACAGTGCTCTGCGGTCGTGCCCGAGTCATTATCATTGGCTGCGAAAAGGTTGTTGCTAGATGGTTGGGAATATCGCACTCGGATTGGTGCAACGGGTGTAGGTGAGCAGTATTGGCTTATGTTGTACATTCTGTTCCATATATCTGTGTTGGATTAGGTTCTTTCGAACCACGGTAGTTGATCCTCTTGAGCTTTCTCCGTCTCAGCGGTAGGTATATTGGATGGATGTCGATATGTTTGTTGACTGAGCTCGTGGCTGAGAACCACGCTTCGAGAATCTCCCTCACATTTGATGTTTCTCTTCTCCACAGAATTACGTGCCGGGTGGAAGACCCTAGAGTAAAATCTTCTAATTTTAATGAAGTGAAATAATGGATGTCTCTCTCAGGTTCCGTAGGAAAAATGTTCTGTTGCATCCCCACATTGAGTAGTTTCTACAGTGACGATACTTACACGTCCAATTGTCGTGCACGATTCGCTGAACGTACGGTTGGAACAGTTTGTATTCCTCAACAGGTAGATTCTCAAGCGAGAGAGTGAAAACACATCGGTTGTTCCAGTTCCTTAATCTGAGACACAATCGTATCACGCTAATTCATCTAGTGGAGTTTCAACGCAGTATTTGTACCCATTGTTAGATAAGTTTCAAAGACTCCTTTGCTTTTCTTGATTCAGTGAGACAATCTGAGCTAGCCGAGTGACAGGTGTTTTCCTTAGATGTGGTGTCTCTTTTTACCAATGTTCCATTGGAGGAGACCATAGACTATCTGTGCGAGTTCATCCGACTGCGCAACATCGACGTTTGTATCCCATCAGACTAGCTGAGAAAACTGCTGCCCAGTTGTACTAGAATCATTCAGTTTCAGTTTAATGGAATGCTGTATCGCCAAATCGTCAGGGTGGCAATGTGTTCACCATTCGGACCGTTGCGCGCGGACGTCTTCATGAGCAAATTGGAGTTCAACCAGCTGAACCAATCCATCAACAGCTTGATTTATTACGGTCGATATATAGACTACATATTTTGTGTTGTGGCTAATGGAACTTGCGTCGACGTTTTATTAGTTCACGTTAATACTGCATATGGTAACATAACTTTCACTATCCAGCAAAAACGTAACAACTCGTTGTCATTTTTAGATGTCCAAATCAACAGGGCATCAGAAGAGTCAATGCGGCGGAGGGTGCACAGAAAAGAAACCTGGAATGGACAATGCATCCCTTTCGCTAGATATATTCCGATAAGTGAAAAAAGGCGTTTTCTCCGTTGCCTAACGGTAAGAGCGAGCAGAATACGTACAGATGATGCGCTTTCAGATGAGCTGAGGTTTGTATTAAGCGTACTCGAACGTAATGACTACCCTGACAAATTCATGCAGCGGCACATGGAACCGCGAGTACTAAAGCTCAACCCCGTTTCCGTGGAGAAACGGATGATATACTTATCGTTACCAGTTAAGAATGACGCGGTGGCGGAACGGACCACACGCAGACTTCTCTTAGCAACGGAATGTATTTTGCCGCCAATCTGCGCGTAAGCTTCACCACAACACTGATTTTGCGCCAACAACTCGGTCATAGATCTCCTTCTGTATGTGCAATCTATCCTGCTAGTTTCCAGCAAAGTATAATTGGAAAAAGACCAGATGACCGTCTGTTAGGGCTCGAGAGCATTGCCCATTTTGGATCTACAGCGGTGCAATGAATAATGTAACTAGTGCAATATTTCCGCACCTAGTAGACTCCGACCATCACATCAGTTCGCATGACGTATTCACACCAATGTACTGTGTCCCCGGAGGTTACACACGCGCAGTCAGATATCATCTGCTGTTGGCAGCAGAGGCGATCGCAAGTTGGCTCTAAAACCCGGACTTGTGTGCACATAAAAATTTCGTCCATGCTCCAACAATGGCAGTCACACCACTTCACCACCTGACTTCACATTAAACAGACCGATGATTTAGGCATAGATTAGTCGTTTCAATTCGAAACGTATTGTTAACCGGTCACTTATTTGTTCCTATTTTTTTCGCATAAGTAGGAATATTTACTTTTCCCCTTATTCTTTGAAGCATAGAGCGTTCGTCATGAATTGCGGAATCACCTATGCCAGCGAATGTTGGATAATTTAAGTGTGATGGCGACAAAGATAAGGATAATGACTAACGATATGTATCAGACTGGCGGAAACGTGACGCACGAATTCGGCCGGTAATTTAGGAGTGAGAATGCAACAGAAATTAGTAAAATGTATGGACCGAAATAATATGTGAAGATAAGATGTCAAGCTGCATGTTTGCTAATCACCCCACATTATATTTTGGATACGTAGTACCCGACGTTTTCGATGTTTCAGGTGTCACGGATGGCCATTTCTGGCCCCCTAGTCGTTCAGATGTGGAAAACTAAACCGGCATAATATCCGTTCAGTCACGATTTTACCAAAATACATTTGCGTTGCGCTGTACACGACAAATGTACGGAACGTCCACAGTACACTTGCCAGTGCGGATGGTTCTCAGTATTTTTATGATGCGCCTAATGTTGCATTTCTCTCCGCAATGGGCAAAAAATAACAATCCCTCTGAAACAGCATCTTTAGCAAATTCAGCGACTAGAATATATTAGGATATTTTCTTAAATAGAGTGCCTTATTTCGTCAGTCGTTGTGATATTCAACTATTACTAAATCAATACTGCTATCCTAAAGAAAAATATTTTAAGTAGTATAGCTTGAATTTCCCTGTTATTCCACACGACTCTGATGGTTGAGTTAATGAGAGACCAAGTTATTTAATTGGGGGGGGGGTTACGCTAAAAATTTGCATCATCCTGATTCCAGTAAGTACAATTTCCTAGGAATTCAGTAAAAGCAGTGTATGTTCTTATGGCCAAATCGCACTCCTTGTTGTTAGTTCCTGCTGTTGTAATTTCCTGCGTATTTAAAACTAATAAGGTTTAAATATATAAATGGTACATTCGTTGGCGATGCGACGTATGGTCTAACTACGTGGTCTGATCAATGTGTACAGCAGGATCGCAAAAAATAATCATTTGTTCATGCTTTATATAATGGATACAAAACGGAAATCAAAATAGTTGTCGGATTTATATTAGTAAAGAAATTGAAAAGCTGGGAATAATAAAAATACAGATTCTAACAAATGTTCAGCTAAAGTATTGCCGACACCCGTCGAATCGTCCCCAGGGGACATGCTTCCATGGGTTGATATTCCCTCGGAAGTTTTCGCCCGCACTTACATGCTCCACCTGAATGCGTCTCGGTGTGGTCAAATAGCAAATAAGCCATCAGCTGTTTAACGTCTGTTGGGTTCTTCTTAGGACTGCCTCAGTCCGTTCTGCCATGTGGATCAAGCCATTCCGGCACTTTTATAAGTCTGTTGGTGGGCATGTACCTTGCATAAGTATAGTCTTTTGTTATCTGACAGCTATTATCCATCAATTCAGGTGATCTTCCCAGTCGTGGCCAAGTATGAAATAGGGAAGAATGTAACATAAGAGAAATTGTATGCAATAAGCATAATGTCGTTAATGTCAAAAATAAGCAGGTATGTTTTAAATCAGCGCAAAAAACTATCAAGCGGATCATACGGTTACGTTTTTGGCGTGACAGCCGAAGAAAGAGAACTGCACGAGTTGTACGTAGGTAAAAAGTTAAATAGGGAATCCGTTATTGTCATCATTGAAATGCGGTATATGCTTCTGGACTGTTAACCAGGAAAGAAAGAGAAATGTTTAGCATTACAGAACAAATGCAGTGAAGGGGGTTTAGGAAGTTAGTTCCTGGTTCCATATTTTTACTCTCGGGTTTAGATCAGAAGACAGTTGGTATGAAGTAAGTTTGAAAGGACTAAACCTCATAGGAATTTGCGTTCGCAAATAACACGCGAAACGGTTGTACCATCTCATCTTGGATGATCAACTTTGCTTTGATGCATTTGTTGAACATGTTTCCAATCTATGTTCCCCCGTATCATACATGATCTAGGCTTCTTCCTACAGCTTTTCATCAGCAAGTAGAATGTTATAACCTATTTCACTTTTCAGTTGACAGATAAGGTTTTATCATTTTCTTGAACATACAAAGTTCTTCGATACACTTAATCACATTTGACAGTTTACTCCACATGGAGCCATGCCTAATCAGGTGGAAATTTCGCCTTATGCTAGTTCTGAATTTAGGTAAAGCGACTATACAATCATTATTTCACAGTTCATAACTGGTATTATCTCGAAAGTGAAATTGATAGGTTCCAAGGTAGGCTTTCCACCACGCGAGTTTGTGGAGGAAAGACGGATATAATTGCAATCATTACAACCACTGAGGTTCAGGATTCAGCTCCTTGCACTTATATCGTTATGAAATATCGGTTGACTATTTAAATATACTCTTCGTGAAGGCGCGTTGAATCATTACAATGGCTCGCAAATCACATCCTCGTAGGTTATTGAACGTAACACAGCATTAGTAAAGCGAAAGTCTGATACTGATTTGGAAAGCAAGTAGTCTGGTTTCTTTCAAGGTTAGCAGGTGGCATATGAGCTCGATCGACTGGTAAGCCAATTTCCTAATGATTTCTATGTTTGCTTAAGTATAACAAAGTAGAGTATCCCATGTCACGGACTGACTGGCTCATGGGAATGACTTCCTCATGATGCATGAACAATTCTGCTCTTATCCAACGTCCATGCGCCAAACTACTATACTTCGATGCTGCAAAAGTCATATGCCACATATTGGCCCATCTTTCAATGGTTTTCAAGTGGCTTTGGCTATTGTTAAGTTCAGCGGTCTGCTGAGAACTTGAGAACGTGTAAACAACCTATAGATCATCGGCAAACAAATAAGGCTTGTCAACTTGGATAACAGAAACAAAGGGCTTTAGATGCATTAGGAAGAGTAACGGACCTAATACGCTGTCTTGTACCACTCCACTGATGACCATAGGAATGAAGTTACGTTACCATTTAGATCCACAAGTTGCAACCGTCTTACTAGGTACGCTTGAAGCCAAGCATGAAGAGGGATTTATCCGCCGTACTTAATGTATACAGCAGCCTCTTATAAACGAATACGTCAAAAGCTTTTTGATTTTCAAGGAAGCTGACAATGTATTGAAGACTTGAGTCAGCTGCTTCAGTCAGATGGTTAAGGAAATCAACATGTGAGGTAACACACGAGCGGGACTTCAGAAATCCATGCTGTTGTGAGAGAAGTTGGTGCGATAACAGGAACGAAACCAAATGTTCTTTAACAATTATCCCTAGCATGCTTGAGAGAATGGCAGTGTGGCTAATGGGACGGTAGTTCAGAATGTCAGTTTGCGACCCGGACTTATGCCTCTGTATGACCGTAGATATTTTCCAAATTTCGGGATATTGACCAGACTGCAGGGACACAGAGATCTGCTATAACAGAAGAGCGATATCAGCTCCACCGTGTTTGAATGCAGCAGAAGAGATCCCATCGAAGGATAGGCGCAGACAGGCAACCATGGGTTTTATCATGGTGACATTAAGGTCTATCGCTGAGACTTGTTCAGAGAGGTTAATCGTGGTTGACAATTCCAGTATTTCTTTTTTAAGCTTAAAGGATTCAACAAACTATGAGCTAAAGGATTCTGGCATAGCAACTAACGAATCAATGCACCTCTGTTTTTTCAAGTTGTCTGCATATCGGCCAAAGAATTAGAGAACACCAACGCTAGGTGCCGATGGAATATGGTTGTTGAGTTCTGAGATAAGTTGAAATTCACAAGCTCATCAGGGAATGCAGAAGATGCCTGAATTCACAATAGAAATGAGGTTGGACAACCAGACTAGATGCCGTAACTTGGGTGCGGTGCGCTGTCATGCACAGCAATGCTCGAGTTCCAGGTTTTTCGTTTAAGTCCATAAAGCTCTGCTTGGACTTATTTTGCAGCTTACGGCAGACACACCAACAAACGCAGGCAGTCATGTGCGTCTTAGCACCAAACTTCATGAATCCTGTGTTTCTGGTGAAATGAAATTCGCAAATGCAGCTTTATTGCCCAATAAATTCCTCAAATGTTATAAAGCACAATTATAAAATTCGCACAACAATCCTGAACTTTGCGTAGCCTTTTCAGTGTTGGCAAGAAATAGCAAGATATAACAAGAAATAGTATACACTCGTTATTGAAAGCAATCAGACAGGTTACTGTGCGAAATGATGAATGTAGGTTTCTGCCCTAAATCTGGTTTAAGGTTGATCCACATCTGGTTTTGCTAAGAAAGCACACAAGTAGTGATGCTTATCACAACAGCGTAAGTGAAACGGTGGAGGTCGAGTTTAATATAAAGCGGTTCAATAGTGAACTTTGCTTTGACTTCCCTTAGATGACCAGAAGAAGACAGCATAATAGGGATCAGAGATACCGGTGGTCTCATTGAGCATGTAGTCTCAGTTAGGTATGCGTCGCTGCGAAGACGCACTTTGGCAGCTACATCCTGCAACTCAGAGTTCCAGCTATTCTGTCTACTCGATTGACATCGAGGTAGCATATGGATAGGTAGGTACAGTAGAAGTTGGTCGTAAGAGGCAGTTTTCGTTTGTCCAGCCAGTGGCGGATTGCAGGTATTGTTGATAATGACAACTTTGGCAGAAGAGAATGCGCTTGGTGTGGCCCCGGTTAAACGTTATCCAGGAGGATGAATTAGCTCCACCAAATAGCAGATCAGCAAATATATCCTTCTTTGACACGGTGGGCACTAGGTCTCACCTTCTTCATATTTGTCTGTGCTACTTGATGATCCTCCGTCCGTAACCATTAGCCCCCTGTGTGTTATTAATCACCTCCTATTGTTGGTTCCTATTCCTTTATAGACCTGTACCGATTCTTCATGGATGCTTCATTTCCTGCAGAAATCTTCATGATGAGCGCCTCCCAATTAGATCCAAAGAACACACTATGGAGGCAGACAAGGTGTGATATCTGAACGTGGGTCCAGTGTGGTTCCCGCCTACGTAACCCATTCTTGTATGGTTATTGCGTGCATCTATCCAAAAGCTGTTTTCTGAGGGTCCTCATTTGATCTGTTTGTTCTACTATACATCGTGCCGACCTACTAAGTTAAATTTTCTGTTATACATTATCAACCTAAGCGACTTTTTGTTATTATCCAGAACGAGAATTTCGCGTATCCGGTCATCACACAAACTAGAGAGTTTCCTAGCTAGATGTTTCGCATGTCTTTTTTGCCACTCAAATTTACCTGACTCTCATTTGGAATAACTCATATCCAGTATAGCCCTTTTAAGTGCACCATAGTGCAAGCCCAATGTTTCATCGGATTCCTTTTCAAAATCTAATAAGGTAGCGCGATAATTTTGGGTACCTAAGGAACAGCTGCCTTTAATGGCACGAAACGCAGCATCATTCGAACGTACACAAACATGACGTGCACTTCTGCAATGCGATCCGCCTCGCGTTTGCCAATTAGATTCGCCAGTAGGATCCCCACAACTGGTCTTAATTATTAAGGTAGACAGGACTAGCTTTTAAAGGTTACAGCAAGCATTTCGTGAGTCGAGACACCCAATGTGATAGTGTAGCCATGTATGTGTGTTAGTCTGCACAATCCACGTATTGACAGACTTTTTAGGTGGATCCGCATTTTGCGGAATAAGGATGGTAAGTAGTTTTCGTAAACACCCGAGGCATTCAAAATAGGGACAGAGAGCCAAGGAGCGCAAGCAGTGTAACATAAACATTTCAGAATGCTTACAGCAACTGTCGTTTGTTAGCTGGGAGCAATAATAGGAAGCAGCTTTTCGTGTAGGCTAGTCGCAGTTAGCACAGGCAGACAGCCACCACACATCCAGGAAAGCGCTAGACAGCGGTTTCGTCCTACTGGGACTCGTCAGAAGCGCGCACCCACCGAATCCAGCAAGATTCGAAGCCACGACCGTACTCTTGCAAGTCAGCGACTTATGTCACTGAGCCATGGGCGACGGCAGCGGACCGCCATGACTGATATCTAACTGCGATATAGCGCGGCTCATCCTCCACTGTCTTGCATATTATGAATGTGCAGAGGACAGGGCTAGCCCCCAGAGCAACGACTTCCTTTGCAAGCCGCCACAAACAGTGGTCTAACGTAAGCTGCTAAAGCGACTACTGATTAATTGTAAGTGCTATTATATAGTCTTAGCGGCTTATATGCCAACTCGATTGTTGGCGGCTTACAAAGGAACTCGTTGCTCTGGGGGCCAACTTTGTTCAGCTGCACATTCAGAACCTGCAAGACAGTTGAGGATGAGCCGCGCTATATAAGTTTTGGCGGTCCGCTGCCGTCGCCTATGGCTCAGTGACATTAGTCGCTGACTTGCAAGAGTAAGGTCGTGGGTTCGAATCCGGCAAGCTTCGGCGCGTGCGCGCTACTGACGAGTCCCAATAGAAGGAAACGCCGTCTAGCGCTTTCCTGGATGTGTGGTAGCTGTCTACCTGTGTCTAACTGTTACAAACATACCAAAATCCTAATAAAAACCCACTTTTACTTACAATTAATAGGAAATAGTATTTCGTTACATTAAACATTTGCAATTTTTGCACGTAATAGTTCATTTTCTTTGGTTCTTTGCTCGTATGAATCCATCAGCATGGCGGTGGTCTGCTGATGATAATGCATTAAACAGCTTGCCATGTCTCCTTCATCGATATGAATATTGGTATAATGCACAAGCTTTTCTCAAAGAACCTTTTTGTTGCCTCTTTTGTAGAGTGCTCATTCATGGCATTTGGTCCAAAATTTAGGAACCTGCCTTTCATTCACTCATTTTGAACTTTGGGAACTATAGGTGCTCAACGATAGCAGGCTCTTCAAAACATTCGCTAACCTAAAGTTGACCTGGTTAACTATTGGCGTCTGGGTAAAAAGGATAGGTTTGAGACGCGCTTGCGGCGCATCAGCTTATTAAACTATCTCGCAGCCATATAAGTTTGGATGTATCTTCTTTTATTTGAGAAGATCCGTTTGCAAAGCTACTAAGGGTACACCACGCTACACACTCTGGCTTCTGTTCACCTGTTTGTAGAGAAGCTTCTGTTTGCACAAGATCACACGGCTAGACATCTGCTGTACTAAACATCCTCACTGGCAAGTTGGCTAATAGCATTAGGTCGGACTACCTAGTTGCTCCATTTCTCAGGGCTAGGGTTTCAACGGTACTCGTGCCAGGCTGCGTCGTTTACCGTCATATACTTTCGGGTTCTGCTCCGATTGAATGGCGGACTGTTGCAGACTGAAGGTGGCTTGTTTTCCCACGCGGATACGGTCAGTTTACTGAATTTGCTAACAAGTTTCATCCAACCTTTCCGAATGGATCCTCCAACGCATTCTGTTAATTTGTTGTAAGGGATGAAGGCACCAAACAATTTGATGTATTCCTGTGGCTACTCTGCAAAACACACCAGGGCAATCATTAACTGAAGGACTCACTGTCGTTAGCTCATCGATCATGAGCTCTTTGCTTAAGCGCACAATCGATCACTGGTGGTTTGTATTTCACTATGAATATGGTGGGTAAACTCATCTGGCAGAATAGGAGAATGCTTGTATTTAACTCCTACATCTCAGCCTTGAACTGCCTACTTGTAGTTACCATAACTATCAAATCATAAACTTTGAATTTGAAGAACTTTGAGGATGTGCTGGTGTCTGTTTCTTATTCGTAGGACCAGCCCAATAACTAATGACAAACGAACGTTAATGTCTGTGGAGGAGATTGGTGACTATAAAAACTACCACAAGGTAGGTGCCGTGGCGTCTCTGATCGGTGGCATCATATTGAGTCTATGATCAATGTTTCTTGATCTTCCGCCGGTTTGCACTTGTAAGTCACTGTGGTAGTATAAAACTACCCTTGCCCTTGCAGGGCGATGGTTTTAAAGAACGGACACGCCATGTATCGCGACAACGGCGTCGGTAATCTCCCAGTGCATCCTAGTTTCCGTTACGAATATGAAGTAATAAGCGCATGATAATTGACATAGATCCAGCTCAGCAAAATTGTTCAGGATACCTTTTGAGTTGATGTACCTACAAGAACTGCTGGCTTGCCGAACAACCTCCTCTTGGTGCCGGCTGGGTGGCTCGGGTTTCTCCCGTTCCTGCGAATGGTTAGACGGCCATGTTATAGGACGTAGTAAGTTTTCGCCTAGCAAGCGTTCTCTTTTTAAAAAGCCACAAATGTCTGTTTAACAACTGCGACGTGGCGAACGTGATTGATCATTAAATAAAGTCACTGCCCTTTGCTGTTTTCTGAGAAGCAATTTGCTTCAAGGGTGCCTTGGGCCCCTGGTCCTTCACGGACCGAAAGGCGCATGAACCATCTAGTTCGTCCCCAGTTACCAACAGGTTGTGACTCCCTCATATCGCTCTGCAGCCTTGTAGACTATATTTTTGATCAAAGGCTCAGTGTAGGGCCAGCTAAGGCAACCCTCTACTTCGGCCTAGGCAACCGCCCACTGACAAACCATGGACAATACTTACTACGGCTCTTGCTATGTCTATCATCTCTGCTAACAACTCCTCAACCTCCACTCACAGATCACTTCACCTCTCGTCATTCACCAATATGTATTCTTATATCTTCTTCGGTCACCATCACAAACTACCCACTCCTCACAACTGACAGAAGTGACAACCAGACCACCGCTTTTTCAATGTCCTGCGATCGTAACCGTCTCTCATTCCACCGAAGCTCTAGCTCTTCATCCACCTGCTTCTCCATCCTTCCTCGCAGCATTTTATGTTCGAACTTTGATTCACATCGGACGAGAAGCATGTGTGGCCCGTAGTCTTTAAAAGCTTGAGCTAGATATTTGTTGCCTTTCAGAGATCAGATGACAAGGATAAAGTGCGGTCATCAGAATGACCTCGCGGGTAAATCCTAACGATAAATACCACTTGTGGCTTTCCGGAGACCCAAAAGCTGTCGCCACTAGCCAATCTCGTGTGCGGGTTGCATTATGCGCTAGGGGTGTATTAGCTCGGCTTGATTGGTTCCCAGTGAACGGTCGGCTGTTCGCAGTCCGATTAAGAGGTTCATGTAGTGTAAGTAGGCGCCGAGACGTTAAACGTGCCTTGTTTGTCATCTCCGGCTGCATCCCTAAAGACTGTAGTGAGGATGCGGTCAAGCATAACTTTTACCAGAAGCTAAATTTATTTCTGCTTTCCTTTGAAAGGACTGGTATAGTCAAGCTTGCCGGAGACCTTAAATCACGTATGGATCCCCTTTCACCAGGCGATTACCAGATTGGGGTAATTTTGGCCTTGGTGGCAGTCGATCAGACAATGGAGACAAACTGCTTGCTCTTTGCTCTGATCATCGCTTGTTCCATTTGGGCACTAGTTTTCGACACTCCAGGAGACTCAGGGTTACCTGGGCTCAGCCCTCACAACCGCAACATTGCTTCCGGCTTGATCACGTAGCAATCAGCTACAGATGAGCCGGAAGCGTAACGAACTGCCGATCTTACTAGTCAAATTATCTAGACTCCGGTCACGAATTGGTTCGTGCTTAGGTTTGCGTGGCTTTCAGAGTATGACCCAAGAGCGCTCACTATCGACCAGAAGTCGCAAATCTACAAGGCACTACGATTTTAAACCAGGTACCAAGCCTTACTCTCCACATTCCTTGGCTGACAAATTGATAGTGACCTCAATTCGCAGTGGGCGCAGATCAAAGATGCCTTTGTTTCCGCCAGTATCGACATTTGTGGAGTTGCCCGTCAGCCACTGAAGCTTTGGATTTTCGCTGTTTCCTTGTCACTGATGGACCAACGCCGCTTGAACCCGTCGGATTCCAGTCACGGTGAAGAACGCCACTCTCTGGGTCGGGACATACACATGAGTCTGCAAATAGACCGCAAAGCTTGCCAGTGGAAACGTGCTACGGAGTAGGGGATTGCTAGTCTCTCTGGTGATAACATAAATGTTTTCCATTTCATTTGAGTCACCGTAGGTGTTATATCTGGTATAAGTGAAACGACATGCGAGGTGGATGGCGCCTTAATCACCAATCTTCCACGAAGGTTGAAGCGATGTGCCGAACATTTTGGCTCGCAGTTTGCCCGTCCTCCAATTCCACCAGCTACCTCTGGCGTTCACACTGGTGCCGATTGGTCTACTCCCACAGACCTATCGCACTTACTAAGAAATCGAGCAAGAGCTCCGCCACATGTAGCGTTTAAAAAGCCCCCGATCCTGATAGTCTGCCTTCAGCTTCATTTAAAAATGGCGGTGCTTCGCTGGTTATAGAGCTCAATACTTTGTGCTCGAAAGTTTGTTCGAAAGGGGAAGTCCCATCATATTGGGGTTAATCGATAGCCGTCCCCATCTTCTAAAAGGACCTGCTCACAATCCACTCCAACAACAAAGGCATAAGCTTATTCCCCGTCCTTTTCAAATTGCTGTTGTCCGTTATATTCGCAGACCATTTCCAACGCGCGAATCGTTGCAGCGAAAAGAACAAGCTGGGTTTCCCTTAGTCGCGGCTGCATCGATCAAATCCTGACACTCCGCCAGGTCTTCGAGCTTCGCCATGTATGTCAGAGGTCAACAATTGCTGTGTTCCTGGATATCTGTGCAGGCTGGACTAAGGACTGTGCTAAGGCACTGCCTACTAAGGAATGGCGTCCCCGAGAAGTTAGTCATTATACTGCGCGCTAATTACGGTCTGACCTCGGTCAGAGTTAAGGCTTATGACAAGATTTCGTCTTCCTTTTTGTTTCCAGTGGATTTAGATTAGGATACCCTATCTCACCGTTCCTATAAAAAATTTTCCTTTGAGGAAGTCCTAAAGAACTCTCTAGGCGATTCGTTGTTTGCTGGCGTTGAGCTCCTACCAGGTTCTTGATTTGTTGATTTGGATTTTGCCGATGATATCGTTCTGCTGAGTGACGATCCAAACACCGTCTAAATTGCACTAAACCGCTTGGCGATTGTAGCATCAGAACATGGTTTGTAATATTCGCCATCAAAATGCAAGGCTGTCTTTCAAGAATGGAGACACTAGAGGTTGTGGAGAGCTTTTTCTACTTGGGAAGTTGCATCACTGCTATCGGGGCTGCTGAGACTTCGCCACGACATTCGTCTCTCCGTCAAAGCGCGGGTCTATTGTGCAACTGTTCGTGCTGTACTGTTGTACCGATGCGAGACCTGGCCCATTCGTAAATGCGAGTTGCGCAGACTATCCATCTTCCAGAACATATGTCTGCAGTCCATTGCCGTTTGTGATGGCGGCACCACGTAAGCAACGTGGAAGTTTGATGGCGTGTCTCGGGACTAAGAAGCCACTGGCTCGACAAGATAGTCTCACTGCATCAACCGCAATGGTTGGGGCACGTGTTGCGCATGCTTGCTCAGCAGTAACTGCGTCGTGCTTTGTTTGCGGTTGCTGGGCAGGACTAGAAGACGGTTTGTGCATAGCCTACCACCTGGAGATGCTGCATGAAAAAGCTGAGGAAACAGTTTGCTTAGGTCGGTTGTTATCGACTACCTTGTTGGGGTCTAAACAGATGCGGATTTTTGCTAGCTGAAGACGTTGGAATCCATGGCTCAATATCGATGGCAGTGGCGGAGTTGTGCAGCTGTGTTTTGCAGTGTCCCTCCTTCCTTCCCCCTTTCAAAAAAGCTGAAAATGGTTCAAAAACTGTGAGTGGCAAACTGGACAAAAAGCTTTTGTTGTAGTTGTTATTTTCTTATTATTCATTTTGTGTTCCTATTCAGCGATGGTTGGGAGGGCACAATATCTGTACCACAGGTTTTGTATGTATGTATGTATATTATACATATAATAAAGGTAGGTGCAAAAAGGTTTCTCTGAGCACAGTTGTGAATCAGAGGTCTATGTCCGTGGTCAAACATGAACGGAGAAGCTGGTTTGTGCACCCTGGATTTATTTCGCGGTTTCTCAGCACTATTTAGTCGCACAACATTGGATCTATACCCATACGTTTCGTTTTTGCAATTTCTACCTCGGAATACCATTTTCTTGCTTAGCTTGCTGTGCGTCATACATTTAGCTGGATTTGTAAACCCGGGTAGTGTTTCGTTTACAAGTACGTGCAGAGGTGGTGCACTTTCCAGGGTCGAACTCCAATTTCATTATTAGTTTGTAGAGCATTTCGTCAGCTTTTAGCAAACCCTGCCTTGTGCCAGTCCAACACTGCGTGGAACAGCTACAAACATTTAGGCAAATGCTCCTTGCGGCCAATAGACCAAGACACGTAAATCCATTAGCCACACCACCGTTGAACTGCAGTACAGACACAGCCGAAATCTGCCGACTCGACAGCGAAGACCTAGAGACATCGCCTCGCTTTCACCGTTTGACCATGATCTCAACGCACGGACGTAACTTGACGTGTTTACGCCATCAGAACAATAAGCTAGCGTTTCAGCCCCGCAAATAACTGTGAACATGACAAGAAAGGAAGTCAAATTGACGACGAATCATTCAATAAACCATTGTTCGCCTCAGACTGGTGATCTTGTTGAATCACTGAGAATGTTCCATATTTTGCTGACAAATCCTAGCACGACACAGCCAAGAAACATCTGACGCTGTGGGAAAAACGTTTGATCTGGTAGTTCCTATAATGGGTGCAGCACATATTATCATGTCAAGTGTGCTTCTTTAAATGCGAGGAAAATGAGGAAAAATAAAAATGCTCCTGTTGGTTCTGCTCTGATTGTATGACTGTCGAACTTAATAGGCGCATGGCTATGTTGGTGCAGCAACGCGAAAACTTAGTGGCGATGGTTGTGGTTTGTTAGTAATATCCTTCGGATTCAACCGTCAAAGGGTTCGGCACCCAAGGCTCCACAATTGAACATAGTGACCGAAACATAGGTACCAGTAAAACCGTGAAGTTACAAGAGCAACTCCAGTCCAAATTCGGCAATCTAGTTCTAGCTACTACGAGGAAGCCCATCCTGGCACCGTCGATATTGTACGAGAACAACTCCGTGGAGCATGCTCTACGGGCACACGGGAACACACGACGCTAAAACTGTAGACGTGACTACATACGCCCCCGTTGCTGCTGCCCAAGCACAAGGAGCAAATTTTATGGCTACACCTGATGCGATCATACAGCGCACCAGAAGTGGCACAGATGGGCCCATCAATGCACCGGAAACACGAATCCCACTCCCTCATAAACCGGTAACTTCAAGAAGAGACCAAATTCAGGCGACTGTCCTTTTATGTCTTTCGTCTATGTTCGTTCTCAGTTTCCTACCAGTTGATCTCGCGATTCATCATCGCATGTGTTCTACCACACTGGACCTACTGTCCTCCCGTGGGCTTTCCGGGATTATTGGGTAAACATTTCGAACTACTTTATAGGTCGCTGAAACACATATCTCGATGCAGTGTCATTTCTAAACAAACCTTAGTTCAACACGTTGTACATGTTAATTCATGCGCAAAACTTGCTTCGAAAATACTCGCTGATATCAGCCATCATTTACGTGGTGTTTATCCAACTGTAAATCTAGTTCCTCAGTGCGACGAAACTACAGAGCCATATAAACCCGCACGCGGATCTACGGCTCACCTGTTCTACCTTAGCTAGCAAGATTTTTGCTTGCTCCGAATATTATCCTTCAAGAACTAAACAACACATTATGTTAGTGATCCTGTACCACACACGAAACATTGTTTTAGCCGCCGCTTTTACTGCTTTTTTATCTATTATATTGTTTTTAATTTCCCTTTCTTTCGCGCTTATGTTGCATCTGGAATCGCACCCTTCATGGGTGCGTAAAGGCGAATATTTACTTGACCTGAATGAGTCAATGCCAATCGTTTGTTCCAATGCTCCTGAATCTAACGCCAGCTTTAGTAAATGCCATCAGAAATAGTGGAATTCATAATGTTTACTAATTTGCGTCCGGCTAGCATGGTACGCATTGAACGATACACAAACTCGACCCACTACGTGGAACCACCATTTTTACGTGTGACCTTGCCATCAGCTAAGTATATTGTGGCGGTGCTTTTGTCAACCGTTCACCTTCGGATCGACTCACGCGAGCGCCAACAACGAAAACAGTACCCTGATAACTATCATCATCGCAGAAAGGAAAAGTCGCTCTTTATTCATGGTGTACCGGAGCTTCAAGTATCTGATGACTTTGAAGCACAAGCCCATGATGAGGAGGAATGGTGTTACCTCCGTCAAGCGCCCTTACTCAACAACATTGTAGCCAAATTGAGCATGATGCTACTGTCATCATCAAAGTACAAACGGTGTGGCCCCAAGATGATGAAACTAGTGCTCCAGTCCAAACACATGACGAAACGTTCACGCGGGAACTAGTGAAGTGGTGTAAGAAGCTTCGCTCGAATCTAAGAATAAAGGCGTTCAAAACCAGACCCCAGATGCACGATGGAGATCAAAGTCATGGTCCTATATTAGTGAGTCCATTAAGTGTTAGCTGCGAAGCAGACCACTGCGGGTACAATCAACTGTTGAAGCGGGAATGCTTTACCTAATACCTACTGACACCGGAACGTCATCCCGGGATCACGCTATCAGCAAATATGGCGGGGCTCATAGCTTAATGTTAGCAGACCACAAACAAAACGATTAGTCGGCGACTTCACAAGGATCGACGAAAGCTTGGACTTGTCATTCGCACACTCAATTACATTGCTAATTTCAAAGCACTTTCTTGTGTGTACATCAATGCTCAAGGCCTCTTCAACAAGTTATCCGAGGATAATACTCACCTACTTTTGATGTCAATGGATCTGCTTATGATGAGACGTGGATGAATGAAGAAAGAGCGCAGGCGGAGATCCCTCTACTTGGTATGTCCGTTCTACGTGAAGATCGACCTAGTGAGGGAGGTGGCGTTACTTTGTACTACCACAATGATCCACGTTTCCAAACCCTTGACAATCCAAAGGTTCAAGTTGTGGACGCACTTTAGTGCCGCCTGCAACTAAGACGTGATGATTCATGTTGAACTGCCATCGTATACCGTCCTCCCATGTGCACTCTGGAGATGGACAATCCGTTATCTTTTGCACTAAAACCTATTCCGGCTCAGCCTAAATCTCATGTTCTATTCGTAGGGGATTTAACTTGCAAGCACTAGATGTTTCGGCCTCACCTGACAAAAGTTTAAAGCCAAACTACAAAAATTAGCCGCCGGTCTACCACGATACTTACCCTACGAGATTCAGAACGGAGAACAAACAGGACATCTTGGACCTCCTTCTCCCCAAGAAGGAACTTATGGTTGACATAGTGACAGTGATTAGCCCAATGGAGTGCAGCGATCGTGCGACTGTTTTTCCGCTACCGCTGCTACTCTGAACAGTCTGACAGGGCAATTGATGAGGTCCGTATAATAACACAGCACAACATTTTATCCGACCTCATTGCGATCGCAGACCAGCTGGGCGGCTGACGTCAATCCGAGCTACACATAGTATATCATCAGTAATCAGTACCAAGGTTCCAGAAGCAACGACAAAATCATTACAAAGAAAACAACACGAAGATGTGATATAATGGAAATCGATATGTGACATAACAGATATCGTAGGTAAGCTCGTTAAATTGCCACGGATCACGCATGACCCAAACTCACATCACTATGTTAAACAAATAGTTCTCCGTGTTTTATTGACCAGCTAGAAGCAGAACTATCCTCTTGTCAACACCGCGCCTTCGAAGCTTGTCATGTTCCATCCGCATCTTCCCGGATATCCCATGAAACGAGCGCAAACAGGCGAAGCACGACTTGGAAGAACACCGAAAGGAATCCGTGCCTAGGACCATCCTTGTACATGGTGTTCCGAAGGCTGGAGGTCATGATGAGCTCGAAGCGACCGCCCAGGACTAAGCGCAGTACCGTTAAATTCGACAGACCCCGTCCCTGAATAATGTCATAATGCGATCGATCTCGTGGCTACGAACGTCGCCGAATTACAAATGAAATGTCCCGAGCATTGTAAAGCTGGTGCTTCAATCCAGACAAACTTCGGCGATGACGTTAGAGAGCTGGTATACCGGCCTTAGCAGCCTTCCTTCCGAGCTCTGGATCAAAGCAGATTCTGTTAAGCAAACATACGAAAGCAGCCACTTAATCTGACCACCGCCAGAAAACGGTTGCTAACTTCATTCAGCGAGCCAACGAGAATGGCAAGCACGTCCCATACACTATATTTAAGAAGAGAAGCATAAAGATAATGACAGGATTTATGGACATGACACAGATGAGTTTGTCATCACCCCACACCAAAAGTGATTAGTTACCGATCTTGCACCGGTCGGCACAACATCATACCCAAAACACACATTCTTCGAATCATTGCGAAGAACATAGAACCTTTCCTGCATGTACACCAATGCACAAGGTCTTCTGAGCAAGGTAGTTGAACTGCGGTTATGTCAAGCATCCCATGCCTGGGACCTCATTTTCCTAACTGAGACGGCTGCATTCAGAAATTATTGACGCCGCAGTCGCGATGAAAGTCTGTGGAACTTATGGACACTTGCCGACCTATTTAGGCTGGAATCGAATACAATGAGACGCAACAGTCTAAAGGCAAAACTGTGTGCTAGCCTGCAGAAAGACCGCGAAGTCTGGTGATCTCATAATGCATCGGAAGTGAAAACAGCCGCTGACCTTGGTAACCATCCTAAATTATTCCGTCTGATGTGGCATGTAGTAGCAACAGACCTGTTGTTAGTGAGATAATACGCGGCGAGAGTGCACAACCGATCCACAGCTTGTCAAAACGCTTGGAGCTTTGGGCCGAACACTTCGCAAGGCGGTTTAACCAATCTGAGTTAGCGCTTTCTCTTTCGGGTATTAAGGACGGCTTTCCATGGGCTGTCTCCTTAGATCCGCCCTCACGCGCAGAAGTCGAATGTGAGATCATACTGTTGAAATTGCTTAAGGCCGCTGGGGCAGATAGAATTCCTCCAGCTTTCTCCAAATTCGGGGGACCTGCTCTTGTGGATGATTTCACGAGTTGCTAATGCAAATTTGGGAGCAGGAAACTGTCCCGACAAAATGGAGCCGCTCCGTCAATCCCAATTTTCAAGGCAGACCCGTTCGGAATGCGGCAACCATAGAGCGATCAGTCTGATCTCAATTGCCTCTAAATTACTTGCCTCTGTCGTTCTCCACAAACTGACTGGCGTTTGTGAAGGCCAGGTCCGCGAAGAGCAAGCCGGGTTTCGTGGAAATCGAGGCTGCATCGACCACATTTTAGTTTGCGTCAATTTTTGTGGCACCGCCATGTGTATTGGCGACCCACCGTTGTCGTGTTTCTCGATATCAAAGATGCCTTCTATTAGGTGGATCGATGTGCTCTTTGGAACTGTCTGCTGAGGGAGGTGTGCCTGATAAATATGTAAACATTATCAAAGTGTTGTACGCGCAACTTTCGGGCAGAGTGAGGGATTATGACAAACTGTCGCCGCTCTTCACTATCTCCAGCGATATGAGACAGGATTGCTGCTGTCACCTTTCCTCTTTAACTTCGCTTTTGATAAATCATGGAAACAGTGTTCTCTGAACACGAAAGTGTGGAGCTACTTCCGGTTGAGCGACTTTTTGACATGAAGTATGCGGACGACAATGCGTTCATCTGTGAAACCTCTCGAATGTGCCAAGCGGCACTCGACCGATTAACACTGGCTGTCTATCGTTTTGGGCTAGGCTTTGCCCAATCGCAATGCTAAGTACTTCTCCAAGATAGGCGGGGACCCACCCTTGCACTGAACCTTGTTGGTGATCAGCTAGAAGTCCTTCAGGCATTCAACTACCTGGGCAGCTATATTAGTGCCCGTGGGATCGAAGCTGAGATTACGAACCATAAAACAAACATTCGAGGTAACTTCCTTATCTCCGCCACCTGTGGTGCAGACGCGACATTACTCTCTCCCTGAAGGGCAGAGCTTATAAAGCAGCCGTCTGTTCAAATCTACGGCTGTGAAACCTGGCCCATCAGGTCGACAGACATAAAGAGGCTGGTCACGTTCGTTCAGCGCTGCCTTCGCAGCATAGCTCATGTCTGATGGGAGCATCGCGTGAGCAATGAGCGTGTTCGACTTCACGTATTTGGTGCAGCAAGAGCGAGTGAACCGCTCAGCAACATTATATCACGCACCAGGCTCCGATGGGTGAGCCACATGTTGCACATGCCAGCACACTGACTCCCGCGACGTGCATTGTGTGCGCGTTGTGGGTGCGGTTGGAAGAGGAGGTGGGGAGGCCAAGCGATGACTTGGTTGAGAGAAATGGAAAATCTCACTTCGAAGTTGGTGCATCCCGACTGCCTGCCTGGGGTCCTAAGGACGATGAACACTTTTGGTTGGACACGCTTGCTGATATGGCTTGGAGCCGGCCCCAATGGCGTTTGTGTTGTGAGTTCCTTTGTCCATCCCCCTCCTGCTTAGCATCCCCCACCAATCACGATCTCATTCGATAGACGTAATAAAACTCTCTTTTCCGGCACGTTAACCGGCTGTCAGCTCCCTGGAACGTTGTCCATCTGTTACTGGGGAATTAGCCGACGTGCCACTCTTGTTTTTCTGCTTGTCTATTTTATTGTGGCAAAATAACTTATGTGTTTTCCACCTGCAGCGAGCGTGTATAATGACGATGATGAGTCGCGATACCTAGCATGTCTCTTATTTGAAACACCCACACCTGCAGTGGCGGCGGGAAAATTTTATACTACGGTAATGACCTGCAATACGAACTGGTGTAGGATCCAGAAACGCTGCTCAGCGACTCCATCTCTTACATCCTGCGAATAAGCCGCGATAACCTTGCCATTTGGCTGTTGTTTATCGGTCCCCAATATCCACCACAGAGTTGGACACCCGCCTGACATTTGTATTGAGGAGGTTACTTTGACTATGATGCAGCCATGTTCTTATCTTCAGCGACTTCAGTGCGCACGGTTTGCAAGTTCCAACTTTTCCAAACAAACAATTCAGGGGAGACCTTCAAGAGCTTATCAGAAACATTCCGATCTTTAGCCATGTCCGTGCACCCACCAGTTTCAGAGCGGGAAATAAGCCATCTGCGCTTGATTTAGTGCTCAAGATCGAAGAGATTATGATCGAGAAGCTAAAGATGGATAGCCCTCTGGGGCGGCGTGCTCACTAACATTACTTTAAGACTATATGTGTAATGCGGAATGCCCAAAATACATAGTGACTTGTTTCGAACCAGCACACATTACGACACGCTCACAGAACTTGTTGAGGATGCCATTTCGGGTTTTTCGGACAATTGATCCATTAATACTGCATGGATTTTGCTGGCATGTTCAGCGACCTGCTTAAATCCGCATCTGAATAAATACCCATTCGTTCTACAAGAACACCATCAAGCCGTAGATACAGAACCGAAAACCCATGGTGTTGAGAGACGCAGCGTGGTACATATAAAGGGCAAATACTAACCCTGACAACTGGAGCTAATATGTCGTGCATCGTAATCATTGTACCACACTTATTTGTGTGGACAAATTAGTCCACCAGCAGAGCCTAGCAGAAAGATTTTGTGCTGTCAACAATCTTCTGTACAGATATGTGAATAACATTCGGAATGTGAAGCGTGGTGTCCCCCCACTTACCTCAGTAGCTACATTTGCTCAAACTGCTGAGGATGCAGCCCACGTTCAACGGCTGCAACATGCTTCAATATTTGGATGCTCCATTAGCATATTTAACATTCCTGTCCCATTCCTGCAGTCGTCAACATTCACAAACGTCAGTTTTACTTAAGCGACCGTTTTGAGGAAGCTGATATCGTTGCGCACCCATGGTTACCCGGTATTGACAACATCTTCCGGCAAGCACTTCAAGTGGCACTTACGAGGATAGCTGAGCCATTAGCTTGACTTGTTCAAAGATGCCTGGATGAACAGCAGGTCCCAGCATGTATAAGCAGGGTATCAGCACCCTGATTTTCAAGGGTGGTAGCCGTTCGGAGCCTGTCAGCTATCATCCAGTGATTATCTTCACGGTCTCTCAAAGGTGAAGGAGTCGCTCGTAGCTGAGGCTCTACTGGTCTACTTTGAAAAGTCTAACATCATAGCACAGGAACAACAAGGACTCCATCAGCAACGGTCAAGTACTACAAAACTCCTGATTGCCAGTAACAATTGGATCCTCCTAGTTGACGTTGGGACCGGCACTGCTGTCTACTATCTCGACTTATCTAAAGCCTTCAACTGCTTAGATAACCATATGCTCCTCCAAATGCTGTGTACGTACGAAATTTGGGACCCGGTCCTTGGATATGTAACGGAGAGTTCCTTCTTCAGCGGCGGCTTCACGTTCGAGCTAGGGACTCATTTTCTGGTCTCTTCGACATGGAGTGTGTTGTCTTAAAGAGATCAGTCTTAGAGCCGTTCCTATTCCTGGTCTTCATCCAGGACTTAGTGCGTGTCATTTAGTTGAATTTCCTGCTTTTTGCTAATGACTTCAAGAAATGGCATGTGCTCGGTTGTCAAGATGATCACGATGTGCTGCAGAGAGACTTAGACCATGCTTTTGAATGGGCAAGGCAAATCGACTCCCGTTTAACGCGGACAACTGCAAAGCTGTAGATGTAGGCCAAAGCTCACTTACGTATATAAGCTTGGAGCTCCAATGCTGCAAACCACCTCACAGGAGCACAATCTTGGGGTGGTGATGCAAGACGATCGCGGTTGTTTGGCGCAGTACCTGAAGGCACCCAAAACCGCTAAGCAACATGTTGGTCTCTTAAGAGAGCGTTCGGATGATTTGATCCATTCATGTTCTCCTCAAGGCCAATGAATATGTGAGGCCCCACTTGGAGTACGCGATTCAGACCTGGCAAATCCGGTTAACACGGGATCTGGTTGCACTGGATACCGCACAGTGAAGGGCAACCAAAAAATGTGAAGGGATTGCTCCACCTGCCATAACCTCTTCGACTGAAAGCTTAGGGAGTGCACAGCTGAATGCATCGCCGCCAACGGAGCGCCCACCTTCTAGCGTACCAGATTTTGAAAAACTCTGTGCACACTTGACGCCACCTCCGGAAATAAGCCACGACATAAAATTTTGGGGTCACCAGCTGAAACTGACTAAACAATACAGTCAGCAGGAATGCCGCCGGAACAAATTTTCGCTTCGAATTTGCCACCCCCCTTGGAAGGATCTTTTGACTTCGTCATTTCTGCGCCCACGCTTCCTGTTTTTAGAAACGACTCGGCGATGCATTACAACATTGCATTAATTGATTTCATTGCTGTTCACTTAATGACAACAGAAATCTTTGTGATTTCCAGCCCTCCCGAAGTCGCTGAAAACGGACACACAATGGCGCTAAGGAACATAAATTGAGTTACTGTGAATTTACAGTTTATACAACGAATACAGCTGTGAGTCCACTGGCGTGAACCTTAACATGCAGGCAGTTTTTCTTAAATTTTAATTTTCATCATGGTCATCCTGCGGGACCTGTTAAACTACAGCTTTTTACCTGTACAAAACCATTGTACGGTTGTTGCGTCGGTCCTGAGAAACAAGACTCGGAATCCAATGACCGTGAGAGCTTCATTTTGGAAGCAAACCAATTCGATCCAAATACCTGCAACTAGATGGCCTACATAACTGAGCGACACAAGTGTGTTAAACTGGCCCGAGAAGATACATTGAGACACCAACAAGTGTCGGCGAAAAGATTCCGCAGCAATCCTAAGCTTCTTTAAAGACATGTTAACGAGCGTCGCAAAAAGTACAATATGGCAATCCCTCATTTAAAACGCCGTCATCAGCCAAGCGCGAACTGTGCAATAAGCAGCTAGTGCTCTTAGACATCAGTTTGCTTGTAATTTCCAGACAGCATCACCATCTCACATTATTCTCACACATATCACCTCCCAACCAGATCATAGTCACATCTCCTTCACAGCTGCATATGTGCTGAAATGATTATTGTCACTAAGGGAGTCCAGCGTCTGAATACTGGTTGCTATTACTCTTCACTGACAACATGCTTTTAATTGCTTTAGAAGTGTTCAGAGTGTTTCCTTCGGACACTTTATATCATGTGTAAGACCTATCGATCATACGACTCTATTGAGAGGTTGTGCTGTATCCCAGCCGTTGGATGTATTCGTAAACCCATCCGTGATTTCTGGTCGTGTATCATACTTGACCCATTAGCTGAAGGGGTACAGGTCACATAGGACATTTCGATGGTCCAAAGTTCGAAGCCTTCCATCACCACCTGATCAGGTCAAACTAGATAAAACTGCATGGTAGAGTGCAGTCTTTCAGGCGTGTAATGCCTAATTGCCGCCTGCTTCATCAGCTACGGTCCTAGTGATCAAATTGGGCCAGATGCATTCCATTGTGAATCATGTTCTACATTGGAAGTGCGGGTCGCAATCCAATCACACAACAAGTACCTTTAAATGATCAATCAAGAAGTATGCTTACTTTTTTCCTAGTCCTATTTTTACAGAACTAATTGTACTACAGCTGCTTATTTGTCTTGGTTAAGATTAAGAGTATAGCTTAGTATCCAGGAGCACCCATCCTTATTTAGATATATCTACAATTTAGCTATATTTAACTGGTTTTGAGAGCGCCAACATCGAGAGGATATAAATAGATTGTTTCCTCCATTATAAGACCGTCTGTGCTATGGTCCGCTAGTGCTGCTTGTCAGTAACTCGCACAATCTGCCACCTAGTTCAAACAAACGCTTTTAACTTAAGTTGTACAGTGTTTGATTTACACAACCTGTAACCTGTAAGCTTATGAATGACATCGTTTAAGAAGAAAAGATGAAGCGATATCAACTCAAGCAGAATGCCCATTTATTTCGTCAACTTCAGATAGATAAACAAAATACGAAGCTTTAAGCGAACAATGGTTTTCGATTAATTCCTTTTCAGGCTCACACAGTAATATATATTAGGCTTACGTCTGTTGCAATCGGCAGTTTAACAAAGCAACCACTGATCAGAAAATTTAACTTGATCATAATGGTAGTCATCTGCTCACATGACTTAAGACAGGTGAATTTGCGGAGTACCATTACTTCTTTCGCGGCTGGTGGTCAGCCAGGGAAGTTGAAGCTTTCGTACCCGCTTCTTCTGAACACAAAAGTCCGGATTTGTTAGGCGTATGCATACTACCTCAGCGGTGGCAAGTAGGCTTGCTCTTAAACTATGGTCATGCCTTGGTGGTATTCTGTAGAGAATCTGAAAACATGTTTGTTTGTTTATCTCCTGTCCTGTGTTGATTAGATGGTTTGTAACCGCGCTGAAATTTGTCCTATTCTCGCGATTGTAGAGCCAACCTGGGAGGTGTTCTTTAATTCTCTTACCTAAATACCTGGTAGTCCGTGCAACGTACCCGGCCCCGCAAGGGCAGGTGAACCGGTAGATTAACATTGATTGGAGATGATCAGGCACTCGGTCTTTGAATCTCGGAACTAGTAATGGTCTGCACGTGAAAAGCACATTCGGCAGAGCCGCATTAAAATTTTTTTGCAGCTTTGCTGCAGTCGACGCGTGCATGCATCAGCCGCCCTATTTCCTTTGAATGTAAGAGTCAAATAAAGCTGTTTTTTCAACGGTTTGTTTTGATACTTTTGTTATGCTTCGCCTCATATGGGTCTCGATACATCGCTCCGGATATCCATTTTCGAGAAGCCCTCCTTCGATTCGTAGGAGTTCGGCTTTTGTGGTGTCTTCGCTGCAGATTTGGCATGCCCGATCCGTTAGTGTTCGCATCAGCGTTCGCCTTTGGTTCAATGGGGCGAAACTAAGAAATTTCCTGCATTTTCCCGTCCATTATGTTTTCCTGTATACTTTTATTTGTATTGATCCGTCGGTTCTTCTGATAAGAATTGCGTCCGAAAATTCATTTGGTTGTTGTTTTCTTACTCAGATGTAAATGCGGCATTGGGGTGCGCATTTTTGAAACTGTCGATTATATCCTGGGGTTCGGTGGTCCGATCACTTATACAAAATAGGTCAGCCGCATAAAGCCGGTAGACTTTCAGACCCGATATGACTGGTTTTAATGAACCGCTTCCTAGCATTCCCATATAAATAGCCCCCAACAATGGACCAAGCTAAAATCCAATTGCAACGCCATCAACCTGTCTATAAAACTCGCTATTGAATTGACATTGAACGTTGTACGTACATCTAAGTATAAGTTGTTTCAGTTGGTTGGTTCGTATACCGATGTTTATACCATGATGGTCAATGTACAAGCACAAGTAGTCAACTGTTTCTATCAGAGGCTAGTTGGTAAACAATGAGACAAGGTCTAATGAAAACATCCGATACTCTTGGACAATCATATCTCGAATTTCGTTGACGAACTGGAATGTATTTGACAGTCTATGAGGAGCAATCATTTTCTTGACTGGATTCAGTATTTTTGTTAGCCACTGCTCAATGTTTTGAAAGGGCGAATTCCTCATATATGGTATGGGTCTCACTGGTGTGTCAGGTTTTCGTATCTTAGGGAGGCCATAAAGGCGAGGAGTAGTGGAGCCTATGGGACCAGATAAACAAACGAACATACTTTCAGATTCTTTACAGAATAACACAAAGGCATGACAATTGTTTTAGAGCAAGCCTCCTTGTCACCGCTGAGGCAGTACGAATACGTCTGACAACCCCGGACTTGTGTATCCAGAAGAAAATGATACAAACACTACAACTTCCGTGGCCGACCATCAAACGGGAAGGGATTGATGTTACTCCGCAAATTCTCCTGAGTTCAGTCATGTGATCAGATGACTGCCATCATGATCATAAGTTAAATTTTTGATCAACTGTTTCTTTTAAGTACTCACGCGAATCCCTTCACATGCGATTACTAATTTGGAAACCGATTACCTTTTCTGGATGTTAATATTATCCGTAACGCTGACGGGTCTATCAGCTGGAAGGAGCGTATAAGCGCACATGAACTGGGTAATACATAGACTTTCGCACTGCAGTGCAAGCGACTTTTGATCTCAGTACTTGACTTCACGGTGCGCATTATTCAGTTGTCGGATAGTATCAAGGAAGAATTGCGGTACATCAGAGACTCTCTGAGAGAAAACGTCTATCCAGGTAAATTTATTTCGAAGTAACTGAGAAGAGGAAAACGCAAGACGCATTAGAGCCTTGATCCTAAATCGAGCTGTTCAAGCACTTGCCATTTGAAGGCGATTCTGTTACTGATATTATATCTCGAAGTTTGGGAGATGCTGTTAAGAAGAATTATCTCGCAACTGTATTAAGAATCTTTCAATACAATAAACTTTTGTTTGCAAAACCACTGAAGGATGAATTGCCTTCATTGAGCCGTACAATACTTGTGGTGTACGAAACATGCGTCGCACTATGAGGCGTTTATCTCAGAGGTTTTGCAAGCACATCCCGGCCCGGTTCGACAAATGTGAAATAAGAGACTCAAACAGATGCATTAAGTTAAGCGGGGCCTTTGAATCGGCCTTGCCGTTGTCACTGGACATCGTTTTTACAATATTGCTATAAATGCATTAGTTTTCACCGAATATTTCAACATTTATATTTGTCAAGCTATTTCCAAGGTCACCGCTACTGTCCTTCGTGTAATCTCTGAGAAAATGTCAAAGTACTGAGCATGTGAAGATGGACGGTCCCGATTGAAAATCTAGCTTGCAACGCTGGCTTTAACTAACTTTTCCGGCGCTGTTTAATTGTTTCGCTTTTACACTGATCTTTATTCAAGTGACACCTCGACGCAGTATCCTTTCTTCCTACAAATTTATTATTAATAATGTAATTTTAGCTTATCCAGTGTCCATATTGCAAAGCGTTGAAAATGTACCAATCTAATTAAATAAAACTTTCTTTGACTCTACTTGACTTGACTACTACGTCACAATAACGAGCTTTCGGCCACACAACCTCTGGGTATGAATACAAAGTCATACACATATTACCGGAGCACTTCGCGAAGGCAGTCCGAAAACAATTCCAACCCATTGCCCAGGTTATTATATACATCAGCAAAATGAAGTCCGAGTAAGTTGTAAAAAAGCAGTACAAACGTCTGTTGCTAATCACTTGATCAAAAGAAAATGTTGCCCAACAGTTTGTCACATGCCAATTAATCTAATACATGCCTCCTTTATATATAGGTTAAATGTTCAACAAAAAAGAAGTTTCTGTGTCCGTTTGAAGAAAGCACCCTGTAACCCATTGTAGCTGGTGAGTGCTCATGCGAACTTCCTATCCATCCTAATTGCCTACTCATTCCGATGAGCTCAAAACTAGGTACTTTGCAGACTTACAATAACAACCGGTCTTAGCGTGGAACTTATGATGATGCCGAAGCGAATTCTACTAGAAATTGATCCTTATTGGCCCTCGTTTTATGATCCCTCAGATTGTACGTTATTTTAAGTTTGAAAAGTGGAGAGCATTCTTCTAAATTTAAAGTAGCTGGTGCCTTATATTCATCGATTTGCCACTCATCTGCTAATGAACGTTGATATCCCTTAATCTTGTTGTTTTAGTACATCATAATCATAGGATATTTCACCAACCTGATTTCAAATGTGGTAGTGATTCATTGCGATCTTTTTGTATAAATCAGCCTAGCTGCAGCTTAGCAAAAATTTACCCACTTCTGATTTATCAATCGCTTTCCACCTCAGCTGCCTGGTCACGGCGTTCTATCTCGCGTGTATTTCCGACACAGTGTATTTCTGGTCTAATGGTTTGAGTTGCTGTATGCGAGATTTTTAGTTTGTTGGACTGTAGGATAAAGTCAGATCCAATTTTCCTCTTAGGCTGGTAGCACGCAATCGCAATTGCTCTGATACGTTATCATTTTTACTAATATCCAATGAATCCGGTATCCATTAACCGCAGCAAATCACCGGAAGTGACATATTTTCCGGACGCCGAATGCAGCTTTTAGGATCCGCTTTTCAAATTTGCTTCAACCGGTCACGATGTATATTCAAATGATGACAGCGACTTCCTGATACATGTCAAGGATAGACGAAAGCAAACCGCCACTCAATTGTTAGCATTTAATGTCCTCGTTTTTGAGAGAATTAGGATCATCTGTGTATGCTGTTTCGAGTGCAACTATAAAATCCGATGCTACTGGTTGTCTCTTTGAAATCTGCACCAACAATATATGAGTACAAAGTTCGTATCCATTCGGGGTATTTGTAACCTACCACTGTAGTTCCGCAGACCTTACGGTTTGAACCATTGGAGCACACCACGCCAGTTTAAGCTATGTAAACCATAGTCATGAGTCAAATCAAATCCAAGTCAAAATATGCTTTATGTATTCAGATGGGTACATTTTCAACACTTTACAATATCGACTAGGAATGACCAAAAATTACATTATCAGGCATGTAAAGTTTTGTGAATGGAAAAAGGTACAGTTAGTATATGTGTCACTTGCATAAACGGTCAGTAAAACGAGCAACAATTGAACATTTCCTGACAGAATGATCTAAAGATGCATTCTGTTGACAGTCCAGCGCCACAATCTAGATTTGTAATCGGGACAGCCGTGTGAGGGCGGAAGTACGTTTGAGTTTTAACAATTGCGCCAGTTGTCTACGGGCTGCGCTGAAAGATTGCCAATTTTCGCAGGTCTTTTTCAAGGGAAGCACTCATGGAAGATATGATAGTTGCTGAGGTACAATAAGACGGACAAATTAGATCGTATATTATTATGTCGGAAATCGCTCGACTGGCCATCAGCTGCTTTTTCTGAGTTGTGATAGTTTCTCGAAAGTAACACTGGTAACTCAGCGGCGCCATTTTTGATACAGTCAATGTTACATCATTGTCCGTGTGTCTCAACGGTGCAGTCGCATTCCCTCTGCTCTCTTACATGTATGTGAATTGTCGGCATCCGTATCCGGATTTGCATGTCACTGTGGTCTCTATGGGGAAAGCCACAGGACGCCTGCGCCTACAAAGATGACCATGGGCGGCTTGCGCTGCACCACCCACAGATCCACCCACGCACACCATATCCGGTGTAAACCCGAAGGATTGAGACCGGGAGGCATGTGGATGGGAGACATGTTTCATCAACTGAGCCGGCCCACAATCCTTTAACAAACAGAACGGAATCATTCCGGCCTAACTGGGAAATCATGTACACCAGACGTACAGGAGGCGATGACTGGGACGGAGCCCGTTCACCACTAGTTACATGGAACCACTGTTTGAGCCTAGCACAGTCACAAGGACGGTGTTCCCCCTCCACTTCAGCAACGGTCAACTGTCTCCTGAAGCCAGTAATCGAGGTGGATGGTATTAGACACACAGTATGTACTCCCCTAATTGTCATCACACGCGTGTGTTAGCTTGAGGGGCAACATTTAGTGTACTCCGTCTTTGGACTTCGTTTGTGCAGATCACCTTTTGCTTCCAAATCGCAGATTTTCCACAGCTCTAGACGAAATATACGAGAGCAGATTGCCAACCTTCTACTTTCGTTCGTGAACTGCATGAAGCTGTATTTGTTAGGGATGTTGTAGAGTCTCGGGATGACTTTCCATCTTCATCCCCATATTGGCCCCACCAATTACCACCGGGAGGCCATCGATCATGTGAGTGTGACAGTGTTGACAGATTATCTCAGTGGATACGGAACGGCCTGTCGTGTGTTATCAGCACGGTGGTCTATCGATTTAATGCATCCTTACTTGCAGTTTATACCCCTTCAACCTTACTCACTCTTCCTCCGAAGACCGTGGTGTACGTAGTGCACTTGTAAGCCGGACGGTAAGCCAGTATGTCAACGGGTTGGGTCCCAAATGAACAGTGCACCAAGAGCCAACAATGTTTCGCCTGGTGAACGCGATGGGGCGTATGGTATTAGTCTAGTCCTCACCGATAAGACGCGTTCTACTCAGTGTTGGAAAAGTCCAAGTTGACGAATCGTAAGCAAAAAGACAACTACTGCACAGGATACTTATTCAAGTAATGATGTTCCAACATCGAAAATAGAATGACAAAGATCACAGGGTTTTTAAATTTTTAGGTGTGTTACCCTAAGAAACGCGTTAATGGCTGTTTTTGCCCACACAATAGGGCGGTTATTTGCAGCATTCGTGGTATGCTTAGCTTGTAGATCTGTCGAGATGAGTCAAATTGGAACAGGCACTTCTCTCAGACACGCTGGACCTTTGCATTACAGAGTTTGAGTAGTTGCATGATCGGCAGTTATGTGAAAGTTTAAGTATCGGTAACGGGTGAATATTAGTTGTTGACGAACAGGGAATATATTAATTCCGACAGGCATGAAAGCATCTGATAAGGACTGGCAGATTGGATACTGAATAAAAGCCACACTGTGCGTCTGAAACCATTGCAGTCAATACCCTCGGTCAAATAGACTGGGTGTTTGGATGCACATATCAATGTTTAACCGCATAACTGTTAAAGGTCAGGAACATGTGCTGTGCGGCCGCACATTAACTCGGCTCTCGCGTTGCACTCCGTGGCCACTCTAATTCTCCCCACACAATATTGTGTGTGCGCTCGTTCGAACCAGTTCGACGAGCTCTACTCAGTGCTTTCCAACTCTTGGATCTAACCTCTGTGGATTATGCTCTTGCCCTAGTTCCAGTTTTTGGCATATTCTTTGCTGAGTTTCACCTGTGTAACTACATCAAACAGCGGTTTATCGGGAATGATATTGGTCTTATTCGGAGAAAAAAGCTGAGGGCTCCAAAACTATGTTGCAACCATCCCTGCAATTTGCAGCATAACAAAGTTACAATCATTTTGCTTCGCTCATCAAGGGAACAGCTCTAGGGACGCTTACCAGCGCTCCACCTGCATCGTCGCTTGAGGCAGGCCGATTAACACACGCTGCCGCTTTGTGTGTGTGTGTTCAACTGAGAGTCGCTTGATCGCTGAAATCGACAGTCTAAGCGTTACGACCTCCATCTGTCTAGACCGCCTGATCTTGCTGCGGTTGAACAACTCAATTCGTATGTGTGTTTTGGCGTGTTTGTTCGTCACGCCTGGCGAAAAGGACACTCATCAATGTGAGCGCTCAGATAGACCTTGCTACAAAAGTTAAGAGGACGACTAGCATTCTAATGGTACACTGTCGCCTTTGTTTCTCAGGCAGTTGCAGTAAAGTCTGTTGTTTTGGAGTCCTCCGAGCTGGGCAGCTTGCTTGTAAACGTTTCGCCACCATTCGATGTGGTATCTTCAGTGCGGGATTGATAGCAATTAAGTAGCAGTAGCTGGTAGAAAGCAACCCCAATGATGGATACTGTCAGCAACCACTCCGTTCCTTATAGACGGGGCTATTAACTTTGCCTCATTCTCATTGGTGTATCATTGTGTTCTGCGGTAGTGCTCGAGTCATTATCATTGGCTGCGAAAAGTTTGTAGCCACGTGGTTGGGAATATTGCACTCGGGTTGGTGCAGCGGGTGTAGGTGAGCAATGTGGGCTAACGTTTTACATGCTGTTCAATATCTCTGTGTTGGATTAGGTTCTTTCGAACCACGGTTGTTGATCCTCTTGTGCTCTCTCCGCCTCAACGGTTGGTATATTGGATCGATGCCGATATGCATTTTGATTGAGCTCGTGGCTGAGAACCAGGATTCGAGAAACTCCCTCCAATTTTATGTTTCTCCTTCGGTCAAGATCTATATCTTTTCCAGTCGAACCTGTGTCTCTCTTCATATACATGTGCTGAAATCAACGCGGTTGCATAATGTTTCTTGCATGCTTTTTGAGGTTCATGTATCCTTGTGGACAGCTTCCTTCATGTTTGTCCCACCTAGTGCTTTTCACATTCTATGCAGTTTATTCTATATACGGCATTCCTCAGGAATATTCTTAAGGGCATCTAGAAGTTCCCGCTTCAATAGATACTTGGCGTGCGGCTTTTAAGTTTGGTACTCGTAACATGCGTTACCCAGTATCGATGTATATTACTCGACTGCTAATGCTGATGACGGCGCAAGCGAAGCTACTTGGGTATAAAGATTCTCAAATGGGACTTTTAATTCCAGCTGATTAACATAGTTACTTGGACCACAGAATTACTTGCTGAGTGGAAGAGCCTCGAGTAAAATCTTCTAATGGTAATGAAGAGAAATTATGAACGTCTCCCTCCGGTTCCGAAGGGAAAAGGTTCTGTGGTATCCCCACGTTGAGTATTTTCTACAGTGAGGGCACTCGCACTTCCACTTGTCGTGCACCATTCGCTTAACGTATGGTTCTAAAGGCTCCTATTCCTCAACAGCTAAATTCTCCAGCGAGAGAGAGAAAACTCATCGGTTGTTCGAGTTCCTTAATCCGAGACACAATCGTATCGCGCTAATTCATCTAGTGGAGTTTCAACGCAGTATTTGTACCAATTGTTAGATAAGTTTCAAGGACTCCTTTGCTTTTCTTGACTCAGTGAGACAATCTGAGCTAGCCGGGTGACAGATGTTTTCCTTAGATCTAGTGTCTCTTTTTCCCAATGTTACATTGGAGGAGACCATTGACTATCTGTGCGAGTTCATCCGACTGCGCTACATCGACGTTTGTATCCCATCAGACTAGCTGAGAAAACTGCTGCCCAGTTGTACTAGAATCATTCAATTTCAGTTTAATGGAATGCTATATCGCCAAATAGTCAGGATGGCAATGTGTTCATTATTAGGACCGTTGCTCACGGACGTCTTCATGAGCAAATTGGAGTGCAACCAACTGAACCAATCCATCAACAGCTTGGTTTATTATGGTCGATATATAGACTACGTATTTGTATTGTGGCTAATGGAACTTGCGTCGAGGTTTTATTAGTCCACGTTAATACTGCATATGGTAACATAACTTTCACTATCGAGCAAGAAAGTAACGACTCGTTGTCATTTCTAGATGTCCAAATCAACAGGGCATCAGACGAGTCAATGCGGAGGAGGGTGCACAGAAAAGAAACCTTAAATGGACAATACATCCATTTCGCTAGTTTTTTTCCGAGAAGTGAAAGAAGTAGCTATCTCCGTTGCTTTGGGAGAGAGCGAGGAGAATATGTACAGAAGATGCGCTTTCAGATGAGCTGAGCTTTATACCAAGCGTACTCGTGCGTAATGACTACGCTGACAAATTCATCCGGCGACACATAAAACCGCGAGTACTAAAGCACAAACCCGTTTCCATGGAGAGGCGGATAATATAAGTATTGTTACCAGTTAAGGGTGACACGGTGGCGAAACGGACCTCCCGCAGACTTCCCTTAGCAACAGGATGTATTTTGCCGCCAAGCTACGCGTAAGCTTCTCCTCAACACTGATTTTGCGCCAACAACTCGGTCGCAGACTTCCTTCTGTATGTGCAATTTATCTTGCTAGTGTCCAGCAAAGTTTATTTGGAAAAGGACCAGACGATTGTCCATTAGAGCTCGAGAGCATTACCCATTTTGGATCGACATCGATGCAAGGAGGAATGTAAGTAGTGCAGTATTGTCGCACCTAGTAGACTCCGACCATCACATCAGTTCGGATGACGGATTCACACGCCGCCCTCACAACCGCAACATTGCTCTTAGCTTGATCATGTAGCAATCAGCTACAGATGGCGTGGCAGCGTAACGGACTGCCGATCATCCTGATCAAATTATCTAGACGCCGATCACGCATTGGTTCGTGCTTAGGTTTGCATGCGTTTCGGAGGATCACCCAAGCGCGCTCACTACCGATCAGAAGTCGCAAATCTACAAAACATTACGATTTTAACCAGGTAACAAGCCTTACTATCAGCATTGCTTGGCTCAAATATTGATAGTGACCTCGATTCGCAGTGGGCACAGATCAAAGATAACTTTGTTTCCGCCAGTATCGACATTTGTGGAGTTGCCCGTCAGCCACCGAAGCGTTGGATTTCCGCTGTCTTCTCGTCACTGATGGATCAAGGCCGCCTGAACCCGTCGGATTCCAATCACGGTGAAGAACGCCAATCCCTGGGTCGGAACTTGCGCATGAGTCTGCAAAGAGACCGCAAAGCTTGCCGGTGGAAATGTGCTAGGGAGAAGGGGCTTGCTAGTATCTCTGGTGATACCAGAAATGTTTTCCATTTCATTCGAGTCACCGAAGGTGTTATATCTGGTATAAGTAAAACGACATACGAAATGGATGGCACCTTATTCACCAATCTTTCACGAAGGTTGAAGCGATGTGCCGAAAATTTTGGCTCGTAGTTTTCCCGTACTCCAATTCCATCAGCTACTTCTGGCGTTCGCACTGGTGCCGATTGGTCTACTCCCACAGACCCATCGCTCTTACCAAGAAATCGAGCAAGAGCTCCGCCACATGTAGCGTTATAAAGCCATCAATCCTGATTTTCCTCCAGCTCCATTTAAAAATGGTGGTGCTTCGCTGGTTAGTAAGCTCAATACTTTGTTCTCGAAAGTTTGTTCAAACGAGGAAGTTCCATCAAATTGGGATTAATCGATAGCCGTCCCCTTCTTCAAAAAGGACCTGCGCACAATCCACTCCAACTACAAAGGCATAAGCTTAATCCCCGTCCTTTACAAGTTGCTTAGGTCCATTATATTCGCAGACCATGCCCAACTCGCGAATCGTTGCAGCGAGAGGAACAAGCTGGGTTTCCCCTAGTCGAGGCTGCATCTATCAAAACCTGACCCACAGCCAGGTCTTCGAGCTTCGCCATGTATATCAGAGGTCAAAAATTGCTGTGTGCCTGGATATCTGTGCACGCTTCGATTTTGTCAATCGGACTGTACTAAGGCACTGCCTACTAAGGGGTGGCGTCCCCGAGAAGTTAGTCTCTATACTGCGCGCTCTTTATGGTCTGACCTTTGGCAGGGTTAAGGCTCATGACAAGATTTTACCTTCCTTTTGGTTTCCAGTGGATTTAGATTAGGATACCCTATCTCACCATTCCTATACAACTTTTCCTTTGAGGAGGTCCTAAAGAACGCTCTAGGCCATTCGTTGTTCGCTGGCGTTGAGTACCTACCAGGTACTTGATTTGTTGATTTGGATTATGCTGATGATATCCTTCAGCTGAGTGAAGATCCACACGCCGTCCAAAGTGCACCAAAACGCTTGACGATTGTAGCATCAGAGCATGGTATGTAATATTCGCCATCAAAATGTAAGGCTCTCTTTCAAGACTGGAGACACTGGAGGTTGTGGAGAGCTTTGTCTACTTGGGAAGTTGTATCACTGCTGGCGGGGCTGCTGAGACGTCGCCACGACATTTGTCTCCCCATCAAATCGCGGGTCTATAGTGCAACTGTTCGTGCTGTACTGTTGTACCGATGCGAGACTTGGCCCATTCGTAGAAGCGAGTTGCGCAGACTATCCATCTTCCAGCACCGCTGTCTGCAGTCCATTGCCGTTTGTGATGGCGGCACCATGTAAGCAATGTGGAAGTTAGATAGCGTGTCTCTGGACGAGGAAACCACTCGCTCGACAAGCCAGTCTCATTGCATCAACCGCGATTGTTGGGGCATTTGATGCGCATGCTTGCTCAGTAGTAACTGCATCTTGCATTGTTTGAGGTTGCTGGACAGGACTAGAAGACGGTCTGGTGCATAGCCAGCAACTTGGAGAAGCCGCATGAAAAAGCTGAGGAAACAGTTTGCTTAGGCCGGTTGTTATCGACTACCTTGTTGGGGTCTAAACAGATGCGGATATTTGCTAGCTGAAGACGTTGGAATCCATGGCTCAATATCGATGACAGTGGCGGAGTTGTGCAGCTGTGATTTGCGGTGTTCCTCCTTCCTCCCCTTTAAAAAACCGGAAAAAGTTCAAGAACTGTGAGTGGCAAACTGGACAATACCTTTTGTTGTTGTTGTTGTTGTTGTTGTTGTTGTTATTTTCTTATTGTTCATACTGTGTTCCTATTCAGCGATGTTTCCGACTGCACAATATCTGTACCACAGATTTGGTATTATATATATGTATAAAAAATCTAGGTACAAACACGTTTTTCTGAGCACAGCAGTGAATCAGAGGTCTGTGTCCTGGGACAACCTTGAACGCAGAAAGGCGCTTGTGCACTCTGGATTTATTTCGCGATTTCTCAGCGGCGTTTAGTCGCACGACATTGGAGCTATACCCATGCATTTTGTTTTTACAAGTTCTACCTCGGAATACCATTTTCTTGCTTAGCTTGCTGTACGTCATACATTTAGCTGGATTTGTAAACCCCGGGCAATGTTTCATTTAAAAGGACGTATGGAGGTGGCGCAATTTTAATCGCCGAACTCCAAGTTCGTTATTAATTTGTAGAGCGTTTCATCAGCGTTTTGGCAAGCCCTGCCTTGTTTCAGTCTAACACTGCGTGGGACGGCTACAAACATTTAGGCAAATACGCTTTGCGACCAATAGACCAAGGCCCGTAAAGCCGTTAGCCACGCCACCGTGGGACTGCAGTACAGACACAGTCGCAATTTGCCGACTCGACAGCGAAGACCTAAAGACATCGCCTCGCTTTCACCGTTTGGCCATTACCTCAACGCACGGAAGTTACCTGACGTGTTTACACCCTCAGAACAATACGCTAGGGTTGCAGCCCCACAAATGACTATAAACATGACAATAAAGGATGTCGAATTGACGACGGATCATCCAAAAAACCATTGTTCGCCTCAGACTGGTGATTTTGATAAATCATTGTGACTGTTCCATATTTTGCTGACAAATGCTAGCAAGACAGAGCCGAGCAACATCTGGCGCTGCGGGAAAACAGTTTGATCAGGTAGTTTCTACACTGGATGCAGCACATGTTATCACGTTAAGTGTGCTTCTTTAAATGCGAGGAAAATGAGGAACAATAAAAAAGCTCTTGTTGGTTCTTCTTTGATTGTATGGCTGTCGAACCTACTAGGCGCATGGCTATTTTGGTGCAGTAATGCGAAAACTTAGTGGCGATGGTTGTGGTTAGTTAGTGTTATCCTTCGGATTCTACCGCCACAGGGTTCGGCACGCAAGGCTCCACAACTGAACGTAGTGTCCGAAACATAGGTACGAGTAAAACCGTGAAGTTGCAAGAATAACTTCAGTCCAAATTAGAGCAATCTAGTTCCAGCTACTACGAGGAAGCCAATCCTGGCACCGTCGATATTGTATGGGAACAACTCTGTGGAACATGCTATACCGGCACACGGGAACACACGCGCTAAAAATGTAGACATGACTACATACGCACCCGTTGCTGCTGCTCAAGTACAAGGAGCAAATTTTATGGCTACACTTGATGCGACCATACAGCGCACCAGAAGTGGCCCATCAATGCACCGGAAAAGCAAATCTCACTGCTTCACAAACCGGTAACTTCAAAAAGAGACCAAAGTCAGGCGACTGTTCCTTTATGTCTTTCGTCTCTGTTTGTCCTCAGTTTCCTACCAGTTGATCTCGCGATTCATCATCGCGTCCACCCGTGAGCTTTCTGGGATTATTGGGTAAGCATTTCGAACTACTTCATACGTCGTTGAAACACAAATCTCGATGCAGTGACATTTCAAAACAAACCTCAGTTCAACACATTGTACATGTCAATTCATGCACAAAAATTGCTTCGAAAATGCTCGCTGATTTCAGCCATCATTTACTTGGTGTTTTATCCTACTATAAATCTAGTTCCTCAGTGAGACGAAACTGGAGAGCTATATAAGCCCGCACGCGGATCTACGGCTCACTTGTTATACCTTATCTAGCCAGATTTCTGCTTGCTCCGAATATTATCTTTCAAGGACTAAACTGCACATTATGTTAGTGATCCTGTACCACATATGAAATATTGTTTTCGCCGGCGACGTTTTTAATGCTTTTGCGTCTAATATATTGTTTTTCATTTCCCTTTCTTTCGTGCGTCTGTTGCAGCTGGAATTGCACCCTTCATGGGTGCGTAAAGGCGAATCTTTACTTGACCTGAAAGAGTCAATTACAATCGTTTGTTCCAATGCTCCTGAATCCAACACCAACTTCAGTAAAGGCGACCAGAAATAGTGGAATTCAGTATGTCTACTAGTTTGCGTCCAAGCTAAACCGGCTAGCATGGTACGCATTGCACGGTACACAAACTCAACTCACTACGTAGAACCACCATTTTTACGTGTGACCTGGCGATCAACTGAATATATTGTGGCAATGCTTTTGTCAACCGTCCAACTTCGGATCCACTCTTGCGAGCGCCCACAAAGAAAATAGTACCCTGATAACTACCATCATCGCAGAAAGAAGAAGTCGCTCTTTATTCATGGTTTATCGGAGCTTCAAGCATCTGTTGAATTGAAGAACAAGCCCATGATTGGGAGGAATGGTGTTACCTCCGTCAAGCGCCCTCACTCAACAACATGTTAGCCAAATCGAGCATGACGCTACCCTCATCATCAAAGTACAAACGATGTGACCCCAAGATGACGAAAGCAGTGCTCCAGTCCAAACACACGAGGAAAAGTTCACGCGGTACCTAGTGTAAGTGGCGTAAGAACAATGAACAATGTTTTATCATGGGATAAAAGCAAGTGCTTGACACGTCCCGTAGGATGGTAGCGGTGAATATGATGCAATTAAAATATGTCCGGGTCGTCTATCGAACGTCTGCCGAGATGAATACTTTGATAACTAACATCAGTGTAAAATGAAAAATTATTATCGCGCGTAAACGTTCAGAAAGAAGCTTTGCTCGAATCTACAAATAAAGGGGTTCAAAACCAGACCCCCAGATACACGATGGCAATCAAAGTCAGGATCCTATAACAGTGAGTCCAGTAAGTGTTAGCTGCGCAGCAGACCACTGCGATCACAATCATCTATTGAAGCGGAATGATTTACCTAATACTTACTGAAACCTGAAACTCATTTTGGGATCATTATATCAGCAAATATGGCGGGGCTCATAGCTCAATGGTGTAGTCCACAAACAAAACGATTAGTCGACGAGTTCACAAGGATCGGAGAAAGCTTGGACTTGTCATTCACACACTCAATTACACTTCTAACTTCGAAGCACTTTCTTGTACATCAATGCTCAACGCCTCATCAACAAACTATCCGAGGTTAATTCTCCCCTACTTTTGATGTCTATGGACCTGATAATGATGAGACGTGGATGAATGAAGAAAGAGCGCAGGCGGAAATCGCTCTACTTGGTATGTCCGTTCTACGTGAAGATCGACCTAGTGGAGGAGGTGGCGTTACTTTGTACTACCGCAGTGATCCACGTTTCCAAGCCCTTGACGATACAAAGGTTCAGGTTGTGGACGCACTTTAGTGCCGCCTGCAACTAAGACGTGATGATACATGTCTAACTGCCATCGTATACCGTCCTCCCATGTCCACTCTGGAAATGGACAACCGGTTATCTTTTGCACTAAAATCTGTTCCGGCTCAGCCTAACTCACGTTCTATTCGCAGGGGATTTGACTTGCAAGCACTAGGTGTTTCGGCTTCACCTGACAAAAGTTTAAAGCCAAACTACAAAAATTAGCCACCGGTCTACCACGATACTTGCCCTACGAGATTCAGAACGGAGAACAAACAGGAGATCTTGGACCTCCTTCTCCCCAAGAAGGAAATTATGGTTGACGCAGTGACAGTGATTAGCCTAATGGGGTGCAGCGATCGTGCAAGACTGTTTTCCGCTGCGTCTGCTGCGCTGAACAGTCTGATAGGGTAACTAAAGAGGTCTGTATAATAACACAGCACAACATTTGACCCGACCTCATTGTGATCGCAGACCAGCTGGGCGGCTGACGTCAATCCAAGCTACACATAGTATATCATCAGTAATCAGTACCAAGGTTCCAGAGGCAACGACAAAGAAAACAACACGATGATGTGGGCCAATGGAACTCTATATGTAACATAACCGATATCCTAGGTAAGCTCGTTAAATTGACACGGATCACGCATGACCCAAACTCACATCACTACGTTAAACCGATAGTTCTCCATGTTTTATTGATCAGCTAGAAGCCGAAACTATCCTCCTGTCAACACCGCGCCTTCGAAACTTGTCATGTTACATCCGCATCTTCCCGGATATCCCATGAAACGAGCGCAAACAAGCGAAGCACGACTTGGAAGAACACCGAAAGGAATCCGTACCTAGGACCATCCTTGTGCACGGTGTTCCGAAGGCTGGAGATCATGATGAACTCGAAGCGACCGCCCAGGACTAAGCGCAGTACCGTTACATTCGACAGACCCTGTCCCTGAATAATGTCATAATACGATCGATCTCGTGGCTAGGAACGTCGCCGAATTACAAATGCAATGTCCCGAGCATTGTAAATCTAGTGCTTCAATCCAGATAAACGATGACGTTAGAGAGCTGGTATACCGGGCTTAGCAGCTTTCCTTCTGAGCTCCGGATCAAAGCAGATTCTGTTGAGCAAACATACGAAAGCAGCCACTTAATCTGACCACCGCCAGCAAACGGTTGGTAATTTCATTCAGCGAGCCAACGATACTGGCAAGCACGCCCTATACACTGCTTTTAAGAAGAGAAGCATAAAGATTATGACAGGATTTATGGACATGACACAGATGTGTTAGTCATCACCCCACCGCAAAAGTGATTATTTGCCGACCTTTCACCGGTCGGCACAACATCATACCCAAAACTCACATTCCTCGAACCGTTGTGAAGAACATAGAACCTTTTCTGCATGTACTCCAATGCACAAGATCTTCTGTGCAAGGTAGTTGAACTGCGGTTATGTCAAGCATCCCATGCCTGGGACCTCATTTTCCTAACTGAGACGGCTGCATTCAGAAATTAATGACGCCGCAGTCGCGCTAAAAGTCTCTGGAACTTATGGACACTCGCCGACGTATTTCGGCTGAAAGCGAATATAATAAGACTCGCAACAATCTAAGGGCAAAACTGCGTGCTAGCCTGCAGAAAGACCGCGAATTCTGGTGGCCTCATGATGCGTTGGAAGAGAAAACAGGCGCTGCCCTTGGTAATCATCCTAAATTATTCCGTCTGATACGGAATATAGGCGGCAGCAGACCTGTTGTTAATGAGATAATCCGCGGCGAGAGTGCACAACCGATCCACAGCTTGTCAAAACCCTTGGAGCGTTGGGCCCAACACTTCATATTGCGGTTTAACCAATCTGAGCTAGCGCTTTCTCTTCTGGGCATTAAGACACCCTCTCCATGGGCCGTCTGCTTAGATCTGCCCTCGCGCGCAGAAGTCGAATGTGAGATCATAATGTTGAAATTGCTTAAGGCCACCGAAGCAGATAAGATTCCCCCAGCTATCTCCAAATTCGGGAGACTTGCTATTGTGGATGATTTCACGAGTTGCTAATGCAAATTCGGGAGCAGGAAACTGTCCCGACAAAATGGAGCCGTTCTGACAGTTCCAATTTTCAAGGGAGGCCCGTTCGGATTGCGTCAACCCTAGAGGGATTAGTCCAATCTCAAATGTCTCTAAATTACTTGCCTCTGTCGTTCTCCACAAACTGACAAGCGCTTGTGAAGTTCAGGTCCGCGAAGAGCAAGCCAGGTTTTGTGGAAGTAGAGGCTGCGTCGACCACATCTTCACTTTGCTTCAATTGTTTTACCACCGCCATGTTTATTGGCGATCCACCGTTGTCGTGTTTCTCGATATCAATGGTGCCTTCGATTAGGTGGATCGATGTGCTCCTTGGGACTGTCTGCCGAGGAAACGTGCGCCTTATAAATATGTAAACATTATCAAAGCATTGTAGGCACAACTTTCGGGCAGAGTGAGGGATTATGACAAACTGTCACCGCTGTTCACTGTCTCCAGCAATATGAGACTGGGTTGCTTGCTGTCACCTTTCCTCTTTAATTTCGCTTTTGATAAAGTTGTGGAAACAGTGTTCGCTGGACACGAACTTGTGAGGCTACTTCCGGTTGAGCGGATTCTTGACTTGGACTACGTGGACGACAATGCGCTCATCTGTGAAAACTCGAATGTGCCAAGCGACACTGGACCGATTAGCACTGGCCGTCAATCGTTTTGCCATATGCTTTGCCCCATCGAAATGCAAAGTTCTTCTCCAAGATAGTCAGGGACCAACCCTCGCACTGAACCTTGTTGGTGAGCAGCTAGAAGTCCTTCAGGCATTCAAGTACCTGGGCAGCTAAATTAGTGCCCGTGGGATCGAAGCTGAGATTACAAACCGTAAAGCAAAAGCTTGAGGTACTTTCCTAATCTCCGCCACCTGTGGCGCAGAAGCGACTTCACTCTCTCCCTGAAGGGTAGAGTTTATAACGCAGCCTTCTGTTCAGCTCTCCTCTACGGTTGTGAAACCTGGTCCATCAAGTCGACAGACATAAAGAGGCTGGTGACGTTCGATCAGCGCTGTCTCCGCAGCATGGCTCATGTCTGATGGGAGCATTGCGTGAGCAATGAGCGTGTTCGACTTCACGTATTATGTGCAGCAAGAGCGAGTGAACCGCTCGGTAACATTATATCACGCACCAGGCTCCGATGGGTGGGCCACGTGTTGCGCATGCCAGAAAGCCTGTTCTCGCGACGTCCATTATTTGCGCGCCGATTGTGCGGTTGGGAGAGGAAGAGGGAAGGCCAAGCGATGATTGGTCGAGAGAAGTGAAAACCCTAACTTCGAAGTTGGCGTCCGTTGGTGCATCCCGACTGCCCGGCTGGGGTCCTAACGACGGTGAACACGTTTTGTTGGACACACTTGCTGATATGGTTTGGAGCCGGCCCCAATGGCGCTTGTGTTGTGAGTTTCTTTTCCATCAGTTCCCGTTTAACCTCCCCACCAATGACGATCTCATTTGATAGACGTAATATAACTCTGTTTTGCGGCACGTTAACCGGTTGTTAGCTCTCCGGAACAATGTCCATCCGTTACTGGGGACTTAGCCGTTGTGTCACTCTTGTTTCTTTTGCTTGTCTTTTTTATTGTGGCAAAATAACTTATGTCCTTTCCACCTGCAGCTAACGTGTTTAATGATGATGATAAGTCGCGACACCTAGCATGTCTCTTATTTGAAATAATCACATCTGCAATGGCGGCGGGATAATTTTATACTATGGTAATCGTTGGATCACCTTTTCTTGCTATTCCGCATTAAGCACCCAAAAATTTCTCCGCAAAAATTCAAGTCCAGCAGAAGAAAAATCAAAATCCCAACAGCCTTGACCACGAAAACGTTCGTATAAAAGTCACGATTAAAGTTCACACACAACAATGCGCCTCGATGGAGAATCGAACCCCGGTCCAACGAATTCCAAGCCCGCTGTCCTACCACTGAGCTACGGAGCGCAGACGATTATTTGCGCAATTTTTGATACATGCTTTCTGCTTGATGCGCGACGTATTGCCAATGAGCTCACAGTATCTGCCCTGGTGTTGCAGATTGGCTCACCCACCCGTCACTTCCCAATGGACCGAAGGATCTGTCCTTTCGATGTCCAAAGGGCGATGGTAGATTAATTGTGGATGTTTGTGAGGAGTGTAAAGTTCGTAGAAAGTATAAGTCACGATTAAAATTCACACACAACAATGTGCCTCGAAGGGGAATCGAACCCCGGTCCAACGAATTTCCGGTCCGCTGCTCTACCACTGAGCTACCGAGGACTGACGACTAGGTGCGCAATTTTTAATACACATCATGTATTACAAGTCATGTATTAAAAATTGCACACCTAATCGTCAGCCCTCGGTATATCAGTGGTAGAGCAGTGGACCGGAAATTCGTTGGATCGGGGTTCGATTCCTGGTCGAGGCACATTGTTGTGTGTGAATTTTAATCGTAACTTATACTTTCTACGAACTTTACACTACTCACACACATCCACACGAAAAACGTGTTTACAAAAAGCTGCCAACGTAGCCAGATAATGCCGGCGAAACACTGCACTCTCAACTCTGAGGCAAAAGTACAATTACCTGGGTGCTTGAAAACGCATTCTTCCGCTCGATCGATCGCCTAATCGACCGCATGGAGTAGGCGATTCCCTTCAGCCCAGCATTCAGTCACCAGTACATACTTCCTTTTTTCTTTTCTTTCGTAGTTCGTGCGTTGCAAGTTCCATAGCCTTTTCCTTTATGTTTTTATCGGATTCCCGGATAGTAATGACCTGCAATACGAACTAGTGTAGGATCCAGAAACTCTCTCAGCGACTCCATCTCGTGCAGTCTGCGACTAAGCCACGATGAACTTGCCTTTCGGCTGTTGTACATCTGTCCTCAATATCCACCACAAGATTTGGACTCCCGCCTAACATTTGTATTAGGGAGGTTACTTTGACAACGATGCGGCCATGTTCTTATCTTCTGCGACTTCAGTGCCCACGGTTTGGAAGTTCCAACTTTTCCAAACAAACAATTCAGGGGAGACCTGCAAGAGCTTATTACAAGCATTCCGATCTTTAGCCATGTCAGCGCACCCACCAGATTCAGATCGAGAAATAAGCCATCTGGGCTTGCTTTAGCGCTCACGATCGAAGAGATTATGATGGAGAAGCCAAAGATGGATAGCTTTCTGGAACGGAGTGATCACGTAACATCACCCTCCTCCTTCAGCGGTGGCTTCATGTTCTGGCTAGGGACTCATTTTCTGGTCTTATCAAAGTGGACTGTGGTGTCTTAAAGGGATCGGTCTCAGGGCCGTGCATATTCCTGGTCTTCTTCAAGGACCTAGTGAGTGTCATTGAGTCAACTTTCTCGCTTTTTGCTTATGACTTCAAGATATGGCGTGTGATCGGTTGTCAGGACGATTAATATGTGCCGCAGAGAGACTTAGACCATGCCTTTGAATGAGCAAGGCAAATTGACTCCCGTTTAATGCGGACAACTGCAAAGCTGCACACGTAGGCCAAAGCCCACTTACGTACATAAGATTTGAGCTCCAATACAGAAAACCGCCTCACAGGAGCACAATCTTGGGGTGGTGATGCAAGACGAGCTCGGTTGTTCGGCGCAGGATTTGCACGCTCCCAAAACCGCTAAGCAACTTGTTGGTCTCTAAAGGAGAACGTTCGGGAGATTCGGCCTCTTCTTCTTCTCAATGTCAATGCGTATGTGAGGCTCCACTTGGAGTACGTGATTCAGAACTGGCAACTCCGGTTAAGACGCAATCTGGTTGCACTGGATACCGCACAGTGAGGGGCAATCAAAAATGTAAACGGCTTGCTGCACCTGCCATAACCTCTTTGACGGAAAGCTTAAAGAGTGTATAGATAAATTCATCCTAGCCAACGGGACGACCTCATTATAACGTACCAGATTTTGTAAAACCATGGGTACACTTGACGCCACCTCCGGAAATTAAGCCACGACACAAACTTTTGGTGTCACCAGTTGAAACTGGCTAAGCAATACAGTCAGCAGGAATGTCGCCTGAACTGTTTTTCTCTCTGAATTTACCCCCCTTGAAAGGATCTTTTGACTTTGTCAATTCTGCGCCCACGCTACCTGTTTTTAGAAACGACTCGGCGGTGCATTACAACATTGCGTTGATTGATTTCATTGCTGTTTACTTAGTGAACACAGAATGCGGACAGTCTTTGTGATTTTCGGCCCTCCCGAATTCGCTGAAAGCGGATACACAATGGCGTTAAGGAACATAACTTGAGTTACCGTGAATTTACAGTTCATACTACGAATACCGCTGAGTCCACTAGCTTGATCCTTTATATACTGACAGATGTACCTAACTTTTGCTTTTTCACCATGATCATCCTGCGCAACCTGTTAAACTACAGGTTTTACCCGTGCAAAGCCATTGTACCGTTGTTCCATCGGTCCTGAGAACCGAGACGCCGAAACGGATGGCCGTGGGAGATTCATTTTGGAAGCAAACCAATTCGATCCAAATGCAGGAAACTGGATAGCCTACATAACTGAGCGGAAAAACTGTGTTAAACTAGTCCGCGAAGATAAATGGAGACACCAACACGAGTTGGCGAAAAGATTCCGAAGCAATCCTAAGCTTCTTTAAAGACATGTTAACGGGCGTAGCAAAATTTACAACATGGCATCCCTCATCTAAACACCACCAGCGGCCAAGCGCGAACTGCGCAATAAGCGGCTAGTGCTCTTAGACATCAGTTTGCTTGTACTTTCTAGACAGCACCACCATCTCACATTATTTTCACACTTATCACATCACCACCAAGTCCTAGTCACATCTGCTTCACAGCCGCGGAAGTACTGAAATGACTACTGTCACTGAGGGAGTATAGTTCACCGGGTCCAGATAGCATGCGTCCCAAGTCATTGATGGTAGCTGCCACGGGCTTGGCTGTACCATTATCTCAGATGTTCCAGCGTTACCTCGACGAGATACAGGTATCAACAACGTGGAAGCGTTGATTCTTCACTCCGATTTACATGGGAGACAATGGTGCAGTGTACGCAAACTACCGCCGAATTACTCCTCTTCCCGTACTTGCTAAATCCATGGAATCTGTCGCTCAAGTACACTAATGGAATAATTAGGAAGGCGTCATATCATAGTGCAAGAGCAGCACAAATTCCGTCAAAACCGCTCGTACCACAAATTTTTCTTCAGCTCGTGATAGCTAAACCGTATCCGTCGATGCCGGCGTAGGAGTTGACGCCGCTTGCTTTAATTTCTCTAAGGCATTTGGCCGGCTGTATCACCGGATTCTTCTTCACAAGCTTCCTAGACATGCAATCGGTGATCCTATCCTGCGCTGGATTTATTCATTCCTATTCCACGACGCTTGAATTTGAGATTTCATAGCCAAATGTCCGACACGATATAGGTTCATTGTGGTGTCCCGCAAGGCTCGGTGCTTGGCTCACGGTTATTATTCGTGTTCATAATCAACCTCGCGAGAATGTGAACGGCGAAACATCTATTCGTTGCGGACGACTTCAAGGTTTGGCGCGCAATCAAACAAAAAGTAAGTAACCAAATAGCTGCAAGGTTAGCTGGACCGTGCCTACGAGTGGTCTACGTAGAATATGCTTGAGCTTAACCATGCGGAGTGCAAAATAATGATCATACATTACCAGGATACCTACCAAGATCGACTGGGAGAACATGCACTGAAGTGCGCTATTCATGAGTGATCTTGGGGTTTTCCTTCAAGGCGATTTCTGATGCTCAAATTGGGTTGAGATGGTAGTAAAAAAAGCCAACCAACACTTGTACCTAGTGCGAAGTGAGTTTGGCCGGTTTGATCCTAGCTTTTTTTGCAAATGATCAAACCTTACGGGAGACCACAAGTTGAATACGCAACCCAAGCTTGGCATTGCTAGCAAAACGTGACGTCGCTGCTGTTGATAATTCACAACGGAACGCGACAAAGAATGGGAAGGGATTGCGCCATCTCCTTTACCAAGTGAAACTAAAGAATCTAGGAGTTTATAGTGAACAATCTCACCTTCTGCAAGGTGCTTTCATTTTTGTGTATCAGATCCTCAGTGATCCCAACCACCTCTGCTAACCTTTATTGGAACTGAGCCGCAACACCACACTGTTGGGCCACCATGGGAAGTTAGCGACAAAGTACAGCCGGTTGGAATGTCGCCGGAACTTTTCGTTTATCCCAGCCGTGAAACATACTTCCACATTTAGTCATATTCGCTCCTACGTTGTCCGAATCCAAATTGAAGTTCCTGTCTACGGAATTCACCCGGTACTCCTCAAGTTTCTTGTTTGCTTGTTTACGTTTAATACAAGAAATATCTGGGAAGAAGCAAATCGAACGTGATCTGTTACGAAAAATGGCTGTCGATAGAAGCATTGCTTCTGCTTTATTGCTGCATTCAGTTAACTTTGGTAGAGCTTCGTTTTACTCGGAGGAGTCTCAGTTCACGTTAGTGCTTTGCGTTTAAGTGATATGTGCTCAACGTCAAGTGTGGGTGCTTAGCTAAAACGCCTAGGACGTCACCTATGAAGCTATCCCGACGCACATCTTCCAAATGTTATTTTAAAGGAATTTAACATCGATTCATGAAGATTCATTCGGATCACTAATGGTAAACTAGGTGGTCCCTATCTGACCATTTATGCAACTTAAGCTTGACGGAATCGACGGTCTGCATAACATAGATGGAAGCTTTTTAATTACGGTTTCGTCTCATCTATTTAGTTTGGATACAGTGAGAGTAGCTCAAGACCTATGTGTCCGGTTAAGCTTGACAGTATCTGCTATCCAAGCAACATTGGTATCCAAGTCTTTCTGTGATTTCGAAATAGGTTGAAGATTACATAAGGCTCCGGTCATACTTATTTCAATTAGACGGTCGGTTGTTTTATAAGTACTTGCGCAATTTGTGGAATTATCAGGCTGACAGAGGTTCTAAACTACAGGCCATGCTGTTTTTGTGGTTCTTTCAATCCTAGTTCATCAGGTTTGAAGCAATGTCTATCTGGGAGGACTGCTGACTACTCAAGAGCATGCTTACACAAAGTGAGGCGATTTTAGCGTTCCGCACTTGTGAAAGTCGTTGGAACCAATCTTTTCTATTTCTGAGGTAGTTCATGTACCGTATTAACTAGTGGGATGACCAGGAACCCTGCAAAAATACAACAGATAGTCTGGTTTGTTTTGTTCATTTTCACACCGATTGATGACAACGGATGAAGCATCGGGCAAGTAGGACTGCTGTTCTATTTGGTTTTCATGAAAATATCCTGCAGACTTTCTTCATTTTGGCAGCATTAGGCTCGACATCCTTTGATCGATAGTTGCAACCCATCCCGTCTTCTAACCTTGACGCCTCGCTGGTCAGCAACGAAGCAGTTAACCTCAGTCTACTCACGTGACTGTTTATGGCTCTCTACACACTGATTCAGCGGAATCTAAGGTCATTAGTTTGGTCAAATACGCGACAAATTGCAGATGATTACAACCGTATCGGTTGCATAAAATTCGCTATGAGGATTAAAAAAGTGACAAAGCAATAAGCGATACAAAATGTTCGATGACTTCTCTATTTGGTTGATCACTCCTTACCTAGCTATTAAGGTTGGCTTTCTTTTGAGACCTCAAACGTTTTGTAAAATTCAGTATTTGGAAATTTTCATGGTTATGTTTCTGCAGGACTTGTGCAAAAGTCGCGCTGTGAAAATAAGAGCTGATACACACCAGTAAAATCCAAAGATGAAATGCAATAAATAGTGCTTTTCAAGCTGGCTTAAATAGGTCTATACACAGCTGTGCGATGAGAATTTGGAGAGTAGATCAAAATGAAGTACGACAGTAGGAAGAAGAAGAATCGGACCATAGCTGAACTGTTTTCGATAGCTTTCCGAGAGATGCAACAAGGTCTGGGCAGTGAGCAGGATTTTCTGTTTATGAGCTGTTGGATTATTTACGCTGTACACATATTCCAGTGACAGTTCATTGTGGAAAAGTTACACTAGTTATTTCATTCAGTCTTGTCCCACATCGACAGATAATAAATATTGACCTACTCGCGCCGTTCGTTGGGACCAATCCAATAAAAACCTACACAACCAGTGACAAGGTTGCGTCTTCGTAAGTCGCGTTTATTACTTGTTGGACAACTGTCACTTGTAGTGCAGTTCGGCTCGAGTGTACTGCACCTGCTTCCCGTTCTGTCCACTTGGTTAACATCAGCTTTGTCAGCTTCTTTGTACGCGGTGTCTCCAGTGCGGATTCATTCGCGAACGTTGCTGTCTGCTTAAGGTTGCTAGGTCAAGCCGGTTCGTCGTCGCTTGAGAGCACTTTGCTGTTCCCTTGTGTTAGGCCGCTTGGATGATACCGCGACTTCGTGACGTATACAACTAGTGGCTAACACGCTTGATCTGTGCCACTGGCTTCCTGTCCAAAGGTTCCTTATCGGTTACTTGTACTCAAGCTACTAGTTCGCAGGAAACGCTGTTTGACATGTAATACATCTGAAGCATTTAGTTCAGCTTTTCGCAACATTGGCTTTCAGTTGTCTTGGCACATTTCAACCCTCCAGCTGTTTCACTGCAGGTTACCTCCCATCACTTCCTCTTTCCTTGTGCATTGCATGCTACACTGCTCTCTGCACTTGACTATACCGTCTGCACTCCCTGTAACGTTTGGAATAAACCCCGGGTCTGCTCGTTTTAGACTTTTTCTTCGGTCCGTATTAGGCAAGTCCCAAATGTGTCATCATTTTCTGCCCGTATTCCAGTCAAACTTTACAGACCGATGCTCAAAATTTTGTCATGTTAAATGACTTACCATTGTCTTTTCAAAACCAATACCTAAAGAATAAAACAGATAATGCTTTCGCATGTTCAGCATCATCGCAGGCAAGGAAATCCGAAGAAGTTCGTCAAACTTAGACACCGATTTCTGTTTATCCTATAATCCACTGACATGCAACAATCACGCAGGTAAATCTCCTTTCCTCTCAAGCACAGATTAAATTTGTCTGAAATTTACGCACGAAAGAATGCAGTGATTGAATAACTTGGGCGGAAAGTGTAACAAAGTTAAGATAACCGAAAGTAACGGTTAGATGAAAGGGGTAGCAATCTTGAGATGACTGAAGAGCAATTCCCAAATGCCGCCGAGATCGTACGAAATATTCTGATTAAACAAACTATAAAGTTAAGTTAAGGTTAAGCGCTTAAGTTTTGAGCTACAGCTTTACTCCTCACTAGAGATAAACTAATAACTAGTGTTGTTTTGACGTGTTAATAAAAATCCATCAGTTATTCGGTTCCCATTCCTCTAGCTTGCGATTGCACAGTATTCATGAGTTTGCTATTTATGGAACATGTTCGACAAATTCAAGGCACACTACTGAGCTTACACTCATTCGACTCGATTGTATCAGCTCTACAACGTACACACTAATCTTCCGGATTATTCTTGTCGTTTTTAACTTCCAGGCCACTTCTGTGTTTGACGGATTTTCTTGCTGTATCTCATCACTGTAATAAACCAGTTGCAACTAATTCATGAATTTTGTACACTAGTTTGAAAAATTTTTCTTGCGGTCATCCAGTCAACAACATGTCGTTCCTCTCCAAAAACACTTACAGTAGCTGCCGCGACTTTCCATGTATGTACCTGCTCGCCCAGATTTTAACAGAATTTACTGGATAACCCAAATCCAATTCTCATTCTTTGTGACCTTGGCAACCACTGAGTCAGCATAGGTTATCACACCAACCAGAGCAGTAACACCGATCGATAACCCACCCGCAATTGACCTTTCTAACCACATCGCTCGTCAGACAGGTGTGCGCAAACGACTAACGTCGGAAAAGTAAACACCGCTGACCAGCTCATTGAAAAAGATAACTAGACCCCGTTGAATATCTTAAAGCAAAGTAATGGGATCAGATTGGGCCGCAGGCGGGGGCCACGTGTGGGTTGGGCGTATGTCATGGATTATTCAAATGAGGAGTAGCCTGCCCACCCTGCTCCAGGTGATATCAAGAAATGTACAAATCTTTCCCGATGTGAATTGAGAGACCAGAGCAGCTCCAAAAGTATTCTTTAGTTTGGACTGAATGTGCAAACACCTTGTTATCAAGTGAATGCATTTCTTTAGCTAAAAGTGCATCCGGTCAGCAGCAGAAATAAAAAGTTACTTAACACTAAGACTAGTTCACTGGAAGCAATTAGCCCGAAGACAGCCTAGGGGCCACTAAGCAAAGCAATGGTTAGGAGTTTACTTTACACGAACTACGGTCAGTATGGTCCGCATTGCCATTATCTCATCCAACATTGAGTTCGTCAGGTGAGCATAGACGGGGCTCTGATATTCAAGCTATACTCATAAAAACAGAGATCAGGCATAACTCGGAATTAGGATCGATCTCGTTCAGAAAGTCCTTAGATGTTTATCAATATCAATGATGTGTCTGCCTAACCCGAGTCTACTGAAGTTGCGACCCAAGGTCTCGGGTCAAGTTCCAATCCCCTGGCTCTTTAGTCACATATGCAGAGATCGCTGCAAAAGTCACTGGCATGCAACATTTACTGTCTCCTCTGTTTTAAGCGCCACTAACTTTAACGAGAAGACAAGCGGTTGACCGGTCTTACTTGACAGAATATCAGGACCAAATATCACCGATTTTGCTGCTGAAAGAAAAATGACCTTGGTAGTACGTTAGTACACTGCACCTACGCTTCACCTCCGTGCAACCATCACCATTCGCGCATGAGCTGAGGATGCCGCGGGGTTTATTTTGTCCCCTACGTAAGATGAAATCCGCACATGCAAACTACAGGGAAGACTTGTGATCCTTAATGCCACAGGCTTGTTGTTGTTTGCCGAAATGTCCCCGAATCTACCGCCAGCACAGTGTGGGATAATTTTGCTGACGACCAGGACCAGTAGAACTCATTGTGCATTTTGATGAAATTGAAGGCCAAGGCTACAATCCTAGTGGGAGTTACTCGTCAACACAACTCTGTACACAACGGCGAAGCTAAAATTATTAGAGAGAGATAATAATTCGCCACATATCTACATAATTATTACTCTCTGTAAATACGCTGCAGAGCTGATACTGTGGGTTGCGCACTTTTTTGACGTCCCTTGGGGAGCACAACATTCACAAAGCTACATCACAGAAGGACTCAGCAAGCAGGTGCGTGCAACTAACCTCTTCAACGATGGCGTGCACGAGCGTCTTCCAAGAGAGCGGAAATCAACATATGATATAGTGGCAGTTCTTTCGAGAAACGTTTTTCCGGATAAGGCTTGGCGCATCCGTTAAAATGGTTAATTCTCTTACCAAGTTATAAAGGACGCGGCTGAAGGATATTAAAACAGATTTTTCGGCTGAAGCAAATCGTAACTTTGATGCATAACTCAGAATAGCCTACCATAGCCTACCATAGGTTAAAGCCAGCAAAGCCCTTGTAAAAACCAGATATAATATCATCTGAGATAGCAAACATACCGAGGATTACACAGGCGCATCAGTTTACCGCTCGTTCAATGAATCCTGCAATAGGTCGGAACGAGAAATGCGACGCACTTTAGCCAAATCAAACTGTCGACGGTGTGTCATTATCCTACATAGAAACCGATATAAACGGAATTCACAGCGGTCGGCACTCTCCAATGCCTAACTACCTTATTCCCCTGTGGGATGCTGCAGACTGAGAAACTATCCTGATTGTATTCAAATCCTCATAACTTTTAAATAGGCGGCCAAGATTAAAGGTTGGCTTAGTTTCTAAGCCATACGATATCTGCGATATCACTGCGACTTGATTACACGCTGGAATGACGGACACTGCATCCCGATGACAGACATTTCACTCATCCGAAACGACAATTTTTCACAAGAGGTACGGCATTTCTGCATTGCAGAAGCGGTCAAAATTATGAGGTTACTGTGGATCCAGAATCGAGATACAACAATTTCGCCTTAGTGCCACCTGCATTTAAAACACATATACGTCTGTATTTTTGTACCGCCCCGAAACACCACACCGGAAACGACCGGCCGCCTTGCAACAGGTAAGATTCAGTCTAAGGCGAAAGCAAACCCACATTGTTAATCATAAGCGATATCAACGTACATCTTTGAGGAACCTCTGTTACGATCGAAGAACAGTGCAAAGCCGGTTGGCAAAAGCTTTTAACAGGTGTTCCCCAGTGCAATCATATTAGTTTGCACCGACATGTCAGAACATGTACCAGACTATATTTTCCGGATCTTGGATTTAACAACAAGCAAAATGTGATTGATGTGCAGGTTGTAGACTGTCCTATAAATTTCAGTGATCGTGCAGTCATTAGCACGAATTTCATCTGTTATGGGAATATCGGAATGAGACCCCTGAGAAGATGAACACCATTACACGTTACGACCGCTTGAGCCTGTCTCCACCAAGTCCATCCTCGCCGAAGGCCTCCGGAAATCGCCTGACTTAAGTCCGTCAAAAACTCAATCGGCTGATTACCAACGCTGCAGCAAAAGGAGTTTTCAATTGGCTCAAAACATCAAAACAGGGAAAGTACATCGATGGCGGTAGGGAAACAGTTTGATCGTTCTCATAAATCTCATACACAGTGCAAGCCAGACAAGCAAGATACACATGGCTAAATTAACACCCTAATTAATATTTAATAATCAAGGCAAAGGCAATCAAACTGATTAGCTCAAGAATTTCCATGCACCTGCAGCAGGCTGATAGGCCCTAATTATAATGCTTCACCAATTGTTAATATTATCCAGGTCTTGTTTCGTAATAAAAGCTAAAACGCAGTCTCCGGGTTCACATGGTGACCAGGCATGATGAGTCGCTTTTTGATAGATGATGACAAACTCCGGTTTATTGCAAGAGACATCCCGTTTGGTTGCATACGATTTATTCCACTCAATTTAACAATTGTTCAGCCACACTCCGAACAAGCCGGCGGTCACCTCTGTTTATGTTAATGCCACCGCAACTTCAGGGAACTGATAAATAACATGAGAGGTCTAGCTAACAGAAGAGCCGATCTGATCGTCGATCTGATAAATTGCCGGTAATATGTACCTTCATTCTGGCTTGATGTAGTGGTTGAAATGGACCCAATGAGTCATGGATCTAAAACACTGTTTCGTAAGGCGCAGAACTTCAAGCTGGATAACGGTCCGCTACGCAGTATGGTGAGCGTATAGGTTAGCTCCAACGCCATAATGTTGACACAACTACGTAGCCCAACGTAACAGCTGCACTCAAATGCTCTGAGATGACGAGACCACAAATCAGCGAAACTTTAGGCACTTCAATGGGCTTCGCAAAGTAAGGTAGCGAATCCTTTTAATCCAGACGGCTGATGGTACCAAGAACGATCGCTAAAGCAGCAAAGTAGATTTGATCGTAATATGCTTCCACATATCAGATGATCTTAAAATCAGGCGAATCTCCAGCTTTTTTGCCCAACCGCCATAACTTTCCCGCATATCTTTTATTGCTGACATTATCTTGCACAACCTGACGAATCGGCTTAAACACGTCTCCCCGGATATCATAAACATTTGCACAGAAGCACAGAGAGCAGCAGCAAGAAAACTGGCAGGAGCTCTGAGTGAGTTTTTTCAGTGCCGTTTAGACAAGAACCAATATCCTGACATGTGGAATCTTGGAATAATAACCGATTCACGAAGGCGGAAATAGGACAGAGCCCTAAAACTGCTGCTATGTATTTCTCTAACCTGAACTGTTCAAGTTTATGACCTCAATCAATAGTGATGCATCGACGTGCTACCTAAAAAATTGCAAATTTTTTGTTCTTAAGCAAAAGGCTTCTGGCGACAGCGATGGTACACAATGGACTATTTAATCGCACCTATTTGTTTAACAGCGTCAGCGGATGCTGGATAAGAAAACACAAACTTTTAGAATTTTGGACAGCATTTCATCATATAGATCATCAGATTTTCCTTTCCAACCTCCAGTATTGCGACATAAATCACTCTCTTTTCAGCTGGATCGCCAACTTTCCCATTCCGCATCCGTTTGTGGTCAGAGTTTGCCTTGCTAGCCGAACAACCTCCTTGTAGTGTCAGTGGGGTTGTTCGGTTGTGTCCCCTTCCAGTATGTAGTTCACCGGCAGTGTTCCAGGAAGTGGTGGGTTTTCGCTTGACAAGCGTTCTCCCCATAAAAGCCACAAATGTCCTTTTATCAACACTGTGAGGAAGTGATTGTGACTCGCCACGAACTACAGTCACTGCCCCGTGGACATCTGGATAATTACATTCAATCCATGGGCATCAATCGTTTATTTTTATATAGCCGAATCTGTCAAACTGTCAAAATTACAACGGCACACTTACAAACACAAGCTACAAACCTATAGCTATGCACATTTATACGCAAATGAATGAACAGATTTACTGTTATAGCAAGCGTGTTGTATTCTTGTGCATTCTTGTTCACTTTGTTATCATAACATGATCATGCCCGTGAAGGCGTTCCTCGGGTTGCCGAGCATAAAAAGTTCATTTAATCTTATTTCTTTAATCTTATTTTATTTAGCTGACCTCATACAAATCAAGTGTAGCGTCTTGCAAGGCTCCGCCTCAATATCACATTTATTATTGCTACAATGGAAGGATAAAAGAATGGTTTATTATGGGTAAAATCATTGCTTATCAAGTCCCATGGGATGGAAAGTATTGCGAAAATTGAATTGCGTGAGAAAGTGAAAAGCGTTTTGTTGGACACACCATAGACTTATGTAGACTAGCGGAGATGTTCGCGTATTAAACCTATAAATTCATAAATCCATTGGTTGGGAGTTTGGCAAGACACGCTTGACTGCGTTGTGTGGCCCCTGGCTAACAAGTCACAAAATGAAATGTAAATGAGACAAGGCACCGTCAAGTCGTGTTTTAAATAATAGTTGGTTATGACCGTGCCTAACCAAGCGCTTCAAATTTTCTACTGTTTGCTGTTGACATCGAGATTTGGCGCAGGATTCAGGCGGATGCCGAGCAGATTTTGCTTCAGAACGACCTAGATATGGTAATTCAGTGGTCAACCCAAAATCCTCTCCAGGTCAAGATCAGAAAATGCTAGCTACTTTTAACACAACACCAGAGAACCAACTCCTACATGCTATGAATGGCGGAAAGGCGGGGTATCCAACACATGGGCCTCCTGCAGCTTGCAATCAGCCGATTCGACCCTTCGACTTTTCCGTAACCCGGCTGACACATATGGCCACATGGGATAAACAATACGGGTCTCGTAGCTATGGCTGAGAAGAAATCCTACCGCCTTAGAAATACCCCAACGCCGGGAACCAAAATATTAAGGGTTTCTATAATTTTCCGTTTGAACTATCTGAAAGTGCTTGGGATCTTCAGCGGACAGTATCGGCGATTGCGCAGTGACCTCATTTTGACCTACCAGATTTTCAGCTATCTAAAACACACTTGCAGCCATTCGACACAACTCAGACACAACAGCAATTTGAAAGGCCTACATCTCCAGCTGGTACAGCAATATATTCGTTTAGAATGCTATCGGAATTTCTTTTCCTTACTTGATTGCAGAATGTGATATGCACTACCAGAGTCTGTCATGTGTGCTCTCACGCTGGCAGTGTTCAAATCCTGAGTTAACCGTGCACTGATTTCTTACATGACTCCTTACTCATGGATAAACGCATGTGTCTGTAAGAGATTTCACTGGTGGTCAAATCCTAGGTTTAATTTTACGTTTCTTCACCGGTATATGTGCACCAGGAAGAGACACGACTTTTTCCAAATCCCATTTGCCGTCATACATTATAGTTTTACCATGGATTTACGGTGTGTACTAAGTGTACTTCAGTGCGTTCACCAGTGTAAATCCATATTTCGACCAATATTTTATATTTTTTATCTTTCACCAGAACCATTCTACGGGTCCTGGAAAGCATTAGCCTTTTTACTCGATTAAAACCATTGCTCCATTGAACGCAAGTAGTGAAACGGTCTACCGTCGAATGTGTAATGTTACAAATAAATTGCGTTCTTTCCCAACAATCCGAAAATGCATCGTATAGTAACCAAAATATCTGTCTGGTGAGACGGTCGTTCTAATAAACATGCATCCCTATTTTCTAACAGATACTAAGGGCGTACGTTCGCCAATACCAAATACAAGCCTGACAGACATGGATGAAGCATGACCTCACTTCACTGGTCCAATCTCAGCGGCCAGCTTTCAGTTAAGTCAAAGGATTGCACAATCTATCTTGCAGGCAATAGTTGAAACCGTTGGGAGCATTCAGTTGACAGTATCGCAGATTATGTGTCGACCTGGTAATGGCATACTTGAATTTACACAAGCAAAAGCATGTGCACCGCTCGTTACTGAAAAGCAACAGTAGCACAGATGTGGGAGATCATTCTATAAAGCTAGCAGACCAGTAAAGCATCCTAGGGTCTCGAAGAAATGTCTTGTCAATTCAGGTATGTCACGCGTGGAACTCTCTCCCTCAATCTGTCGTTTCTGCAACTACAGTATCCATATTTGAAATCCGGATAGAGGCCGAACTCATCCACTAACGTTCTGTTTCTTAGCAATATCACCTCGTTCTACAATGAGGAAATACCTTGGATTTATTAGCTGCTGCGTATTAGAGCTATAAAAATGGCGTGCGTGGCCAGTTTATTACAAGTTGGTTCTTTTGGCAATAAAAGTACCAACTGCCTAATTTCATTAACCCTATCCAATCGCCCACCACATCACCAAATGGGACTCGTATAGTCATTGTTCATTGAATGATGATACTAACTATGATCTGGTAAACAATTAAATTATTTGCAACCGTCGTTATCGGCTGTTTGTACTATCCAGCACAGCCCCAGGATCTTGTTCATAATCTATCTTCACGAAGTATTAATTGACAACATTCCATTCGGATCGCAGAAATACGCAAACAGTCCGACTAGACTGTCATCAATTTCTTATATCCCTGAAAAATGGGCATAATTTGCATTGACCGTACCGCACCTCAATTTTGGTTACGTACAGCAAAACCCTTTTTGCATGCGCAATGATCATGTGAAGGTCCTCCCACCTGACCCGCTTAATAACCAATCGTAAATGTAATTTGTCTGAAATGCACGCACGACGGAACACAGTTGTCTAGTCCTCTGAGGCGGATACACCATACAAGCGAATCTCCTCTCCTGGCGAGGCTGAGGAAGTCTGGATAATTTGCACGAGGTACTGAGACGAAAATAAGCTGTCAATATAATGAATCAAGTGATTGTTTTTTTTCTCATCTAGTTGCACCTTGTATTTCCAATCATATGCTTCTGGGCTTGCACTGTAGGACTAAATCAGCGTTTGCGGCAGAACAGCAGATAGTCTATACAAGATGTAAATTGCAAGCTCATGATTCCAATGAAGAAAGAAAAATGAGAGAAAGCGTCTTTTCCTTGCATAAGTTAACTTTTAATCATGAATTAATGCACCAACAACATTAGAATTAACCTTTATGTAATTAATCAGGTACGCATGGAATAAATATAAAAGGAACCAATTAATTATTTACACATGTTTTTATAGTGTACTTGTAAGTAACGAGAAGAACATCTGTCCATAGCATTTTCACTATGGTAAATTACGGAAAATGATAGTTTTGAAAGCAATTACTTTTGTTGTTGCAGCACAAAGACATCAAAACTGAACATTAAGTGTGCTCTAATTTGAATTGTTTGGATGGGAAACATTAAATAACTTCTACTTTCTGTAACAAGTGTAGACCAGTAAGCGCCAAGCTTCTATGTCCTGATTTATTCAGGCGCATATTATCGTTTTCCTTCATCCCTTTGGTTCGTTCGGGTTTGACAATTTATGGACTGAAGGACGACTTTTTTTCACTGGTCTGTTTCCCATAAAGACAATCTACATTGTCAAGTTGTTTCGAAACTCCAGTAGGAAGATGTCATGACGCATATCCTTATACATCCCATATACATTGGTATACATCGCATTTATCATTCTAAAAAGCAGTCTGTGCCACCATATTTTGATTTTATATCATATTTGTCCACTACGCCCATGACTGAATTGTAATCTTGTAATAACTTAGGTGCCACTACGTAGGGCATTGTTCCAAAATCTCTTTACGTCTCATTGTAATTGATCCACTTCCGTAGTAATTGGACAAGAGATGAACACACTCATTGCCCTCCCACTTGAAGAACACAATTGCTTGATTTGTAGAACGACAAACAAATTCATTTCTGTTCACCTTCTTGTCCTCTTCATGCTTAGGAATATGTTTCTCGTTGGGACGCACGGTCCCACAGGCAAAAATTATGCTCATCTCCAGACTTTCAAATAATTCCACATATGTGCAACATTTATCCATTACCACAACATACTTACTTGCTCCCCAAACAAATCTGTCTGTAGAATTAGGAGTGCCCTGTGATTGGCCTTGATACACTTCCAACACATAAATATAACCCCTCATATCGGATCGACAGCATAACTAGTTACAAACAAGAACTTTTTACTAAATACTCATATCACAAAAAAGTGGATGCAACCGTAAAAATACCTTAACGTCTGTTAAACACGTTTTCTTCTACAAGAGTAAATTGTTAATATATCTAAATTTTGCGCCCCACTCTATCGTCATATCCAGAACAGCTATAACTGTTAATGTTAAGATCGAGGTTTGGCGTTATTTTCTGGGGACAACATATATGTTGGATCAGTATAATCCGAGTACAAAAAGCTGCAAAATTAATATCTTTAACCATAGAGCGTCCACTACTAAAAGCGAGTAAAAATTACTAGGCCTGACAAGCTGCTACAAAACCAAATTGATTAAATGCAAATTGCAACCACACACAGTTCTCTGAAAACAATTGCCGACCACGTTTGACATAAATCACAAGTTAACCACAAACTGTAGAGCAAAGTATCAGAGTTCTGGCCCTTACTTAAGTTATGACAAAAAGCTATTGCACCTGTCCCCGTGAGTACCGGCCGGAATAACGCTTGCCTTTAAGCAATAATGTAAGTTAAACAATGTGTTGTTTTAAGTACCGTCAAGACACAAAGGGTTAAGCTTTGGAGAAAGTTATCTTAAACATCAGGAATGGCAGCCCATCACATGCGTTTAAATTGCTTGTCAGGAAATATCTCACTAAGCTACCGAAGCAGTATTCGAAAATGGCTTAGGCGTGGCATAGGGGCAAATTGGTTAGATATCGCATTTTGTTGCTTCTAGTGAAAGCGATCTGCATCCATTTGAACATACCAAATAATTATACGGCCACGTTTTGCCCTGTGGAATATTGGGACCGAATTCCACGAGACCAGAGCCAAATTTGAACAGCCATATTTGGCGAGTGATGAAAGCAAATATTTGGATGACCGCGTATGCATTTGCAGAACTTAATCCCTGGTAATTTACCCAAGCACACACAAATAGTTTCATCAGTAAAAATAATGAATGTATGATACTAATATAACTTTTAATATAACTTTAGTATATGTGTATATATATATATGACTTTAATATAACATTTCCATATCGTTCGACAGTATATAGCACACAGGTACCTGCAGGCATGTCAAGTTCCCACACTGGAGTAAATTTACTCTAATATTGGGTTGGGTGACATCACATTTGGAAAGCGACTGTGTGGCTGTAGCTTAGTGCCCATGCGAGAAAAGACGATCTAACTGTCGTGATATAAACCAGTTATATGATTATATGTCTGTGGGGAATGGCAAATAGTTAAATTACTGGTAACCTCGCGTTTCATAGCATTTCTCAATTTTTACTTGGAAAACGTATATTTAAATTATCTTTACATGTGTGCTATGGGGGGGGCTAATGTAGGTAAGGTCTCCTTCTGCGTAATTGTGATCTTCTTCTTGAAGAGGAGCTCCACCTGAAGTGTATGAGAAATGGAAATAGTTACCCATTTTAATATGCTTGTCAGAATGAGTAAGTCTTTCCTACTGTTACGAAGTTTGGAGCACCTGCAACTAATACTAAAGCTTTCCATTTAAAATATTACTTCCGCTGCAACGCTAGCGCATATGAACCCAATAACTCTTATTTTTCATCATCTACAATTGTTCACAACTTTGTAATTCGCGAGATGGTGTGCACTTTTTATGCCGTGCTTGCTTGTTTAAACACTTGGGTCGATTAATTTTTTCCATCCTCGAGGATTCCAGAAAAACAATTTGTTCCGGCCTTTTGATTACCACATAATTCCTAACGAACAATGAATATCCAGTTGATGCTAGGGAGGAAACGAAATCTAAATATATTGCCTTCAAAACAACCCGTGCACACTAGGTTTTCTGATTGAAACCTGTACCTAATAACTGGATATGCTTCACAGGACCTCATCTCGCATTTCCGAGAAACACTAGTCTTTAGTACACATGGACGAGGGTTTATATATTATTACTACAACCCTGCAACTAGTTATGTGCCATTGGATTTCAAAAAGCAAAACAAATCTTATCGTCCGACTGTGAATGGCACTGAAAATATTAGTCACCTACAAACTCACCTATGTTAGTACCATTAACTCAAAATTAGAACATGAATTCCCTGTGTTTGGTTGGCTGTTGCCTAAATGAATTCAGAAATTAAATGCAATCATACAATTTGGTGCAGTGTTTTGTTTGATTTACTGAGTAGATTAAAGTAAGTTGTGGTTGGATGGATAAACGTTTTTGCTATATAAAGCGCAACCTATGGGTACTAGATATTCGCAGCATGCAAAGTTAACCCATAACGAATCAATGAAAATGTCTACAATTTTATCATCCGTTTTGCTTGTGACTTCCTAATCTACCGTGATGTCACATATAGTAGCATGTGTCTGATTATAAAGCAGGTTTTCGTAATCTTGATGGTTTCGCAGTCACATGAACGGATGGATTTCTTATGCGATGAATGATCTGAGTCCAACTTTGGGGAGAAAATGCAATATTTTGGCTTCCTCTGAGAATTATTTTTAAAATGTGATATAAGGCATCGCGTGGCAAATCTAATGAGTTGCATTGAGATGTAGCTTTGAGTAGCTAACGCTGTAGATTATTGTAAAACTGTAGGCCATACTTAAGAAGACTGGTTATACGCACAAGTTAACTAATGCTAATTCGGACCACGATGAAGCGTTTAAATTAATACAGTCAAGCCCGCTTTATTGCCCACCCGGTTAAAAGCCCGCTTTATTTCCTGCTTAGTTCCCGGTATTTCAAAATACAAATTCTTTTCTCATAAAAGTGCTACCTTTTCACCGTCTAATTGCCAACTACCGGGGGTCGTCCCACCGATTAATTGCCCCGCTGCTTGTTCTGTGATCTCCTCGCTTTCTCAAGTTTGCGCCCTTGCGCTGTCTATCTTTTATTATGATTATCCTATAGATAGCCGACCCGATTAAGTCAAGAACAACAATGATGTCGGCGGTGTTATTGATATATCCGAAATAGTTTGCTACGTCATTCAATACACGAGCAAGCTAAATTTACAGACGGCTGTGGGAAAACCCTCGGCCCTATTCCAAAATCGAGAACCTAACGAAGTCGAGTTGACCTTCCCCTCCACATTTGTCTCTACTCTACTGGTTACACACAAGTATGCCAAGTAACAGAAAGGGTTTCTCCTTGACAGAAAAGTTAGATGTTATGCACAATTTAAAAAATATCCACCAGGAACCTTGCAGATCAAGATGTCGCGTGATTTACACATTTCTCGTCCTACCCTAGCCAGGTTGATGCCAATGAAAAGGAAATCCGGCAGAATTAGCTGCATGGCACTGCAAGTGCTTAGAAAAGAAAGCGATGTGAAAAGGTTGCAGAATTTGAAATGGCATTGAAAGACTGGAGGATCTCGATTCGAGAGCACAACCAAACAGTTGCAGGCCCGCTTAGGTAGAAAAAGCAGAAGAATTCGGGGAGGGATTTGGAAATCCTATGCTGTCAAAGAACGACGGTTGGGAAGATGGAAGAGCAGAGCTCACATTGTGTATAAACGTGCCCATGGCAGACAGAGCGGTCTGTGAAAATTGGCTGAGAGATCGATTTCCTAAACTTGTAAATGCGTTTGTTTTTGACATCGTGTACAATGAAGAAGAAACAGGTCCTTTTTACCGAGCAACTCCAGAAGGCACTTTGTGTTTTTCTGGCCTCCAAGCTCAGCCTTTCGAAAAAGGTCATAAATAGGATCACCCTCCTGTGCTGCGCGAATATGTCAAGTAGGCATACAACAAAACTGATTTTGACTGAAAAATATAAGAAAAACCACGATGTTTTACTGGCGTGAACGTACTAACACTTCCAGTAACTTACGGAGCTGACAGAAATGAAAGGGTGACTAAAGTACTTTTCTCCGACTGGGCCCTCCAGTGGGAAAAGGAACTAGTCCAAATTGGCCCAAAACTTATGATGTTTTTGGATAACATCACACCGAATCCACAGGTAGAAGGCCTGAAAAATATTGGATTGGAATTTTGCTGGAAGACAAGACCAGCATTCTTCAACCCATGGACCAATATGTGAATCCGAATCCGAAACTCCGTTACAGAAAGAAAATTGTGGACCGAATTCTTCATCACAAATAA